>OZ010596.1:60536509-60694009 GCA_963932145.1 Acanthosepion lycidas | reverse complement strand
GACTAAATTAAATTATTTAGTTTGTAAACATTTTGCCAATATATATATATAAAGAGGTATGGTGGAGTAATGGATAGCAGCTCAGATTGAGGAATCAGAGAGCTGGGTTTGAATTACACTCGAATCCATTACATTCACTTACATGCTAATACCCTTGGGAAAGGTAGGAATCTTCTTCTTCTTCAGCTATGGGTAAATAGTGAGACAGACTGGGTTCTATTGCCTTGGATGGCAACTGGTCTAGAAGAACAACTCTTCAAAACCTGCAGATGGTCGTTTGGGGAACTTGTGCCACGTAGTGCACCAGGTCACTGTATTTGACTGTTCAAAAAGTGTGGTTGGTTCTGCACAAATCCTTCACCAATATAATCAAATCATATGTGCTGTTGTCTAGGGTTTTGGTTCATAGGAACTGAGTTGCTTGATCCTCATATGTCAAATATGATGGGAAACTCCACCATATATATATATATATATATATATATATATATATATATATATATATATAAAATTAAGGAACATAAATATATGATTATATTTCACTTTGTTGATATATATGATATATATTTGTTTTTTCTTAATTTCTTTCTCTCCACATATAAATATGCATATCTATGTGTCTATGTGTATTAATATATATTTATATATTTTTTATTTCTTACTTTATCTACATATGTATATACATATTGTCTACATATGTGGTTTTCACTTCCATTATAATAATTCTTTGATATCAACATTTAAGGTAAACTTCTGCATGGTGTATGTACATCAATATCTATAACCACAGGGTGTATTATTATCAGATATAAAAGATAAGGGAATTGTGAGAATTTGTCTATTATTCAAATTTTCCTATTGTTAACAACACAGGTGTACAGGTGTGAAAATGAAAGTGGAAGTGGAGGTACACTGATTATGGCAAATGATAAGAAATTAGGAAGTGCAGGTTGGGTGGGTGATTTTGTCAAACAACCAATGAAATTGAATCAAGGCTTTCTGTTTCGGTAGCATTATAGCAAAAATTGAACAAAATTATTTTAGGAAAGGAAAACAGGTGAAAGGAATTCTATTAAATTGATGAGGCATCATACAGAATGAAGCTTGGAGTCAAAATCTGTACTGTTTTGGAATACATTTTTGTTTTATCTTATATATATATATATATATATATATATATATATATATATATATTTAAAAATATGATTCCAATGCTATATAAGAGTTCTCATGTTTCAAAACAAGAGCTGAAAACTTCAATATAATTATTTGAATTAAATTGAATTAAAGTACCAAGCTCTGTTCCATCTTCAAGCTAATTTTTTTTTTTTTTTGAATAACTTATTCCTGAAATTTACGTATTTTATAAGCATATTCATTATTGAAATTAAAATTACTATGGTAATGGCTAGAGCAATTGTTTAAAGAAAATGGGCATAAGGGTTAATAATTTGTATCAATATCTTAGTTACATTCAATTGTAATGATTCACATCAGGAATTTGTGCTGTTGGAGGATTCTTCTGTGTTTCTGGAGAAGCTATATTTATATTACCCTAAGGGAATTCAAGCAGGCCAGATTTATCTTCTATGTCACTAGTGTGGACATATTTCTTAAACAGGAATTGGTGAGTCATGGGTATTTTCCCAAGCTGAAGAATAGTTTCTATATTTGGTGAGGATATATTCTCAAAAAAAAAAAAAAACAGTGCTATGGGTTAGTGAGCTAACTCTTTGTTTGCTTGCCCAGATGAGGTAGATTTGGCATTGGCCTGTGCAGAGCAGATTTAACCTTGGCCATAGTAAAAAAGCAAACATTTACTTTGACAACTGGAAGCTTATTGGCTGACTAGCAGATCACTTTCATTAGTCTATGAACTGATGTCACTAAGTGTTCATCATGTCAACAAAAGGAATATAATCGCCTTTTGCATTCTTACATCTTCCTATTTAATTTTTCACCACTTGAGCATTTTTTTCTTTTCCATTCAATCTCCAATTCCCAGCTCCCATTGCATAAATTGGAAGTTATTTCCATGTTTACATTTTGTCATAACCTCACATCTTTTGTTTATCATGTCCCTGGATCCTTTATAGCTAATTATTGCCAACTTCTCCAGGCATAACCTGCAACGCTTTGATCCTTTTCTACAGCTTAACATTTTTTTGAGTATTTTCCATCTTACTGATACCTCTACAATCTTTTCTTTTAATTCCCAAATGTACTTTGAAAGTGTTGTACTCGTCTTTTACTTGGCTGTCACTATTGAGATTTTATGATTATAAAACCTATTCTTAAACAGTCCTTCAGTTGATCCAATATATATTTTTTTTTCTACAAGTATACTAAGGAAATCAATAGATTTAGCAAGAGAGTTTCTTGATATCCCAATGAAAAACATGGAAGTAATTAAACATTGTAAAAGGTCAATGTTATACCACAAGAAAATAGAGAGACAAGTAAGGTTTGACATTCTGATATATTCATTTGACAGTGCAATGGTGAGTGAGCTATTTGGCATATATATCCTAAATGAAGTAAGTAAACTGGTTGACAAGAATGAGAATGGTCTATACAGAGATGATATAGAAATCCTGATCATGAAGAGTAGCAAAATAAAGATTGAACTATTGACAAAATGATTACATAAATTATCTAAAAACATGGGATTCTGTATTGAGCCTGAACCGGAAAAGAGTGGAATAACTTTATGCTGAGTTGAACCTAGGAACCAGATTAATGAGGCTATACAGGAAGTGAAACAACCACCTATAAAAAGAAAGATTGGTGAAAATTAAATAGGAAGAGGATATGCAAATTTTTGTCTAGAGACAAAGAGTGGAACAGGAGTGGTGTATTTAAATATAGAGTGGTGAGAGATATAACCAAACAAGCCTGAAGATCTGAGGGTGAAACCACAGATAGTTTTGTTATATCTTTTACAATAATATTTAAGAATATTGCTCTACAGACTAGGCATTGAGCACTGTTTAAAATCTATTGGAATTGGTTGATTTTGGAGTTGACCGCATAATGTAGTTGATGTATATAAGAAGAAATTTTATATAAAACAATAATTCTAGTTACTAATATGCATACAATTATATAATTTAATATATATCAAGATGAACAGAATATCTGCCAATAAAGTGTTTGACATTTGACAAGAGCAATAATTTTTGAATTAGATATAATAAGATTCATATATATATATGTTATGGTCCGGTTCCTTGTACCACGGTGATAGTCCAAGGTAGAACCAATAAAGAAGAACTCAAACACAGGTATGGAATAACACAGATATATTACAAACAGGAATATATACAGAGAAGTAGAAGTGTTAGTATGAACAATCAGGTTTAGTAGAGAGAACAATGTAGTTTCGACCAGTATCACTATTCCAATGTCTTGCAGTAATTGTCTGAACGCGACCTTTTCTAACTGTCTCGACTTGAACTACTGACTCAACTTGAACTACTGACTCAAACTACTGACTCCTTGCCTACTCCTGAGGCACAGTATTTATTATGTATGGAATAGTCCATTATTATTAAGATCCCATAACAATATGATGGTTGCCTACCCACTGCCTGATGCCAGTTACCAAACAGGCTGTGCTGAATGAAGTTGTTCCTTTCCAACTTGTAGAAAGCAGATGGTACCTGTATGATTGTTTATAGTTATGTATAACTTGTGAAACACTATGTGAATTCAGCACCAGAAAGCCTTGATCCAATGACAAGAACCAGTCAAGGTAATTGGAGACTGCACTTACAGCATCCAATTTGATCAGTCTGATATCAAGACATTAGCAGAGTTGTTAATACCTAAATCATATCATGGCGATATGACACCTGCCATGTTTGCTATAACTGTATTGGCTGAGATATTGTAGTTACAATAAAAGGAAATAAAAAGAATAAAATAATATTTATGTCATTAATAATTGTATACTAGTGATGCTGTCCTTTTTACCAATTCATAATAATATGCAGTTATCAATATTGTAAATACAGTTTCAACCTTGATATTTCTTTTTTTGATTGATTTATTAATTTTCTATGGTTTTGCAGGTTATTTAAAACCAGAAAATATTTTTAGATTGTAAGAATCTTTTTTTTTTTTTTTGAGTTATCAATAAAATTGACCCATTGCTGGTGGGAAAAGAGGTAGATTCATACCGTATATGTATTAGGTTGGTGCAAAAATAATGACGGTTTTTGACATTAAAAATACGTCAAAAACCGTCATTATTTTTGCACCAACCTAATACTTTCCCATAAATAAATATAACAGACACAACTGGAATTGGAAAATTTCTCTCTGATTAACAATTAACAGATTTGATAGAGTTTTATCATTTTTTATTACATCATTCATAGAATATAGTAAATTTCTGGGTTGTACCATGGGTCATTCTCATTATGGTTGGTTGGCACAATTCATTGTGTAGGGTACAAGGATCATCAGTGCTACATCATTGAGCTATACACCCTTAATAGTGCATCTATTACAACATTCTCCTTATCAGTGGAAAAACAGTTCAGTTTTCCATCTCGCTATCTTATCATTTTAATTTTGCTCATTTTTCTGGTGTTGAACATAAATGCAACAGATTGTTTTATCAGTAATTAATCTGAAATGCCGTCCAATTAAATAGTGTTTCCATTTTCAAAGTGCCTCCAATAGAGCATAGGTTTTCTTTTTGACCGCTGAGTGTTGCTGTTCAGATCATAACAGGATCCTGATAAATGCTGTGCGTAAAGATCTAATAATTGCTAATCTATAAAAACTTTTTCAAAAATTTATTTCCTGTTTTTTTATGAGCAGTTAAGTTAATTTAATGGAATGACTTGGTGAAATATAAGATGGCTTTTCAGCACTTTTGACTTTTTATGTTTTTGCAAAAATATGCAACTGAAATTATGCAATGACTGCTGAAGTTTATGGTATTGCTGCAATAGGTGCAAATCTGTACAGGGAATGATCTATAAAGTTTAATATTTTGGAAGACCTTTGAACTTAAAAACTGATGACCTGTAAGAAAATTTGAAGGAGATTAATACATTTAAATACATGACATGTTTGTCTCCACGTTATAAATATGCTTTTTCTTTTAGTACATAATCATTCAATTGCTCACAGAACTGGTACGGCCTGCAACAGATAAGTGAAGTGAAACTGAATGTTTCAATTCTTCTTCAGAACCAATGCATCACAAATACACTTCAAATACCTTGGTGTATAGATCCCTTATAAGAAATTTAGTATAGGAGATAAGGAAATTGCACACAGTATAGGCTATGCTTTGGGTGGTTTGGTTCAATACCCCAATATGCTACAAACTAAAATATTGATCTAAGAATTCAAGTCATGCTCTTAAATAGCTTTTTCTGATCTAGATGCTCATATGGATGTCATTCATGGCCTCCAACTCATTCAAAAATCCCTAAATCATTGTCTATATACAACTGTTTTCTTAGATCAATTATTAAAAATAGCTTCAAGCAAATGCACACTGTTGGTCTCAGAGACTGACACTATGGAATCACAAACAAAAACTTTACCATATGACAGAAACCACATCACTTGAAAACTTCCAACAGTAGCAACAACTAATATGGATAGCATACTTGCTATCAATTTTAGTTGAAGGGAAAAGATTTTGACTTTTGATACTAGCTTAAAAATAAAGGTTAGGAAGGAAATGCCCATCAGTACTTGAAAGAGTAATAACAGTTAGTGGACTTAAAAAGTCAAATTTTCTGAAAAAGCATTTTAAGAGAATGATTTTATAAATTTCAACCAAGAACAAAAGGTGTTTGGTCAATGAATGCTGAATGTTTACTTGTATGGAAACGGCAAATCTTACCATTACCATTGCTATTTAAACAATATATATATATATATATATATATATATATATATATATATATATTGTAATAAGACAGAGGAGAGTGGTTTAGCTTAGGAAGCTTATTTCAGCTTGGCATAGTTTAGTACAAAAACAGATACTATTTATAGTGGTTTAGATTAGGAGAGTCCTTTATTCAAGGGAAATAATCTCCAACAAGTGGTGTAACTATATGATTACCTACCACATTCTCCCTGATGTTTTATTTTACATGTAAGGTGTGAATACGCTCTATCAACTGGGAATTCTGAAGGTTCATTGGAGTGTCTTACTCCCTATTTTGAGGAGACTCAAGCCTCAGGATTTCTGTGTGTTGATACATACTGAGTTCAATTCATTTGCTCTGTCCTAAGTTGGTATACATATGTCTTTTCCTGTGTGCAGGTTGCTTCAAATTAGATTGTTGATGGACTCATTTCTGAGCTATTGATTTACCATAAACTTCTAAATCACTCTGGACACTCTAGGGTTGTTTCTCCTAAGATGGTAGGGACTCTCAAGCCTCAGTGAGTCCATAGATGAATCACATGGCACAATGGCACCAGAGCGATCTTCAAGTGTGGTCATAAGGATACAAGATATGAATCCCTCCTCACAAACTATATTAGGTATGGATACATCAGCTGTAAGTGCTGGATCTCTGAGAGTGGATTGTTTTCCATCTGGATACTGAGCCATAGCATAATGGGGATTTACTTTAATTAGCTCTGTCCATTCGTTAATGGGTTATGTTTATTGTATCAGAAGAGGTATCTTAGCCAAACTGTTCTGGGCCTCAAGAGCCATGAAGAAAGTAAAATTCCTGTCAAACTTCTTTGATGAAAGGAGATAAATCTCTTATGAGACGTAGTAATTGTAATGATTGGGCATTTGCGATGATCAGCTCTATGGCTTTTCATATAATGATATTGTATTATTTGCATTGACCAGCATGTGCTAAGGGTTTATTTGGCTTGTAACCACACCTTGTTCCCAAAGGCATTATCTCAGTTGCTTTGACATGAAATAAGTTCCATGCTCTGAATGGATATATGCTGTAATCACAAAAAATGGTAAATAAGAAGCATAATCATTGTGTAACTGAATTAGCTGATATGTCTGGACAGAGAAAATGCAAATGGGAATTGTGAATATTCAATGACCATTAACATGTATCGATCATATGTTTTTGACAGTAGGGAACCCTTGAAGTTTAGGTTTAGTCTCTCAAATGGTTACATAACTTTTATTAGCAACCCAGTTTTAGTCCTGAAGGACTGAGGTTTGTGTTCTGTGCAGATTTGGTAGAATTTTATCATTTTTTATTTTTTAAATTGTCCATAGAATGTGGTAATTTCTGGTCTGTACCACATGTTTCATTCTTGTTATGGCTGGATGACACAGTTCATTGTATAGGGTATGAGAATCATCAGTGCTACTCCTTACCAGGCTCATATATTACATTAAAGGAAAAACAAGAGATTTCAATCTTCTATTTCAATATCTAATTGTTTTTAATGTTGTTCATTGTTCTGGTGTTGAAACAATGTATTTTTGATCAGTAATTAGTCTGAAATTCTTTTTTAACTGCTCAGATCATGACAGGGTCTTTGAAAAAAAAAAAAGCAAAAAGCAACAGGGTGACCAGGAGGCAGCAATTGCATGATAGGATGCATCTGATTGTCTTATACAGTTGTCTAATCAGATGCATCTGTCTGGACCACCAGAGGATCAGTAGAGTCTATGGCAACAATCATACTGTTTGCCATATCTTTTTTGAGATTTCTAAAAGTTTTGATTGCTGCAGAAGAAAGCAGAAAATTATCTGAGGAAAAAGGAAAACTGATGGATGTATCTTTTGTAGAAAAGAAGTGATTCTGGAAATAATGTTAAAACATGCTCATAGCTTGTCTTAGGTATGCATATTATTGGGAAATTTAGTGTAGGGTACGGTGATCATCAGTTGTTGATGTCGAGCTATACACTCTTTATAGTGCATCTACTTTGTCATTCTTATCAAGATGGTATATTATATCTGAGGAAAAACAGGGGAGTTCAGTCTTCCATCTTGCTATCTTATCATTTTAATTTTGCTCGTTTTTCTGGTGTTGAACATAAATGCAACAGATTGTTTTATCAGTAATTAGTCTGAAATGCCGTCCAATTAAATAGCGTCTCCATTTTTCAAAGTGCCTTCACTAGATTGTAGGTTTCCTTTTCAAATTCTGATTGTCACTGTTCAGATCATGACAGGATCATTAAAAAAAACTAACAGGATAATGAGATTGTCTTAGTGAGGCAGGAATTCCACAATCATATGCATCTGTCTTCCTCCACCATATGGAGAGCAGGGTCTATGACAATCACAGTATTGGCTCTCTTATTTTTTAGATTTTTAAAAGCACTGATTACCACAGAAGAAAGAAGAAAACTATCTGTTTGTACCAATGGGTTTATCTTTTTTGAAAAAGAAATGGTCCACTGGGAATAATGTGCAAACATGCCCACACCTCATCTCAGGGTACACACATTTTGGGGAATTTTTAAATTTATTGGCAGCCACAATCTTAACAAATTAAGATATGCAGATGACAGTGTTGAGAGAAGTCCCAGAAAGGAAACTACAAGAACTCTTACAGACAGTAGTGAAAGAAAGCAAAAAGAAAGGGCTAAACCTCAATTATTAGGTTGGTGCAAAAATAATGACGTAATAATGTCATTTTTTGATGTATTTTTTAACGTCAACAAACAACATTATTACGTCATTATTTTTGCACTAACCTAATACAAAAAGCCAGAATACCATGATTGTTAAAGAAAGCAACAACCCATCATGCAAATTACAAATTGGAGATACTAAAATCAAACTAGTACAACAATTTAAATATCTGAGAAGTATTTTAACAGAGGATAGAAAGTGTGATGCTGATATCCAAAGGGGCATTAGTATAGAAAAAATGCCTTCCAAAAGCTAAGCAATGCTTTAAGAAACAGAAAAAATTTGTTAGAAACAAAGAAAAGCACAAAAATACTATGTAATATCAGTATTCCTATATGGTAGCAAATACTGGACAAACTCTTCACAGATGAAGAAAAGATTTTAAACAACAGAAATGTAAGTCTACAGAAGGATACTGTGATTACCATAGACTGAACATGTTAGTAACAAAGAAGTTTTAGAGAAAATAGAAACAAAAACGATATTTATACTTAAAATCCGGAAAAGATAGTTGAAATTTCTAGGGTACATTAGAAATTAAGAAAATTTGATACTCACATAACAGATTGAAGGCAAGAGTGACAGAGGAAAAAAATGCATAACTTACCTAGTAAGCTGGGGTAAATAGATAGTGGAACAAGGTTTAGGAGAGATTACAAAAAGATAAAATTAATTAAGAGGTACAAAGGACATGAAATCATGGAGAGCGATGATTGCCAATGCCCTGAAGAAACATGGCACATAGCAGAGAGTAGGGGTTTCAATTGTTCATGATCTGATGTCATACAACCTTTGCTCATGGTGTACCCCAGTAAGTTAATGAGAATGTGTGAGATGGGAGTGCTCATTTCGGAGCCTAGCCAAGACTGCCTTCGCTTTCTTGCTTTTGTGTGTCCTGGGGGGTCATTATTTAATGGTTGACTGAATGTTGTATAATTTATTATTCCTGTATTTGTTCCATTCTGTTTGTCATTCATGGGCTATATGCTTATTTATTTGGGGTGTGAAGTCTGAATAAAGGATTTTCAGGCTCTTGATTTAATGCTGATTTGGTTGTATCAGCCCTTTTATTCTGACAAATTCCAATACGGGGTTTAGGGGTGATAACAAAAAGACAAAATTTATTAAGAGCTACAAAGATCAGGAAGTTGTGGAGAGCTCTGATCACCAACATACCAAAGAGGTACTGCATATAGAAGTAGAAGATTGGCAAACTTTTGAAAAATGTTCTCAGTTTCCATATCTGTGATACCTGGCATCAGATCAGACAAGAAAGTCAAGGAGGTAAACCAAATCCACAAAAGTAGCATTTGCAACTTGCTGAAGCAGCATTAATAGATAGCTCAGAGAGGTTTGAAGAAATGTTTGAAGACTCTTGGTTAGAAAAAGGAGTTACAGAAGAGGAATCTGGTGAGTTGTAAACATAAGAAGGGGAACAAAAAGAAGAGTAAGTGTTTAGCGCAAAGCCACTAGTATCAGACTGTAGACAGAAGACAGACTGTTTTTGTAATAACTTCAAACATATGAGCCTACTCATAAGCTTTTCTTAAGATTTGTTTCCAAGAAGTCTCTACCTTACCTGAGAATTCTGAAGCTTGATGATAAAGGTGTTCCTGGTGTGCTTGTTTCGAGTTTCTTTGACAGTTATGGGCCAGAAGTTGATGTCCTTGCTTGGGGTCTCTAACTCCTTGGAATAGTGCTCCAGTGATTCACCATTTTGTTTGTTAGCCAGTAAATGTTGGGTACATATTTCCTTTTTGAGTTTCGGTATGTAGCTGTAGCAATTTGACAGCCTCTTCATAGGAAGAACAGTCAGTGATAATTTTGTGTATGTATATGAGACATAATTTGTTAAAAATCTGTGCTTTTTTAACAGTCGGTTGGGGTCCTCTGTATATAACATCTGGACAAATTTTAAATGGCGCTTGCCAGTAAGACATGTTTGTCAGCACTATCATAATCAGGATCAACATCAAAACACTGCAGGCATATAAAGTGTTCCATACTGATTATAAGCTGAATGAATGACAATAAAACATGGGGGAGTGGTGTAGCTTAGGAAGCTTTATTCAGCTTAAAATTATTTATTGATGACTAGCAGCATGGCCCGTTGGTGCCTGTACTTGATTCAAAAATCGTACGACTCATACAGCAATCGCTATCACTTGACTTAAAATATTTTTGCCCTTCCTTGCCTTTAAAGGAGTGCCCCTTTTCCATGCTGATGTTGCTACATGCCTTACTTCTTGCCTATCTCACACTGCGAATTTTTTCTAACCTCTATACTAAACATTAAATCTGTTACGAAAAAAGAACTAAACAAAATGAACACAAAATGATCAGTTTTAAAAAAGGACTCGTAACTGGAAAAACCAAATGAAAAAAGAATGTTAACAACAAATACTTTTTCACACCCAACTCAGTTCTGCGGAATCAGAATCAACGTTGAGTTTAAGTAAGTGAATGAGCCAATTGTAGTAAAGTGCCATGCAGATTTTAATTTTTCCCACTTGTGACGAATGCAGCTATCGATTTTTTTGCATGCTAGAATGCTAGTTAACATTTGTGGCAGCCAGCTATAGGCTCTCACTCTGGCCAGTAGAAAATGGCCGCAAACTACATGAAAACTGCCGTAGAAGCATGAAAAAATTGATTATTTCCACTATTGATGGGAGTTGGGAAATGCAAAGTTGGTCTTGGCCTTCCCACTAACTTGGAGCATGTGCATGTAAATTCTGGTGAAAATCCATCGAAAATTGTGGCCATGCATTCGTTACGCACGCACACACATCCTGCCTTTTATAGATAGAGATATAAATATATCAAATATGGCTCATGACCTAAAAATGGGGAAAGGAGAAACTGATTTTCATGTATGTTCTACATTTAAGTTGTCCTCCTATATGGTGATGAATGCTGTATGAGCTTTTCAAAGATGAAGAAGAGACTTAAAGCAACAGAAATGTGGTTCTACAGAAGGATGCTGAGGATACTATGGACCAAACATGTGAGCAATGACGAGGTTTTAGAGAAAATGGACACAAAAATGTAACTTAAAATTAATATCAAGAAAAGACAGTTGAAATTTCTGGGGGTCGCATAATGAAGAAAGAAAAAATTTGGAAAATCTGATACTCACAGGACAGATTGAGGCCAAGAGGGACAGAGGAAATTCAGTGCATAATATACTTAACTAAATGGATGGCAGAACAGCGGTAAGGAGAAATAACGAAAAGGCAAAATTTATTTAGAGCTGCAAAGGACAAGAAATCGTGGAGAGCCATGATCACCTACATTCTGAGAGGATATGGCATATAAAAAAGAAGAACATTTAATTTAACACTCCTCCTCAGTCTTTTGAACAGAAATAGAGATTTATCCCTTGTTTCCTGCTTAGGATTAAGTTTCAGTTCCATCTAAAATCTTTTCCTTCTCTTTCACTTCCAGTATCCCCTTGCATTTTAGTGGCATTATCACCTTGATTGGGGTGAATTGATTAAAAAAAAACAACAAAAAAAGAACTCATGAACCAATCATCAGTTAATGTTCCTTTCACCAAAATGAAACATCTTTATTACAGTCACCAAAATACCACAATGTCTCTGTGAAATCCTAACTAGGTCTCATATGTACAATATTTTCTGTGGGATGGGAAATAAAAACAAATTTTTCCCAATGTGTATTTATAACGAGAAAACAAAGCAAAACTGTACCAGTAAGTAAAAACCTTCAGAGGCTTAAATTGCAGCGGAAATATCAGTTCACCAAACAAAAATAATGTAGGAATGAATAAACAGAGAACCACTCACTCTACCAGCCACTCCCCTAACCAGATACAATAACAGCTATGAAACACACACTTGAAATGCATCCAGATCCACTAGAGAACTGACATCTGTCAACTAAGGGGAGAAGGAGTTGGAATTAAACTAAAGAAAGAGGAGGTAAAAATAAAAGGAGCTGATGATTATATATAGACTGGCTAAGTTAAATTATGTGAGCAAGCTAAAAAGAAAAATCATACTGAGCTACCTTATTAAGTGTGAGTTGCCAATGTTTAATCTGGAAAACCATATCCTAGATGCCTAATTGGCATCAAAATGGTACTCTATGTCAGTACGATTCACTATACACAGACATATACACTCACCCAGCTTTTGCCAAATTCTGATGAGGAGAAACCCTTCCTTTTCATCCTGATCTTAACATTAAGCTGATGCTTAAAGAAAAAGATCAGTTGGAAGAGGTAAACTTCTCATCGCCATGGAATTCCTTGTTGTGTTGTCTGCATCATAACTCTCATAATCCTAAGCAAGAAGCAAGAACGCATTGCTCACTCTTTGTTAACTGTGGTGCCACATTACTACGAACAGAACTAGGATCAAAGATGAAAAACTTTCCACACAGCATGCAAACATGAAGCCTTCAATTAGCCTGCACAATAAGCATACAACACAGCAGGTACAAAGGAGAAAAGCCCACCAGAACAATTGTCATGAAAATTTTTGTAGACAAGACAGAAGGAAGCTACCCTATGTCAGTGTTACACAAACTGAAGTCAAAATGACAGGTCTGATCGATTACATTACAGGCTATTCTTTGAATTTTGCCAAGTATCTCAAGATATATAGCAGATCAACAGACAATGGTATAGCAGTAGTATACAATGCATGGATGAATGGTTGATTTATCATCATACAAGATGGATTCTGATAATAAAAATTTCAGCCATTTTGAACTATGAGTTCCTTATATTTTATGTCAGTATATATTGTAATAATTAAGTGTGAATGAAATAATTCTATTTATGTTATGGACATTTACAAAGTTTAGCTGAATTTGACATGATGTCCCAATCAGTGAATACCCAATGATAACAGAACCTACTATTGAATTGGGAAAAGTGCTACCGGGAAAAATCCCATTGGGGAAAATGTTGGGAAAATGTCCTATTCAGAAAAGTCCTGTTGGGAAAAATCTACTATTGTTGGGAAAAAGACCCCCTGTATTTGAGGTTATATTTTCAATACTACTAATAATAATTTCTATGTTTTAATGTTTTTTTCTTTCTTTGCAGGTTACTTAAATATCAGAGTAGATAATTTTCATATTGCATTTAAAATAGGTTTAAAACAGACCAATATCAGATACTGTGTACTGTATGAATTAAAAAAGAGCTCTTTAGCAATAGAAGTGACAAGAAATATTTGTTCTGTTGCTAGAAATTAACCTTGAAGTTTTGACAGTTTTGATTTGGAAATGTTTCTAATATTTCCCTCAATCTGGAAAGACCAAGTTTGTTAATATTGAGCTTCTGCAAATCATAGTTGAGGGAAATCATACAACTGCACAAGAATAAGCAAAACAATTCAATACAAGTCATATGTGAATCATAAAATACCTTCATGAACATGAAAATGTGTCAATGGATCCATCAACATCTGACTGCTTTTCAGCTTAATCAAAGAGTTGCTCCCTTCATGGCATTGAAGAGTAGACTTGCTACTGAACCTGTCCTGGATAGAATTATCACCAATGGTGAAAAGTGCTTGCTCTATAATCATATCCAATGAAAATGATATTGGTTAACACCCATTGAAGGAGAAGAATCCCTCCCCAAACCTGGACTACGCCACAAAAACTTGGTGGAATGTGAAGGGAGTTGCCTATCATAAAGTGCTAAAGCCAAATGAAACAGTTACTGTGGAGATGTATTATCACCAATTGGAAACATTGCACAAAAATTTGCAAAGAATGCTCCTATCATTGGTTAATCGTAAAGGCATGGAAAATATGTCAAAGTGTGTGAGAATTTGAAAGAAATATGTGTGAGGAAAAAAAGGAGAGAGAGGAAAACTAAACAGGAAGATAGTATGACAAACAAAAGATTTAGAAAAGGAAGTAAAGAAAAGAGAGAACAAAAGATAATGAAATAGGAAAGAAATAAAAAAGAGAAGGTAGAAAAGAGGAATAAAAAAATCAAAGAAACATTTTTTGTATAAACAGCGTGAGAGATTATAAAAAGTAAGGAAACATGAAAAAAGTTAAAAAAATATTTAAAGAGAGAAAAGGTGAAAAAAAGGATTGCATGTTAGAATAATTTTTATAAAATACTTGATAGAATGACTAAAAAGTTACAAATTTGATATATCTGTTTATGAATTATTTTTATTTATTTATTCCATAAACCTAATTTTTTAATCCCTTAGTGGATTATCCCAACTATAGTCATTTTATATTTTATTCTTTTCAAAGCATCACAAGTTAAGACAATTAAAAAATGATGCTTAATTTTGAGCAGAAAATTAGGGCATTTAATTTAATTTGGGCATTCTGTTTCATTTAGAAATCATGTTTCATTTAGGAATTTTGTTTCATTTGGGCATACTGTTTCATTTGGATATTTTATTTCCTTTGGGAATTCTGTTTAATTTATGCATTGTGTTTTATTTGAGTTTTCTGTTTAATTTAGGCATTCTGTTTTATTTGGAAATCCCGTTTCATTTGGAAATCCTATTTTCTTTTAGGCATTCTGTTTAATTTAGGAATCCTGCTTCATTTGGGGTTTCTATTTCATTTGGCTATCCAGTTTTTTATGGATATTGTGTTTCAATTGGGCATTTTCTTTCATTTCTTCTTCATTTAGAAATACTGACTGATTTTGGGCATGTTGTTTCATTTGGAAACCATCTTTTATTTAGGCATCCTGTTCCATTTGGGCATCATGTTTTCTATAGGCATCATGTTCCATTTGGAAATTCTGTTTCCTTCAATTTGGATATCCTGTTTTATTCTGAAGCAAGAAGAAATCTATCCTGAATTTCTTACATTGGGAAGTACCAATTTTGTAAGATCACTGGCTATTTATGAGCTAAATGTGTAGATTTTGTAGCAGTTATAAAGGAATCATTATTCATCTCATTTTATCTATATAAACAAATATATATTGTATATGTATATATTTTTATGCAAGATAATTATAGCTTTAGAAATGAAATCTGGCAAATTATGGATGCTTGCAGATTTTTTGATAGGCTGCATATGTTTATATGATTATATGGTTATAGCCAAAGAATCCATAAAATAAAATAAAAACAGATTTTCATGGTTCCTATATTATATATTATCCTAATTTATAAAAAAAATGCTCCAAAATAAAATGTTGGATGGAAAAAACTGATTTGGTAAAGTGTTAAGGGAGATAACCCAATTAACAAAATTGAACTGGTAAGGGTTAATAAATCTGAAAAGAAAGAAGATTATAAGCAAGAATATATTGAATTTTTAAGCCCCTACATGATTATATAGTCAATAAATACAATGTACTATTAGTTTGTTCAGTTTATAAACATTCTGAATAAATGATAAATATTTACATAGAGAAAGTAAAAGAGTGGTGTGAAATAAAAGAAAAATGGAGTAAAAGAGGAGAAAAAAGGTAGAATGAGGAGGAGAGTAGAGTGAATGAAGTTGATGTTCAAGGTAAAAAAATGAGACAAAGATGGCAGAAAATAAGGAGAAGTAGAAAGAGATGGATGTAGCTAAGTAGAAGCTGAAGGGAACAAAGAAAGGGAAAGGAAAAAAGGAAAGATGTAAGAAAGAAAAGGAATGACAAAAAGAAGCAAAACGATAACAAAAAAAGACAGAAAAATAAGAAGAAAAGGATAAGTAAGTAAAAAAAAGGGTAATAATATGACAAAAAGGAAAATAGTAAAAGAAATAGGAAAAGAATACAAAAAG
Organism: Acanthosepion lycidas; assembly: GCA_963932145.1. Lineage (NCBI taxonomy): Eukaryota > Metazoa > Mollusca > Cephalopoda > Sepiida > Sepiidae > Acanthosepion > Acanthosepion lycidas. The sequence continues at coordinate 60,677,657 of OZ010596.1, read as the reverse complement.
TTTTCTTTTCCAATATTTCTTAAGTGAAGGAAGAGGGAAAAAGGATAAGAAAAGGAAAGAAATATAAAAATGAAGAAGAAGAAGGAAAATGAAGAAGAATAAGAAAAACATAAGAAAAAGAAAAGGAGGAAGGTTGGAAAGAAGGAAAGAAAGAAAGAAAGAAAGAAAAACATGGTTGGAAGAAATAAAGACAAAAATGCCTAAAACCTAATGAAAAGAAATAGACTGACAGAGAAAAGAAGTAAAATGAAGAGAAACAAGAAAAAAATCAAAATGAAAGAAAAAAAAAAAAAAAGAGTCAAAATTATGGATAGAGAAAATGAATGAAACACAAGAGTGTCTGTTATGACAGAATTAGGGTGAAAGAAAGAGCACAATAGAAAGAAAGGGGTAAAAATAATGGGAGGAATAAAAAGAGAAAAGAAATTGAATAAGAAGAAAATAGTGGGTGAAAGAGAAAGCAAAACTAAGGTAGGATAAAGTATTAGAAACATTCAGAAGAAGAATTGTATTTCTCCCATTAGTCTCCACTGAAACCATCTTGCATTATTCTTTGCATATTGCTTTGCACTATTAGATTTCTGACCAAAGAAAGTATCATATTCTTTGGGGAGCCGGCAACTAAACAATACATCAACTGCTAGATGTTAAACAAATTTGTAGAGATTAGTCAACTGTCTTCGAGTTCAAGTCAGTCAGCATGCAATGAAACCAACACCATTGACAGTGGTGTATAGATTTACACTAAAAGATGGATGGATGGAGTAATACCAACACCATTTACTTAACTTGTTATTCTTAGCTCTGCTGGGATTGGGTGAGATGGAAAAGTGAGAGTTTTAACAATGTCTGGGAAAGGGGGAAGGGATTGTGAATCACAGAGTAAGGATGATCTGTGAGTTAGAGTTTTTATAGGAAACTAAATACATCATATTGTCACAACATCTATCTCTTTGCTTTCTTTTCATTGAACACAGATCTTGGATGGTAGCATCAACCTGAGTGGAATAGCTATTTTTCCTTATCATTCTTGTAATAAACATGTGTATCATTACATTTATCATTGTAAATGTTATTATAATTAAATTCATTACCATTGCTATTAGTATTTTCCTTTTAATGATTCCTTATGTCAATGTTGTCATTTTTATAGTCATCATTACTGTACGGATTATTTAATGTTTTTTATTAGGTTTAATTTCTTTCATTAATTTCTGGTATTAACACCATTATTCTTAATCTGAATTGTTCTCATTACCAACAACAGTATTTTTAATATCTTTCAAAATTATAAACAATAGTCAGTCAGTCATGATATATGCTTGGGCAACCATGTCTCTTCAATTCACGACTAACTAGGCGGAAGATTTTTATTTTTCTTTCTGTAGTAGACTGATTGCCACCCAGTCTGCCCTGTTGTAACCTAGGAGAAGAGTTACTGAATAAGGAATAACCAAAACGGTAATGGCAATCTTTATAACGTCAACAAAATACAATACTTGCCAGGCGGCATGAAGTAGGTAAACTACCGCTAGTGGTGGACTACTTAGACAGCATATTACCCCACCACTTACAATAGTGTCCAACGTCTTTATGAGTATTGGGACATATCCATTAGTGTTCATAGGTATGGTATATAACATAAACCTATAACCAGTGCGGAGAAGGGATGGCTTAATACCTTTCCCAAGGATATTTGCTCTTAAGTAAATGTAACGAACCTGACTGGAATTCAAACTCAGCTCTTTGATTTCTCATTCTAAGCCAATATCCATTACACCACACTGCACATCCCCAACAGATGATCTTTTAGCACTCTGTTAGTGACTATTTTTACCAAGCAAAATGTTAGTCCTGCTAATGCAAGTTGAATTTGAATTTCTTGGTTGTGTAGCCATATCCTTCTATGGCAACACCTAAAACAATCTTGACTGAAATTGAGAGCCAGTTTATTGCAATTTTAAATATATAGAATATATATATATATTTTGAGGGGATTCCATATACAGTAAAAGGTGTAATAATATTTATAAATGATTCAGTGTGCTAAATGTTAATAAAAAATCAAATTTAAAATTCTGGTTATCATTTCAAACAAGTTACAACTGATTGATTACCTTATATACTCAAGTATAGTGCAAGTTTTTATGATAATTTTTTTTACACAATAAAGGTAGGTTGCACTATACATAAATATTTTTTTTGCTGAGGTTAAAAATCAGGTATGAATGAAAACAAAAGTATAGTATCTAAATCTTTGTATCAGATATTTTATAGTAAGTGTTTTTTCTCACCATTAAGAGATAGGTTTGTACAAAAAAGAATGAAGACCATTCATTTGCTATAAAATATGCCCAGGATGATGCTCAGTACTGCATTATTTGACATTTGCTTATTGTTCAGAAGTTGGGGTCAGGTTTTTCACAAAAAAAAATCAGAGGTTGTATTATACATGAAGTAGGTCTATGCATGGGTATATATGGTAATTTGATTTCTACAGCTTATCAACCTTTTGCTGGTTATTTAAAGTGCGAACATATTTTGGATTATAAGAATAATTCTTTTTTTTTTGCTTTGCAGGTGAATATTGTATTAATAATTTTTTGAAGATAACAATGATTTTTCCAGATAGAAGTCTTACTACATAGCTGGAGAAGAAGAGATGCATTCATATCTTTCCAAAGGATATTTGCATGTAAGTGACTGCAACTTTGAACTTGGCTTTCTGATTTCTCATTCTGAGCCACTATACATTACACTATCCACACATTACAATCAGCTCTGTTTTTGAGTAGAGTGTGTTTGGAGATGTCTTACTAGAAATTTTGTCTGAACCAATTGTAAACCACTATCAAACATGGCAGATATTGAGAGCAATATGGAACACCTATTATTCAAATAATTATGCATAATGTTCATTTACCAACCTTTTATATATATTACTAACAAATAGCATTTGCAACATTAGTGATATTTAATTTGCATAACAATTTTTAAAGCATATTTTAAGAAATATTTTTTCTGTATTATTTAATTTTTAATAAAATTCTAAGAATTGGCATATATAAGTAATGTTTTGCTTCATAAAGTTTTATTTTTTATTGATGATGTTTGTATAGAAAGAATTTATATCTGCCATTTCAAAACTGAGTTATAAATTAGAAAAACTACAGTGTTCACAATAAGCATTGTTGCTGTCAGCTATTTCACATTACTACAAATTAGTTGAATGGAACTGAAAAAAACTTATGAAATTATCTAAATAAGTCAAAATATTATTTACACTATTAACATTTGGACTATTGTCCTCATTTTTGTGGTTGTTTCCTCTGTTCTTCATAAGGTGTATATACATTCAGGTAACCTACGGGGAATTCCAGACTTAAAGTTTTATTTAAACTACAGCGACGGACTGTTCTCATTTCACTAGGGATATTTTGTCTAGTTTTATTTTTAGTACTGCTCAGTTATAGTGCACTCTGTTTTCTCTGAGTTCAAATACAAACTGCAGGTTACCCAGATTGACATACACCTGATGAAGGCCTGAGTGCACAATGGCTGAAACTTTGTGATAAAAACAACAAAGATGAGTAAAGAATGATAAATCTTTATCCCAGAAATTCAGACAGAAATTAAGTCAAAATAATTTTGTTTAATTAGATTTTCTTAAAAATGTATCAACTTATTTAAACACATAAAAATAATAAGTTTGCTTATTTAATTATTATTATTATTATTATTATAAACAATATAAAATTATTCAAATGTTTCTCTCATAGTCAGCTTTTTGTTGCTATGTCCAGAGTTGGAAATTCAACGGGACTTAACGTACTGACAAAAAAACTTTAGAAAATAGATGTCTTCCTGAAAATGTTGTTTATACATAAATTTTTGAGAGGTAAGAGAATTTCTATGATAATTTTTCTCTGTTTGTAGGGCGGATACTTGGATGATAGTGTACTTTAGATGTAAGATTAATATTTAGGGTGATGACAAAGATTTTATTAATGCTAAGAGAATTTCCAAAAATACCAAGAATGTTGTTTATACAGAAATTTTCAAGAGGTAAGAGAACCTCTATGACTACTTATCTTTTCTGAGTTCATAGGATGGGTATTCAGCCATTTTGAAAAAAAATATAAAGAAAATAAAAATATTTATGTAAGGATTAAGAAAATAAAAACAAAAAATAAAATATATTGAGCATTTATAAATATTCCAACCTGCAGGTATTTTTTTAATTGGTCAAGTAGAAATTTTTTGATGCAGTTCTAAATGGGTAAATAAGTGTTTTCTAACAGGGATAAGTGATATCTTGAAGAGTAACATTTGAAAACAATAGAATGTAAGTGTTGTAGAGAGGTAAGTAATTTTATTGTGACAACCTTAAGTACACAAATCCTTGATTAAAATTTTTCTTTTTAGTGCTATGTCCTTTCAGAATGTGGGTGTTCATGACTCTTTACAACCTCCTACATGGGAGCTACTTTAAAATGACAACAACATTCTAGCCATTTAAACAAAAAACTTCTATTATCTGGTTACTCCCTGTGAAACAAGAAATTTCCTACTCAACTGCATTGCTGAAAAAGTTATTCCCAAAAGCACTTATAAATTACTGAAGAATCCAACTGATACCTTCCCCAAATACGTCCATGGCTACCCCATTACATGCATAGAAGGACTCAAATACCATGAAAAGCTCACTAATGACAAGACTGCATCAATTGACAACTTCCTGTCTTTTTTATATATAAGTAACCTTTGACTTTTTATTATTCTTTATTATTATTGTTCTGTATTTTATTCATAAAAAATCATTAAGAACATTTCTCCTTAACCTTCTTGATAGTCACAGAATATATTTCACTATATCCTGTTAGTGTTAAATTTTCATCATGTTTTCCAGAAATTTCAACTGTTTCTTTCTGATTGTAAGTATCAGATTACTTGCAGTTCCTATTTTCCTTAAAACTTTCTTATTGCTCACATGCTCAGTCCATGGTATTCTTAGCATTTCTCAATAAAATCTTATTTCTGTTGCTTCAAGTCTCTTCTTTCATCTGTGAGGAGATTGTCCAGTATTCACTGCCATATAGGAGATTAGATATTCAGCAATTCAGTACTCTTTTCTTTGTTTTTAACAACATTTTCCTATCTTACAATATTTCGCTTACTTTCTGGAAGGTAAACACTAAAATCGATTAAAACTGCTGTTTAAAAAAAAAAATTTAATTGGCTTATTTTACAGCATAAAGAATAGAATATTTTTTTCAAGATAATGGCTGAAAAATGTATCTTGTGAAAAAATGTATCTGTGAAAATGAGGCTCATTCTCAGAAACTAACATTTAGCTTTTAGTACCAGAAACCACAAGTATTTCACAATTATATCTTTTTTAATTCTCCTATATTGTAGTGAATGCTGAACAATCAATTCACAGATGAAGAAGAGACTTGAAGCAACATAAATGTTCTACAGGAAGATGTTGAGTATACTTTAGACCAAACATGAGAGCAACAATGAACTTTATGAAAATGAAACTAAACAGATGTCAATGAAGAAAATGGAAACAAAAAGGGCACTTCAGGAATAGGTTGTTGAGATTTCTAGGGCACATAATGAGGAAAGAGGTCTTGGAAATTTGATACTCACAGGACAAATTAAAGGCAAGAGAAAAATAGGATATAACCTAGCTGGTGAACTTGAGGGAATGGATGGTGGAGCAGGATATGGGGGAAATAGACAAAATTTATTAAGACCTCACAAAGGACAGGAAATTCAAGAGCCATGATCACCAACACCCTGAAGGGATATGGCATACAGAAAAAGAATATACTTGAAATATGGAAATATCGTAAATAAATGAGCAAATGAAATGAAGACTGATTTTTTTTTTTTAATCTACAGGCTTGAGTTAATATCTGGAGACAGAGATTCAGTAGGGATATGCATTTTTTTAAGCTATGTTATCGAGATCAGTATTCATTTTATACACAGATTAAAAAAAAAATACATTTGATTTTTAAGAGTTTGCAAATATTTTTTCTTTTAAAGGAAATTTATATAGTGGGATCAAAATGGAATATGTGCTGGAAATATATTAAATAAGTAATTCTAAGATCAACAATTGTTGTTATTTTATGAATTCAGTTATGTACCATGCATGATACACACATAGGCAATCATGTATCTTTTGATACATGACTGACGAGGCAGTAGGTTGCCATTTCTTTTTGTGGCAGACCAGTTGTTATCCAAGTCTCTAGAACCTGGTCTGTCCTGCTATTTACCCATAGCTGGGGGGAGAAGAAGAGGATTCATACCTTTGGCAAGGGTATTAGCATGTAAGTGGATGTAATGGATTCAAATAGAATTCAAACTCACCTCTCCAATTCCTCAATCCAAGCCACTATCCATTACTTCACCGTGCCTCCTACATTACTCAGACTAATAACCTTATCTTCCTTTTGATTAAATTTTGACCAATATATTATATATTCTTTAGAATTCCTTAAAAGTGTTTGTTGCATTTATTATCCCTTGAGTATTATTGATATTATCATTATTATTATTTAATCTTTACAGCAAGGTAATCCTAAGAGAACTAGAAGTCCTACCAGGATTTATTATTGGTAGGCACAATCCTAACAACATAAGATACACAGATGATTCTGGGTTAATGGCAGATACAGAAAGGAAACCACAGGAAATCTTAGACAAGATAAATTAAGAAGCAAATGAAATGAAGATTGATTTTTTTTTTGTCCACAGGCTTGAGTTAAGATCTGTTGATAGAGATTCAGTAAAGATATGCATTTTTAAGCTATGTTTGATGATGAATGTAGTAAGAAAACACCCTTTTTTTTACAATGATGTTCACTCAGTACAACGCCCAGGAGCCACTCGAGGTAGATGAACATAGAGTAAGAGACAGAGTTTATGAAGATATGTGGAGAAGATAATGGTTAACCATATACTTTGAAGTTTGAGATTGTAGTGATAAGGGAAACATCTTGGTAGTCAGTTCCACAAGGCAATGGCTCATAGGAAGAAGATGCTCAAGTGGAAATTGCAAATCACCAATAGAATACAAAGGAACGAGGATGGTTTGCTGCAATGTGTATAGCTTGTTTTGTCTTAGCTATGACAGTTAGAACTGGTAGCACTAAGGAATGTCTGTGAGAAAGGGATTAGCAAGAGGAGTCAGGTATTTAATGGAATGGTACAGGGAAGCAACCATTTTTCCAGCATCTTTAGAAATGGATTGTATGTTGGAGTTTCACTTTAGGTCTGGGTTGAGTTTAAGTCCCTATAGGTGTTCAAGGTATGGGACCTCCCTGAGGGAATATCCATTCATTGTAATTGGTGTCAGTTTAGGGTTTGATTGATGATGATGGAATATAACTAGTTTGATTTTTGAGGCATTGAATGTCACCAGCTAATTTTTCTCCCGCTGAAATGTTAGAGCTAGGTCAAAGGAGAGATCAACTGCCAATCTCTGGCCATCTAGAGTTTTAGAGGTGTAGCCATTTACCGTTCTATAAATATACAGTATAAATATGCATAAATTATCGGAGTATATTCTTAGGAAGATCAATTATGTAAAGTAAAAACAGTATTTGAGAGGTGACCTCTGGAGGATGACTCCATTGATTGCTAATTAACTTAGAGGACTAGCCATTAACAACTACCCTCATGGACTGACTTTGAAAGACTCTCCCATTGATTCCATCAATTTTAAGAAGACTGTATGGTTGTAAGTGAAGGGAACAGCCCAAGATGTAAGCCACAAATTAGTGATGTCAAAATCAAGCACGTACAGAAATTTAACCATCTGGGAAGTGTTTTAACAGATGACAGAAAATGTGGCATCAAAATCTGAAGGCACTTTGGAATAGTGAAACATGCTTCCCAAAAGTTAAATAAATAATAATTTTCTCCAGGTTTCCTTTTGTTTGCTTTATTTCAGTGGAGACAGACAGGCATTAAAAGAGAGAGAAGGAAAGCGTGAACAGATGTCAACAAGTCTTCCAGCTGTATGTTGACTTCACTTGTTGGCTTGTTTCTCTCTGCTGAAGCTGCAGCATGGCAAGGAATCTGGGAGAAGATGGGATCATCAACACTTCACTGCTGCAATGTTTTTCATTCTTATATTAAAACACAACTCATCATTATCAGGATTCCACACCCATAGAGTTTAAATTAGTCCAGGTCATTAGAGTTCTGACCAGTACAGTAGAGTTTGCCATTTTCATTCCCCTTTGTTTCCATTGGTAAAAAGGAAATTCCACTCAGTTTCTTCCTGAGAACTATTACTTTATGCAACAGACTCCTGCGAGGATGCTTCCTCAGTTACTACAATCTTAACCTCTTCAGGTCTAGAGCAAACTGTTATCTATCCTACATGTTCTCATAATCTTCACTTCTTTCCTCCTCTTACATAGATACAATAACCACATTCAGTAGCCCTCTACCTTGAGTGGCTCGTGGGCCTTGAATTGAGTGAACATCTAGCCAAAAAAGAGTAAATAGATAAATATTCTTTATTTTATTTTTCTATAAGAGATGGTACTTAAGTATCTTTAAAAACATATCAAAACAATAAAATTTGATAGCAAAATAAAAATTATCATGGCTGATCAGTTTTATTTCATTAACAATTTCTGATAAATCTGTATTAATAAATGTCAGATTAGATCAAGTTGCATGAATTAATGTCAAATAAGATGAGATTTTTATTAATCAATGTCAGACACAGTTGTATTAATCAATATTGAATTAGATATGTTAATCTAATCAGATTAGATAGAACTGTATTAAAGTTTCACTAGATCTATTCAAAGTATATAAGGTAATTTCATCTAAATTGTCAAATTAGTGAAACTAGGTCCCACACGATGAACAAGATAAATATTTTCTTCCCTTATGAGAAACCAGATTGAGATATATTCATAAGAAATTGATAATATAAAAAAAATATAAAAACTTATGAATATTTTTTTAAATCAATTCACCCTAAACAGGTGATAAATCACAAGGAGCCGCTGGGAGTGAAAAGACTTTAGAAGGAACTGGAAACCCAATCCTCAACAGTAAATATAGGATAAAGCTCTACTCATGTTCAAAAGACAGAGGAGGAGTGTGAACTGGACAATATGTGAACCTATCTAATCTTAATGAAGAAAAAAAAGTTTAGGTGGAGATGTCAGAAATTGAAGTAGACTTTAGTTCAGAAAGTTGTAAAGGCTGAGTAGGACTAGGGAGTAATAGTAAAGTCAGTGGTACAAAATGTTAAGGCTTAAGTACAGTGTGTATTAGAATACAATCATAATTATTGTCTTTTTTTACTTCTAGTACTAGAATTTACAGACATTGGATATATAATTAATAGAATGATTTAAACATTTGTTTAATAAATCCTACTCATGATTTTGCATACAGCTAAACTTTATAGAAATCAGTAAAATTAATTTATAGTGAAAGAAACGGAATAATTCCAGAAAAAATAAAATTTTCAATTTGTCTCCTGTTATTCTTGATAAGTTGGTTGGCAATAAACAATATCGGTCTGATGATCTTTTTTTTTTTATCTACTTTTGTTCTAAACTAATTTGAATTGAAATTATTTAATAACATCTAATTATTTTTTTAATTGAATTCAACCCAAGCAACCCAAGCCACTAAGATACAAGGCATTACTGGGTGCAGAATAATTAGAAAACAGAAACATTACTTAGGAGTGAGAATAATAAAAGAGCATTTAAGGAGACAGTAGATGGTGATTGACATTACATTTGAATTTTTGCAGATTAAAGTTGACTGGAAAGCATGGAGCCAGAAGAGGGTTCCATAAGTGAGAAGGAAGTGTGAGAAAAGAAACTGTCAGCATAGAACTTACAGTTACATTTAGCCAACTCAACTGTAAATTGATGAAACCTTGTTTCCAATCTAGTACTGTGCTTAAATTCATAAAGTCTGGGTTCCATAAAGGAAAGTACATCTGAAAAATTACCATGAAAGTATTTATAGAAAAGGCACAGGGAAGCATTTTTATGGCAGTGGGAAAATGACTGAAGCTGAGATGTCTGGTCAAGACCAATAATATTGCTGATTATAATATCTACTTACAGTAACCATCTTTGTATGTATCTACACAGAACCTATATTCTCTTATTTCTGTAATTCTGAAATGAGGCTTTAACATTCCTATAGCTGTTTAGTAACTGTTCTCATTCTTTTGGTTGTTTTTATTGTTAGCCGAATATGTCAGCATCTCTTTTCTTTAACATTCCTCAGCTATACCATCTGTATTGAAAACAGATGAATTGCATGCATGTTAAAAATCGAAGAATAGATCAACTCTTGGAATTCTTAAATTTATTAAACAATATCAGTTTTAAAGCAACGGGACCATGACAATTCATGATTGTTTCATTAAAAGAGTTGACTACTTACTATGAAATAGTTGAAACATGTTTTTCAGACAAAATCAATTTGTTCTTGAAATCTTATAGTATTGGAACAAAGAATTTTGCTATATTCCTGAAGTCATTTAACACTTGAAGAAACTGATATGGTATTGTGAAAATTCATTGATTTGTTGAAGTCTTTTAGCTTTTGAACAAACTGGCATCTTTCTTCAAAACTGAAGAAATTTGAATTCAAAAATATTAATAAGCTATAAAAGTGATATTGGTAACTTAGATAAATTTTTGTTATTAGCTGAATACGCATCCTATGAACTGAGAAAAGTTCCACTTCTTCTTCTACTTCTTCTATGTGTCATGTCCCTTAAGGACATTGGCGGTCATGACTCTCCACAATTTCCTGTTCTTTGTAACTCTTTTGGCGTTTTGCTATCTCTCCTAAACCCTGTTCTGCCATCCATTTACACAAGCTCATTAGTTAGATTATGTGCTGTTTTCCTCTGTCCCTCTTGCCTTCAATATGTCCTGTGAGTGTCAAATTTTCCAAGCCCTCTTTCCTCATTATGTACCCTAGAAATTTCAACTATCTCTTCTAATGTTAAGTATAACTGTCCTTCAGAGTCTGTCTATATTTCTGAGATGAGGTATTATGTACAGTATTTACATCATTCGGACTATTGTCCTCATCTTTGTCGCCATATTTATCACAACATTTCGGCCGTTGTATGCTTCGGCCTTCTTCAGGTGGTTGGAATTTCGAACTGAACCCTTTATTCTCCACTGCCTTAACCGGGTATTGAACTCACACTCTTTGGGTTTATCTTTATCCACTGTGCCATGTGTCCTTGAGGACACATGGCACAGTGGATAAAGGCGTTGGTTAGATCCAGTGACAGATGCAAAAAGTGTGTGTATAAATATGCAGAATAATGTAAATACTATAACTGTCCTTTTTGTTTCCTTTTTACTAAAACTTTGTTGTTGCTCACATGTTCGATCCATGGCATTCTCAACTTCAGTGTATGATAATCTCAGGATCCTTCTGTAGAACCACATTTTTGTTGCCTCAAGTCTCTTCTTCAATGGTGAGGAGATTGTCGAGCATTCACTGTCCAATCGGAGGACTGATATTATGTAACAGTCCAGTATTCTTTTTGTTTCTAATGAAAATTACTGTTTCTTAATACTTTGCTTAGCTTTTGGAAATCATCTTTCACTATCCCAATGCTCCTTTGGATTTGTGTGTTGCATTTTTCTTCCTCTGTTAAAACACTTCCCAGATATTTAAATTGTTGTACTTGTTTGATTTTGGTATCTCTAATTTTTAATTTGCATGTTGGGTTATTCCTTTTTGCTGACAACCATGTATTCTATCTTCTTGGAATTGAATTTTAGTCCTTTCTTCTTATTTTTCTTCACTAAATTCTGCAGGAGTTCTTTTAGTTTTCTTTTCTTGTCTGCTATCAACAATGTGTCATCTGCATATCTTATGTTCTTAAGATTGTAACCACCAATAATGAATCCTGATAGGACTTCTAATACTCTCAGAATCACCTCACTGTATAGGTTGAATAAGTCTGGCGAGAAGACTTACACCTCTTTCTATTTTGTATATTTACTGAATTCATTTTCTGTCCATATTCAGGTGGTTTTTTCTTAGTATAGGTTTTGGATTATTCTAATATTCTTACCAAATTTGTCATGGTGATCTAGCAGTTCCTACAGTTCTTTGTGATGTACATACTTTATCAAAAATTTTTATATAATCTATAAAACATAGGTATACATCCTTTTGCATTTGTATTGCTCTTTCTGATATTATTATGAGCATAAATATTGCATTTCTTTTTCCAATGTCTTTAATGAACCTGCACTATTCTTGTCCTATCTCCAGTCTAGTTCTGTTAAGTCTGCTGCATACTCTATTCATCAGAATTTGAATACGTTTTGTTATTAAGATGATTGTCTGATGGAGTTCACATTCATTAGTACCTTATGCAGTATTATGTAAATGGATCTACTTAGGTCATCCGGTATATCCCCACTGTTGTATATTTAATCTATTATGTCTGCAATCTTCTCAATAACTGAAATTATCAAAGTCTGCTAGTGAAAGGCTATTACAATTCAGTCGTGTTTTCTTGCTTTCTTTTTGTTCAATTTGGCCATTGCTGATTTCACTTGAGATTTTAGTATTTCTTATCCTTTGATATCCTTGTCTATTGCAAGGTTGTCCTCTTTCATCATAGAAGTGTTCTATCTCTGAGGTATTTTTTCTTTTTCTAATACAGTGTAACCCGGATATAAGAGAGTTGTCGGGACCGGAGAAGAAGTCACTTATATCCGGGTTTCTCTTATATCCGGGTTTGGTCTATTTTGTTTAGGTAAGTATGGCTCTGATTTGGGACCAGAGAAAATCTCTCTTATATCCGGGTCTCTTATATCCGGGTTACACTGTATCAGTGTCCCATCTTTGGATTTTAAGCATCCTTTTAATGTCTTTAGTCCTGTTAGTTCTCTTATTCTTTCTTTTGTAATACTTATCCTTTGTATTTCTGCATTTTTTTGTTTTTTAGCCTGCCTGCATTTGTTCCTAATTTCTTTGTGTAGTGTCCTATATTTTATGCCATACCTTGGCACTGTTTTTGTCTCTTTATCAACATGTCAAGATCTTCATCTGTCATTCATATCTTTTTTCTAAAATTTCTATATATATATAAAAAAAAAAAAATAAGCAAGTCATTTATTTTCTAAAGTTCCTTTTGTCATGTTAATTTGAATTTCTTCCTCTGGGCATAGCTATATAAAGCTGACAATGAAGAGAAACACTACCTCCCTGGCTATGGACCTGATTGACTTGAAGGGGTTGTTTTCAATCATGGCCTGGATCTCACTAACAAATTTGGGAATTCTTTTCTTATTAGAGCAATGAGTACCATCATAATCACCATTAGACTCATCCTACTCTTTCCAAATCCTTTGCAGTGTCCTTTGATTGACACCCAAACACTGACATATTTGTATTAGAACTTCTGGTAAGAATCCCTAGCAGTACAGCATGCTGTTTCCAAATTTCTAGCAAACTGAATTGTTTCATGGTGCTTATTTTCTCACAGATGGTGTTCAAATGACCCTACTATACTGTGCAAATAGTGCACATTCACAAAATTAAAAATATAAAATGGCAACAATTTCCCATCGCATCCTGTATAAGGGGAAGTGCATGAAGCCTAACAGCTTAACATGGTCGAAACTAGAATTGGCATGCCAAGTTTAAATTCCAGGTAAAATTATCACTTTGCATTAATACCCTAGGGAAAGGATTGAATCTACCTCCTCTTCCTCCACCCAGGTATATGTAAAATAGTAAGTGAGACTCATCACCAATCAGACCACAAACTACCACCAGTAATGATGAACTGATGTCCTCTTAGGGAGGGGTCCCATACCTTGAAAGACTATTGGGCCTCAAACTCACACCTGACCTCAAGTGGAACTCATATATACAATCCATTGCTAAAGATGCAGGTAAAATGGTTGACTCTGTAGTGATAAGGGTTACCACTGTTGTTTATTTCCGATGGGATCACTAAATATGTAATGGCTTGTATTCCTATTGTTGTTGTGAATGTCGAACGACAAAAGTCGCGGTCATCATTATTGTACTGATTTGTTATCAATATTTAACTTTGGTTAGGAAAGGTGAGATTAAGGACAATGCGTGAGCGCAATGCAATTTATATTTGACGTAAATGATTTCAAAACATAACAATTAAATTTATTAATGTTTGATGTACATGCATGCGAACTGAAAAGGTAGGACAGAGTTGTGTCCCTTTGATTAGGTATTAGTTGTACTGGAGTTCATATTAAGAAGAAGTAATATTAAACTGTAATTTAGAAGAATCATTTGGAATTGTGAGTTACAATGTTGGTAAGAGTTCAGAAGAGATTTCAGAGTTCGTGAATGTTGGTAATTGTCTTTAATGTCCAGCCAGCAATGACTAAGACGGGAGTTCTTGAAGGCTACATCTTGGCACTTGGTAGTAAGGAATGAGACGTGCCAGAAAGATGAATGAAAAGAAAAACTACTACTCGAGGGAGTTTTACACGTGTTGAGTTTATATAATGGTCGTGAGGCTCCCAGCATATGAACAGGTTAAACAGATTGGTCACATGCAGGCGGTTTGATTGGTCGGAACTGACCAATCAACAAGCTAGATTGAAGGTCATTGACCAATGAATACTTGTTATATTTGTATGAAAGTAGGATGTTACTTACCAGATAGGAAGAGTGCATTTCCTAAAAAGAGGTAAGGTTGGTTTGCTGTGGAAGATCCCACAACTTCTTGTACCACTCCACTAAGTACCTGACTTCACATGCTAATAAGAGCCAGATCAGACCAAAAATAGAGTACTGTTGTCATATTTGGGCGGGAGCTGTCCAAACATCTCTATCCTAGTCCAAAAGTATCTCCAAACTCTTGTGGCTGATGAATTATTTTCCCAACCTCTCTCTCACAGGCAGGATGTTTCAAGCTTCTTGCTACACTATCACTAGTAACATGGAAAGTGTTTAAACAAACTACATTCCCTGGTTCTGCTAATTCAAACCTTCATGGCAAGAACACGCTATTTCACACACATTTTCCACCCCCTGTATTTCATTGGTGAGAAGTAAATTCTACTTGAACAGCCTCTTTCTGCAAATCCCTGCTCTGTGGAACAGACTCCCTAGAGAATGTTTCCTTAATCAATACAATCTAAATCTGTTCAAGACTAGGATAGCTGTTATCTTCCCCTTAATTGTCTCTTAACATAGCCCTTTACCTCAAGTGGCCCCTGGGCCTTGTATAGAGTGAACCTTACTGTAAAAAAAAAAATTAAAACCTGGATAGTTAGGCATGGAACTAGAAACTCCATTCTGTAATAATCTACTTGTTATTGAAACAGCATCAGTTAGAATATGGCCAAATGCTCCACAAATAATCTGTAGTGAAAAAAAATAAATAAATAAAAAAAAAATAAATAAAGATAAAAACAAAAATTAAAAAACAAAAATAAATATGTTTTATATGCATTCTTTTAGTTCTTTTACTTTCCATCATGTAGAGAAGGTTGTACTTTTTCTTTTTAATCATTTCATCCCAAGCAAGGCAATAAATGCAGCTAAAATATATTAGGTTGGTGCAAAAATAATGTCGGTTTTTGACGTTAAAAATACGTTAAAAACCGACATTATTTTTGCACATGAGTCATGTTCTTAAATAGCCTTGTCACATTGAGACTTCCATACAAGTGTCATGCATGACACCAAACTTGTTCAGAAATATTAGGTTGGTGCAAAAATAATGACGTAATAATGTCGTTTTTTTTTTGACGTATTTTTTAACGTCAAAAAACGACATTCTTACGTCATTATTTTTGCACCAACCTAATATCTAAACTGTACAGCTGTTATTTACATTGTTTAGACTGTTGTCTTCATCTTCATTGCCACATTCATGACATTTCAGTCATTGTACACTTTGACCTTCTTCAGGTGATTGGAATTTCAACTCTTTATTTCATCCACTGGAGCAGATTGTTACTTATGGACACATGGCCCAGTGGATATAAGCATTTGTTGAATCCCGTGACTTGACCCAAAGAGTTGAGAGTTTAATACCTGGCTGGAGTGAACAAAAACTTGGAGAATTGAGTTAAAGGGAGATACCTGATACGGAGACATCTGGAAGTGGCAAAGGACATCTGGAACTATAACAATCTGCCCTGGTGGATGAAATAAAGGGTTCAGTTCAAAATTCCAATCACTTGAAGAAGGTGTACAATGGCTGAAATGTTGTGAATATGGCAACAAAGATGAAGACAACAGTCTAATTAATGTAAATAGTGTAAATAACTACAAAACTTCATCTCAGAAATACAGACAGAAACACAGCTGCTTTCCTAAATCAATGATTAAAAATGGCTTTGAGTGAATAAAGCCTGTAGGTCTTAGCAAGGACCATCTTTCTTCAAACCTTGTGGACTGGCACTACAGAATAACAAAGAACTATACCAAATACCACATCACTTTCAGTGGTAGCAACAGACAAAATGGATAGCAAATATAACTTAAAATGACAAATAAATAACATGACATAATCAAGATGCAGACATTCC
Source organism: Acanthosepion lycidas (assembly GCA_963932145.1). Taxonomy (NCBI): domain Eukaryota; kingdom Metazoa; phylum Mollusca; class Cephalopoda; order Sepiida; family Sepiidae; genus Acanthosepion; species Acanthosepion lycidas. The sequence goes on along the minus strand of OZ010596.1, from coordinate 60,661,062 downwards.
ACACTACTTCAAATAAAAGGTTAGGAAAGAAACCCCCGTCAACACTGGAAAGAGCAATAACAGTGGTCTTGAGAAACATATTTTCTTGAAAAATTGTTTTATTAGAAAGATTTTATAAATTTTAACTGAAAGTAGCACTGGCTGCTTGGTCAATGTATGCTGAAGGTTTTCTCTTAAGGAAATGGCTAATATTACCATTAGCATTTCACATGAATGTATTTCTATCCAACTGATATTTTAAAAACTTCTGGTTACCTCAATGGTACGTGTCATTCAAAACTTTCATTGACTCAACAGAATAAACTTACACATGATGGCAATCAACTGCCATACATTTACACATCCTGGTTTTCAGTCAAACGGAAGTGGCAGAAGGTGACATTCCAGTAACAGCTTAAAATCTTGCAATATCATTGATTCAATGCTTCAAACTTAAGATTTTGTATATATATATATATATATATATATATATATATATATATATATATATAAGTAAACCTAAAACCTACCTAGGTTTCACCTACATGGATCATTTACCCTGACAACCGCGTAGGTGAAACCTAGGTAGGTTTGTCTGGCTCTTTAGGTTAACTTAGTTTTCTCTACTTAGTGTATTGAGTACTTTGCTTAGTTATTTTTACTTTACTCATGTCAGAGGGTTTTTTCTTTGGACTCTGAACTTAGATTCTAGACGATTATTTTTGCTGGAAGTTCATGTTCTTAGTTCTTTCTTTTTTACCCTTTTTTTCCCTTGGGTATTGGTTTGTTCATTTACAAGCTAAAACACCTAAGGTTTTGCTGGATGAGTATAGCTGCTTATATCTATAAGATATAAGATTTTTAGTATGATATATATATATATATATATATATATATATATATATGAATAATTTAATATGAATATTTAACAGTCATTGTCATTTGATTTTGATATCAGAATTTGAATATATAACAAATTAGGTACCCACCAGTCCACTGCTTTAACCACTAAGAGCAATGAATATAATAGATTAATTAAAGGGTTCAGTTTGGAATTCCCTGTAAGTTACCCAGATCGATATACACCTGAGGAAAAAACAAAAAGATGAGGAAAATAGTCTGAATATAAATAGTGTAGATAATAAATGAAACAGACTTAAAATGTTATAATTAATTAATATTAATGTAATTTAATTAATTATTAAATTGCCAAACTTAAGTTTACTATTTTGTGATGTTTGAAAGAAAATTTTTTAACTGTGTTTCATCTCTTATAAACAATTGATTCTAATAAAATTTAGAATCCTCTAATTGATGTAATTGATCCAAATATCTTATATATAATAATCATGATCCAACCAGTCATTGAATTATTTTTCTTTTTGTCAGTATAATCAGAGATCAAAAAGAACAGTTTCATGATGACTAGTTATATTTAACGTCCTCTTGCAATTAACAAACTCTCTATAATTTAGTAACCAATAATTTAATTTACTTTTAATAATTATTAATTAAATGCAGCATTTTTATGCCATTTTTAACTTTGCCCTCATTGGTTGACTGTTTAGTGTTTAAAATGTCGATTAATTGACAACCAATTAAGTTTCATCTCCAAATTCTGGATGAGAAAAAGCAGGCTCCATTAACTAAAGCAAACTTTACACCTTGATAAACATTTTCAGAAAGATTTATTAAAACTATAAACTGAAAATTCTGGAGACCGAGCATCTGAAATAATGGTTAATTATCAACAGAATGACATGACAAAGCATACATTGATTAAAGACGTCCTCTTTTTATTAGGTTGAGTCATAAGTGAAAGAAATTGTAATGATGAATGTACCATCCTAACTACTAATCATATGTGGCAATTAAGAATAAATGTTTTAAAAATATACATAGATTATATAAATTAGCCTACACTAATGTACCTTAGTTTGTAAATGGCAGTGGCAGCATACACAGTGGATTAAAGGAAAAATGAAAGACTGTATACAGTAAGAATAACAGAGGAAAAATTCTGGAACTCAGTTGGTCTGTTCTACTCCCAGGCACCATATTCATTTGACCTTGCATCAACAGATTATTACCTTTTTCAATTGCTGCAAAATGCTTTGATGGGGGAACACTTTCTCTAATGAAAAGAATTCATTGAAAACTTTTTTTTCAAGAGTTTATTGAAAAATTTTTCATATCAAAACCTGCAGAATTTTACTTAAATGTATCAAAGAGCTACCTGATAAGTGGCAAAAAATGGTGAATATATAATTGAAGAAAATGTAATTGTACTTTACTTTTTGAAAAATAAAGTTGATAAGCAAAAATAGAAATTATTTATGACTCAACCTTATAGTTTTCCTCATGACTGATGTAGCTGCTAATTTCCTATCAGTGACAGTGATTAGCCAAAAAACCTCAGTTTAATTAAACAACCAAAAAAGTGTCAAGATATTAAATACTAATTTTCAAGGCCAGTAAACAATGGCCATTTGGATAACTGGAATTAAGCAATTGTCCTAATTCAGCTGAATTCTGTATTAAATAAATATCTTATTACTATGAAAAAAACACTGTGAACTTTGCATCTTGTGTGTTTGACAGAAGTCATATATATAGAGTGGGGAAAAGAAAGATATAAACAAGTCATATATAGAGAGTGGGGAAAAGAAAGATGTAAATTTATTATTAGGTAGGAAGTGGAGGATGGAACCAATTTTCTTATGAGAATGTGTATAAAACATAAGAAATCTGGCCCCAAACTGTATATGCAGAGCTGTCAACAAGGTCTACACCACTCTCACTTGTGAACTTCATGACCTCATGCTAAAAGCGACAACACTGACAAACTTCAAAGAGACCACTTCAGACTCCGGCAACACTGTCCACAGTAAGGAACAAATTCTATCTTTTGTATCCTCTTTACTATGAACCACACACACACATTTGTCAACTTTTTCATACAAACACACATATAACAACATTTCATTCTTTCTTACATATGTACACAAAGAGAATTTATATTTTATTTCAGAATTTTATTAACCCAAACAAAAAGGCATTACTTTCCAAAATATGACCAATTGCTTGTATTCTTGTCGTTATATTAATGTTTATTTGTTGAAACTATGTTGTCTTTTCTACTGAATTTTATTCTTTCAATGAAAATCATTTGATTATTCTAAGCCCCACAACAATATTTTTTGCTATTGTATCAAATCCTAACACTCCGAATTTGGACATTCCAAGCTCTTATTGTTCAACTTTCTTCAAACAGACTTGTTTTTTAATGTTGAAAGCAACTTCAATAACTGCAAATAAATGTATTTTTAAAATATCTCTACTTTCACAAACTATTCATGAAACTAAATGTAAACAGTAAATACAACAAGGTTGATCCAGTGGGTCACAGGTGGCCTAGTACTTTTTAAATATCAAATGCACTGGCATCTTTCATTGAGGTTTTTTCTCTGGGAATGTGATTATTATAAAAAAAGAATTTTCTGTAGTCATTATCAAAAAATTATGTTTATTTTACGTTGGTTGGCATAATCCTTGACAGCAAAATATTTAAAATCCTGAGGCTGTTGTGTGTTTAGGTTGTTACTTGATAACCAGCAAACATGCTCATTAATAATAACTAGTTTCAAGAAGGGAAACTTCTCTTAATCTTGGAAGATGTAAAATCGAAGAATCAAAACTTGAAAAATAAGGAGAGTCAGTAAAAGTAATTGTTTCTTCACCAAATACTGAGTTATGTTTGCTATGGGGTGAAATACTTATTTTTTCAATAAAAAAGAAACAAATGTTCAAAAATTAATATAATGTGATTTTCTAGAATTTCTTTTTATATTCTATCTCTCACTTTCAAAATGGACCTACCCTGAAAATTATAGACCATTTCCATCTTTGTAAGGTGGCAAATTCAGAAAATCAGCAAGGGATGAAATACTTATTTTCTCCACTGTATATTTTCTGTTGTATCCTATCTTCTTGCTCTCTCTCCCTAAAATAGTTTAATATCTCACAATTTGTATGCCTTTCAACTCCTAATTGCTTTTTATGCTTTTCAGCTTTTGTTTAAATGTTAGACAATAGAAAAAATGGTAGAAATGCAAAAAAAATAATTTTTACAGTTGAAATTGCAAGACATTTTTCTCTTGCAGAACTTTCTTCCAGCTTCTTGCTTTCCAGTTATCTTTGACCTTGAAAAATTTAAATACAATGTCAATCGTCTTAATTCCTGTTCTTTTATTGTTTTCTATCCTTAATAATGCTTTTTCTTTTTCTCATATTCTTTAACACTCAGTAACCCCCCCCTGCATTTTAGTGGCTTTATTGCCTTACTTGGAGTGAAATGATTAAAAAACTATAAGTGAAAATGTGCTAAAAAGTAATAAAAGTTAAACATATATGTAAGCATAGAAAAAAAATCTATGGAATAAAGAAAATAAAGGATTTCAGATTAAATTGGGTGACAATTTAGTGGGATTTGTTCATTGCAATTCATACAGATGAAGAACAAAGGATTTTGATACCAAGGTTCCATTTTTAGGAATATATGCATATATAAGCAATGTTAATAAAAGAAATAAAAATTCAGAATCTAAATTCTAAGAAAATAACTTTTTGCCAAATGTATGTTTCTAAACAATAAAAAGAATTAAAACATTGATTTTGCATTCCACATCACTGGTGCTTTATCTATTTTCCATGAATACATTCTCTATCTGTAGACACTGTAATGTGATAGTCTTAGTCTAAGACTGCATCTTAACATATTCCTGTTTGCACTGTTATTATCTTTCAGTGGATTATTTTTCTGACATTTGTAACTTGACTCAGATTTCCTGTCAGACTGCTGTATTGAGAAAATAAGGCTTGTTAGCTTATCTTACAAATGAATGTTATTAGTGTACATAAGAGTGAAATGTTATTTGAAGGCAATACTTGGTGGTTTTTCTTATGAAAGAGCACCAATAACTGTGTTGATGGAGACAAATGTGTATTGGGTTGGCAGTTTTCTGGTTGCTGCATCCTAACTGGTAACAAGGAACCTGACCTCTTCGGTAGCACTTAAAGAGGCTGTTCTGGTCAAGTCACATAATATTGGGCTTCTTGCAGTTCCATGGTGTGCACAGATAGGTGTACCTGCAATCACTTCCAGTGGGCAACCCAGAGGCCAAGTTGTTGTCTTCAGCACTTTCTGGCCAGCTTGATTGTCTTAGATGATGGGCAGTGACTGTTATTTTTGTTCTTTTCCACCCTAAAATGTTATCCTCTGAGTACAGTGATTAATGTCAATTGCCATCTTCTGTCTTCCTGAATCTTGTTCTTTTATTGGTCTTGCTCCTCACTAATATCTCATTTACTTTCACCCTCAGCAACCACTTGCAGCTCCATGGCATTATTACCTTGCTTGGAATGAGATGATTAATATATATATATATATATATATATATATATATATATATATATATATATATATATATATATATATATATATATCAAAGCTTAATAAACTTATTAATGCTGATAATGCTGAACAGAACTCTTTAAAACTCCCTAAAATTGTTGGTGATTATAGACCTGGCTACATATACGGCACTATAAAAACACATAAACCTAACTATCCTCTCCGTCCTATCATATCACAAATTCCAACTCCTGTATATCATCTAACAAAATACATTAACTAACTTATTACTCCCTACCTTCCTAGTAAATATAGTGTTAAGTCAACATAAGAAGTAATCCAAATCTTAAAAAGTGAAAAACCCGGCAATGAAATCATGGCTTCACTTGATGTTGAAAACTTATTTACCAATGTCCCTGTTAGTGAAACTATTGACATAATTATAAGAAATATATACAGTAACTCATCTTTACCCCCACTTAAAATTAATCCTAATATATTACAGAAACTGCTATTAGCTTGTACTACTGAAGTCCCTTTCTTTGATCATGATAATAATATATATATATACAACGTGATGGTATCTCCATGGGTTCAGTAATGGGTCCGACATTTAGCAATTTCTACATGTCAAACGTCGAAAATAAGATATTTACAGATTTTAAAAAAACATCCATCTACCTAAGATACGTTGATGATATTCTTATGTTAGTTAAAAATACAGATGAAATACTTCAACTTCAAAAACGTTTCCAAAATGATTCTGTCCTTAAATTCACATATGAACTCAATACTAATAATAAAATCACCTTCCTTGACATATTGATAAACACAAATAATAACAAATTTACTATTTCGCCATACAAAAAACCTACAAGCATAAATTCATGTACACTTAACTACAAGAGTGAATGCCCATATTACTACAAAATAGAAATTATAAAGAATCTAATACATTGTGCAGAACTAATTCCTCCACAAAACAGATTTTTTACAGTGAACTAAAGAATATAAAACAAATACTTATTAATAATAGCTTTCCAAACTATATAGTTGATGAACAAATAAGATGCTTTCTTAGAAATCTCAATACTAAGCAAATAGTACATAATACTGCTTCTACTAATCTCAAACATATTAATCTCCTATATTATAATCAAATGCATACTAATTATAAACAAGATGAAAATATACTAAAAAATTTTAGTAAATACTAATATATCAACAACAGATCCTAGCAAAAAAATTAAATTAATCATGTACTACACTAAATCTAGTATATCCAACTTAATTCTTCGCAATGATTCTTCTCCCCCAGGTTAGTGATTTGCAAAAAACCAACATAGTTTATAAATTCAAGTGCCCTTTGGGAGATTGTATCTCCAACGAATTAAATAATATTTATGTTGGTCACACCACAAACTCGCTTTCACGACACTTGACACTACATTTGAATGTAAACTCTAACATTTTTAGGCATTTAAAACAACATGCCTGGCTGCACACACATTTCTGTAAAATCCTTGTCGAAAACACAATTATAATTCAACAAGAAAACAATAGACAAAAACTAAAAATCTTTGAAGCAATATACATCAAACAGTTGAAACCTAACCTAAACAAAATCAACTATGGAATCTCTACAAATATCCTTAAATGTCAATAATTGGTAACAGAAGCCAGTGGTTTACTTAATATTTCTTGAATTCACTCTCACGTGGTCATGTGTGACGTCATGAGCTGCGGTGCGATTTTCGCTTCTAGTGTCTTATATGCACGCGTTTATCGTTGCTAGGAAATCATCCATGTAAACAATCACAGACTATCATCACTGTCTTGTCCGTATATTGCTTAATATGTTGTACAGTAATTGACATCTTTGATAATGGCTTATGTAAGCCGAAAGCTTAGATTGGATTAAAAAATATGGATCAATATTGTGATTTTCTTTCTTCATTTAATGATAATGTTATTAAGCTTATCAGACGTTATAAAAAGAATTTACATAAAATAAATAGACAACACTTGTCTATATTATTTAATGAAACCTGTATGAATATATATATATATATATATATATATAATTACATTATTATTTCATCAGTATATATCCATGTATTTATGTATGTGTGCATGCATATGTATTTTGTATGGATATAAGCATATGTTCTGCATAGTGGAAGGGGAAGGGGAACAGGAACAAACATACATGTGCCTGAGCAGGGGTCTGTGACAAGGATTGCTTACGTACCTTAGCAGATAGGAGTGCTCAGAAAATGAAAGTAGAAAACCATTATTCCAGATGTACATATTAGCTTGTCTCATGGCTGAGTGGTTAGAATGTTTGCTTTCAGAGCATGAGACCAGTGTTAAAATCTCACCAGGTTCAATTTATTAGGAAGTGACTTCTTGATGTTATCAGTCTGGGTAGGTGATCCCACCTTGCGTCATCTTTGGAAAGTTACTGAAAACCACACTACAGGTTGATGCAAGCCTTGTCGATGAAATTGATGGAATTTTAAAGAAGCTGTTGTTGGTTGTGCTAGCATGAAATGAAAAGTCATTGTGACCAAGGATTTGCATGTACTGACATTATTCAAACCATTGATTATGTACTCTCTCCCAGAAACTGTAATTAAGGTCCACTCAGCATAGTTGCAGTATAAACTACAGCTGGGCTCTGTGAAAGGTGAACAAACATACATTTGTCTGAGTAGGGGTCTGTGACAGGGATTGATTAGGTGCTCAGAAAACAAAAGTAGCCATCCATTATTTCACATGTATGTATTAGCTTGTCTCATTTGAAATGCCATACTTTGATGAATGACAAAACCATTCTCATTTAATCAAAGTGAACTTTTATTTTATATCAGTCAGTTATGTGCCATGCATGATACACGGTTAGGTGATCATGTATCTTTTGATACATGACTGACGAGGCAGATTTTTTCCCACACTAAGCTCCAATTTCTTTCTGCAGTAGACCAGTTGCTATCCAAGGCTATAGAAACTGGTCTGTCCTGCTATTTACCCATAGCTGGGGGGAGAAGAAGAAGATTCATGCCGTTTCCAAGGTTATTAGCATGTAAGTGAATGTAATGGATTTGACTGGAATTCGAACTCAGCTCTCCGATTCCTCAATCCATGCTGCTATCCATTACCCTGCTGTGTCTCCCTTTATTTTTTTATATAATATATTAATATTATATTATATATGAATATAAATATAATAATATAATATTAATTTATTTTATATATATTAATTTATTTTATATAATATATTAATATTATATTATTTTATTTATATTCATATTATAATATTTATTTTATTTAAAATAATATCTGCTTTGTTCTAAGTTTTTCTTCCAACATACCTCTAAGCAGTTCAATCTATTTTAAAAAAAGACCTTTGACTTTTGCCTTATAAATTGTTCAAATGCTTCAATTTTATTGCATATGGAAAGTAAAAACTGTTCAATAATAATCTGTGATAGAGATGTCTGGTGAATAAGGTGGATGCTCCATAATCTCATAAACAAGCCTCTGCTACTTTTGAACAGTGAACCATGAAGTGTGAGGGGCATGCATTATCATGGAGCATAACTTTTTTTATGTGAGATTTTTCTGACTGTTGTTTTCAAATTCCATTTAACCAATGCATTCAATTGATCATTTTTTATGACTGAATTAGATTTCCCTCTTGGTTTATTTTCAAAGCTCTCATTTCCGGAATTAAATTTCTGTATATGTTTGACATTAACAATTCTACTGCTAAACGCCAAGCTGATGTTTCATTGAATTTTTGTGGCATTGTAACTTAATTTGAACTTGTATAATATGAGCAATCACAATCCAGGTAAAAAGTCACAGGAAAAACAAAACAAGATAATGTTAGCACATTTTTTGTGTCTTTTTCTTTCTTTTTAACCCACCCACTAATCCTGAAGACAGCCTGAATGACAGAAATCTTGCTTTTGTAGATCAACAATACTTCTATTTAAGTTTTATGCCTCTTACCATGGAAATCATTATACTTGTGTATAAGCATAATTCATATATAGTGTGACCCCTGAATATTTTTGTGAAAAATTTGATTTTTTCATACAGTTTGTGTATAATATGTGCTATACAAGAACATTACCTATTCTATTGTAATAGACTCTCCCACACATAATAAGTAGTGTTAGTAGCGGTCACCAGTTGGACTCAGTGGAGTTGGTGAGACAGTTGATGTCGGACATTGAAGTATCAACCATCACAACTAGATTGCTGCGTCATTAACTATTATTTCAAGTTCCTAACGTTTTGTACGTCAGAACCTAATTTAGGACCGACAGTGAAATACAAGCCTCCACTGTGAAAACTACTCTACAACAATATGACCCCAGCTTCTGAGCAATACTAGCAGGTCTACAATAATCAAATATTGCAGTACTGAGCATCACCCAAGACATATTTTGTAGTCTTCATTCTTTTTAGTATAAAGCTACTCTAAAAGGGAGTGAAAAACCCCTTACTATAAAATTATCTGATGCAAAGATTTCGATACCATACTTTTGTTTTCGTTCATAACTGATTTTTAACCTCTTAAAAAAAAATGACTTGTGTATAGTGTGACCCCCTATTTTTGGGATAAAAACTAATCATAAAAACTCACACTACTCAAAAATATGTGGCAGCAAGAAAACTGGATTGATCAGCAACAAAATATTTGGAGAAGCTGATGTTGTTAAGTAAACATCACAAAAAGACACATCTAAATTTAGCAAAGAAATACTTGAAAACTGATTTCTCAACAGTAATTTTAAGTGATGAATAAAGAGCTACATTGGATGGACCTGAAGGATGTGTTAGAAGTTGGATCCTCCCTGGTAATAGTCAATACAAAAAAGAAGAACAGAGAGTCAGTAGAATAATGTTTGGCACTTGTATTCTTCTTCTATATGCTGTGCCATTTCAGGGACATTACAAATGATTAAATTATGATTACGAATCAAAACAATAGTAAAATATACAAACACCAACATATAAGTATAGATGAATCAACACTTGATTTCTAAAATATTGCTTGGCAAATTACAGGTGTGTGCTATACACAGACATGTTATATGACAAGAAATACAGTGTATATACACTGACAGACCAAAAGTCATGGAACACGAAGACCACATTTGTCTTTTTTGTGCAAAATATAAAATTTTTTACTCCCCATCAAACCTAAATTCTTGTGCCAAAACACAAAAACCTAGTTATTAGGTTAGTGAAAAAATATTGTCGGTTTTTGACGTTATTTTTAACGTCAAAAACCGACAATATTTTTGCACCAACCTAATAGGAACAGAAAATGAAAATAGAACACATGCTTCTTTTCTTCAGGAAGTCAAAATAGGCAAAAATCACAAAATAAATCTCAACCACTGCATAAAATTTTAATTTTATTTTTTCTAGAATTTTTTTTAAAGGAAAAACATTTATTATACGAGTAAAGAAAAAAAGGTCCAAATACAAAATTTGCACAAAAATTTTCTTTTGTGTATCTATTAAGGCAGGATAACAAATTTCAGATATTTCAAAAAAGTGTTTAGCATCAAAAAAAAGGGGAAAAAATGTGTTACATTTTTTTAGGAACGAAAAAGATTACACCTTTTAAAAAAGAAGGCAAAAATTTTGAGGAAGTAAAAAATTGCACAAGGAAGAAAGTACAAAAGTGTACACACCTAATTTCTTCAACTGAATAGAAATGTCTCAGTACAAAAGGGTTTCATGTTTTCCATAGGTTGTCATCTCAAGGGCTTTATGTACTCTTTTACTGAAAAATGAAACTTAAATGTTTGTTTCATTCAAATTCTTCTTTGGAAGATGGAAAAAGAATTTTCTGTCTTGGGGTTTGAATCTACCTATAGCTGTTGGCTCTTCTTTCTTTCCATAATAATTTATGATCACTTTAGCTGAACTAATCATCCGGCCTTCAAGTGGGGGCACTTCAATGCTTCCTCCTCAATGATTAATTGCTAACCATTGTCCTTTATTCAACAAAGGAGGATCACACCAGGCTCCATCCAGCTTTTCACAAGAGCTTGAGAGCATTTCTCTCATTGGCCAGTCAATATAGAAACTTATTTTTTCATAAATTCAAAAAATGAATCTGCAACAATTTCCAAAGAAGCAATTTTGGCAGTTCTTTAACCTCTAATTCTAAAATACATTTTCATACAACTGTAACAATTTCTTTTCACAACCCATCTAGCTTAACATTATTACACTTTTCTCAAAGGTTAAAAAAAAAGCCCTAGAGGATTAACATTTATTTACTACATTAAAGACTAAATAATAAAAAATAAATTTTTTACACTGTGCAGAGTATCATGTAGGACCCCATGTAAACTAGTAAAGTACAGCAACTCAGTATAGCATCAATTCCCCAAGTGATTGGAAGAACCCTGAAGAGATTTTGGGCCATGCTATCCTGATAGCTGTTTTTAGATTCCAGGTGAAGAATCTTGCATGTGTAGTGACCATCACATCTCATAAATGTTTGAATGAACAAGGAGGCCACAATAATTGTCAGGTGTGTCCAGAATGCTCTTCAAAATAATTCAAATTGGAGCTGATGACATGGTGCATTATCTTGTAGAAGTCACCAACCAATGACATGTTTATGGGGATCAGCAGACTCAAAACATTCCATGTGAATACAACCCACATCATTACAGAACCATCATCAGAATGCATAATGCCTTGTTGATAACTGAGTTCCATGGTTTCTGCATCATACCTGTACATTATCAAAACAGTTAATGTCTGGTGTTATGATGTTAACAGGGCCACCCTGATGGGTCTTCTGCTCCAATAAACAATGAAAGCTAAAGAAGGCTGAACTGACCTTCTGGATATATATCTGCTACCTCTTGCTTCAAATGTGGATGTGATTTGAGCCAGTGTCACTTGTCTGCTATTGCAGACAATTCTAATCAAATGCCTATAGTCACAATCATTAATGATCTTGGCTCAGTTACGGCTTTCACCAGATATTCCTGATATGCACATAACACTGCAGATCAAGAGATGTCAAATGTCCATATAATTTCAGAAATGTTATGACCCAGCTGTCTAGCACCTGCTATCATGTCCTGTTTGATAATACATGTCACCTTACCAAGATCACCCTAGCTAGTGTTCACACTGACTCACCATATACCACAGCACAGTTGACATAAATCACACACACACACACACACACACACACACACACACACACACACACATACATATATATGGGGTAATTGAATGATAGAATTGAACAAATTCTATTCTATACATTTTCTCCTTTGAAAGGACATCTTTCTAAGTAATGAGGTCAAGACATGTTCACAATGTCACCCAAAAATACCCAGATTTTATGGTCTACCAAAAATGCACAAAGCATTCTGATGAAACCTATCATATCTGAAATTGATAGTGCTCACCATAGACTAGTGAAAAACAAAGCAAAAATTTTAACACCACTTCTTGGAACATTCAGCTTTTCATATATTATATTTGTGTTCGTAAAACCCAATATATAAATAGAAATCCTAATTTTATAAGTAAACATTTATGAGTATATACCCAAGTACACCTGTGTAGTACACCAATATGCCAATGTTTTGAAGTGTGTTTGTTTGCATAGATATATGCAACTGTAAACTTGAATATGCCATTTGCAAGGCAGGAGGTTTATTGTGTGCATGGGTGTGTGAGTGCATGCAGATGTGCATCCCTGTTGAATGATATTTTTATGTCTCAAATCAATTGGCTCATGAAAGATCATCTCTTTAATGTTTTGTTTGGCAGCAGAAGTAAATTCAGGTAAAAATAGAGCAGATCAAAGGCAATTGGTAAACTTGCTACAAAAAACAATTCATGTCTGATTGTCTCTGATTGTCTAAAGAGAAAAGAAACCCACAAAAAATATCTATGCCTTTTATAGCTAACCAAACATAAAATCAATTATATTGGAATGAAATGCTTAGCATTGATTATTCTTTTTAACCATTATCAGCTCAACCTCAAATGGAACTCATATGTACAATTGCTAAAGATTTTGATAAAATGGTCAGCTCATTCACTTACTCCAATAGCTGACTTAAAAAATTTGCATCTGTAGAAACAATTAACTTTTACATACAAATTACTGTTGCTACTGTTAAAAGACATTAATTACTAACTCTGGTCTTATCCATTGTTTGATCTCCATAAGCATTCAGCAAGCCTCAATGAATACAAATAAGCGTGTTTCTTCTGCATTGAGGAAATTCAGTAATACAGTTTTGATTCTCATGTTATGGAAACTTACTCCATATAGAAAACAATGAAAATAAAAAATTAGTATATCATTAGGTACAAAAGAAAAGAAGGACATTTTACTTTGTGTGAAACTGAACAGAAAGAATTAGTCTATGTAATCGGTCAACACCATCCCCGATCATCCAAGACTTCTAACACTGCACCTGGTTGCTGAAGTAACCAGTTCAATCTGAAGCCAACCCTATTTCACGTTGTGATTTAAGTTTGATCATAAGGCAGCCAAGATCGAATCACCGTAGGTATTTTTGTGTTGGGCTGGTCCAAGCAGGGTGATGACGTATAGGAAAAAAAAAAGTAAAACTTGAATAAATTGAACAAAATAAATACCGTTTTTATATCAGTCCTTCATACAATAATTGGTTTATATCAGAGTTCACATGCAATTAATTATCAGCCCAACCCATGTCTAAATCAGAAATGATATTATTGTTGTTGATCTGGTAAACTTTGATTTGCTATTTTAGTAAAGTTTGGCACAAGGCTGAAGTCAGATGATTTTGTTGGCAGATAACCACATGGACCTTTCCCCTGTTTTTGATCTTGGCTCCATCTCTTCTGCCTCTCTTCTACTTAATTCACTTTGTGAATTTGGATTTATGGTCATTTGCCTAAACTGTCATGGCTGTATAGTGAAGTAGGAGCATTTCGGTGAATCCCATCTGACTTACATCCTAACTTTGGGGAATTCCTTCTCTCCAACCTCTTTTTTATTATCCTCTCTCACCGACCTCTTCAGTGAGCATGGGTGGTTCCTCCATCCTCCTTGATGTCTTATCTGCACGCACTACCTTGACCATTTTCCATCCAGGAAAACTCAGTTCCAAATTCAGTTGTTTAAAAAATCTACTTTTTTGCTTTCCAGCCCACATTTGCAGCTGTGTGTCAATCAACATTGCCCTCTAAGTCTGGGTTACTTTTCCATTGTTCAAACCGCTCGACATACAATTCAAGTCGTTTATGTGTGAATTAAATCCTCAATTCTTCCCACTGGTTTTTGGTATTAACCCTTCTCACTTCAATGTCTCTCAGCATATAACACTTTCTTATGTGTTAACAAAACTTTCTTCTGTTTTACTGCAAAAATGACAAATAGTATCACAATTAGTCTATAATAGATTTAAGTAGAAAGGTAAAGAAAGGTTGCTCAAAATATTCTTTTGAGCGATTAATTAAGTTGGGTAGAGAAAAAATGTTCAGCCATTTACACAAGCTCATTTAGTAGATTATTCACTGTTTTTTTCTGTCTCTCTTGCTTTCAACATGTCCTATGAGCGTCAAATTTTCTAAGTCCTCTTTTCTCATTAACTGTCCTTTTTGTTTCATTTTTCTTAAAACTTTTTTGCTCACATGTTCAGTCCATGGTATTCTTAGCATCCATCTGTAGAACCACATTTCTGTTGCCTGAAGTCTCTTCTTCATCTGTGAGGAGATTATCCAGCATTCATTGCCCAACTGGAGGATTGGTATTATATAACAGTCTCATACCCTTTTCTTTGCTTCTAATGAAATTTTCCTTAATTTTTTTCTTAATACTTTTGGAAGGTATCTTTCACTATCCTGACATACTTTTGGATTCTGGTGTTGTATTTTCCACCCTCTGTTAAAACATTTCCTAGACATAGTAGAGATAGTAAAATAATTATGTATAAAATGTCACATGACAATGACACACAATCTGGGAAAATGAAACCAGCCAGAACACAGCAAGTAATCTCACTGGATGTTCCTTTTCTTATCTCTCATGGACTGAGAGATAACAGCTCCACATGGTACTCTCTAGTGAAAACACAATGGCATTCAAATAAAAGGTTTTTCATTCCTTTGTCAGCATTTCTCTGTTTGTTATTCCCAGTGTGTCATAATTTATGAAACAATATGGATAACTTAGATTTTAGAACTTTCATTTTTTTTCATTTCCCCTCAAATAAGGTAATAAAGCCACTAAGACACAAAAGGTTACTTAGTGTGAAAGAATAAGAAATAGATAAACATTATTAAAAAGCAAAAACAATAAAAGAAGAGGAATCAAGAAGACTAGATAACAACAACACAGTATTTAAATTTCTGAAAATCAAAGTTGGCTGGAAAGCAGGAAGCCAGAAAAGAGTTCCACAGGTGAAAAGTACAAGAAAAGAGACTGTTGGTATAGAACTGAAATGGCGATGGTGGAGTAATGGATAGCAGCTTGGATTGAGGAATCGGAGAGCCGTGTTTGGCTTCCAGTCAAATCTATTACATTCACTTACTTGCTAATACCCTTGGGAAAGTTATGAATCCTCATCTTCTCCCCCCGGCAGCTATGGATAAATAGCAGGACAGACCAGTTTCTATAGCCTTGAATTACAACTGGTCTACTGCAGAAAGAAATGGCAACCTACTGTGGGAAAAAATCATCAGTCATGATTGCCTAAGCATGTATCACACATGGCACATAACTAACAGTTATATCTAGCAATTTCAACTAAAATGAGGACCAATGCCAATCTAGATACCATAGAGCAAAGTCCATCAGAAGAATTAACATGCAAATATTTATAGAAAATACACAGGAGAGCTATTAATTCTTTCACTCATGCATGTATATTTGTATAGAAATATTGTATAGTGTACTTAACATGGATTCTTCTTGTTTTTACACACCATTCTGTTTCAGTATTATTTAAACCAACTGGCTCTGATAATGCTAGCTAATAATTGTTGTATAAAGATGCAGGTAAAATGATTGGCTCCCTATACCACTCTAATAAGTACCAGATATCTTATGCTATCCTCTACCTTTATAAGATCCAGATCAGGCCGAAAATGGAGTACTATTGCTATATTTGGCTGGGAACTGCCTGGTCCACACTTTCCAGCCTTGATAGAGTATAAAAGCATCTCTCGGTTGTTCTTGGAGAAGAATTATTTTCCAGCTTCTCACTGCTCTATTGCTACATTCCTTTTTCCACCCAGTTTAACCTTCACATCTAGAATCCGCCATGCCACTTACATAGTAACAAACCATACACAGTCCTTCCATATTTCATCGGCAAGAAGTAAGTTTCACTTAAACAGCTTCTTCCCATGTACTATTGCCCTGTGGAACAGACTCCCAAGAGCATGTTTCCCTGATTACTACAATCTTAACCTGTCTTGAACCATGGCCTCCAGATGACTTCAGAATCTCCTGCAACTCTTCTGGATGGTCTCCTTATTTAAGTTGATGAATGCTGACATAATCCTTGCTTTCAGTTCATCTTTGATGTTAGAAAGAGTTTTGTTGGTACCTCACTCAACTGTGCCCAACACATAAAAATCCTGGAAGTTACAGTCTGAGCAATTAGGCCAGATGTAAAGGGTGATGTGGTAACAAAAATAAAAACAGATTTCAATTTTAAATAATCCAACAACAGATCATTGCTCATAAACTTGATCCACAGTAAGTATTCCACTTTTGTGATCTCATGACAGACTGAAAATATGTAAATATATTCCTAAATGCATATAATAGTACATATCTTATTAAGTTTGATTTATTCTCAGCAATGTGAGCCACACAGATTATAACATTTACAGTGGCTTTTGTAACAATTGTGATTTCTATATTTAAAGAATTATAGAAAAATCTGGTATAACAGACCACATCTGAAGTTTACTCTCTCCCTGGGATAAGGTCCAAATATTTGACAGTGAGAAAAAATTGAAACAAATAATATGCATTGACTTGTCAGCTAGATTTATAAGTAAAACCCCTGTGGATTCCAGCCTGGAATAGTTGTCTTTACTCTGCAGAATAGGAACTGAGTACATCCATGTATATAAATTTAAATTATAGAATGCATTGAGAATAAATCAATTGAGACATTGTGACAACGCAAAGAATTAGTTCAGTTGTTTGAACAACTCAGGGAATGATAATAACTCTTCACAGAATTATAAACAATAACTTTATTCTGTAATACAAATTTCTGTTTGTACACTCGTGACCCTTTTAAAGCCCAGATAGAGATGCTCACTTGTGTTGGCAAATATCACATTATATATATATATATATATATATATATATATATATATATATATATATATATAAAATATTGCACAAATATTGCACATTGAGTATGATTGAGTGTAGATGTGAATGTGCGGACACACACAGACACAAACAGACACACACAGACACAGACACACACACATATATATAGTTAGGTTATGAAAAACTAGGTAATCCGTATGGGAAAACCTAAGGAGGATAAAATCCAGAGAACTCAATGTAAATCCAGAGCAAATAATTTGAATATATATATATATATATATATATATATATATATATATATATATATCCTATATATATATCCTATATATATATATATATTTCCTATTAAAAACAAAAGAAAAATAAATTACAATATAACAGTGAAAACATGAGGAAAAAGTAAGAATACCAAAAACAAAACATCCTTGAACATGACTATAAAAGTAACCAAAAGTGCTTGGGTCAATAAAAATTATGGAAAATGTTTGTACTCCCTTACTTATAGATTTTTATGTATCAAGAACAATATCAGGAAAATATATGACAAAGGGGAAAAAGATTTCTTGTGATTCCACCCTTTTGAATTTCATATATATATCATTTTATTTTATATATATCATTTTATTTTATTGCAAGTTAAGTAAATGTATTCTTCCTCTATCATTACAGTACAGTATAAATATCATATTTAAATTGTGCAACGGTCAGCTTTCAATCAACACCTGATGATTGCATTATCCATGAAACTCAGAGTTGCGTTAACAGTGAGAAAATATATATATATATATATATATATATATATATATATATATATGAATATAAAAGTGAACATAGAAGTCAACACTTAGAGGCGACAGTCTGTTTCATGCTAGATGCAATCGTCAGGTCACATTTCATGCTAGATGCAATCGTCAGGCCACTGATTGTATCTAGCATGAAACAGACTGTCACCTCTAAGTGTTGACTTCTATGTTCACTTTTATATTTACACACACTCTATCTCTGATATTGAGCACTTTATCCCATATAGCACATCTTAAGACTATATTTCTTCATATATATATATATATATATATATATATATATATATATATATATATGAATAAAAATGACAATAGGAAAACTGGTAATTGCTGACGCGTTTCGTCCAATGTGGACTTTATCAAAGCAAAATACGAAAATGAAATTAAATAAACAAAGTAACTAATAAAAACAAAAACAAAATGTACTTAGCAACTGGAATGTAGAGAAACGCTATTTTCATATTTTTCAGTTTTCCTATTGTCATTTCCTATTGTAATAGTTTTCCTATTTTTCAGTTTTCCTATTGTCATTTTTATTCATAAATATTGTCTCTCTACTGATTAATTCGGAGAAATTTACATATATATATATATATATAATGAATATACATTTTTTTTCCTCACTGATAACATGAATGAGTTTCATGTGCACCACAATATTCAGGTGCTGAGTTAAGACTGAACATTACATAATTTAAATTTTGATATATATACCAGATATTGTAATAGTCCATATTATTTACAGGGATTGTAAAACAATAAATTAAAATAAAATCTTTGTACTTAAAATTAATGTAATTAGGGAAAAAGGTGTAAAAACACTTAAATATTTCAAGTTACAAAGGTAGAATTACAAGTTAAAAATAAATATGTACATTTAAGTAATTATAAAAATAATACAAAGTTACTCACAAATATCATGGCACATCTACATATGTAAACTATATGGATATAATGGACTATAATGTTGAGTTCAATGTATGAAGATCTGACAACCTCATTCAGTTTTTATGTTTGTATTGTAGTTGACACTTCAGTCCTTCTAGTAACCTGCATACAGGTCCACATATTGTGCAACAGCAAGGATCTCAGGACATAGCAACAGGAATATTTGCTGACTTTTCACCATTGTCTTTCATCTCTTAGCCAGGCAATAGGACTGATTTTAAAATTTCTGATACCACTCTGGCACAAATATCTCCAGTTATTTCTATCCTGGTCAGCTTGCTCAAAGTTAGTATTTGACAGCACTTTGACAGCTGAGAGGTTACTCTTTAGCTTGGTTTTATACCTGAGTCACAACCATTTAACAGTCCTTTGTCCACTGTCCATCTATTATACATGTGGACCTTCGGTATTCTGTCGTCACTCATCCTTGCAAGGTGACCAGCCTGGCAAAATTGTGACTGCAACAGGAAAGTCTCAATTCCACAAATGTTGCATTTTGTGAGAAGATTAACATTGGACACCCTATCATCAAAAGTTAAGCCATGGATTACACAGAGACAACTCTTGTGGAATGCAGATATTCTTGATATGAGACCTATATGGAATCAAAGATATATATATATATATATATATATATATATATATATATATATATATATATATATATATATGTACACAGAGAGAGACAGAGAGAGAGAGAGAGAGAGAGAGAGAGAAAGACAGAGACAGAGACAGAGATACAGACTGACAGAGACATAGATAGATATGGTGACATATGAATAACCACATTGACCAAAAATACTAGATTATATTTGTATCTATTTACAAATCACCATGTTTGACACAATATTAACATGGAAAAACTTATGTATACTTATACACACTATATATAAAATTAAATATATATATATATTTAAGCAGAATTTTGTGAAATTTAATATACATTAAATTATATAATTTTGTGTATATTGATTGCTTAGTCACTGACTAAACATTTTGTGATGTTAATACTCCTCAGAACCAGATATGAAGTATTATTTTATCTGACCCCAAGATATGTTAACATCTACAAAACTTTTAGTCAGTCATAGATAAGTATTGTGAACTTTTTACTTTTCATGTATATAATAATTATTGTTCTCATTGTCTATTGGGCAGTCTTACTGGCAAAAAGTCTGTGTACCTTGATATAAATTTAATTATATAATTTTATATATGTTATTGGATGTTATTATCATTTTATTTTATACATATAGCAGCACACCTTGGCTTAAAATGGGATTTCCCTGAGTGAAAAAATGGGATACTGGTTTGATTCCTGTCAGAGGCACAATACTTTAGTAGGACTACTCAGTTTAACACGGTTGTTATTAATTTTAATGTTTAAGTAAATAAAATGGATAGATAACAACTCAAACATGTGTACCCACTAAAAATAACATTTATAAGAGTAGATAGGTACACCTATTGTTTGATTTTACATCCCTCTGCTGTCATTTGAATAGAATTAGAGGTTTATTCCTTGTTTCCTGTTTAGGATTGGGTTTCCAGTTCCTTATAAAGTCATCTCATTCACTTTCACTCCCAGTAGCCACTTGCATCATAGTGGCATTATTGCCTTGATTGGGGCGAATTGATTAAGAAAGAAATAATATTGGATGAAAACTCTTTCCAAAAATATACATACAGTGTATGATGTGTAAATTGTCACCATTTTATATTTTTAATTTCATGCATGGGTGTTTGTTTTTGATTTTATCAACTGCACAGTCTTGTAGATGCAATTCAATCTACCAGAAATTTGGAAATAGCAAACTGTATTGCTTTGATTCACATTGGAAGTTCCAGTATGAACATTTCAAAGTTTTGGGGTGTCAATATGAAGACATTGCAGAGGATTCAGAAAGAGTTGGATGAGTCTAATGGTGATTACGAAGGTATGGCAACTCACTCTGTTTGTTCTGATAAAAAAAGAACTCTCAAATTTGTTGGTGAGGGCCCCAGATGCAACATAGAGGCCTACATCAAGTGCCTTGAGGAGGTAGTGCTGCTCTAAGTCAAGAGGGTGACTTCTGGAAGACCCTATGTCTGGCAACAGGACTCTGCACCATGCCACACAAGCAGGAGAACCCAGTTATGTATATTATTTGTTTCAGTTTTGTTCTCCCTGTCAAATATTTGGACCTTATCCCAGGGAGAGAGTAAACTTCAGATGTGGTCTGTTATACCAGATTTTTCTATCATTCTTTAAATATAGAAATCACAATTGTTGCAAAAGCAACTGTAAATGTTATAGTCTGTGTGGCTCACATTGCTGAGAATAAATCAAACTTAATAAGATATGTACTATTATATGCATTTAGGAATATATTTACATAAGAGATCACAAAAGTGGAATACTTACTGTGGATCAAGTTTATGAGCAATGATCTGTTGTTGGGTTATTTAAAATTGAAATGTGTTTTTATTAAACTTGATTCTATAGAGATAAATATTGGTCAAGTTTATATTTGAATCATAGAATTAGTTTGGTTTATACTTGAGTCTATATAGGAAAACATTGGTCATATTTATACTGGGTCTGTATATGTAAACATTAGTTGTATTTATACTTGAGTCCATATAGGTTAATGTTGGTCAGATTTATACTGAGTCTGTGTATGTAAACATTGGTTGTGTTGATATTTGAGCATGTATATGTTAGCATTAGTTTTGTTTATACTTGAGTCTATATAGGAAACCATTGGTCATATTTATACTGAGTCTGTATATGTAAAGATTGGTTGTATTTATTTTTAAGTCTATATAGGTAAACAAAAGTCAAATTTATACTGAGTTTCTACATATAAACATTAGTTGTATTAGTACTGTAGTCTGTTTGGGTAAGTATTGGTTTTGTTTATACTTGCCTATATAGGTAAACACAGGTCAGGCCTAAACAGCATCTTTATAGGTAAAAATTGATCAGGTTTATACTTGAGTCTATATAGGTAAGCATTGGTTAAGTTTATACTGAGTCTATATAGATAAACATTGGTTAGATTTATATAGTCTGCATCAGTAAAGATTGTGTTTATATAGGAATCTCTATAAGTAAATACAGATTTGGTTTATACTTGAGTCTATATAAGTAAACATTGGTTTTCTATAACTAAGTTCACAAATATCCCAGTATGTGACCCATTTTTTGAAGTGGGGAAATTTACTTCTTAGTAGAGGATGCAGTTGGTGAATTTTATGCCTTGCCTACAGGTCAAGCTAAGGTAGGCAGGTCTCTTTTGTTAATAAATACACAACATCAGATATTCTAGATATTTATGAAGCTAAGCTTTCTTGGGCACAAGGCCAATAACAAAAGAGTAGCCAGTGAGGAATGAACTCACTAATAATGGTTTACGAAATTAATCTAATTCCACTTCTAACTTTGAGTGAACTTAATAGGAAGTTAAAGAAAATGAGATCAGAGTTAAACGCAGTAGAAAAAACACACATGTATCAAGAGAAGAGAAAGATAATGTAATACAGAGCGGAACAAAAAATGTGGGAAAAGAGACACACATGTATCAAGACAGGGAGAAAGTTAAATACAGAGAGGAACAAAAAATGTGGTAGAAGGGACACACATATATCAAGACAGAGGGGAAGAATCTGAAATACAGACAGGAACAAAAATGTGATAGAAGAGACACACATGTATCAAGACAGAGAGAAAGAATGTTAAATACAGAGAGGAATAAAAAATGTGGCAGAAGAGACACACAGGTATCAAGACAGAGGGGAAGAATCTGAAATACAGATAGGAACAAAAATGTGATAGAAGAGACACACATGTATCAAGACAGAGAGAAAGAATGTTAAATACAGAGAGGAATAAAAAATGTGGCAGAAGAGACACACAGGTATCAAGACAGAGGGGAAGAATCTGAAATACAGATAGGAACAAAAATGTGATAGAAGAGACACACATGTATCAAGACAGAGAGAAAGAATGTTAAATACAGAGAGGAATAAAAAATGTGGCAGAAGAGACACACAGGTATCAAGACAGAGGGGAAGAATCTGAAATACAGATAGGAACAAAAATGTGATAGAAGAGACACACATGTATCAAGACAGAGAGAAAGAATGTTAAATACAGAGAGGAATAAAAAATGTGGCAGAAGAGACACACAGGTATCAAGACAGAGGGGAAGAATCTGAAATACAGATAGGAACAAAAATGTGATAGAAGAGACACACATGTATCAAGACAGAGAGAAAGAATGTTAAATACAGAGAGGAATAAAAAATGTGGCAGAAGAGACACACAGGTATCAAGACAGAGGGGAAGAATCTGAAATACAGATAGGAACAAAAATGTGATAGAAGAGACACACATGTATCAAGACAGAGAGAAAGAATGTTAAATACAGAGAGGAATAAAAAATGTGGCAGAAGAGACACACAGGTATCAAGACAGAGGGGAAGAATCTGAAATACAGATAGGAACAAAAATGTGATAGAAGAGACACACATGTATCAAGACAGAGAGAAAGAATGTTAAATACAGAGAGGAATAAAAAATGTGGCAGAAGGGACACACAGGTATCAAGACAGAGGGGAAGAATCTGAAATACAGAGAATAAATAAACAATGCTAAGAAAGAAAAAAAGTGGGAAAATATAAGCAAATGAAAGCAACCATTGAGAAATAAAGACAGTTTCTAAATATGGAAATACAGTTATAGTGAAACTTTTTTCTTCTTTTTACTTTCATTCACTGATATAGAAAATGGATGTACATCCTGTACAATGTAGAGAGTACATTTTTCCTGTTCTCTTCCTGGAGAATTCAATTCACATAGCCAATTGAATCTTCTGGCGGTTATTCTCAGCTTTCTTGCAGACACTAAATTTTGTCATACAAGTGGTTAGTTCTTCAATTATCATACATACAAAAAAATATAATCCAATTTTATATATTGTCTCGGTCACAAGGAATTTCCATAGACTGGGACATTTATTTTGGAAACAAATAGTTCTTCTAAAAATTCTGCCCACATGAAAGAATTCCTCCTCTTGGATTAAAAAGTAAACATCTTCCATTTCAAGTGAACTCAAACACCATTAACTAATTTCTTTCATTCTTCTCTGTCAGCCATGATCCTGCAATGAGCCATGTGGTATGTAGGATTGGATTTACTTATCATGCTGATTTTCAGTTGTTTCAGATTATAATTCAGTGGTAGAATTTGAATTCCAGTCGAATCCATTACATTCACTTACATGCTAATACCCTTGGGAAAGGTACGAATCCTCTTCTTCCCCCCCAGCTATGTGTAAATAGCAGGATACACTGGGTTCTGTAGCCTTGGATGGCAACTGGTCTACCACAGAAAGAAATGGCAACCTACTGCGGGAAGAAATCTGCCTCATCAGTCATGTATCAAAAGATACATGATTGCCTCACCGTGTATCACATATGGCACATAACTGACTGACTAGAAGTTATTAGGTTGGTGCAAAAATAATGACGTAATAATGTCGTTTTTTGACGTATTTTTTAACGTCAAAAAACGACATTATTACGTCATTATTTTTGCACCAACCTAATACAATTGCTACTACAAACCACACTATTCAGCTAACTAGAATTGGTCAATCCATGTTACTTATGGTGACTATTTTGCTGCACTTCATCATTACATATCAAACTAATGTATCGGTCTTTTGATGATTGCTTATCTATGCAACTAGGAAGCTGCTGCCTATTCCAAGTTTTTTTTTGAGAGATTTGTTTCTCTTGGGAACTAAAGTTTTATCTCCTACTCCTTGACCTGTCAGACAACATTGAACCTGCAGGAGATAATCTCTACCAGAATAACTTTTAGCCCTAGAAAAATGCAAGACCAACCACCAAAATTCTACTACAGGTAATCATTAATCATGGGTGATCTTTACTAAGCTTTGGGTGGCACAAAAGATCAAGCTTACTCCATTTGTGAAAGTTAGAAAGATGAGTTAAATAACTGTTGATCTATTTACACGATTTACATTATTTGGACTGTTGTTGTTGTCTTTGTTGCAATATTCATGATGTTTTGGCCATTGTACACTCTAGCCTTCTTCAGGTGATTGGAATTTTGATCTGAACACTTTATTTTGTCCACGAGGGTAGATTGTTCTCATTCCACATGCCATGCCTCTTCTGAATGTCTCAGTTATCTACCCTGGAGATTTGAGTTAAAGGGAGATAACTGAGACATCCAGAAAAGACATGGCATGTGGAATGAGAATGATATACCCTGGTGGACGAAATAAGTGATTTAGTCTAAAATTCCAGTCACCTGAAGAAAGCTGGATTATACAATGGCCGAAATGTTGAGAATATGGCAACAAAGATGAGTGCAACTGTTTGAACAATGTAAATAGTGTAAATAATTACAATACATTTCAGAAATATAGACAGAATTGTTGATCTGTTAGTACTGCTTATTATGATTTTATTAAGCTGACACAAGATTACAATAGTCAGTGGAGTATTTAAGATTGAACTGCACAAATCATAGCTTGTGAGACTAGCTTGATGACCATTGCTCTGTTGCAAGCTTTCAATGTGTGTCTTTCTGTAATTGTTTATATGAACAACAATAAGTCGCCTAAGCAATAAAAGTGCTCTTAAATTCTATCTGTGCAAACACTATCAAATTGTGGCAGATTTCATAACCGATATAACTTAAGAACTGTACTTTTTTTCAATGCTGACACATCCCCATAAATGGCTCAGTCTTCTAAGGGTTGGGTGTTTTTATTGAGTCACTATTTCCAGACAGCTTGACCTGACAAGCACATCAATTCCATCCTTCCTCCAAATTGCTTCCCTTGCCCACATAGAAACATTCTGTATCAGCAATACAAAGGATTTTATATTAACAATTCTTGTCATCTTTTCCTTTCATGTCACCATTGGTACTTGTTTCGTTTGTTCTTTTATGCTACCACATGCATGTTTATAACATGAGCTTCTATCTGTTCATTCGTGCATCAACTGGTTTTGAATTAAGAGTTTTGCTTCTCTTAGAATGGTTGCAAACCCAGGCTAGAGAGTTTAGTTTCCTTTGCTATTTAACCCATAGCTGGGAGAGAAGTGATGGATTCATACCTTTCCCAAGGATATTTATATGAGAGTGGACTCAGCCAGAATTTGAGCTTGCTTCAATGATTGTGTATTTTAAGCCACTACAGGGGAAAATTTACTAAGAACTAAAAAGAACAGGAAATTGTGGAGAGCCATGATCGCCAACATCATGAAAGGGCATGGAACATAGAAGAATTGTTAGACTACTTGCACATCCTAAATTCCATATACATGGACAATTTTACAATTATGTATTAAAACTTGTCAAATCAATATATTGGAAATTATTAAATATAAAACTAAATTGTCAGTTTTTGAAAACCACATCAGCAAGCACTTCCTTGTCCAGTTGTTGGAAATTAAACCATCTGCTTCCATAATATAAATGTAAGCTTTTTGAATAGTGGATGAATTGCCAAGTTCCTTTTTATTCTAAGATTACTTCAAGCTGTTTTCCACTCACTTAACATATGAGCCTTTTATTTTGTATTCTCCCAAAGAGTTCCACTCTTTACTCTCTGACCCTCTCATCCTTTTGTCATTCTTTTATTTTGCTTACTCTTTCTGCTTCACCGATCTGATTGCATAATCCCTACTTTTCCTTCTGATGACCGTTATCTGAAGACAACCATTTTTATTCTCTTTTATCTTTGTTTGAATACTGATAAGATAATCTTGAATGACCTGACATAACCTGAATTGAGTCGAGTTGAGACAGGCTTAAGAAACACTTTTTCTTCTTTAATTCAGACATTTCTGCCCATGATCTTCCATATCTCAAACCATGGCTACTGTTCTGTTTAGACAATAAATCACAGAGACAAAGACACGATAAGCCTACAGTCAGAGTTGTCACTCCAGAAAAGGATTCCATGGATTTAAAGAAGGCTTAACGGTACAAAATGGCTGTGGGCTTGATCTGTGAATAAAAAATTGTTCATGTTTCATGTATCAGTAAAAGTCTTCTTTTATGCTGTTATAGTAAGAAACTTAAAGGATTTAGTTAAAGGAGTTGCTGTTTGTCATTTTAGCTATTTATAAAACATCAGAGTCAATGAATGTCAAACCAACAACTTTAAAGAGGCTTAGCACTGTTATAATGCTCTTAAAAAGAAGCCATTTTATTTCTGTTAAAAATTATACTTCAACCATTTATGCATAGATAACTTGAAAGGTTTAGTTTGTAGTGTTTGCAAAAAAAAAAAAAAAAAAAATTAAATCTATATAAATTAAACAAATTCAACAGATTCAAATTATAACATTATTAAAATATATTTTATTAATTAATCAGTTTCAGAAAATTTATTTTGTTATTTATTGAATATTTTTGTTGAAAATTATTGATAAGCTACAATATTCATAGTGATTGGATACAAATTTAAAGTATAATTTTAATATAATATAATATATAATATTCACAACCAATTTATAATGAAAGATCAAATTTACACATCATTCAAAGCAGATATAAAATTATTAATCTACAAAATTGCAGCTTTTAAGCATGTATAGTTGTTCATTAGAAATATTATACTCTTCAAGCAATACAAATTCAAGTAGGGCTGAGCATTTTTATTTTAAATATACATGTGTTTTCTTATGTTTACTACTGTCTGCACACATAAAAGGAGAATAGCATGGCCTGGCTTGGAAGCATAACCATTCAGCACAATGTTAATTACATGATTTGTTATGAATGGTTGAATTAAGCTAAATATTTGTCCCATGATACTGTAGCCCTTGAGCTTGTGGAGGAGGCTGGCATGCCAAACCGTGTCAAATGCTTTTGAGATATATAGAGCCACAGCCAGAGCTTCTCCATTCTTTTCTAAAGCTTGATAGACAAATTCAGTGATGGGTGTTAACATGTTGGTGGTAGACCTAATGAAATGCAAATCATATTGCTTGCCTGAAAGGAAGCTGTGCAAAGTAAGATGCTTAACCAATTCAGCATTGATTAGAGCCTCGAGTACTTTGCTAAAAAGAAGTAAGGGACAAATAAGGGTATAACTTGAGCGGTCAGAGTATTACAGTGACTTCCAACAATCTGGAAAACAGGAAGCAGTGAGGCATTTATTGTAAAGTTTAGAGAGAACAGGATCCCATCACATTAACATGGCTTGTGAGGATCTAATTTAGAAATGATATCAGAAACTAATGCACATATCACTTACTAGGGCCTCCATTCTAGGGGGGAAATCTGACAGAGGTAGTCCAGGTGAGTTGAGAGTGATGTTAGAAGAGGACTTCCGAGTATGACACACTGCTTTATCTGCAGTAGATGACAAAACTTCAGATTGACTGAAGAGAGGAGGAATTGAAGATTTGCCATTGTTCAGCACATTTTTTTGAGCTGCCAGTAATCTCTAGATCCAAACTTGTAAGCAACTGTATGGTGTCTCATTATATCAGCAAGTAGTGACTTTGCTTCTTTGAGGACATTCTTGTACTCATTTTGATCAATGAGGAAAAGATATCAATTACAATCAGACCTGTTTCTCTGGAAGAATTGATGCCAGGATTAATCAGTAAAATTTACCATTTAGGAATGGTCAGTTTGTAACACTCTGATTCCTCCTGCTATCCTCTATCCAGAGCCAGATCAGGTCAAAAATAGAGTAATGCCACCGTATATGAGCAGGAGCTGCCTCGTCTTCACTTTCCAGTCTTGATAGAGTTCAAAAGTGTTGTCGTATCCTTCCGGGTGATGAATTAATTTCTACCCTACAATTCCTTTCTCATAGACAAAATGTTGCAAGATTCTCACTGACCTATTGCTATTACCATCAGTCATCAGATAACTACATTAGCCTTGGTTTTCACCTGCAAAGACTGAATTTCTTATTAAAAAGGATAAATCAACATGAAGGTGAGAGTGATGTCTATGAGAGAAAAGCAAGCCATTTTGAACCTGGGAAAAGAAGGAAAATTGATCAGAACCATTAGACAAACATTGGGCATAGCCAACACAACAATTTGGAAAGTCTTGAAAAAGAAAGAATCTACACATGTACTGAACAATAGGCATAGAACAGGTCCATCAAGGAACACAACAGCAATTGATGACAAAAACATTGTTAGGGCTGTGAGGAAAAACCAAAAACAATAGTTAGTGACATCACCAACAACCACCACAGTGCAAAGATAAAGCTTTCACAATCCACCATTCAAAAAAAGATTTTGAGTGCAAAAATATAGAGGCTATGCCACAAGATGCAAACCAATCATTAGCAGTAGGAACTGGAAAACTAAATTGAAATTTGCAAGAAAGTATAGAGATTAGCAACAAAAGTTCTGGAAGAAAGTTTTATAGACTGATGAGAACAAGATTAATCTCCACCAAAGTGATGGAAAGGCCAAAGTGTGGAGAAAGAAAGTATCTGCTTATCTTCCAAAGCATATAAACTTATCTGTGAAGCATGGTGGAGGCAAAGTCTTGGCGTGAGTTTGCATGGTTGCTTCAGGAACAGGCTAAAAATGGAGTGGTCTGATACAAAAAGAGGTAGATACTAACTTGTTTAACACATGAAAATACCAAGAAATAAAAGCTGGAATTCTAGACTCTTGTCTTATATTCATCTTTTGATCTTAAACCAAAATGTTTTCAGTGAACAATGCAAACAAAGGAATTGGCCTTGCTGTTCCTATACTTTTGAAGGAGATTGTATATATACATACATACATACATATACATATATATATATATATATATATATATATATATATATATATATATATATATATATATAAAAGGAAATTTGTGTTCATATGTACACACATATATGTGCGATAGGTAAATTGTCGCCATTTTATATTTTTTAGTTTTGTGCATGTGTGCTCTTTGTTTTTGATTTTGTCAGCTGCACAGTATAGTAGGGGTAATTTTGCACCATCTGTGAGGAAAAGAGCACAATGATGTAATTCACTCCATCAGAAATTTGGAAACAGCATGTTGTCCTGCTTGGAATTCTTGCCAGAAGCTACAATATGAACATTTCAGAGTGTCTGAGTATCAATCTGAAGACAGTGCAGAGGATTCAGAAAGCATTGGATGAGTTTAATTGTGATTATGAAGGTAGGACTACTTGAAAAACTCACTCTGTTCTGATAAGAAAAGAGCTTCCAAATTTGTTGTTGATGGCCTCAGGCTCAACATGGAGGCCTACATCAAGTGCCTTAAGGAGGTAGTGCTGCTCTGGGTCAAGAGGGTGGCTGCTAGAAGACCCTATGTCTGGCAACAGGACTCTGCATCATGCCACACAAGCAAGAGAACCCAGTCATGGCTGTCAGACAATTTCTGTGACTCTTTAAATCTGGCCACCTAGCTCCCTTGATTATTGTGTGTGGCACAACTGAGTGGGAGACTAACAAAACTCCTTGTAATACAGAAGATGAACTGAAGGCAAGGATTATGGCAGCATTCATCAACTTAAACAAGGAAACTATCCAGAAGAGATGCAGGAGATTCTGAAGTCATCTGGAGGCCATGGTTGAAGTCAATGGCGATTTTATACTCTTTAGGATTTCAAAATATTTTTGTGCAATTTTGGTAAATATATCTGTTAAAATGAGATGTCAGTGTTTTCATTTTTGTGTAACTTAGATGACAATTTATTCATCGTATCCTGTATATATATATATATATATATAAATATATATATATATATATATATATATATATATATATATATATATATAAATGTATTTCAAAAAAATTAGAATATTGTGAAAAAGTTCAATATTTTTTGTCAGTTATTTCAGAAAGTGAAAGTTTTATATCTTCTTGCCTCATTACAAAAATTACTAAAATCCTTCAAACATCTCTCTCTCTCTCTCTCTCTCTCTATATATATATATATATATATATATAAGTGTATTTCAAAAAAATTAGAATATTGTGAAAAAGTTCAATATTTTTTGTCAGTTATTTCAGAAAGTGAAAGTTTTATATCTTCTTGCCTCATTACAAAAATTACTAAAATGCTTCAAACATCTATATATATATATATATATATATATATATATATATATATATATATATATATAGTTAGTTTATGCAAAACTAGGTAATCCGCATGGGTAGACCCAAGGAGGATGATATCTAGAGAGCTCAATGTAAGATTCAGAGCAGATATGTTTGAATAAAAACAGACCACTTTAAGGTTCCATGTAATAAGTTATTTCACCACAACCCCTTTAACAGGGCTATGGATCATCAGACTTTACTTCCAAAGGTTGAAATGAAAAAATGTATGTATGTATGTATGTATGTATGTATGTATGTATGTATGTATGTATGTATATATACATACATATACACACTAATTGCTGAAAACTTAGTTCAAACCATTTCTTAAAATCTGTATTTCAATGAGCAAACATAAGAAGACTGATTATGGAAAGTGGCTCAGGCCTCAATAGTGGCATCTGTTGATTTTTTTAATCTGTTCACCCCAAGCAAGGTGATAATACGACTAAGATAAAGGGGGCTACTGGAAGAAAAGAAAACTTTAGAAGGAACTGGAAAGCCAATTATAGCACAAATTTCAGTGTATAGGCAAAGGATTAAAAGTATACAGTTGATGTAGAATTTAAAAGGAACCGGAAATTGAATACTAATTGAATACTAATTGAATACTAATACTATTTGAATACTAATACTAATTGAATACTAATACTAATTGAATACTAATTGAGGAATAAGAGATAAACCTCTACTCCTGTTTAATAGACAGGTGAGGAGGGTGAATTGGATGATAGGTGAACCCTTATACTCCTATTGTGGAAAAAAATAAATAAATGAATAATAAAAATTTCCAAGTTTAGGCAGAGTTGTTAGAAGTACAGAGTTCATGTAAAAATTAGAAGCTACCGGAAACCAAATCCTAAACAGGAAACAAAGGATAAACCTTGACTTCTGTTCAAAAGACTGGGTTACTACCACATTGATGATGTAATTCCTGCAAAAGGAAACACAAGCAAATACTGAGTGTATAAATGAACATACTTTTGAAAAACACAAACGCATACATATGAATATTTCCTATATACCCTATATAGACAAATATATATACCCTATATATACAGATGCACACACACACACGCACATATATATATATATATATATATATATATGTATGTGTGCATGTGTACTAACATAGTACAGCATTAGAAGATAGCAGGATTATTATTTTTTCAATTTAATCTTGATAATTACAGCCTAGAGCTAAAAAAATCTAGATAAAACATGTCTCAAATTTATGCACTTTATGACATGAATCTCTAAATCTGGTTTATTACATGAAACCACAATCATAGGAAAGACTGCTGACATGACAGTTGTCTAGAAGACCCCTCCTTGTTGTGGGGTAAGAATGTCATATCTGAAAAGGTTGGCTGTTTGTTGAGTGCTGTATCAAAACATATCTACTGAAGGAAAAAGTGTAGTAGGAAAAGATATACAAGCAAAAAGAATGACTGCAGCCTTGCGTCTCATATCAATCTGCTAGATGTCTTCCACTATTCGATCTGACTATACTTTGATGATAGGGTGTCCAATGCTGATCTCACAAAATGCAACATCGCTGGAATTGTGACTTTCCTGATGCAATCACAACTTCACTGGGCTGGTCAGATATAAGGATGAGTGACGTCAGAATATCTAAGGTCCACATGTATAGCCAGCTTGACAGTGGACAAAGGACCGTTAAATGGCTGTGGCCCAGGGATAAAGACAAGTTAAAGAGTAACCTTTCAGCTGTCAATGTGCCTCATAATAACTTAGAGTGAGTTGCCCTGGGTAGAAATAACTGGAGATATTTGTGCCAGAAGCAAGTTCTTGTAGCGTGAAATAGCTATTCAAATGGGGTAATTTTAAATTTCTTTCTATGTAATCTATATATATATATATATATATATATATATATATATATATAAATATAAGGACAAATATATACATGAATAACGTCAAAAAGAAAACTTATATATATATATATAAAGGGTGTTCCAATAACTTGGACCGATTTTAATGTGAATTAAGTTTAAGTGTCTAATGAATTTTTTCTTTTTCTTTCAGATTTCGCAGACATTTGGGCAATATTATTTTTCACACATAATTGCCATGACTTAGATAACCTGATCCAATCGAGAAATAAATTTTCACCAATAACACTGATCTATTTACAGCTGACTTTGATCCATCTTAATGAAACACCCTTATATTTTAATGAAGCACCTTTTACATATATATATATATATATATATGTGGTACTTATTGGAAAGAGCTCAATATCAGTGATAGATCTAACATATCCATACAATATATATATATATATATATATATAAATATATTTGAAAAAACAGACCATTTTAAGGTTCCATGTAATAATGTATGTTATCTCTAGATATAGATGGGTAAGGGGTGAAGAAGAAAACTGACATAAAAGGAAAAAGATACAATAAAATAAATCAGGAGAGAAGGTTTCACTCAATTGAGTGAAAGCTTCTCTCATGATTTATCTATATCTAGAGATAACATACGTTAAGTTAAGCGATATCTGGCCCACACCAAGTGAGCTTAAGGATAAAGAATTGAAATGGTATATCTAACTCACTCATGTCTTCTCTCCCCACTCACTTCCTCACTTTGTTAATTTACATATGCTTAATACGGCCTGTCAAAAATGTGGAAATTTCTTTTCATTTTTCATTTCAACCTTTGGAAGTAAAGTCTGATGATCCAGAGCCCTTTAAAAGGGCTGTGGTGAAATAATTTATTACATGAAACCTTAAAGTGGTCTGTTTTTATTCAAATTTATTTGCTCTGAATTTACATTGAGCTCTCTGGATATCATCCTCCTTGGGTCTACCCATACGGATTACCTAGTTTTGCATAAACTATATATATATATATATATATATATATATATATATATATATATATGAAAGTCTAGATTAATTATAGATGCTAAATGATGTAATTTAATGTCAAATAAATAAAAATGATTGTGTGTATGTGACACTTTTTACAGAGTAGACAGGTACTACATTCCAATTCTAAGTTGGAGGCCTGAGGATTTTCATCTGAGCATATAGATACTCAAGTTCTAGGCAGAAATACTGATCAATAAATATTCCTGTCATCTTCTCTGCTGTAATCTGTTCGTACACATGCATACTTACATATATGTATGTGTGCACATGCATGTACACGTATAGTGTATGTATATAAATTTTTCTATATAGGGTAAACATATATGTGTGTCTGTGTGTCTGAATATATACATATACATACATATATATATATATATATATATATATATATATATATATATATATATATATATATCTGCAAGTGAGTTACTTTTTACATGTCCATATATCTATATAGCAGTGTGTACATGCATTCATTTGTGTTTACATCTGTAACTTCTTACCAAATCCATGCCATAACAGATGATGTAAACATTATTGGTTTCCTGTCAAATACTTTTCCGAAATGAATCACCTGAGGGTGGAAGGGAAGGAAGATAAATAAAACTTGTGAAATCCACTCAAGGAAAATAAAACACACAAAATTCTTTGATGGATGCTGAGCACAAAATTCACTGTTAAAAAAAAGAAGCAATGAAAACAATAATTATTTTCTTGATATTTTGAATACACATGCTTAGGCATCCGATCCCTAAACATAAACATGCATGAATATATATATTAGTCACGTATAAGTCACAAAAACACACACACACACAAATAAGTATGCAAACACATTCATTTTCATTGTTTTCATATGGTCTAGTGCAAATAATAACCAGGAAACTCTTTTGCTCGCAACATTCAATATTCATATTCAATGAGACATGTCTTTTCAGGATATAAGCCACATGACATTGAAACAATGGTTCCTGTACGATCAACAAAGTTAAGCAACATCAAGCCATGCCAGTACCTTGATGAGTAACCACTTGGGAATACTAGGTGCTTTAAGCTTGGATGTGCAGGTGGTGTAATGGATAATGGCTCAGAGTTGTCAATCTGAGAGCTGGGTTACAATTTCCATTTAGTTAGTTATATTTACTTATGTACAAATACCCTTGGTAAAGGTATGAATCTATCTCTTCTCCCCCAGCTATGGGTTAATTAGTAAGACTTGTATCACTAAACTATTATTATCTTTAAAAAAATTCTTACACTCTAAAAATATTTTCTGGTTTTAAATAACCTGCAAAAGGTTGATAAACCGTAGAAAATGAATAAATCAGCCTTCAGGAAGCAGGCAATTGTGGATATTCACAACTTCCTCTCCTTTGTAGCACTTACTAAGGTTTGTCTTTTTGCTGTCTCTTCTAATCCCTGATCTGCCAACCATTTAAACAAGTTCATTAGGTCAGTAATTCTCTATTTTCCTCTGCTTCTCTTGTCTTCAGTATTTCCTGTCAGTGTCAAATCCTCCAAGTCCTTTCTCATTATATATTCAAGAAATCTCAGTTGTCTTTTGGTGAACCTAATAACGAAACCATGAAAAGTGAATTGAACTGCTGGACAATATCCTCAAAGATGAAGAGACTTGAAGCAACAGTGGTTCTAGAAGGATGCTGAGGATACCATGAACATGTGAGGAACAGTAAGGTTTTAGAGAAAATGGAAACAAAAAGGAAACTTATACTTAACATCAGGAAGAGATAGTTGAAATTTTTGAGGCATATAATGAGGAAGGAGGGTTTGAAAAATCTGATAATCACAGGACAGATTGAGGGCAAGAGGGTCAAAAGAAAACAACACATAATGTATTTAATGATCATGTGTAAATGGATGTCAGAACAGGGTTTAGGCAAAATAACAAAAAGACAAAATTTATTAAGAGCTACAAAGGACAGGAAATTGTGGAGAGCCATCACCACTTACATCCTTAAGAATAATGATAATGAAATTTAGATTATCATCACTACGGCTACCAAGTTGAAATAAACTAAATAGTTTTTTTGAACCACAAATATTAATGTCTGCAACAGTGATTAGCTGATGCTGTTGTAGACCTCATATTTTTATGTGACTGACAGATGCCGATTTATAAACCCCTTTATACACTATCTACATTTTGCACAGTTTAGCATGTGCTTTGCAAGAACCAAACAGACAGTTCTGATTTCAGAGTTGTCCTTCTCCTAGACTGCCCTGATATTTAACCCATATCTGGGCAGAAGAGATGGATTCATATGTTTCCAAAGGATATTTGTGCAAAAAAATGAATATAACAAACTCAACTGGAATTTGAACTCTGTTAGCTGGTTTCCCATTCTGAACTGCTAGCCACTGCACCACCTGCACATCCAAATAACTTTTATACATCATGTTAATTTACAAAATTACACATACTACCATCTTTAATTTTTGTTTTATTTTCTCTTTGTAAATAATTATTTATACACTTTTGAGAAGCCAAGACACAATTTACTGCATTTGCCTTCATATAAAATGTGTTTTTTTTTTAAATTTTAAAATGTACTAAAAACCTTCCCTGCCCCTAATACAGCTGTATTACAGATGGTAGATGACTGAGTGCTGTAATGGTAGGTTAGGGTGTCAAATGAGCCCAAGTCTGCTAGACATAAAAATTGTTACTAGTAATAAAATATTGAAAACAACCCAAATTATTACAATAAATTGTGTTACTAATAATACAATATGTAAGGTAGTCTGGGCTGTTTGCTGAAATACCAATTTCTGTCGGAATGAATTCAGTTTTTTCCCCGTTACTTGGTAATATTCAGTAAATTATTTCTCTTTGCTTGCATGTACTGTAATTATCTCTAAGAATTCATTCACATTTATTGTACTTTACTGATTGTATTATATCAGTTTGCTTTGTTTATAATGTGCACAAGTACTCATTGATACAAATGTACCAGTATTTCTTTTCTGATTTGGCAAATTTAATTTAGTTTCCATTGAAGGTTACAATATATGATTTCATGCTTTATTCCAGTTGACTTTTATAATATTGTATTTGCATGCACAAAATCATACATTTTCTACAAAATCACTTTAAAATATATTTCAATAAATGAAACATACAAAAATATTTATTCCATAAAATAAACTTGTAAAATAGCGGGAATCTTATGTGAGGATGCAAAGGCAAATACAGGAAACAGATTAAAAAAACAGTAGGAATTTTTTCATCATGTTCTTTTTATTTGTCTATATTTCTGAGATGAGGTATTATGTACAGTATTTACATTATGTGGACTATTGTCCTCATCTTTGTCGCCATATTTGTCACAACGTTTCAGCCGTTGTACGCTCCGGCTGTTGTATGCTCCGGCCTTCTTCAGGTGGTTGGAATTTCGAACTGAACCCTTTATTTCGATCCCTGGGGTAGACTGTTCTAGTTCCACGTGCCATGTTTGATGGATGTCAGTTATCAGAAAGCATATTCTAAGCATACAAATAAATACAATATGGGAACCAGTAATAAGGAGTGCCAGAGAAAAGCAATGATAACAAAGTTGTAATATGAGCTCTGGTAAAAACATAAAATGATAACAACAAAATTGCAATATGAGCACTGGTAAAAATGGTTGCTGAAAACATTAGGTTTATAATATGCAGAAATTCATACCCAGATGTCCTCAAGGACACATGGCACAGTATATAAAGGCGTTGGTTAGATCCAGTGACAGGACCCAAAGAGTGTGAGTTCAATACCCGAAGGCAGTGGAGAACTTTCAGAGGGAAAATTAGCAGGAGATAACTGACATCCATCAAACATGGCACGTGGAACTAGAACAGTCTACCCCAGGTATCGAAATAAAGGGTTCAGTTTGAAATTCCAACCACCTGAAGAAGGCCGGAGCGTACAATGGCTGAAATGTTGTGACAAATATGGCGACAAAGATGAGGACAATAGTCTGCATAATGTAAATACTGTACTTCTTTTTATTTATTGTCAAAATTATTCTTTTTAAGTAACCAGATTCAACCAAGATTTTGAGGTTTTAAAAATGCAGTAGTTTTTTTTTAAAAAAATCTCAAGATCTTCAGTCAGTATTCTAACAATTTAGCAATCTTTACAATGTCAAATGAGACTAAAATTGGAATATCGATGATGTACTTGGCCTACTGCTGCCCAATCTCCACTTTCCAGCCTTGATAGAGTTCAAAAGCCTTTATGCACTCTTGTGGGCAATGAATTATTTTCAACCTGACATCCCCTTTCCCACACATGAAATGTTATAAGCTTCTCAGTATTATATTGCTATTTCTATGGCAAAAGTTTCAGACAAGCTACATTCTTTTATTCCACCAGTTCATACCATTACACCTACGAGCTGCCATGATTAAATCATCTTCCTTCCCTTCATATCATACTGCAACAGTTTCTTTCTAATATCTACTTTTTAGAACAATCTTGACCTCATTAAGGTCAACTATTATCTATCCTACAAATCTTCACATACTTACTTTTTTTTACATCCATACAACAATCACATTCAATTGCCCTCTACCTTGAGTGTCTCTTAGGGCATGTATTGGGTGAACATTTAATAAAAGGAAATCCAATTCAAAAAAAATTAAAATATAAAAGAAAAGGAAAGGTTATTACATCTTACATTTTCCCCAACTGTATCATTTTGTGAATATATGTTTTTAATATTTTTTAACGGTCATAATCATCTTTAGGAAGCTTAAAAAAATCACATATTTTAGTGATAAAAACTGTATCTTTGAAAAAGGCCAGAGAATGCTTAATGACAAATTGATTACATGATTAAATATTAATGCTAAATATTGATTTTTCCGAGTATATATATAAAAAATGTGGTTGGCATAAATTATTTTTCCTTTTATATTTTCATAAAAATTTATCTACATCGTTTGCTGATGTTTGCTTTTAACAACTTTGAAAGAAATATTATCAAAAATTTGGAATAATCCATATCAACTACGTGGTTCATATAAAAGAAAAACAAAATATAATTAAAATTAGTATAAGAGAGAGAGGAGGGAGGAACAGACAAATTGGCCATCATTAATGCAGAATTGTCTTAAACCATTAAAGCCAAATGTCTGATGATGTCAGCCATATTATTCTGTCAGTTTATTGAGACAAAATTATATTTAATATTTCACTATTTGATTTCAACAAATTTTTCTTTCTTTTTTTCTTTCTCTTCAATTTTCTCTGAGGTATTTCATTAATCAAGTCTTCCTTACTTAATTTTGAAACTCTTAATTTATTGGCTAAGAAAAAAAAATAATTGGAAAACATATTTCTAATTTTATGATAGGAGAGCTTCAGATTATAAATTAGATTGGAAATAGCAAAACTGATCACAGAAGAATTTGTATTTTGAAAGTTATTTTTCAAAATTATAGATATGCATTTTTATGAACTGTTTAATAACATTGAATCATAAAGTTATTGTTTGTACTTTTAGAACTGAAAGTAAATAAAAAGATATGAATTACAAAATGATTAATAATTGAAGTAGTAAATCATACAATCAAAAGGATGAAGGAAAATGTTTTCATTGAAAAGGAAAGCAGAAAAAAATGAAAGCTTATTCTTTAACATGTAGAGCAAATTGCAGAAGAAAACTGATTGATTTAAAATCACTGACTTAAGCGAAATGACTCAGACTTATTTTTATATGAGCTTCAGTCATTGGTTAACACACGCAACCTCAGATTTTATAATATTCAATGATTTTGACAGTAGTTATTTAATTAGCCTGTATTATTATTTTTGATTGACTGAACTTTCATCTTGAAAGATTCACTTAGCTGCCATAATGCAACCTTTTGAATTAGATTTCAGGCTCTTTAATGGATATCTAGTATGTTTGTGAATTATTGGAGAAAGTATCATTAAAAAAAATATTAACAGTGGTTCTTGGAGCAGATTTCAAAGAAGTAGAGAGAATAAAATGTATGAAAATCAAAGAATTGATAATTTTATCATCTATTTGTTGCAGGATTGAGCATGAAATTGCAGACTGAATATGAATTATATAGCTTTTAATCTGGCTTGCCAAATTCTA
Organism: Acanthosepion lycidas; assembly: GCA_963932145.1. Classification (NCBI taxonomy): domain Eukaryota; kingdom Metazoa; phylum Mollusca; class Cephalopoda; order Sepiida; family Sepiidae; genus Acanthosepion; species Acanthosepion lycidas. Next base: position 60,620,403 of record OZ010596.1, on the reverse strand, counting down.
TAAAAAGCTTACATACAATTAGGAATGACTAACATTAAGCCAAGAGAAGCTTACTATATTGTAGATACCAATAAATGCTAAAGTAAGGGGCGCATCTGCTTGATATGATTAGGCTTCAATAAAAAAAATGAAATAAACTAATATAGGTTTTTAAAGATAATTCTTAGAAAAGAAAGGCAATTTCTCAAAGATAGTTTTCAATAGTTCAAAAGACATACTGGAATTCTGACAAATAGCAAATAAAAAAAAACATATCTCTAAGAAATAGGCGCTTATCATTTCTATAAAAATTGGACTTATTTGCCTGTGTTTTATTTGCAGCAACCATCATTTATGTGGTAGTTGTAATGTGGTACACATGCACAGACACACATACAAATATATGGGAAATGTTGCTGGTAATTTTTTATGGAGAAATATTTTTAAATGCTTTGTAAGTTTGCTTATATAAGTATTTTATATTCATGACAAGTATAAATTGCAAAAGTCGAAAATGAAGGTCTATTATTGACATACTTATTGTATTGTGTTGTTCTACAACACATGATCAATAGTCAACTTCTTGCCTGTCTCTTAGTTTACTATACACTTTATTTCTCATCTACTTAACATATGCAAATAGGTACAATCTTATTTACCAATCCACTCCTGCACTACAATACTAACATAGTTACAAATAGTTCTAATGATCCGTGTAAAATACAAAATACTTTTTTGCTCTCTAAAATGCTTTTAACATTGAATAACTCTAATCACTCACACTGTGTTTGATGATTTTAAAGAATCTTTTTACATTCTTGGAAAGTTACAGAAGCAAAGAACTTGTATATATATGAATGTATATATATATATGTATATATATATATATATATATATATATATATATATATATATATATATATATATATATAAATATAAATATATATATATATATAAATATAAATATATATATATATATAAATATATATATATATATATATATATATATATATATATATATATATATATATATATATATACACATATATATCACATATATGCAGATAGATAGATAGATAGATAGATTGTGCATTTGGGCAGCAATTCCTCTTTTATACAAGTTTCATTAAAGATAACTGACAAGGTACTTCAGTTGTCTAGATATGCACGTATCTGTAACATATTAGTAGAAAATAAAAGTATAATAGTCTTTTCCACATGTAAAAAAAAGATTAAATAAAAAGCTTTATTAGAGTACCTTGTCAGTCATCTTTAATGAAACTTATATATATATATATATATATATATATATATATATCACCCACACAAGACAGACATGCTTACGTAGGTGTTGAGGCCTCACACTTATACACACACCCACACGAATATACACACTTACACACATCATACTCACTCACTCCCTAATGAGCCAAATGATAACACCCACCCACAGCAATACACACGCTTACACATATCATACTCACTCACTCCCTAAGAACCAAATAACACACACACAAGCACTTAACAGAGACACATCCCTTCTCCAGGACCAATAAAACTGTCAAACTGACCAGGGGAATTCAGAGAAGCATAGATCCATCCAGCTCTTATCTCAAATAACAACTTAAAAGAGACTGTTTGACCAACACAAGGAATGTTAAAAGATTCATGTTAAAAAGATAGAAAAATAAAAAAAACAAATGAAAGCTACAGACAAAAGTTCATTTTCTCCATCAAGACATTCATTTCTGTAGTTTACTGCTACCAGCAAGCAGAAATATTTCTTCTCCTGATGATGGCCATTTTGGCTGAAACTAGTCGAGGAATCTAAATGAAATAATAATAAAAAAAACGAAAGAATATTAATCTACAACCCAATTTGTCTGAAGATTTTAATTTTTAATATTTTTTTTATTGTTCAATATATATATATATATATATATATATATATATATTCATAATTAAGTAATTCATCGAGTCTAGAAGAATTCTCAACAGAATGCAGAAAGCACTGAATGGCCGTTTCATCCTATATTTGAGACTTATCCACAGTGCATATCCACTATCAAGAATCAAATCCAGACCATTATGATATGTTGTAAGTGTCATACCCACTAGACTTGATGATGAGGAGGTAAAAAACTAGACTCGATATAGTGGCTGCTCTTCACTAATTCCATCATGTGAATCATCCAAGTGTACTCATACCAATGGACTGTGCCTCCACGAGTCATCTATCCCAAAGCTGTTGCATCCATTAGAAACCAGTTCAAGCAAGGAGATATATATATAGAAATTATTAGAGGGATTTGAATAATCATAATTAAGTAATCCCCCTAATAATTTATATATATATATATATATATATATATATATATATATATATATATATATATATATATATCCTTACTTGAACCAGCTTCTAATGCTCTGGATGAAACAGTGCTTTCTTCATTCTGTTGAGGATTCTTCTAGACTCAATGAATTACTTAATTATTCCCCTAATATTATATATATATATATATATAATTTCTCACCGATAACATGACTTGGAGTTTTACATGTACAATATATATATATATATATATATATATATATATATATATATATATATATATATATATATAAATCATAGGAATGCTTTCATCAATGGAAATGCTGCTGGATAACATATGTGACTATATATATATATATATATATATATAAATAATTATTTATTCAAAAATTATATAATTTTCGAACAAATAATTGTATTTGCTCTACTCTGTATTGAGCACTCTTTTAAGAATAGTATTTGTTGGTTATTGGAATTTATTCTGTATATGCCAATCCTATACTTGTATATATATATATATATATATATATATATATATATATGATTTTAGACATCAATTTTAAATGCTATTTTATTTTAAAAGGTATAGTTGACATTTTATTACTTTTTTATTTTTAATAAGATCCCACACTATAATGGATATTTCTGCATGTGAAGATTATAACTTCTCACTTAAATTTGGGTTGATTGCTTAAAGTACTGATTCTTGAGTGATCTCTTTTATATTATATTGGTTCTCAATGAAAAAAATAATTTACATTCTCATGTGCAATGTGTGAGAAACTGCCCTTCTTATCTTTGGGATGAGTGTTTATATATATGCCTGTAATACAGTTCTTTCTTACATCCCAAGCACAGTTGGGAAAAACACTTGTTCACCTGTTAGGATCATCATTGATATTTGGTGAATTATGGACCCCACCCTATCTAGGAGGTGAGGTTGTCTTGCTTCTCTGAAGGACAATGAGGGCAAAATCTATTCCCACATTGTACAAAATGTGTCCAGTACATACTACACTAGAATCAAAGAATCATTTCCTAGCTCTTTGCCTCAGAACATTTTGGTATCTCTGTGCTCTGCCTTGAATCAAAGTATCATTCTCTAATTCTCTTCCTAGAATCAGTTTGGTATATGTGTGCACTGCCTAGGATCAAAGTGTCACACCTTAGCTCTCTGTCTCGGATTGGCTTTTTATCTCTATGCCCTGCCTAGGATCAAAATATCATTCCCTAGCAATTTGCCTAGGTATCAATTTGGTATCTGTGTGCATGGTTAAGGATCAAAGTATCAGCCCTGTCTCTCTACTGAGGATCAGACTTTTATCTCTATGCCCTGCCTAGGATCAAAATACCATTCCTGCCTAGGATTAGTTTGGTATTTGTATGCTGTGCCTAGGATCAAATTGTCACTCCCTGAACCTCTGTCTAGGATCAGTTTTGTATTTTTGTGCCCTGCTTAGGATCAAAATGTTACTATCTGACTCCCTTCCTAGGATCAGTTTGGTATCTGTGTGCAGTGCCTAGGATCAAATTATCATTTCCTGGCCCTCTGCCTAGGGTCACAGTATAGTATTTGTTCACATTGCTTCATGTTATATTTCCAAGTTAATTTTACTATGTGGTTCAGGTAGCAGAATGTTAGCAAAGTGGATATGTCACATACCTGCTTACTTCTATGTCAGATATTTGAATCAAGGCATGATTCATTTGCTAATTTTGCATACTTTTGGCTTTAGCCTGACAGAAGGAAATAAATATATCGAAGAAAGTCACATTGTTCATTATATAGGATATATTCATTGCTATGCATGTCTTAACACATGACAGTCAGGAGTTATGTGGCTTTACCAGTAAGGCTGAAGAAAGGTTTGAAATTAACATGAATGTTTTAGGTATGACATAATTAGACATGACAAGAATGACATTTTCCTTTCTGAATGTGTTTCTAAAATGTAACAGTGATTAAAAAAGAAAAATTGGTAAAATATATATGACAATAGAAATCTACAGTTACACTCTGAAAGTAATGCTTCCTATTTGCTGTCATAAAAATGACATATGCTACAGGGAACACGATAACATGGTTTGATAAAACAAGTTTTCAGCTATAAAACATTATTTTTCATGTAAGCAACAAGGAAGTTTTAAAGAAAAGCAAAAAAAAAAAAGACAATCATACATAAAACCAGAAAGAGATGGTTGAAATTTTGAGGGCATAATGAGAAAAGAAGGCCTGAAAAATTTTGACACTTACAGGACAAACTGAAGGCAAGAGGGACAGAGCCTACCTAATTTGAATTCAATAAATCTCCTTGATTCTTATATCTTTATTTTTTTTTAGATTTAACAGGGACTAAAGACTAGATGTTCATTGGGGGACCCTCTAGTCTTGTGGCTCCTGGGTTGCAGGCCATATATGAATCTGGCACTGTAACAACATCATGGGCTAACATAATAAAATAAAAGACATTACTTTTGGAGCATCCCTTCTATTTTCCAATTCCTCATTCATCTGAAAATCAATATTTTTGAGAACATCTTTTTGATAAGTTAGTAAATAACTTACCAAATGAGCTTGTATAAATGGATGGTAGAACAAGTTATGGAAGGGATAGTAAAATAACAAACATTGCTAAGAGCTACAAAGGAAAAGAAATTGTGGATAGCTATGATCATCCAGATCCTGAATTGACAAGACACATAGAATATCTCTTCAATTCATGGGCTGAGAATTGTGCAGGACCACTTGAAAAATGGCTTATTGCATATATCATAGTCACATATTACTCACCAAACAACGAACTAACTGTGCTCTCATCCACTGTTTGGTCTCTTTAAATGTTCAGCAAGTGTTGATAAATATCAATATGGGCAATTTTTTCTGCATGGAAGAATTTAATATGCCTCTGATTCATATGCATTACCTTGTTAGATTTTATTAGGTGGCCATTCAGATGGTTTTGGGAACAAAGCAAAAAAATTATGGGTTATTGGTTGGAAGGTTCAACCTCTATTGTCATATTACCAATGTAGGGCTGGATTTAGGCTTTAAGCTGCCACTACACTAATAGAATTTAGGGGCTCTTCATTATATATGTTTGCTCCCTAGTGTCTATATATATATATATATATATATATATATATATATATATATATATATGATGCTTTTTTGGTATAAAACATGGGACACTTCAACTAAAATTCTTAATTATTTTGAAACTCATCCAATTTATTTCATTAGCAACTTCATGATATGCTTTATCTGTACTTTACATCCTATGGAAATCTACCGAGAATGAAGGGATTACACTGAAATTCAAGTATTCAAATTCAACCAATCTCCTTGGTTCTTATATCTTTATTTTTTTTAGTTTTATCAGTGGCTGAAGACAAGAGGTTCCTTGGTGGTGGACATTCCTCTAGTCTTGCAGCCCCAGGTCTGCTGGCCATATGTAAATCTGGCACTGTATCGCCGTCATGGGCTAACATAATAAAATAAAAGCCATTACTATTGGGGCATCACTTCTATTTTCCAGTACCTTCTTCATCTAAAAATCAATATTTTTTATGATGTCTATTTGATAAGTTAGCTTTTAATAATCAGAGATAAATAAATATCTACTTTCTTACTGATAAATAACTGCTATATGCACTACAATCTGTATTTGAACAGCTTTTATTGGAAGAGAGAAAAAAGAAAAACTTGTCAAAGATAGTGAAACCTGCCTCTGTACTGAGTAACTGAAACAAAAACATCAAATTAATAAGAGAGAAAATGATAGTGGGTGGAGTTCTAAGAAAAGAAAAGAAAAAATAATGAGACAGAGGATGGAAGATACAAATAGTGACAAAGACAAAGGAAATGAGATCAGAGTTAGAAGCAGTAGAAGAGACACACATGTATCAAGACAGAGAGAAAGAATCTGAAATACAGAGAGAATAAATAAACAATACTAAGAAAGAAGATAGAAGTGACACACATATATCAAGACAAGGAGAAAGAAAGTTAAATAGAGAGAGGAACAAAAAATGTGGTAGGAGGGACATACATGTATGAAGACAGGGAGAAAGAAAGTTAAATAGAGAAAGGAACAAAAAATGTGATAGAAGGGACACACATGTATCAAGACAGGGAGAAAGAAAGTTAAATAGAGAAAGGAACAAAAAATGTGGTAGGAGGGACACACATGTATGAAGACAGGGAGAAAGAAAGTTAAATAGAGAAAGGAACAAAAAATGTGGTAGAAGGGACACACATGTATCAAGACGGAGAAAGAAAGTTAAATAGAGAAAGGAACAAAAAATGTGGTAGGAGGGACACACATGTATGAAGACAGGGAGAAAGAAAGTTAAATAGAGAAAGGAACAAAAAATGTGGTAGAAGGGACACACATGTATCAAGACAGGGAGAAAGAAAGTTAAATACAGACAGGAACAAAAGTGTGATAGAAGAGACACATGTATCAAGACAGGGAGAAAGAATCTGAAATACAGACAGGAATAAAAAAAAAATGTGATAGAAGAGACACACATGTAACAAGACAGGGAGAAAGAAAGTTAAATTGAGAAAGGAACAAAAAATGTGGTAGAAGGGACACACATGTATGAAGACAGGGAGAAAGAAAGTTAAATAGAGAAAGGAACAAAAATGTGGTAGAAGAGACACACATGTATCAAGACAGAGGGGAAGAATCTGAAATACAGATAGGAACAAAAATGTGATAGAAGAGACACACATGTATCAAGACAGAGAGAAGGAAAGTTAAATACAGAGAGGAATAAAAAATGTGGCGGAAGAGACACACAGGTATCAAGACAGAGGGGAAGAATCTGAAATACAGAGAGAATAAATAAACAATGCTAAGAAAGAAAAAAGTTGGAAAATATAAGCAAATGAAAGCAACCATTGAGAAATAAAGACAGTTTCTAAATATGGAAATACAGTTATAGTGAAACTTTTTTTCTTTTTATTTTCATTCACTGATATAGAAAATGGATGTACATCCTGTACAATGTAGAGAGTACATTTTTCCTGTTCTCTTCCTGGAGAATTCAATTCACATAGCCAATCAAATCTTCTGGTGGTTATTCTCAGCTTTCTTGCAGACACTAAATTTTGTCATACTAGTGGTTAGTTCTTCAATTATCATACATACAAAAAAATATAATCCAATTTTATATATTGTCTCGGTCACAAGGAATTTCCATAGACTGTGATATTTATTTTGGAAACAAATAGTTCTTCTAAAAATTCTGCCCACATGAAAGAATTTCTCCTCTTGGATTAAAAGTTAAACATCTTCCATTTCAAGTGAACTCAAACACCATTAACTAATTTCTTCCATTTTTTCTCTGTCAGCCCAAAGGAGATTTTGGAAAGCGACAAGGAGATTCTGTGTGGTGTTACAAACTTCCATGAAATGGACAATGCCAATTTGAAATGAGAGAACAAGCTCATACATGTTGTCTTTGTTGCAGTGACCAACTCAGGGACGTAATATTCAAATCTTAGATAATATTTTGTATATTGCTTCTGTAATATATATATTTCATACTATATATCATTTTTATAATTCAAGATAATTTCATTTAAATTTGTCCCATCATTATGGGACACCCTGTAGATCTAAAAGTAATTATTCATTTGGAAGGATTTTAACTGAAGTAATTTACTTTAATGCTTTATGAAATTTTATAATAATTAACAAGTTCCCATATTAGACTCTAGTTAAAAATTATGTCATTAGTACTGTTTTGTAAACTTCTAGGAGCCACCAATGATCCCTATGAATTATCTTTTTTTTATTTTCAATGTCACATCCTTCCAGAACATATGTGATCATGGGTGTTCACAGATTTCTTTCCTTTATATTCTGTGAATTATCATAACTTCTGGAGAAAGATAGAGGTCTTTTACTGCTATCTCCACAGTTTAGCATTCAGAGTAGTCTTTATCCTGGACTGGTTAGCACTCAAGGTTTGAGAGCACAATCTATCCTGCTTCTTACCTGATACCTAGGGAGATAAGAAGTGAATTCATGCCTTTTCCAAGGGAATCTGTGTGAAAGTGAATGTGACAGAGGGGACTAGAATTTGAACTTGGTTCACCAATCCCAATTTCCACACCAATAACCACAATGCAACTCATACATCATTTATCTGCATTTTGAGAGAGACAGAGGAAGATAGATAGATAGATAGATAGATAGATAGATAGAGAGAGAGAGAGAGAGAGAGAGAGAGAGAGCAGTCTTTCTTCACTTCATGTCGGGTATAGGGCCATAACCTCATCACACGCATGTTGCTGCTGTAGATCCCATAGCATGTAGATTTTTTATGGGATGGAGTTTCTAGTTCCATGCTCAACCAGTTTCAAATTCAGATTTTTTTTCTTTTCCTAAACTGGTAGCCAACCAAGGCTGGAGAGACTAATCTGCTGTGCTATTTAAACCATAGCTGGAAAAAGAAGAAATGGAATTATACCTTTTCCAACGGTATTTGTGCAGCACAAATCCAACACAAACCCACTGATCTCAACTGGAATTTGAACTCAGCATGCCAATCCCACTTTCTGTGCCAATGAGCACCACACTATGCATTATCATTATTACTAAAAAGATATTGATATGCTTCCTTTCTTGGCTTTCTTCATTTAAACATTCTTTTTTGTTCAGAGAGTTTTTTTTAGGATAAAATGATTTATTTTAACCAGAAGATGTAGTCATGATGTTTTCAAGAGCCAAATCTGGTAACACTCACACAGCCACTCTACATCACATAACAGAGTATGAAGGTGTTAGGACATCTAGTGGGAATTAGAATAACTGTTTTGAGACATACACAGAATACTATTGCCCAATAGTTCATGAAATACAAGTATATTCTATAGAAGATAGTTATCAGGAAAAACATATAACAAAATATTTATTTTAATCATTTGATCCCAAGCAAGACAATAAAGCCACTAAGATGCAAGGGGTTAATGTGTTTGAAAGAATCTGACAAAAAGACACTATTAAGGAGAGAGGCAATAAAAGAACAGTATTCAAGGAGACAGAAGATGACAACTGACACTGTAATTAAATTTTTGAAGATCAAAGTTGACTAGAAAGCAAGAGGCCAGAAGCAAGTTAGAAGCTAGTGTTATATCTAACAATTTCAACTGTAAAATGAGGAAACCTAGCTGGAAATCTAGTATTGTACTTAAATTTTTAAAGTCAAAGAGGGAAAGCTCATTAGAACAATTACCATGAAAATGCACAGGGAAGCCATGTTACAGTGATGGGAAATTTGGAAAAGTGAAAATTTTAATGGAATATGTTAGAAAATTTCATCTGAAAGAAAAATATATAGACTCTAAGGAAAATGGTCATAATATATGAAAAAAGAAAGTGACAGTTGGAAATAACATCATGAGAATATAGGTTAATGGAAAAATATCTACCACCACTCAAATATTTATGGTGATTAATATACTGGGTGTAACAGCAAAATTGTCCAAATTATGTAACAGCATAATTATCCATCCCACAAAATGTTTAATATCTAAAAAAAACACTAAGCTAACAGTTTCTTTTTTCTAGGTTTTCAGATAAGATGTTTATCCATCTTGACAACATTTTTGTAAGAATCACTGAAAAACCCTTTGAGTTATTCAGCTAAAAAGAGAACAGGTTAAAATCATTTTGTGTCAGCCCCATTGTCTTCTCAACTGAGCAATGGTGAGAAGAAAAAGATCATTCAAGCCTTTAGTAATGGTACCAACATTCATACTCTGGCTTCCATCTTCAAAGTCCATTCCAGAACCATGAACAGTGAATAAGTTTAAAAAAGAGAGAACAGTAGAGAGGAAAACTGGATCAGGAGGTCACTACAAGAAGAGGGATCATCATTTCAATTTAGAGCTAAAGAGATCAATTGGAAAAAATCCAACTCAGTCTATAACACATTTGGCACATGAGAGAGCAGTTTCAGCTATGACAGTCAAAAGAACAGTGAAAAAAAATTGAAATGAAATTGTATGTGAGGCACCTTGTTACTCCAGGACAGAAAGTTAGAAGGTTAGACAGGGCAAGGATCCTCTTGAATAAGCTGGAAAATGATCCTGGAATAACATATATATATATATATATATATATATATATATATATATATACTTGAACTTTATTTCAATATTTCACGAGCTTCCGATCTTTCGCCATGATTAATTAATGATGAACTTTCATTTATGATCGATTTTCATCAAGATTCTTCTGTTAAGCTTGGAAAGTAATTATACATTGTTATTGCTCAAAGTAGAGTCAGTAGTGTTATAAAAAAAAACTCGAAGAATTCCAGTAAGATATCTTTAATCATTTCTAATATATTAGGTTGGTGCAAAAATAATGACGTTTTCTCACATAGTAACATATGTTAGAAAACGTCATTATTTTTGCACCAACATAATACAATGACTCAGAGCTTAATCTAACAATTGGACAATTTTGCTGTTATACTATTTGGACAATTTTGCTGTTAGACTGGAAATTGTAAAAAATTCAAGTTAAAAAATGGTTAATCATAGTTCCAGTTGTAATAATATCAGTTTGACAACACACCAATGAAATAAAATACTTCAGCTGGTGATTGTTTGAATATTTGATCCACTGAAATAGAATTCAGATATCTACAACTTTAGTTCAAGAGATAATGAGAGTTTGAACCAGCAATAAAGATCTTTGGTTTAACAAGGAACCTACTTTCTCTGCTCATGTTTAACTGTGCAAAAGAGAAACAGGAGCCAAGTTAAATCTCATGCTCACTCTTCTGTTGACCTAACCTTCTCTGGCACTGCTCCAGTCCTTCTATATTGTTGCTTACTGTGTACTCTTTTATATGTCTTCATGGCTAAAGACACACAATCATGCATATTGATAAATCATATAACCTGACTTGTGCCTTGCTTTCATTGGACCATGAATAACATTGATGCATTTCATTGACACATACTACCATAAATCTCTGAGGTCAAGCCAGGCTGTGAAATATATTAAATCAAATATTATTCATTCTTTAATAAGAATTTGAATCGTATTAAGGTTTGACAAATTATTCAAACCAATATCATAATTTTTACCACAAAACTTTGGTAGATATATCATTTGATATTCATTAGTATTAAGTTATAAGATTGTCATTATTACTAATTATTCAGACTAGAATCTTTATTGTTGTTTCTATCTCAGTAATTTGACTGATATTTCTTTGACTTTCCTCATACATACATACATACATACATATATATATATATATATATATATATATATATAATAAAATATATAATAAAAGGCTTAAACACTAATATTACATGGTCAAAATTTATTCCATTGGAATCGTAAATATTTTAGATATATGATTGCATATCTATGTGTATATTTACCACTAATATTATCCATATATATATATATATATATATATATATATATATATACAGGAACAGGGATCATTTCAATATATATATATATATACACACACATACATATGAGGAAAGTCAAAGATATATATATATATATATATATATATATATATATAAGTGTGAATATAAACTAAATAATGAGATATTCACAACTGTATATGCATGTGATAGTATGTATTAGGTTGGTGCAAAAATAATGTTGTTTTTCTTTTGAAGTTGAACGTCAAAAAACGACATTATTTTTGCACCAACCTAATATATGCAGATAACAAAATAAATATTTATTTAATTTAATTGAAAGTTTATATGGCATATGTTTTTCTGTAACATTCTACTAAATAGAAGAACATGTGCCACGTAAAGTTTAAGCTTGCTCATTTTTTTTTCCAATGTCTTCCTCCATACACACTATATTTTAAATTTACATCCTCAATAATATACTGGGTTTATATTAACTTTGAGTTTTGAAACTGAGTATAATTTAGTGTTCCTCCCATGAGACCCAATATTTTTAATAAACAACTGTAATAAGCAACCCAATTGCCATATGTGCCTGATGATTTGGGAAACCATGAAAGTTTAAGTCACACTACAGAAATAGTGCAACTTTAAGTTGCACTACCGACATAGTTCAATTTATATTTTTTATTTATTTAGGATAAAAACATGTAAAAATCCTTACACAATTGCAGTTATGTTTCGAAGTGTAACAATGCATCTTATCAGGTGATTGTAAATTATTTATTAAGATTTAAAAGCAAAAATACAACCCCTTTTTATGAAAAAAGTAAAAAAAGGGGATTATAAGGTTTGTGGGCTTTACTCTGATCAGCCAATCAAATATGACCTATGTTAAATTTAAACTAAGCAAAGAAGCAAAAATTAAAAAATATTTTTATAAATGGGTCATGACCCATAGATTGGCAACTAATGGCAGCCAGACATAAACTAAAGTGGATACAAATGGTTACACAAATTATATAAACCAGACAATGCCATTTCCTAAGAAATAAAAATCGGGTGGAGGGGTAATTTAATAAAATGCTAAACAAGTTATAAGCTTTGTGAATATCCTACATAATTTTTTTTGTGGTTGATAAATAAATAGCTTCTTTAAGAAACTAATAAACAATTTAAATATATAGAATTATTTGGTAAATTAATATGCAACTGTTAAATAAAGATCCTTCATATAAGATGTTAAGAACACTAACCAATCAATGTAAAATGTCAAAAATAGCCACCAAATACCAATACATCTGTACAAGATGTTAAAAATACTACCAGGAAATTAATACAGAATTATATTAAATCCAGATTAATCTTACAAACAGAAAGATAAGCCATATATATATATATATATATATATATATATATATATATATATATATATATATATATATATATAGTGGAATGCTGTACAACTAAAATATAAGAAATATAAGAAAAAGCATTATCAAATTTCAAAGTTTAACTAAATTGTAAGGTAAAAGGTAAAATATGCTTACAATTTACTGTTAATTAACTTCTCTGATTTAACAATGAATTTGTGTCAGAAAATCTGATAATCGTGAGTTTTTCATGTAAACACAGAAAACAGGGTTCATATAAAGATCTACATGCCCTTGCTGTTTTTAAAATTTTCTATTTAGGAGTCTTATTATCATCTTTTAAACTGCAAAAATATTTAGAAAGTGATGTATTATTTTCTGTAAGTAGTATTGGTATTCTGTAAGTAGTAATAAGAATATATAGAATTTTTCAACCGTCAGATTCTATATTGTAGAGATAGTACCAAGATAAACCAGAAATTTAATTAAACATTTGTTTAACAATGGGCATTGGTCAGAATTCCTACATTTACATTGACCAATATCATTAACATTTATCTTGGAATGTATATTATTATCCAGATTATTAAATTGGTTTAAAATTTTATTATTGTGTAACTTTATAATCTTCTCAAGATTATTATCATAGCTGCACTAAGAATCTTGAGAAGATTATAAAGTTACATCAATGATGACTGACAAGGTAGTGTGGTTAAGCTTTTTAGTTAATTTTTCTTGTGTTCATATCTGTTATTTTTCTGGACATAAAATGTGTAAAAATTGTTCAAATGTTCCATATATCCAAGCACTTCTGGCTATTCTTTTAGTCATTATCAAGGATGTTTTTTTTTATTTTTAACTGAATATGTAGATTTTTTTATGTATATATCTAGAGTTATACAAATTTATTTTCCAAACATGGTCAGCACATTGTGACCATGTTCATAAGAATAATGGAAGCATTAATAAAGAAAAAATAACACTCAATAATGGTTACAGTGTAGAATGTAGAATTTCTCTTTATATATTTCTGTTAGTGTATGTAAGCCAAGAGAAGAACAATGAGAATTCTACAGAGAGTGGTGGAGTAATGGATAGCATCTTGGATTAAGAAATCGGAGATCCAAGTTCAAATTCCAGTTAAATCTATTACATTCACTTACATGCTAATACCCTTGGGAAAGGTATGAATCCTCTCATTCTCCCCACAGCTATGGGTAAATAGCAGGACAGTCTGGATTCTATAGCCTTGGATGGCAACTGCTCTACTGCAGAAAGAAATGACTGACAGAGAGTAAACAGCATTACTGGAAATGAGATATTAGTCACAGAAACAAGCAATGGATAAAATGAAGACAACATACAAATTCCAAATTTTTTGTAATAAACACAAAAATATACTAATAAAAATATTACTTCCCCCTCACAGAAAATGGCTTAAGAATAAAGTGAAAGCATTTGGGACAATAATCACTATGGACAATGGATAATCTTGATACACTTTTTGTTCTTATCTCATAAAAGAAAAAGTCTAAGGACACTAAGTTGCTGAATAAAAAAATTACAAATTTCCCTTGTCCATCACATTTAATAAAATTCACACACACACATGCACGCACACACATACACACAAACACACACACAGACAGATAGACAGACAGACACACACACACACACACACACACACACACACATATATGATTAATGTATACTTGGGCAGCAACCTTCCTTTTAAACATCTTTCATTGAATACGACAGGCAAGGAAAATTTTCATAATTTTTTCATGTAGATTTTCCAGCGTTTCTACATTTTTTTCTTTTGGTAGGAGAAAGGAATAGCAAAAACTGTCCATTGTCTCAAGCACTTTGGGCAACTTCCTTAAGCATTTCCAAGAGAGTTTTGTTTTGTTAGTCTCTCTTTATGTTCTGACTGTTTTTGTGTTGTTTTGAATACTAGTAGGAGTGTTTATTCTGAGCCTTTACATGTTGAGCATGGTTAGAATTTGAGTGAGGTTGATAGTAGGATGGAGATCTTTAATATATAGGGTTATCTCTTATAGTAAGATGTTTTTGATAATTTGATTTACATAGAATTTTAGTGTTTTTGACCAGAATTTTTCTTAAGGGTTCTTGTCATGTAGATTGTGGGTAGATAGATGTTTTTTATTACACTTATATATATACAGATATATATATATATATATATATATATATATATATATATATATATATATTAAATAGTGCAGTTTAGTTAATACTGTAAAGTAGTCATACAAAGAATAAATCAGTAGAGTTAATGTTATTAATGGTAAAATCACTTCACTAACAGATTAAATAAGGTATTAACTCACTAAACACTCATTGAATGACATGATCCTTGTTTTTAAAAACTGTAAAATGGATTAGATGTTACAAGTGGTGTCGAAAGTACTTGCAATATAGGCTGAAAATCTAATCTGTTTTACAGTTTTTTAAAACAAGGATTGTGTCATTCAATGAGTTGTTAGTGAATTAATGTTGTATTTAACCTGCTAGCAAAGTGATTTCACCATTAATTACATTAACTTTATTGATTTATCCTTTGTATGACTACTTCTTTACAATATATATATATATATATACATATATATATATATATATATATTTAACTACCCTGGACCAAAACATGCATTAATGAAAAAATGCTACCTAAATACACACAATTTAAATTACATGATCTAGCAGCCCTGCAAACTATCAACACTTGGAATTATAAATAGAGCCTTGTGAAAAGGCAAATTGAAATAGCCAACAATAAACTAAAAGATATAACTACCCCAGACCAAAACATGCATATATATATATATATATATATATATATATATATATATATATATATATGAAGAAATATAGTTTTAAGGTGTGCTGTATTTATGGAATAAAGTGCTCAATATCATAGACAGAGCGTATGTAAATATAAATATAAAAGTGATTACTATAGTCAACAGTCAGAGGCAACAGGTTGTTTCATGCTAGACACAATCATCAGGCCATGAGTTTTGGATTTTTTCTCAACTTTTTATATATATGGGTCAGTGGTGCATTGTGGGTGGTTATTTTGGTAGGAGTGGCTTGTTTATTTATTTATTTGGGTTAATTTATTTTTCTTGTTTTTATTTTCCTTTTTTCGATGTTTCAATGTTTTATTAAGGTAGTAAAAAAATTTGTGGGGAGATTTGTTTAGGTTGCTTATTTAATAGTTTGTTTTGGTCTGGGGAGATAAAGCTATTTATATGTTCAATTTTTGCCGTAGTCTATTTTGCTATTTTTGCAGGGGACAGTTTTTAATTTGCTTATTATTTTATTTATTTATTTATTTATTTGGATTGATTATTTTTACTTGTTTTTGCTTATTTATGTTTATTTATTATGTTCTAATGTTCCCTGTAGAGTCCTGTATCATTTTTATCTATGATTTTGCTTAATTTGTGTAGTAAATATATACCTATGATTTTGCAGCTTCTGCTCCATAAAGTTTCCCATTGTAGTGTCAAAGATCCTCTCTTTCTTTATCTATGCATCTTCATTATAGAATGGTCTTATAATCTTAAGAAGCTATAATAAACAAAACACAGACCAAACTAGAAAAGCAATAATAAAGATTTTAAAAAATAACGGATTTGACATAGATATAAAAACTAACCTAAATGAAGTAGATTTTCAAGATGTTACCTTCAACCTAAGAAAAGGCACATATAAACCATACAGAAAACCCAATGATAAACTACTATACATATACACATCTTCCAATCACCCGCATTCAATAATCAAATACCAAAATCAGTTAACTGCAGGCTTTCCGACAATTCTTCCAATGAAACCATATTTAACGAAGCTAAGAAAGACTACAAATCTTAGTATACCCTTGCTAGTATTGTCTGATAAAAACTTAGAACATTTGCTACGATAGATACAGATCCCATCTTTTTGGTCACAGTAATCATTTCACAGTCAAACTGTCCATGTCCAGTTAATACCATAACTACATTGCCACAACTTCACTATCACTTTACCTATTACATCATATTGCAGCTATATTTTGTCTGATGAACCTATTAATAGCAGAAGGAACTGCTATTTTTTAAAACCGCTTTTCCTAGAGAGCTCAACCAAATTTCCGGGAGCATATATATAGTCATCCCGAGACAAACTGTTTTGTTGTGTCAGTGT
The DNA here is from genome assembly GCA_963932145.1 of Acanthosepion lycidas. Taxonomy (NCBI): domain Eukaryota; kingdom Metazoa; phylum Mollusca; class Cephalopoda; order Sepiida; family Sepiidae; genus Acanthosepion; species Acanthosepion lycidas. The sequence goes on along the minus strand of OZ010596.1, from coordinate 60,603,095 downwards.
GGCAAGGCATTCAATTGCTTCAAGCTGGGATGGAAACCCGACTGATTTGACATCAGTCAGATATTTTATTTTTAGGCTATCATCACACAGCAGAAAAGATGAGAATTTTGTGTGTGTGTGTGTGTGTGTGTGTGTGTGTGTGTGTGTGTGTGTGTGTGTGTGTGTGCCAGTAGTGTAATTGTTGGCAGTTCAAAAAGAGAAGTCACGGAGCTATGTTCAAGTACTGCCTAGGTTTGTTTCATTCCCTTTCGTGTAAATGCACTTCCAAATTGTATGTATCCATATCTCTCCCTCCAGTTATTTGTCAAATAGCAGGGCAGACCGGTCTATCTGGCTTTAATTGGCAACAAGTCTAGGAGAAGGAAAGAAATTCAAACCTTGGGTGGGCTATTGGGAGACATTGTGGCATGCTCTGTACTAGATCTCTGAAATCAGTTCTGAAAAGCGTGGTTAATTCTACATAAGCCTTCACTACTATAATCTAATCATAATTTCAATTCTAAAATCTGAATTATTAAGCCTTCATACATTGAAAAAAGGATATTATATATATATTGTTTTTTAAATCATTATTATATTTCGGTATTATCATTTTACAGTAATATATATATTTTGTTTCCCACTTTTATTTTTGTTATAAATTGTTTCTTTTTTGTTATGATATACTTTTTAATATGTCTGCTGTTATTGCTCTAATATATATATATATATTAGGTTGGTGCAAAAATAATATCGTTTTTTGACATATTTTTTAACATCAAAAAACGATATTATTTTTGCACCAACCTAATATATATATATGTATATATAATTAAAAAGAAAGAACAGTAAGATATATAATCCGCTGTTCTTATAGATATTTTTATTTTTACAAAATAGTGCTCAATGTAAATTTACAGAGCATTAATATTATAAATTGATTTATTTAAAATATGTTTTTTTTTCTAACCATGTTTCAAAAATGGAAGCTAAAAGCTACGAATTTAATTTTGTAATTAAATTAAAGACATTAGTTCCATTTCATCCTCAAGCGAATATATATATATATATATATATATATATATATATATATATATATATATATAAATGATGCACTCTCCCATCGATATATATATATATGATGGACTCTCCCATGATGTTTGACGTTCCAACAACCATGAACTAATTATCTATATGCCTATGATGGGTATGACTTTTGAGACAGGCTCGAGAATTGCACAAAAGATCACAAACAGTATAGGAGAATGTATTGTGTCCGAGTGCAGCAGGAACGCTGTTAGCTGTCTTATTTTGCTTTCATGTTCCACATAGTTGACTGATGCTTACTTCTTGATGGTGAATTATTCCTGAATGGCAGCCAGAATGATACTCTGATCTCTTCATATCTACCTCTTCAAAGTTCTTGAAGGGAATGTTGACGCAAGAAAGGTTGCTTTTTAGTTTATCTTTATAGCCGTGCCAAAGTCTAAGAACATTTATATGTGCCAATCAAGCAAGGCTGAATAGTGACTTTAAGTGAAATTCTTCATGTCATAGATTCTCAAAATTTTCGTATCTGCTAAGTGTCATATTCAAATGTAAACAAAGCAATTTCTAAAGTAATGGATTTTTTTATTTATTAATCTGACAAATTTTATCACTTATTTACTTATTTTTACCTACAGGCCTTAATATTCAAGAAATCTTATTAATGGAAAATATACTTTCTCCAGCAGTAATAACGATGCTTAATGTGATAAAATCTGTCTGATTAACAAATAAAAACTCCATTACTTTAGAAATTGCTCTATTTACATTTGGATACGAAACTGAGCAAATATGAAAATGTTGAGAGTCTATGACATGAAGAATTTTGCTTAAAGGCACTTTTCAGCCTTGTTTGATTGGCAAATTTCATTGTAGCTCAGTCGTTTAGAGTGTATTGGACATATATATATATATATATATATATATATATATATGAAGAAATATAGTTTTAAGGTCTGCTATATGATATAATGGAATATGTGTACACCTGTGTTCCCCCTCACTGGAATATGATTGGCTGGTGTCCGTCATAAATACAGACGGACGTGTAGGTATAAGAATCAAAGAGCCTTAGTCTCAGAGCTAAGTCTATAACGATGCCCATTGGACTACGCCATTGATCTACACTTCTTACCTGCGACTACGATTCATACCAGTCGATTACTGCTACCGTATTCTACTTGGTTATAGTAGCCAAAACAACTTAGCTACTTTGTTCAAATATATCTCTTTCCGAGACATATCAATATATATATATGAAGAAATATAGTTTTAAGGTGTGCTAGATTTATGGAATAAAGTGCTCAATATCAAAGACAAAGCATATGTAAATATAAATATAAAAGTGGATATTGAAGTCAACACTCAGGGGTGACAGGTTGCCTGATGATTGTGTCTAGCATGAAGCAGCCTGTTGCCCCTGAGTGTTGACTTCAATGTTCACGTTTATATTTATATATATATATATATATATATATATATATATATATATATATATATATATATATATATAAATATAAAAGTGAACATAGAAGTCAACACTTAGAGGTGACAGTCTGTTTCATGCTATATGCAATCGTCAGGCCACTCAGGAGTGACAGGTGGCCTGATGATTGCATATAGCATGAAACAGACTGTCGCCTCTAAGTGTTGACTTCTATGTTCACTTTTATATTTACACATGCTCTATCTCTGATATTGAGCACTTTATTCCATAAATATAGCACACCTTAAGACTATATTTCTTTATATATATATATATATATATATATATATATATATATATATATATATATATCACTTCTGATCTAGCATCATGGCTGCGCTCACTTTCCTACCACCATAGCATAGCTGCCATGCACCTTTTCTATAAATATTTTCATGGCAATTGTTCTGATGAGATTTCCTCTTTGGTATCTCAACTTCATGAAGAATTTAAGCATAGTACAAGACTAGCAGTCAGGTCTCATCATTTTACTGTTGAAATTCTGAGATGTACCCATAAGTTTTACTCTGGTAGTTTCTTCTCTCAGACCTCTTGACTATAAAGTCCTCTTCTGGCTTTCCTGTCAATTATGCTCTCCAAAAATTTAAATGTAATTACAATCACCATCATCTGTCTTTTGGAATCCTGATTTTAAATTGTCTTTTCTCCTTCCTAACATTTTCTGATTTCTCTCTCTCTCTCTCTCTCTCTTTCTTGTGTCTTTATCACCTTGGTTGATGGGGAAATAATTACACGCACATTATTAAGTTTTTAAATAATAAAAATCTATTAAACAATAGACATGAGTTAACGGTTTTTTGCCGACATCATCAAATTTTTGCATTGAATAATTAGCATGAAAACAAACAAACAATAAAATAATTTTTAAAATCCATAGTCCTAATAAATAGTTTAAATGCCCTACAAAAAAAGATAACCCTTTATGAAGTCGTCAAAAAACAAATGTTAGCGATTTACGACAGTTTTTATATACACAAAACCCTTTCAGAAAAATAAAAAATGAAATAAAAAAATAAATAAATCTCCATAGATGCTTAACCAGACTAGACGATGTCTTCTTCCACTTTAAATTTAGACACCCCAACTTTACCCTGACTTGACATCTGTGAATGTAACCGAGATATTGATACAAATTATTAACACCTTACACCCCCTTTTCTTTAAACAATTGCTCTAGCCGTTACCATAGAAATTTTGATTTTAATAAGGAATATGCTTATAAAACACGTAAATTTCAGAAATAAGTTATTCCCAAAAAAATTTCGCTTGAAGATGGAACAGAGCTTAGTACTTTAATTCAATTTAATTCAAATAATTATATTGAAGTTTTCGACTCTTGTTTTGAAACATGAGAACTCTTATGTAGTGTGTTGGAATCATATTTTTAAATAAATAATTATATATATATATATATATATATATATATATATATATATATATATATGGTGTTTCTGTTTATAACTGTATAAAAGAATGAATTCCTGTGTATGACAAAATAATGATAGTAATGATAAAAGCACCATGATGAACAATAGCCAATGAAATTGCAACAGCAGTTTTTGTCAGCCATCTTGTCTGCTAACAAGAATCAGAGATTTTCAAACCGGACAAGACTGGGAAAACAAAGAATTTTTTTAGTACACAGAAGGGAATGAAAATAAATGAGTCCTTTATGTGAAGAAAAAATCCTCTAATTAAGTCATTCATAATTTGTAAGAAGAATAGCGAATGAGAGAAGAACAGGTGGTAAGTAGAGAAACAAAGACATGAAGAAAAAGACAACAACCCACAAGAGAAAAGAATGATTTTATTTATCAATTTTCTATTACTTATTTTTATTGAGGGAATGGATGCTTTCTTTTATTTTATCTTGATGACTTCTTTAAAATTATGGTTCTTTTCTTAAAAGGAGCAGTCTTTTTCCAATTCTTTTTTTATTTTCATTAAGTTAATCAGGAGTTTATTTACTTATTTTTTTTACTGCATCTCACATCTATATAAAAAAGATTTTAATGTCTTTCTCTTTCCCTCTTCTTTCATTTTCTTATGAGTTACTTGAATTTATAGTCTGTTAAAGAACTGATGGGTAACTTCTTACATTGTTTCATTATCTTGTGTTTTTCCTTTATAGTTTTTGTTCATTAAAGAATAAAATTATGTTACAGTGATTGTCGGGTAACATTATTTGGTGCATTTTTCACAGCTTTATGTCACATTAGTTCACATTGTCATGTCTATTTTAGTTTGTTTAGTTATTAAATATGTTTAATATATTTATTCCTAAATTTCATCAATGTGAAGTTTTTTATTTTGTATGGTTAAGGCTTTTAATATTTGTAATCATTTTTTACAATTTATATTTTTGTTTGCATCTTTGAGTGTAATATATCAGTAGGAATATAAAAATAAAAAAGTAAACAATCATAAATACCATTTCTTTAATCTATACATTGTTTCTATAAAAATTAATATTTGTAATAAATTCCTCAAAATTATGTAATATCTTTACAAATTGATAATAAAAATGATTATAAACCTCTCATACATCATAGATAACTTGCTAATTCAACATGTGCAAATACATATATTTTTGTGGTAAGGCACCTCCTACCACCTCTGAAGCCCAAAAGCAGAATTTAGATGGAAGAAATTAGCAACTTATATGGAGTGCTTTGATTAGATATACAGGTGGAATTTCACCAGGAGATGACTAATCAGAGATCAACGTGCAGAGAAATCAGCAGCAGGAAATCAGCCAACCAGTGACAAGAAGTCTGGAATTGGACCAAAATTAGAAATGGGATTTAGATGGAAAATGATGAATTATTCTTTTACATCCATGAGCAGTTAAGTGATAATTGTGGTCATTGAAAATGAATGAAATGATTCTCTCTCTTTTCTTTCTTTCTCTCTCTCTCTCTCTCTCTCTCTCTCTCTACATATATATATATATATATATATATATATATATATATATATATATATGATAAAATATGGTTTTATGGCATGCTATATTTATTGGTTAAAGTAATCAGTATTGTGTAGAGTGGATGTAAATTGAAAACTGGTCATTGATGTCAATACTTAGAGGTAACAGTCATTTCCATGCTAAATGCAATTGTCAGGCGTGGGTGTTGACTTCAATGTCCACTTATTTATATATATATATATATATATATATATATATATATATATATATATATATATATATATCTTTCTCTCACAAGCAGTCGGGATAAGACAGTTAAAGAAACAAAGCAAAAGATGGTCATTGCTTTTCAAATAAACAAGATGCAGCTTAGGTCACAACAGAAGACACATAGTTTTTTTCATGTTATATAGTGAAAATAGAATATAAGAAAAGAAATAAAGACAACAGTTATCCTTCTTTTCCCCATGAGAGATAAGTGAAGGTTTTTGTCGAAAGACTACTTATAATAAATTATATATTAACATTAACATTATTCTGTATAAATATTATAAATTTAATCTCCTTTTTTTGTGATGCTCCATTTCACATTATATATAACTGCATATAACTGTCTGCATAATTCTAAATGCTTTTTTATCCTTCCATCATAGTCTCAGACACCATAGATTTTACAAGTACATAAATGTTTTAAGTTGAAAGTAAAAAGTAGTATATGGAGTCATAATATGCTGTCAATTTTGGCATACAATCAATATTTTTTCAATAAAGTTGATATTAACTAACAGATTATTGGTCAAAACTTCAGGATATATTTATATGAACAGTATATTTTGTGAGTTTCAGCTTTTAATATATATATGAGGGTGGGGAGAAAATGCGGGCTATGAAGGAGTGATGCTAGATCCGTGAAAGCTTACGTGCATTAATTTAAACTTTCCTTAATAACAGGTGCACTGTGCCTTTCTAGGTAAACTGACATCTGATTGTTCAAAGAAGACTGTTCATCCTATTGGTCAAAAAAGTCATCAACAGAAAATTTGACATCATCATCACTATGATACTGGTTCCCAGCCAAATTTTTTCATGTTGGGGAAGAGATGATAGTCAAATCAGGAAAATAGGGAGGGTGATCAACCATTTCAATGCCACAATCACACACAGCAACTAATGAAACCAAGGACGTGTACTGAAGCATTTTCCTGATGAAACAAGCCCTGTCTGGTCTTGATAGCATTTCATAATTGCCTCAGAAAGTTAGCATGTTACTCTCCATTGATGGTGTAGCTCTTTTGAAGATAGTCAATAATCATAATGCCTTTTGGCTCCCATAAAAATAGAGGTTATCACCTTCTCTGCAAATGAAATGATTTTGGCTTACTTTTTCAGCGAGGAGGGGTATTTCAACTGCATGGATTGTCTCTTTGTCTGTGGCTCAAAGTTATAAACCTGAAACACATCCTGGGTTAGGAAATGTTCAAAGGAACCAGCTGGATATGCTTCAAACAATGTCAGATTTTTCCATGATGTGATCAGACTGGTAGGCTTTTGATCAGGTGTCAGAAAGACATGGAGCCTACCAAGCAGAAACCTTTATCATGTCAAGTTCATTGTGCGTAATATTCACAACTCTCTCAAAGGATATGCTAATAGCATTGGCTATCTGATTTATAGTCAATCACCTGTCATCCGTCTCTATGTGGTGAACGCAATCAATGTTTTGCTTGATGGTTGCAGTTGCAGGATACCCAGACCTTGGATCATCTTCAAGACTTTCCATTCCCCTCCTAAATTCAGCTTCCCACTTTTTCACTGTTGATAAAACTGGAGTATCATCCCCTAATGTGGAAATAATATCAGTATTAATGTCCTTGGGGGCTAAACCCTTTTGCTGCAGCTATTAAATTTTGTCCATATTCTAGAGAAGTTGCTACTAGTTAATTTTTACTGTTTCTGTGAGCAGTCAGATGTCAGTTTATCTGGAAACAAACAATACAGTTATTAACAAAAAGAGCTAAAATTAGTGCATGCAAGATTTCACAGCTCTAACATCACTCCTTCATATTCAGCCTATGAACATTTCAGCCTACCTTCATACCTTGAAAGAAACAATGCAGATATTAACAAAAAGAGCTGAAATTAGTGCATGCAAGATTTCACAGCTCTAACATCACTCCTTCATATTCAGCCTATGAACATTTCAGCCTACCTTCATACCTTGAAAGAAACAATGCAGATATTAACAAAAAGAGCTGAAATTAATGCATGCAAGATTTCACAGCTCTAACATCATTCCTTCATATTCAGCCTATGAACATTTCAGCCTACCTTCATATCTTGAAAGAAACAATGCAGATATTAACAAAAAGAGCTGAAATTAATGCATGCAAGATTTCACAGTTCTAACATCACTCCTTCATATTCAGCCTATGAACATTTCAGCCTACCTTCATACCTTGAAAGAAACAATGCAGATATTAACAAAAAGAGCTGAAATTAATGCATGCAAGATTTCACAGCTCTAACATCACTCCTTTATAGTCAGCCTATGAACTTTTCAGCCCACCCTCATATACTTATAAAACTATTGATTATAACCATTTTGATTATATCATTAGTTTCCATTCTAGTAACATGTGCTAATCATCTTTGTTGTTCTCTTTGGAAGCCTTCAAGATGTGCATTTTCTTAATTGGTATAGCACTTTGTGATTCTGTAACACTCATCTGTGTGAGGGATAGTAAAATGACAAACATTGCTCAGAGCTACAAATGATAAGAATGATAATTACCCACTTTGTTAAGAGACATAGCACTTAGAAAAGAAAAAATAAATCTAGTCTGATGAAGGATTAAATTCAGAAAATGTCATATGTCGCATAAAATTCAAAATATACTTTTTTGCACTAATACATAGCTTGTATCATTCAGAGACTGAGTTGCAAACATCAACTCCTGTAGTGACTGCAATTGATGAGAATTATGAGTATAACATATATTTTTTTCATTATGATAGTGTTTACAAGTCTATAGCAAAGACCTTTGATCAACTCAGATGAGATAGTTATAAATAAAACAAATAATTAGCTTTCAGCTTCTGCAAAGAAAAAGTAAAATTCTCAGATCAAGATATGAAGGAAGTGTGTTTTTCTTTTTATTCTTTTTTCAGTTTTGGGTTACATCTTATTATGATCCAGAAAGAAAATGTCTAAACAAAGAAAAGAAGAGAAATAATAAAGCCAAATAGCTGATTATTTCTTACCCCCTGGTTTCAATCAAAGTTTTAAATTTGTATCTCATGCAAACGGCCTGGGATCATTGGTCCTTCTTGTTTAAACAGGCAGTCAGCACTTTTGAGAAAGTGACAGCCTTGATCCTGTTGGCTAAGGATAAGCACGTATATGAACCACTGATTAAAACATCCTTTTTGTAAGCCTTCCAGACAAAATTTCTTTCATAATCACTAAAGATGAATTAAGGACGCAAATACCCAATTGGATTTTCCTGCTTTGATTGCATGATTGCTACTTTATTATTAATCAAGTCGTCACAAACTACATTTTACTCACAGACATATTTCTTTTTTAACCAATATAGAACAAGCTAATGATGAAGCGTCTGCAAGCACTAGCTTAGTGCATTGCCTTAGAAAAGAGGATTTTATTGGCTAAGTGTTCTAAATTTGAAATAAGGAATCAAATACCTATTCTTTCTTTGTGTCTCTGCCCAGTTTCAATTTCTCAGTAATTACCTCCACATGCACACAAAGATATACGCACATAGACATGCATATATTTATAAAGCTTAGCAAATATTGACACAGTAGTAGAGTACCCATTCAAAATCACGCACAATTACATTTACAAAAATGTTAACACTGTAGTAGAGTACCCATTTAGAATCAAGAACAATACACTTACAAAAATATTGACACATTAATAATCCCTTATTATGTGTGTTATTAGATTGGTGCAAAAATAATGACGTAATAATGTTGTTTTATGACGTATTTTTTAACGTCAAAAAACGACATTATTACGTCATTATTTTTGCACCAACCTAATAGAAATTTCAACAATAATTATTAGGTTGGTGCAAAAATAATGACGTTTTCTAACATATGTTACTATGTGAGAAAACGTCATTATTTTTGCACCAACTAAATAGAAGCATCTTTTTTGTTTCTATTTTCCTTAAAACTTTGTCATTATTCATATGTTTAGTCCATAATATTCACAGCATCCTCTGTAGAACAACATTTCTGTTGCTTCAAGCCTTTTCTTCATCTGTGGGGTCCAGCATTCAATGCCATATAGAATGACCTATGTTACATAAGAACTTAGCACTCTTTTCTTTGTTCCTAATGGAATTTCCCTTTTTCTTAATACACTTCTTTGCTTTCGAAGGTATCTTTCACTATTCCAATGTGCCTGAAGGATCTTGATGTCACATATTCCAACCTTTGTTAAAGTGCTTCTGAAATATTTAAATTTTTGTATTTGTTTGATTTTGACATTTCCAGTTTGTAATTCAAATCTTAGACTATTCCCCCCACTGGAGGAATAGCCTAAGATTCTTGCTCCATACATTCTGTCTTTTTGCAATTGATGTTTAGTCCTTTCTTCTCACTTTCCTTTACTACCTTGTCTAGATGTTCATGGACTTTCCTTTCTATGTCTGCTGTCAACACTATACTATTTTCATATCTTTGGTTGTTATGATTATGCCTGACAATAATAAATCTTGGTAGTACTTCTTCTTTTAGGAAAGCATGCCCCTCAACAAGGATTAAATTTACATACTCTGTTTTATGAGACAATCTTTATCAGGAACAATATACAACACACATACATATATACGTTATGAATAAAGACAAAAGGAAAACTTATCTTAGCCGATACATTTCATTCTTTGATGGACTTTATCAAGACAAATGCAAGAAGATCTTATTCATATTGCCCTTTTACGGATATATTCTATCTGAAATTTGACATATAGACACTATCCAAATATCATTGCTTGGATTCACTCCTCTTCTGATGATCTTCATTAGTGGCTAATTGTCATGATTATAATGTTATTTCTGGTAACACCAACCCATCCCTGTTGTTTAATGTACTATGAAAGTTTTTTTATACTAAAGTTCAATACAAGGCTTGAAAGCCACTCAAGGTAGAAGGTCCCTGTTAAAAAGGTTATGATAAACCTTTTTTATGTTAAAAAGGTGTGTGAAAAGAATGAAAGAAGAGATGGTAAGAAGTAAAGATTTTGAGGATAGGGAGTATAGATAATGATTGACTTGAAGAAGTTAAGATTTTAATGTTCAGGAAAGCATCCACATGAAAGTCTGTTTCACAAAATTGTAGTTCTTGGGGAAATGCTGTCTGAGTAGAACATTCTTTTTGTATTTGGAATAGGAAAAAAATAAGGGTGATTCGACTCTGTGGAAGTAGTATGGCATGCCTTAGTTATAAAGGTCTGAATTGGTAGAACTAAAATGTTTTTGTGTTGAAAGTGGCTGCAAAGTGGAGACTAAAATGATTTTGAACTCTGTCAAGGTTGGAAAGTGAGAATTGAGCAACTCCATTCTAGATATGGCATCAATATTTCATTTTTGGTCTAATCTGCTTCTGTAATGATAATGTATGACAGAAGTCTTTCTGGAGCAGTGCAATGAGTGACTGTTTTTCCAGCATCTTTAGCAGTCAATTGTATATATGAATTCCACTAAATGTATGAGTCTTAATAAATATTCAAAGTAAGGAGTCTCATTGAGAGAGCGACCATTCATCATGACTAAACTCAGGATATGATTGGTGATGATGAAATGAAATGATACTAGTTTGTCATGTATAACGATAAAGCATGGCAGAAGGAGTCAGGTGGAATGAATGTCTACCATCATCACCTGGCTTGGATACTTTTGTTCATTGTTTCTTGTAACAAAATGGTAACCTAAAAATGATCACATTCCTCAGAAACAAGATAGAGCAAGGAAACTAGAATCTGATAAGATACCTACTCATTTAGAGTTCTAACTGAAATTCCAGACTGCTTACAGATCAAAGAAAGGGAAGTATAATCACAACCTTTAAATATGGTAAATGTTTGCAGTTCTTTATCCGTCTTGACTGATCACAACCTTTAAATATGGTAAATGTTTGCAATTCCTTAAAAATCTTGACCAATCATAACTTTTAAATATGGTAAATGTTTGCAATTCCTTACAAATCTTGACCAATCACAACCTTTAAGTATGGTAAATGTTTGCTATTCCTTACCAGTCTTGACCAATCCCAACCTTTAAATATGGTAAATGTTTGCAGTTCTTTACCTGTCTTGACTGATCACAACCTTTAAGTATGGTAAATGTTTACAAATCCTTACAAATCTAGACCAATCACAACCTTTAAATATAGTAAATGTTTGTAAATACTTAAAAATTTTGACCAATCACAACCTTTAAATATGGTAAATGTTTCCAATTACTTACAAATTTTGACTAATCACACTTTACTTTGAACTACAGGATTGCTTGGCTCTTCGTTAGTGAAGAGGTAGTTGTGTGTTCATCTCTGGCATTTTCTGATGCTGGACTTGCAAGAGTGATTTTTTAAATAACCTGCAATGTGTTAATAAGCTATTAAAAACAATTAATCAATCAATCAAAATTTTTGCATGCAGATGTGTGTGTGTGTGTGCGTGTGTGCATGTGTGGATATAAGAATATGTTTGTGCGAGAATGCGTATCTATTTGTGGTACAGAGATTTATGCACTTATTGTGCCAAATCATTGAAAGAATGGTAATGGTATTAACAATATTAGCAGTTTTGAAATAGAAACTTTGTTAATGATAATGGTACAAATCTGAAATGCTAAAATCAAGCAAGACTCAAAGTTTAAATATCTAGGTTATGCTTTATCAAAATCTAAAGGTACATTGGAATAGCAAAATATGCCTTTCAAAAGCAAAGTATTAAGAAACAAGGTTTCATGAGAAATAAAGAATAGAGCACTTAACTGTTATGCAATATAAGTCCTCTTATAGGCAGTGAATTGAGGACCATCTCTTCATAGATGAAGATCAGACTTACCCCCTACCCTGTACCTGTAACGGCATTCACCCGGGGTGGGTTGAGCCGGCTCCATTTGGAGTTTCATGGGAATATGGAATTCACAAGCAGTCCCCAACCCGCATGCACAGCACATGAGATTTGATTATAGTGGTGAAGGTTTTGTGCAGGACCATCCACACTTTTTGAAGGGCCAATTACAGAGACCTGGTTCACTACGTACCACAAGGTCCCCAAAACGAACCTCCGCAGGTTTTGAATTCAGAGTTTTCCTTCTCCTAGACCAGTTGCCATCCAAGGCTATAGAACCCAGTCTGTCCTGCTATTTATCCATAGCTGGAGGGAGAAGAAGAGAATTCACACCTTTCCCAAGGGTATTATCACAAGTGAATGTAGTGGATTTGACTGGAATTTGAACTCGGCTCTCCGATTCCTCAATCCAAGCCGATATCCATTACTCCACCGTGCCTCCTAAGATCAAACTTGAGGCAAAAGAAATTTGGTTCAACACATGGATCCTTGGAATACCCTAGACTGAACATGTGACCAACAATGAAGTTTTAGAGAAAATGGAAACAAAAAGTATACTTATACTTAAGAGATAGTTGAAATTTTTAGGGCACAAATGAGAAAAGAGGGCTTAAAAAATTTGACACTGACAGGAAATACTGAAGGCAAGAGTGACAGTGAAAAGCAGTGCATAAGCTACCTAATGAGTTTGTATAAATAGCTGGCAGAGTAAGGATAAGAGATAGCAAATAGACAAAATTTATTAAGAGCTACATAGGACAGGAAATTGTGGAGAGCCATGATCGTCTACATCCTGAATGAACATAGCATTTATTGACCAAGAAGCCAGTGTTATTTTCAGTAAACATAGGTTTCTCAATTCCACTGTTATTGCTCTTTCCCATATTGATGAAAGCTTCCTTCCTAACCTTTTGTTTGAAGTAGTGTGGAATGTCACTATCTTGATTATTCCATCATTTTCTCTTCAAGTTACATGTGCTATTTTAGTTGTTTCTGTTGGAGCTGCGTGGTCTTCACTTTCTCCTCTCAATAGGCAAAAGCATGATTGTTTTCCACGGTATAACCCCTTCTTCACAGATAAGATATCGCAAGCCTCTTGCAACTTTATCACTATTTACATGGAAAGTGCACAGATTCCACTAGTTCTAACCTTCCTGATCAAGACCCACCATTGCAGTGAACTACCTGCATTCCCTTCATATTATTTGGTGAGATGTTCCACATGCAGCTTCTTCTCATGAACTGCGAACTATGGAACTGACTCCCAAGAGAACGCATCCCTGATCACTCTTCTTAACTTGTTCAAGGGTTAAATGTTATCTTCTGGGGATGTGATAATGGATGTTGGCTAGAAATGAGAACTTGGAGAGCCAAGTTTGAATTCCAGTTGAGTTTGTTATATTCACATGCACAAATACCCTTGGGAAAGGTATGACTCTATCTCTTCTCCCAGCTATGGGTTGTATACAAGGACAGACTGGGTTCTTTAGTCATGGTTGGCAACCAGTCTACCACAGAAAGAAGTGGCAACCTACTGTGGGAAAAATCTTTTGCCTCATCAGTCATATGTTGAAAGATACATGATCCCACAAGCAGGCATCATGTGTGGCACTTAATTGACTGACTGTTATCTTCTACACATATCTAAATAAACTGTGCTTCTTACTTTGCAACCTCCCACCTTGAGTGACCCTAGAACTTGTAAAGTGTGAACATCATTATATAAAAAGACTGAAGAGATTTGTGCCTGACTTTGCTAAACTATGTAGACTTTAGTACAGGTAGAGAGATAACATTTTCTATATTTAAATATGTTTGCAGAAAGGATGCTAGACTACATGGAACAAAAATAAGATTGATGTGATTTTAAAAGAAAATGTGAACCAGTACAAATGCCAGAATTCTTTATCTGATTTCATAAAGTAAAAGGAAACAGCCAGTCAAATATTGGATTTTTTTTTAGAATGACTTTGGTGTATCCTTTTTTTTTCTTCTAAATATCTGAACTGAGAGGCATAGTCTTTGGATATTGCACTGGAGACAAACAAATAAATTGAAGAAATGTTAAGTGTTAAGCCCAGGAAATGGTGAAGAAACCAGAAAAATTTTACAAAATATCACTTTGGAATTATTAAAGTTAAGCAAATGGAGATTATGGAAAATGTACACACACACACACACACACACATACATATATATATATATATTTATCACTTTAAATGTTACTTTTAGTGGATACTCATATTTGAGATGCTCCATTTATTTTTTTAAACAGTATATTTTCATCTACCAGCCTGAATCAAAGTTGGTTAAATGCACTTTGGATCTAAAGATGGTTTCTCCTGGAAAGAGGGATGCAGGTTCAAATCTTGCTAGAGGGTGCATATATTTCTTTAATAAGCTTTCTTAAATATTCAAGCTGGTAGATTGTTGTGGTAAAACCCAGTTACCCTTCTTACTATCATGAATGGACTGTATATCAGTTTAAATGATCTTTGGGAAATTGTATCTCTGACAAAAAGTAAGTACATATGTTGATTTGACAACTACATCATTATCAAGACATCTTACATTCATTTGTCAGTTACAAGTTCTATTGCACAACATCTAAAAACACATTCCTGTCCACCTTCACAATGCAGGAAAATACTTATTGACAACACCAATATACTACACCGCAAAATAAATCCATTTCAACCAACTGCCTTCAGAAGTCATGCAATTAGTAAATAGATGGTGATTTCTTTTCAGTAAAGGGAAGAATGGCAAAATAATTATGATCCTTGATTTTTCACTCTCCAGTTAAATGCACACCTGTTTTATGATGGCCTCATAGCTTCAAATAAATAAGTAATAATACAATGACTTCAAATTCTCAAGGCCCTCTATATCAAAATCAACCAACCAACACTTAACAAAATTTAGTGTAGCAGCAATATATTGAAGTGCATACAACAAACATTTTGCATTTCTACCAATTTCTGGTTAGCTGACTTATATTGAAATGCTTGTTTTGCCAAAAATTCCATAGCTACAATGGATAAATTTAAAATTTTAAAATAATTACTGAGCTTGTTTATGCATGTTTTTTAAAAATAACCATGACAACAGAATGCAGATTTTATTGCAGTTACAATAAGTTTGTCTTTGTAATTTATCCCTAAGGATGATCTTTCAAAAGATCCAAATTACTTGGGTAGAAAAAAACTGTGGCACCTTCCTTGATAAATTTCATTTTAAAATCAAGAATCTGATAAGAAAACTGGTAAAGATCAGTATAAAAATAAATAAACATAATATGTCTATATTATTCAATGAAACATATACATATATATATATATATATATACATACATATATAATGTATTATTTTAATACCTATACTCTGGTGGTGTGAAAAAAACCTGGATAATACAATTTGTAAACAATAATATATTTGAAGAAACTGATATCAGGGAAAAAAATTCAGTAAAAAAAGAAAAGTCTGAAGGCATTTGTGTTGATTGAAAATAATTAATCAGCACTGCAATTCCTAGTCAAAAGAAAAAAATACTGACAGAGTAAATTAAGTAAAAATGTAAAAGTTCTCAATACTCTAAGTAGAGCAAAATCTAAAAAACCTAGTGAACCAGAACCTACCTACCAAGGTTTCACCTAACAGATCTTCAGTACCCTGTAGTACCCTGAACATCCGTTAGGTGAAACCTTGGTAGGTAGGTTTTGACTCACTAGGTTTTATATATATATATATATATATATATATATATATATATATATATATATATATATATATATATATATATATATATATATTATCTTGATGGCACTGATAACATTAATGTTCCTGATAATGTCTATAGAGATAGGAGAAAGTACTCAAACAAAAACAATGAACTTTGAACAATTTCTGCATAAATTTTATTTAGATGTATGACAACTTATATACAAGGCTTTGCATAAGTTTTCACCTCACTTTAAATTTTTACACATTTTGATGTGTCACCAATTGGAATTCAAATTGGCTTAAATGATCTTTTTACCATTTGATCAGCACAGTGCACAGTGCTTTGAAGGTGTAAAATACATTTTGTTGTGACAAATAACAAACAATAACAATAATTAGGATGCATAATTATTCACCCACCTCTGAGAAAATAATTTGTCAAACCAGCTTTTGTTACATTTACAGCTAAAAGTATTTTGGACTAGAAATTATTATGTTTTTCTTCAGTCAGAATAGACAGTGACCATCTGTAAACAGTAATTTTCAAGTTTTGCCACAGATTCTCAATTGGATTTAGGCTTGGGCTTTGACTGGGCCATTCTAAAACACATTAATATGCTTTGTTCTAAATCATTCCGTTGTAGCTCTGGCTGTATTTTTAGTGTCATTGTACTACTTGAAGGTGAAACTCCTCTCTAGGTTCAAGTCTTCTGTAGACTGTATCAGGTGTTCTTTGAAGATTGCCCTGTATCTGGTTCCATCCCTAATCCTGTAAACTTTGTAAACTGTCTCTGCTAAAGAAAAGCATCCCCATAATATGATGCTCTCATCACTCTGCTCAAGGAGATATGCAGTTTTAGTTTTCTGCCACATGTAGCATTTTGCATTAAGGCATAGAAGCTCAATTTTAGTCCCATGTGACCAGAGCACACTTTTTCTATATGTTTGCTGTCTCTCCCACATGGATTATGACAAACTGCAAATAGGACTTCTTATGGCTTACTTTCATCAATAGCTTTCTTCTTTCTTCCATAAAGGCCAGATTTGTGGAGCAGATGCTAGTTGCCTTGTAGACAGATTCTCCGACCTGTCTTGTTAGGTTTGCAATTTTGCCATACTGCTTTCATTTTTAGATGATGGATTTCATAGCACCTTTGTGAGATGTTCAAAACATGCAATATTTTTTCATAACCTAACCCTGCTTTATACTTCTTGACAACTTTATCCCTCACCTGTCTGGAGAGCTCCTTGGTCTTAATGATAATGTTTCTTCAGTAATGTTCTCTAACAAACCTCTGAGGCCATCATAAAACAAAATGTGTATTTAACTGGAGAGTGCAAAATCAAGGATCATAATTCTTTTGCCATTCTTCCCTTAACTCAAAGGAATCACCATAATCAGGTAGACTCTATTTACTAATTACATGACTTTTGAAGGCAGCTGGTTGAAATGGATTTTACTTATGGTTTTTACAATAAAGGAGGGAGGTGAATACATATAAACTCAACACTCAACCAAATTTTTATTTGTAAATAATTTTGAAAACTATGAAAGATTTTCCAACCATTTTAAAAAGATGCCCTATTTTGAGTTGGTCCATTACATAAAATCTCGATAAAATACATTTAAATTCATGGTTTGAATTTGACAAAATATGGAAAAGTTCAAGCAAACGGGTGAATATTTATGCAACGCATTGTACAAACTGAAAAAATATAATGAAAAATTAAGATGAAAAAACCTATTGGTCAATCATGAGAAAGCTTGTTTGAATTAATTCTTGATGCCTAATTACATGTTTTATTCAACCACACACACATGTACAGTGATGTGTAAAAGTAAATGAACCCCTAAGGTAATATTTAAAATAATTGTATCTTTTTTCCAGATAATCAACAAATCTTAATTAAACTATATGTTTATTAAGAAAAACCTTTATTAAATCAATTGAAACCGCTTTCAAAGATTTTTTATCAAGCTGGAATAAATATATTAATTAAAAATTAAGATGTGCAAAAGTAAGTGAACCCTTTAATATTTGGTGACTGCTCCTTTTGAGGTTACATTGTCAACCAGTCTTTTTCTATTATGAAAATAGTAAGAACTAAACAGAAGGTAGATATTATAAAAACTGATATATGTAAATAAAAGTTTCAGGATACAATTTCAAAATCTGACCTGTACTGTTACGTAAATGACTTTTATAAGTTTCCTTCTATTTTTAAAATTTATCTCACTATGCAACATGCAAAAAGAAAAAAACATAATAACTTTTTATCAATTCTAGCATATTCTTACTGTATTTCCTCTGTCAGTTACAACATATACTTACTCAATTATTTTAACTAAACTAGCAAAAAATAATGGTAATGTTTAAGTAATTTTGCTATAGCATTTGTTAGGAGTAGATATGTTTGCCTATTGCCTGGTTCACATTTCTTCTGTGTCTTTTGAATAAGGAGTAGAAGTTTATCCCTTGTTTCCTGTATAGGATTGGGTTTCTGGTTCCTTCTGAAGTCTGCTTCAACTCTATACTCCTAACATTTCTACCTAAACTCTCAAATTTTATTTACTATTCAGGTTTTTTCCTCAACCGGAGAAGATAGGTTTGTCTGTCATCCTGTTTACATATCTCACCAGTCTTTTGAACAGGAGTAGAGGAGTATTGGGTTTCCATTTTCTTGTACTAAAGTCATCTCATTTTCTTTTACTTCCAGTGATTCTTGTGTCCTTTTTTTTTTACTAATATTCACCGAAAACAAGGCCCAAGAGCCACTGTGTGGAGCTATATTAGTGTAAGGAAAGACAAGCATTAGGAGCTGAAGTAAATTTTAGAAGAAACTGGAAACCCAACCCTAAACAGGAAACAAGGGGAAAACCTCTACTCCTGTTCAAAGGAGTGGGGAATAGTGTGAACTGGACAACTGATGGCAATTGTCACCATGCTTAGAGTGAAAAGATTAAAAAAAATTTGCAAAAGCAATCTTGAGTTTTGCTATACAATTAACTTGAGAAGCGCATGTTAGAAAGAAATCTTTTATTTTGATTATTAACAATAAAAATATAAAAAAGCTAATATGAAACAAAATAAACAACAATTTATTAACAGCTTGTTCTTAATTACAAAAGAAATATTCCATTCTTACAGTAACGCATTTTCATTGAATGTTATTGTGGTAACAAAAACATATTAAGATATAATAGCGATAAAGCTGCAGGAATAAGAAATATATAAATTCTCATTGTACTTTATATTAGAGAAAAGGTTCTTAAAAGATACCCTTTTTTTGTCAATTGCAGATGTGCAGGCAGTGTAATGGCTAGCAAGTTGGAATGAAAAATTAGACAGCCAACTTTGATTTCCAATCTAGTTAATTACATTCATTTACTCACAAATTCCCTTGGAATCTATATCTTCTCTCCCAACTATGGGTTAAATAGTAGGACTTGTATCGGGGAAAATCATTATTATCACCAAAAAATTGTTGATGTAATATTTACTTGCAAAAAATTAAACAGTCTCAAAACCCGAAATATAATTTGGCTTTAAATAACTGAAAAAGGGTTGATAAGCTGTAAAAAATCAAATCAAATACGTTGTCAGTTGTAGAATATTCTTTTACTAGATTCTTTCACTTATTAGATATAACATATTTTTATTAGATGATCTTGTCTATCAGTTATAACATATTCTTATTAAATTACTTCTGTGATCTTAACGTATTCTTCACTAGATTTCCTCCTTTGTCAATTGCAACATATTCTTATTATATTCTCTCATTTATAAGTTGTATCATATTCTTAATTGATGACTTCCTCTATCAGCTGTAACATATTCTTATTAGATTGCCTCCTCTGTAACATGTTCGTACTAGATGATCTCCTCTGTCAGTTGTTACACATTCTTCGTAGATAATCTCTGTCAGTTGTAAAATATTCTCATTAGATGATCTCTGTCAGTTATAACATATTCTTATTAGAATGCCTCCTCTGTCAGTTGTAACATATTCTTCACTAGATTCCTGACTGTGTCAATTGTGACATATTCTTATTAGATTCTCTCATTTAGGAGTCGTAACATATTCGTATTAGATGATCTCCTCTGTCAGTTGTAACATATTCTTATCAGATGATTTCCTCTCTCAGTTTTAATATATTCTTCACTAATTTCCCTCCTCTATCAATTTTAACATATTCTTATTAGATTCTCTCATTTATGAGTTGTAACATATTCTTAGTCAATCACCTCCTCTTTCAGTAGTAACATATTCTTACTTGTATCCCTTTCTTTCCTAAATCTGCCACATCATGCAAACTTGCATACAGTGGAAAAACACAATAATATTGTTTTATCACTTGTACTATTTTCACTTTTATTGATCAAAAGCAAAATAGAGTTCCACCGAGAATGAAAATAAACCAGAAGTCGGCAGAAATCTCAACAAACAAAAGTGATTATTTGACACAAAATGTCTGCAGCTGATAGCTTCTCATTTTCTTTCACATTTTTCCCTTTTTCTTTTAATTGCCACTCTCTTGTATGATTTCAGTCCTTCTCTTTTCTCTTACATTTCTTATCACACACACTACTTACCTAGAATTTTATTCACCTCACACCATTACCTGAA
Organism: Acanthosepion lycidas; assembly: GCA_963932145.1. Classification (NCBI taxonomy): domain Eukaryota; kingdom Metazoa; phylum Mollusca; class Cephalopoda; order Sepiida; family Sepiidae; genus Acanthosepion; species Acanthosepion lycidas. The sequence goes on along the minus strand of OZ010596.1, from coordinate 60,582,178 downwards.
GTGATAGAATCAATAGATAAAAATAGAAGTATTCTGTTTTTATCTAGTGTATGATTTCTTTTTTATGCCAATAATAATCAGATGTTTAAGAAAAAAATGAATCATCTAATAAAGAAATTAATACAGTTAAATAAAGATGGATATTTTATGTATCAATCTTTTTTATTGAATTCCTGTTCTTTTCATTCTTTGATGTTAAATAAAATTTACTAAAACAATATCTCCTAGCAGGCATCACACATTGTAGATCATTATTCTACCGCTAATTTTGTACTATTATGAACTAAGTGCTATTTTTAATATTATCATATGCAAAATTTTAAAATCCCTTTGTAGAAAATTGTAATAAAATCCCCTATTTAGCTTGTCTTTTAATTGAATTTAATTTTAATTTATCATTTAAAAGCTGTTTCCCAAAAGTGGATAAAATGGATGAATTACATTTTAAATTCAATTCTTGCATACATGTGTGTGTTGAGGAAGTTAGTAGATATTTTATTTGATTTCTCTTCATCTGCTATGGAGCCAAATACTAGGTAAGGAAGAAGTTTTGTTGTACTTATCATCCTGGGGAGCCATCTTGTCTGACTTCAAAGTTAACATTCAAACAAAATTTTGGCTTTCTACATGTGCTTGAACAATTACCACTATTACAAGCTGAAATTTTCAACTACCTGAAATAGAAAGCAAACCTACACACAAACCACATGCATACACACACCACATGCATACACGGAGACACACACACATGCAATAATGATGATGTTAATCAGATCTGACAGATTAGCTCATTAACACAATACATTTTGCCGCTTGCTGTCAAAGTTAATAATATATGTATTTACAAAAGCAAATCAAACTTATGTGATATTTTTTTAAATATTTATACAAAGTATATTTATTTTTATATACATATATATATATATACATATATATATATGTAATGTAAATCTATTTAAACTCAGTGGGTGAAAAAACCTGGATAGCACAATTTTCAAACAAATTGGCATCCAAGGAAAAATGGATAAAAAAGAAAAAAAGAAAGCACCAGAAACCTCCGAACAGGGCGGAAGAAATCATCCAGTAGCTTAAATTTCTGGTACAAAGAAAAAATCCCAGTGAGTAATAAGTTAAAATGAAGAGTGCTCAATACGCTAAGTAGAGCAAAATTAAAATAAATAAATCCTAATGAGCCAGGTACTACCTACCTAGGTTTGACCACATGTGATCATCAGGGTAAACTTTATTTATTTTATTATGCATATATATATATATATATATATATATATATATATATATATATATATATATATATATAAGAGGCACGGTGGAGTATTGGGTAGCGGCTTGGATTAAGGAATCGGAGAGAATTACATTCACTTATGTGCTAATATCCTTGGGAAAGGTGTGAATCCTCTTTTTCTCCCTCTAACTATAGGTAAATAGCAGGACAGACAGCGTTCTATAGCCTTGGATGGCAACTGTCCTAGGAGAAGGACGACTCTGAATTCAAAACTTGCAGAGGGTTCTTTGGGGACCCTGTGGCATGTAGTGCACCAAGTCTATGTATTCGGCCCTTCAAAAAGTGTGGATGATCCTGCATGAAACCTTCACCACTATAATCAAATCACATGTGCTGTTGTCAAGTTGTCAGTTTCCTAGTAACTGATCTGCTTGACTCTCATATGTTGAATTCGATGGGAAAGTCGAGTATATATATATATATATATATATATATATATATATATATATATATATATATATATATATGTATGTATATATTGTAGTAAGAATCTGAGTAGGTTTTGAGTAAAAAACTTATTTTTAGTTCTCACATAATTTGCTTGTATCAAGTTTATAGCTTCCTCACAAGAAAAGGAGAAAATTATCCTGTAGACAGAGGGGGGCAGATAGTTCCATTATCAGCTTTGTCTTGTCTATTTGTCAGTGAGGGTGCTCCACTTTAAGGGTTTCTACAAAGTCGTCAAATGTTAAACTCCAATGGGTCTATTACTCAGCAGCTGCAGTATGATCAGGGTCAATGTTAAACGTTTGTGGCCTCATGCAATATTCCATACCGATTCTAAGTCAAATAAATTTTAGTGAGAAGACGAATGTAGGTATAACTTATCTGAAGCTTTATTCAATTTAGAATGAAGTGTGTCTGACTGAACTTATTTAAATATGGAATAACGTATAAGGGGAAATAATTCATACCACATTCTCTCACTCTCTCTCTCTCTCTCTCACATACATACATACATACATACATACATATACATATATACATACATACATACATATACATACATACATACATACATACATACATACATATACATATATACATACATATACATACATACATACATACATATATATATATATATATATATATATATATATATATAGTAATTTCCTATTTTATGTATGAGTGGCCAGCCAGGAGTCCTGACTTAACATCCTGTGGCTTTTTTCTTTGGAGTTGGTTAAAGAAGCAAGTCTACTATATCAAACCAAGACTTTGAAAGAACTTGAAGGGCAAATACAAGAAGTTATGTCTTCCATATCACAAGAGTTACTGGTCAAATCAGTTGGCACATTTTGTAGGTGGCTTGAGAAGCTGGTTGCGAAATCTGGTGCCCATATTGAATTTTAAATAAAACCTCATGCTCTCATATCAATTTCTTGTAAAAAATATAATTAATTAATAAATTATAAGTATTTTAAAATGAGGAGTTACTTTTCAATCACCCTGTATATATATATATATATATATATATATATATATATATATATATATATATATAAGGCTAGGATGGGGTCTCAAGCCTTGAATGGCAACCTTCCTAGAGATGGTGCCTCAATAAAAACACTCTGTGTACTTGGACTACTGTGAGTGTTTGAGCTGGACACCAGAAAGATCATCTGGCCTTGTAAAACCTAGCCTCAACTCTTTAAGAAAAAACCTTTGTCAGGCAGGACCCACCTTGTTTTGTGTGAGATTAAGTTCTGCCCAGTTCTGCCCCAACAAAAAAAATACAGCTATATCTATATGTACTCTAGGTCAATACATTATCATTTTTTTTTAATCTATTTCACCCCAAGCAAGGTTACTACTCTATTTCACCCCAAGCAAGGTTACTGCTCTATTTCACCCCAAGCAAGGTTACTACCTTGCTTGGGGTGAAATAGATTAAAATAAAATGATAATGTATTGACCTAGAGTACATACTATGACCCTAAGACACAAGGGGCTACTGATTGCAAAAAAATAAAAAAACAGAAATATTACTAAGGAAAGGAAAAATAGAAGATTAATAATCAATTAATAATTAATTAAAATTAATTATTTTATTAATAGTTTTAATCCTTGTTATTACTGATGCTTTTTATTACAATACATTTGGTTGATATCCTCTTCATTACTATGATTATTTTATTGTTAGTTTTAATCCATCATTTTATTGATGCTTTTTACACAACTCTCACAATCAAAAGCCTTTTCATTATTAATATTATTTTATTACTAGTTTTATGCTATTTTATTATTGTTGCGTTTTATTAAAACCTACTGAATTGATAAACTCTTTAACCACAAAAGCAAACAGTGCAAAATCAGAAAGAAGTGACTTCCAACCAAAACAGAACTTGCATTCCAACACATTGGAAGCCTGTCTTCCATAGACCACACCTTAATCACTTTTAACATAGAAGCACCAACGTGTTTGTTATAAAAAGCATAAAAAATAAAATAGACTAAAACTAGTAATAAAATGCTAATAATAATGAAGAGTGTATTGACCCAGATTGTGGTAATAAAAAACATCAATGATAAGATAGAGTAAAGGTACAAATAAAATAATGAGCTAAATGTGATTAATAGTTAACTATGTCTTCCTTTATGCCAGATTTATACTTTATTCTAGAAATGGTGTTTGTATATAGTTTAATTTCAACCTCAATGAATTAGGGATACAAATAGTTTTGTAACAGCAACTAGAATAAGCTTAGTTTTTATGCTCCTAACAATTTTACTGATAAACCCAGACAAAAGCAATGTCTTTGTTGTATGTTTTGTAAGATTACTGTCATTTATTCTAAATGAGAACACAAGATTTAATCTATCTTATATAATATTACCTTTTATTCGACTCCAGAAATCATACATTACCATTGGCCTCTGTGTGTGTGTGTGTGTGTGTGTGGCCCTGGTGCTTTCTCCAAATGTAGATTACACTCTCATGTGGAGAAAGAAGAAACTCATCCCTCTGGGGTAAGTGCTTATAAATATAGCTCTCATAATGCTTTTCCTATATGATGCTTATCCTAGGTGCACATGTTTATTTGCTTGGGCCATCCACTAACATCCAGTGAGATTTAAATTTTCACTTGGTAGCCAGGAGGTCACAGCCAGATCAACCCAAATATGCACCTGGCTTCTCTGATATCATACTGAGTGCAAAGTCTATTCTGGCATCAGCTGGGATGAGGTATTTTCTCTATTTTCAAACAAATGTTTTTACAGAACTCAAAAGAAAATCTAATGCTTTTTTTCCATAGTAACCATTTCCTTTATTGTTCATTTTAAAAATACTCTCTTTGATTTGTATTGGCACTTTTGCCATTTTCTTATACTTTTTTCATAAGCAGCACTAGTTGACTATACTCACTATAAGTGAGACTAAAAGCATGTGGCTGATGGAATAAATGTAGACTGATGTAATGTTAAAATACAAAAATGAATTTACTTGGATAATTTTGTACATTGAATGTTAAAACACATTGGTAAGAAAATGGTGACCAAAAGTTTGGTAAAAAGTCATTTGCAAAAACAAATTCTGAGCTGCACCTAATTATTTTTGTTTTCTTTTCCAGTTTTTCTCATTGTTGGAAAGTTTTATATGGAAACTGAGTTACTTGATGCAAAAATTTATCCATTTGAGAAAATTTTATGAATAACATTGAAAATTTGCAAGTTTTTCTTCTAGTGTTGTAGACTATACTGTATGTACAGATGAATTATTAAGTGTAGCTTAAAGGCCAAAAGTATGGAGCACCTAGTGAGGATTGAACTCAATATTCAATCTTAACTGATCTAGTGAGACAAGCTTACTATTACACTGTGACAAAGTGCCTGTTTGTTCACATGCAAAGACTTTTTAACACACTTTATGTGTGACTATACACATTGTAACACACCATATATGTGTCTATAGACCTCTAACCCACTGTATATGTGTGTTTGCAAACTTGTAATCGTCATGGCTCTCCACAACTTCCTATCGTTTGTAGTGCTTAATAAATTTTGTCTTTTTATTATCGCTCCTTGCTCTGCCATCCATTTACCCTCACTCACTAGGTAGGTTATGCATTTGTCCTTCTTGCTTTCAATCTACCCTGTGAACATCAAATTTTCCAAGCCATCTTTCCTCATTATGTGTCCTAGAAATTTTAACTCTTTCTTCCTGATGTTAAGTATAAATGGTTGCTCATATGTTTGATCCATGATATTCTCAGCATTTTTCTGTAGAACCAAATTTCTGTTGCTTCAAGTCTCTTCTTCATCTGTAAGGAGATTGCCCAGTATTCATATATGAGGACTGATATTAAACAACATTTCAGTACTCTTTTCTTTGTTTATAATGAAATTTTTCTATCTCTTAATACTTTGCTTAGCTTTTGGAAGGCACCTTTTGTTATCCCAATGCACCTTCATATTTCAATGTTGTACATTCTGTCATCTGTGAAAACACTCTTCAGATATTTAAGTTGTTGTACTTGTTTGATTTTGGTATCTCCAGTTTGTAATTTGCATGTTGGGTTGTCCCTTTTGCTAACAACCATGCATTCTATTTTCTTACAATTGATGTTTAGTCCTTTCGTCTCACTTTCCTTCATTATCTTCTGTAGGAGTTCTTGAAGTTTGCTTTCTGCATCTGCTATCAACACTGTGTCATCTGCATATCATATGTTGTTAAGATTGTGGCCACCAATAATGAATCCTGATAGGACTTCTAATACTCTCAGAATCACCTCACTGAATAAGTCTGGTGAGAAGACACATCCTTGTCTTATACTCCTTTCTCTGTTCTTGTAATCTCTTTTTGGAAAATGAGTAAAGCAGACAAAGTACTTGGTTCTGAAAGATATTGCATAGCATGTTCAATAGAATAGCATTGTAGACTCTCTATACCATACATTCAGGAATTTTTGATTCATCTGCTACAGCTGTATAACCTGAAAATGGGGAAATGAAGGGTGTGGTGATTGTGAGGTGGGAGATAAAAAAGCAACAACTATAAAGATAAAGATGTGCTTCTTTACATGTGAGAACTTGCAATACATCTGTCAGCAGTTTTTACACTAAGAAACAGAAGATGGTTAGAAGCTTGTTTAATTTATTTGGCAGCATTGGCTGTTTATTTATTTTCATTTTTTCTTCCTATTCTTCCCAAAGAAATATTAGGATATATTTTTTTACCTGGTCTCACATTAAAATACACCTGTGAAATCATTTTTATGGCATAGAAAAAAAACAAAGGAAAAAGCAAGATTTGTTATTAGATAAATTATAAGCTTGTCAATTTATTCAGTACACTGGTCTACATTTTAATAAGTCTGACAAAAAATGAACGAAAAACAGAATGCTATGACATGACCATCTGAAGCTTTTCTTCAATAAATCTCATGGCATTATCAGTCTGTATAAACACAGATACTTATTTTTGTCCTTATAATATTATAATAGTGTATCACAAGTATACATGATTTTTATACTAACACTCAGATGACTCAGCAACATTCTACTGATCTCTACTGCTGCTACTTTCCCCTCACTTTCTTGAAAATTGCAATATTATCAGAAGTATGGATTGAGAGTATCTGGAAGTGACTCAGCAGAAGATATTTTGATAGGAAATCTTTACTTTTGCCAAGACACTATTATGAAAGCTGTTCATCACATCAAAAGAAACAGCCTCTTGAGTGACAAAATATAGATTTTGCTCCTCTAGGTCTGCTCCTGATGTCCTGTCATTAGAGGAGGAGCTCTCAACCTTGTTTGCCCCATGCACGCTTTTCACCATTTGTCAGAATGCTATTCCCCTCTCCTTTTCAAGGTGACAGGCCAGATAGGCTAAATTCTATAATTGCTCTCTTCCCAAACCCTAAACTTACTGTGGTTACAATTCACCTTGAAAATCTAAAATTCAACCCCCTGGGGGTGAATTTAACCCCTGTTAGAACTCCTGTATTAGAGAATCAGTGAAACCCTTGATAATAGATGAGGGCAATCACCTCAAATATGTCAAAGGTTGCATAGCACTCCGGCTATAGCCAGGTGAGTTCCAGAATATCACGTCCTTCCTATTAGATATTTCCACAAAGGCTGTTGCTAATGGCTAGTCTTTTGAAACTGATGGGATCAATGCACATATCACCCAAGGCTCTCTCCTCAGTCCTACCTCCTTTCTACTTTATACTAATGATAAACCCAGGAACATTCTCAGATCATTAGTTAATATCTATGCAGATGATACCACAATTTATAGATGCATCTCCAAAAATCTAGATGATCAGAGCCTGGCAGTTGATCTCTCCTCTGATTCAGCTCTAACAGCTCACTGTGGAAAAAAATTGCTTTGTAACATTTAGTACCTTCAAAACCAAGCTAGTAATGTTCAAGACCCTGAATGATCTCCAATTACGATGAATAGTTGCACACTCAATGACACTCTTTGCCTTAATGTTTATTAGGACTAAAGTTCACCCCATATCTAAAATGGAACTTGTATATACAATCCATCACTAAATGATCAGTACCTTGTGCAACTCAAGAAATTTTCTGAATCCTCTTGCATTGCTCTAACTTTACAAGTCAGATCTGACCAAAAATGGATTATTGCTATCTGATCTGAGTTGGAGCTGTCTAATCATCACTTTCCCATATTGATAGTTCAAAAGTGTTTACCCAGCCTTGTTAGTGATGAATTATTTTCCGCCGTACAACCCCTTTCCAAAAGATAAAATATCATAAGGCTCTATATACCTGCGGCAAATGTCCTGACAAGCTACACCCCTTAGTTCCACCAGTTCTGACCTTCACAGCTATGACTCAACATGCCACGTACATTGGGACAAACCATCCCCATTCTCTTCATATTCCATTAGAACGGAGGAAGTTGCATTCTAACAACTTCTTCCTCAGGATTGCTATTTTATGGAACAGATTCCCAAGAAGATGCTTCCCCAATTACTACATATTTAATTCTCTCCACGTATACGTTTAACCATTATCTTTCTTACATATCCTCATAAACTGCACTTACCTCCTCCTCTTATGATCATACAACAAACTAATTCATTAATAACTGAGCAGTACTAAAAGGAACAAGATGAGATATCCCTAGACATTGATGGCAGAATGAGAATAATTTATCCCCTTATATTAAATAAAGTGTTCAGTTCAAAATTCCATGAAATTTACTTGGATTGATAGATCTCTGAAGAAGGCTGAAGAATACAATGACTGAAATGTTGTGATACTAACATCAAATATATGAACATTAGTCCAAATATAAATAAGGATAACTCTTTATTCCAGAAATTCAGGCAAAAAAAGCAATTTTCAGGCAATCAGATAAATTTTAATAATACGTTAGGAATTAACTACAGGATGCCTAGTAAAAAAGCAGTACATTCAGAAATAAATTTATTTAGCTACCATGATTCATGTACAAACTGAAAAATCATTGTAGATGTTTGAAATGTTTGCCTGAATATTCAGCAAAAAGTTGTAAGTGTGGTAACCAGGAAGTAATAGCTTTATCCAAAGTCATGAATATTCAAGAAGGTTGCAAGGTCAATTATTCCTGAAAGATAAAACAGTGATAATAAATTGGCCACTTTATTTACTGGGCACCCAGTATTTAATTTTCTTTTGGAAATGATTATGAAGTCATGTGACCAGACACGCTGGCTTAAATTTTCAGATTGATCAATGGAGACCATCAACTTTGAGCAATCTTTTAGTGTTACTATTACTTAATAAAATGATGAAAAACTGACTTTGTGCCTTTTTTAAAAATTATTGTTGCCTTTTATAAGGAAAGCATTTCTTTTTATTCATTCATTGCATTTTCTTTTTGTTTTGTTTCTGATTCCTAGTGGAAAACAAATGAAAAACAAATCAGAAACTATTTTGTTCTTAAAGGAATGAGTATAAATTGTATAGAACAAAACATGAAGCAGATCAATTTTAAGCAAGTTTGTTACTGTCAGTTCTGATAAAGGACTCACACTAAAAAATGTATTATTCTCTGCATCACTTCACCAAGTTACAAATTCAATTTTTCAGATTCTTTTTCCTTACTATTTCATGTCAAACTCCAAGCTCCTGTCTAGAATGGAAAGTAACTCTATATTAAAACGCATTTTATGAAAAATAAACTAAATGTCCAAATAACAAAACTCAGTAATGTCTTCAGTTTACATGGAAACTTTGACAAAACAAATATTCCAACTTTTCCCATCAATTAATGAATCTAAAGTCTACCATTTTTTTTTGTGTAAGGGAGATAAAACTGTCAAACAAAAACAGAAGACATAAAAGAAACTACAATGAATTGAAAACAATGAAAAATAAACAAAAAAGAAATGTTATGTAACCACAGCTTCAAAAGTGAAGAGTCATGCGTGATTATAATTTTGAAAAAAACTGCCTGTATTTTTCTACCTAATACAAAGCGCAAGAGACACTCAAGTTTACAATAATTTTAAAAAAGGTACAAAGTTATTTTTTCATCATTTTATTAAGTAATAGTAAATTATTTAACACTAAAAGATTGCTCAAAGTTTATGGTCTCCATTGATCAATCTGAAAACTTAAGCCAGTGTGTCTGGTCACATGACATCATAATCATTTCCAAAAGAAAATTAAATACTGAGTGCCCAGTGAAAAAAGTAGCCAATTTATTATCAGTTTCATTTTTCAGGAATAATTGACCTTACAATCCTCTTGAATATTCATGACCTTGGATAAAAGCTACTACAAGCTGGCCACCACACTTAAAACTTTATGTTCAGTAAATTTCATGGAATTTTGAACTGAACACTTTATTTAATATAAAGGAACAAATTATTCTCATTCTGCCATCAATGTCTAGGGATATCTCATCTTTGTTCCTTTTAGTACTGCTCACATATTGTTCGCCTTGTTTCCATTAAGTCTCTAATCCAGAGATTGGACTCACAATTACTATGCCACCAAATTAATAAACCGATGCTTTAATCAAAAGATGAAGACATTACTCTAAATGTAAATAATTATCAAAAGTGTTATTCATAGTTATTAAAAATAAAGTATAAAATAAATTTAAAGATATACTTTTTTCTTTTAATTTTTTAAAATATTTCTCTGATGGCAAAAACAATTATGTATATTTCAGTGATAATCTGAAATGTTAAATATTAAAAATGTCCCTATTAATAGTCATATAAAGTCATTTCATTGGAATACTCATCTTTAGACAAAATGACAAGCTAAGTTGACTACAGTTGTCTCATCCAGAGTTTGTTTTTGCTTAGTTTTTTAACAATTAAATGCAAAACCTATAAAAAAATATGTATAGATTATTCTTTAAAATTGTTTTTTTTTTTCATGCAGGACATTAAGATGTTTATCAGCTAAGATCAAAATGTTGTATCTGTTCTTTATCTCTGCAAGAACAAGAGAGGAGAACAGGTTGATATAAGGTCAGTTGAACTTCATTTCTTCTTCTATGAGACGTGTCCATCCAGGATGTTGGTGATCATGGCTCTCCACAATTTCCAGTATTTTGTAGCTCTTAATGCATTTTCACTTCTTGTTATCTCTCCCAAATCCTCTCCTGTTATCCATTACTCAAGCCCACTAGGTGGGTCGTGCATTGTTTTCCTCTGTCCCTCTTGCCTTCAATGTGTCCTGTGAGTATCAAATTTTCCAAGTCCCATTTCCTCATAATGTTCCTGAGAAACTTCAACTCTTCAAAGAATAAATGTTAACATTTCTATCTATAAAAGGCAGGATGTGTGTGTGTGTGGTTAACGAATGTACGGCCGCAATTTTCGACGGATTTGCACCAAAATTTACATGCACATGTTCCATGTTAGCGGGAAGGCCAAGACTGACTTTGCATTTCCCAACTCCCATCGATAGTGGAAATAATCGATTTTTCATGCTTCTACGGCAGTTTTCATGTAGTTTGTGGCCATTTTGTACTGGTCAGAGTGAGAGCCTATAGCTGGCTGCCACAAATAGGCAGGAAGATTCTATTGGCCAGCGTGAGAGCCAACATCTGACTGACATGAATGTTAACTAGCATGCTAGCATGCAAAAAAATTGATAGGTACATTTGTCACAAGTGGGAAAAATTTAAATCTGCATGGCACTTTACTTCAATTGGCTCATTCGCTTGCTTAAACTCAACGTTGATTCTGATTCCGCAGAACTTGGTTGGGTGTGAAAAAGTTTTTGTTGTTAAAATTCTTTTTTCATTTGTTTTTTTCAGTTACGAGTCCTTTTTTAAAGCTTATCATTTTGTGTTCATTTTGTTTAGTTCTTTTTTTCGTAACAGATTTAATGTTTAGTATAAAGCTTAGAAAAAATTTGCTGTGTGAGATAGGCAAGAAGTAAGGCATGTAGCAACATCAGCAGAGCAAAGGGCACTCCTTTAAAGGCAAGGAAGGCAAAAATATTTTAAGTCAAGTGATAGCAATTGCTGTATGAGTCGTACGATTTTGAATCAAGCACGAGCAATGCCAGGCCAAGCTGCAAGTTAATTATATAAGTCTTCTTCTCCTATGTGTCATGTCCATTCAGGACATTGGCAACCATTGTTCTCCACAATTTCTTGCCCTTGGTAGCTCTTAATAAATTTTGTCTTTTTGCTATCTCTCCTACACCTTGTTCCACTATCCATTTACTCATGCTCACTAAGTAGGTTATATGCTGTTTTGTTCCCTTGCCTTCAGTCTGTCCTGTGAGCATCAAATTTTTCAAGCCCCATTTCCTCATTATGAGCCCTAGAAACTTTAACTCTATCTTCCTGATATATAAATGTCCTTTTTGTTTCCATTTTCTCTAAAATTTCATTGTTGCTCATATGTTCAGTTCATGGAATTCTAATTATCCTTCTGTAGAATCCTATTTCTGTTGCTTCAAATCTCTTCTTCATTTCTGAGGAGATTGCTCGACATTTGCTATCATATAGAACTGATGACAGTTCAGTACACTTTTCTTCAATGCTTGGCCTTGTGAACAGATGTTGTTGTGAAGTTCCTCATGAACTGACCAATGTCCAGGAAAAACAAAGTGCAAACATTTGCTAACAACTGCTGGCAAATCCTCAAGATACACATTTTTGCATCAAATTGTAACTGGGGATGAAAAATGGTTGTATTTTCATAATCCAAATAAGAGAAATAATTGGCTTCATGCTTGAGTTCCAGAACCTGTTGTCAAACAAGGGTAGTTTGAATAATAAGTCATGTTGCATGTTTGGTTGAATTTTAAGTGGGTGTTGCACTTTGAGCTTGTCTCAGATGGTCATGCTGTGAACACTGACCTTTGTGCTCAACAACTGCAGTGAGTATATGTTGTTTTGAAAAAAGCAACCCAGTGTTGGTCACTCAAAGACACACACTCCTACTGCATGACAATATTCCAGCAAACACTGTCAATGTGACTAGACTTGAGGAGATAGATGGACTAGAAGTGCTGCCTCAACCTGTCTACAGTCCAGACCTTGCATCTTCAGTTTATCATCTTTTCTGAACCAAGACACATTTCTTGTGCAGATGGAGGTTCAACAATATCAATGAGATTGAAAAATGGACACAGGGAGTTTTTTGCCTGTAAGCCAACCAAATGGTATAAGAGTGAAATTGAGCTTCTGGCACAACAATGACAAAAGAGCATATATTTTTATGAATAAATAAACACCAGTGCTCATATTGCAATTTTTGCTGTTATCATTGCTGGTAAAAACATGCAATGATAACAGCAAAAATTGCAATATGAGCACTGTTAAAAAATGGTTGCTGAAGACATGAGGTTTATAATAACCAGCAATTCAAACATAGATGTCCTCAAGGACACATGGCACAATAAAGGCATTAGTTAGATCCAGTGTCAGGACCCAAAGAATGTGAGTTCAAAACCTGGTTATGGCGGTGGAGAACTTGGAGAGGGAAATTAACAGGAGATAACTGATAACTGACATCCATTAGACATGGCACGTGGAACTAGAACAGTCTAACCCAGTGATCGAAATAAAGGGTTCAGTTCGACATTCCAACCACCTGAAGAAGGCCGGAGCACACAATGGCCGAAACGTTGTAATAGATATGGCGAGAAAGATGAGAAAAATATTCTGCATAATGTAAATAATGATTTTTTTCTATCTCTATATAAACACTCTTACTGAAAAATTATAATAATTCAGGCCAAGACAAAAACATGGAATCAGTATTAAATTCTGTTGGTCACATTTAGAGTTAATGTTATGAAGGACAATGACTGTGATAAAGTAATAACTTCTGTCTCTATGTGTAACAGTCAGAACTGGTAAGTTAGACACATGCATTTGTTTACAACAAAATGATACCAATTGGACCATATTGCTATTGGATCATGGCTGCTTTCATACAGCATTGGCATGTTTCAAAATTAGCACTTTGTGAGTTTTGATTGATAGAAGATTCAATTTTGATAACCAGGCATGGACACGAATGCCTAAGAGGCCTTGCAGTTTATTCGTGATTTTGATAATGAGTTTAAAACAGGAAAATAGATGAATTTCATTCCAAAGCTGATTTAGATTTTGATAGCACTGGCAGTAGGCCAAGTACAGCAAGCTTTTGATGGCAAGAAATATGATAGGTCAAATGAGAAAGATAATGATGACAGCAGCTTGTGACAACATTCAGTATAAATTTTCAACATTTAAAAAATTAATGAATTCAGCACATATATAGGTTATATATATATATATATATATATATATATATATATATATGCTTTTTTTTAATTATTTGTTTAAACGTTATTTTTAAATGGATACTCATATTTGAGTATTTATTTATTAAAAAGTATATTTTATTTATTTACATCTACTGACCTGAATATTTGAGAAATCTTGTCAGAAAAATATGTCTGAATTTGAGCCTGTGTCCACTGGGGGAAACTGTGATTAGATCTGACGTATCTTAGACCAACTTGGCCATGTAGAACCTCCTGATCAAACAAGGCCCAAACAGTGGTATTGAACACACATTTTCCTGATTCTCAAAATATAGATATCTGGACAAGTTCCTTAGTATCCTTATTAAAGGAAGAAAGAAAATTACCGTGTTGATGCATATTCATTATGTTCTGAGTACTTTTGACATTAGCACAATGTCATCATCAAGGTCTTTTTTCTAAGACAAAAAACTGTTGTATTATCATTTTTCTACAGTATTTACATTAGTCGGACTATTAACTCATCTTTGTCGCCATATTTGTCACAATGTTTCGGCCGTTGTACGCTCTGGCCTTCTTCAGGTCCTATGAGGACAATAGTCTGACTAATGTAAATACTGTACATAATACCTCATCTCAGAAATATCATTTTTCTAATAAGAAATTGTTGCATTCATCTGAAAATTAAATTTTTATGTGTGAAAAATGCTAAGGTTATGTACTGTACAATTTTTAAATTTTATCATGTAGACACATGTGTAAGTTATTGAAAATGTCTAAATATTTTTAATAAAAGAATATATATATATATATATATATATATATATATATATATGGAGAACGTGTGTGTGTTGCCAAGTGGTTAAAATATTAGCATTCTGATTGTGAGATCTGGTTTGAATCTTACCTATTTCAATTTGTCGGGGAGATGACTTTTTGATAATATCAACCTGTGGAAACAATCCTTGCATATGGCATCACTGTGAAGCTTTTGAAAACCATATGGAAGGTTAAACAAAACCTTGTGAGTGAAATTGGGTAGATGGTACTGTTTGGAAGCCATTGGTAGTTGTGCTATCACAAAGTCATAAGTCACTGTGATTGGGGGTTTGAATGTACTGGCCTTGTTCAAACTGCTGATCATACCAGATTATGTCTAATCTAGAAAATGTAACTAAGGTCTGCTCAGCATAGTTGTAGTATAAACCAAAGGCTGGTCCTGTGGGTGTTGAACAAGCACAAGCATCTGCAAGAGGGATTAGCTAGATACCTAAACAGAAAAGCATACTCTGATAGAACAACATAGCTCAGTAAACTAAAGAAATATATATTCACGTGATTAGCTGTAGTGTATATTTGTCTGTTTGTGTGTGATGTGCAATATGCTTCATTCGGATAAATGTCAGTTCACTCATGGACAAGGTAATTTGTTCACATGAGAACCAAAAATCCTCCCAAAGGGGAACTAGATAGTTCTTGTCACTACTGCATCTTATAATTGAAAGAGCAAAAAGAGAAAGAGAGTTTATGCCCTTTCCTTTTATACTGCTTAATACAAGGCTACCTAGTGGGCATTAACAGACATACATGATGGGATAATACTACAAACCTGAGCTGAGATGGTACCAAGGGGTTAACCTCTGTAGACAGCTCAAAAATTGAATTTAATTCTGTGGTACATTAAACTGAATTAGATTTAATTTGGGAATGGTTAAGTTAATTCTTTTCCAGTTGCTTTTGAGAATGACTGCTTACTAATGAAGAGATCAGATAAAGACCAGCAAAATGTTCAGTTTGTATAGCAGGGCAGCCATTAAAATTTAACAAGAAAATCATTCAAATAAAATTCCCCAAACTGATTCAAGTTGCTTGTTTTATAATAGAGATACATAATTCACATCACCTTCTCTCTTTGTCTCTCTCTCTCTCACACACACACATATACACACACATACACGCACACAGACAAACAAACAGAAATATGACCTACAGTCTGTTGTTAACAGGGGCAAGAAATGGCTTTTTAATTTTAACACCTCCAAAATAAAACTGCTCTCTTTTAATCATCTGAGAGAATCTTTTCTGCCTCCCACCAGTATGGCTGATGCTAACCTCCAGGAGAATGACTCCTTGTGACTTCTTGGGCTAATGTTTTCTTCTGACATGAAGTGGAGAGACCAAATTGGATCATCAACTGCTATATCTGCTGCTAGGAAATTTGGTTCGCTGTGTCATGCTTGACAAATTTTCTCTTCAGAATCTATCTTACACATTTATAATTCTACCATTCATCTATGCATTGAATATTGCTGCCACATCTGCCCTGGTGCTTCTATTATATATTTAGAAATTCGTGATAAAATCCAAAGAAGAATCTGCAATGACCTGACATGACCTCTCATCTTCAGCCTTATCCTGCTGCAGTAATGTAACTTCCCTCTGACGTTTCTATGAAGATTTTCATGGTAATTGTTCTGATGAGCTTTCCTCTTTAGATTGGTGCAGGGCGGGGATTATTACTAACACTATTTTGTTTAATTTCTAGTATATAAAATTGTAAATATTCATTGGGCTTTCATTTTTAAAAGTTGTTATTTTTATTCTGACTCCCAGCCAAATTGTACATATGGAAATTAATTAGGACTTCATAGAAACTTTGAAGTATTGTGGTGTCTGTAGAAAGAATGGTAATAAAGAATGTGTGGTTTTGGTGTAAGGAATATTATAGTATGTTTAGGTCAGTAATTGCAGCTAGCTAAGTTTAAGATAAGATAAATTCAAGATCAGCCTTCCCCTAGCCCCCATTTGGCCTTGTGCCAAATTTTTACATTTTTCAAAATTGTTATGGGATCTTACCCATAATAATAATAATGGACTATTCCATACTTAATAAATACTGCACCTCAGGAGTAGGCAGGGAGTCCGTCGCTCAACTCTTGAGCAACGGTTTGGTTCAACTCTCTGCTTTTGGGCAGGAGCAACCTGAAGGAGGCTATGCCGAATGGCAAAGTCTCCTTGGGGGGGGGGGGGGGTAGACCAGCCCTGAGCCTGTTTATATGGGTTCAATGGGTATATTTTTGGCTGAGCCCACGGGCTCGGAGTGCCCACGTTAAACCAGCCTTGTGCCACATGACGCCCACGTGGGGCGGGGTGACTAAATATAGACCGTTGCTCAACACTTGAGCGACAGATCAGTTGAACTCTCTGCCTTCGGACGGGAGGAACCCGAAGGAGGCTATGCCGAAAGGCGGACTCTCTTTCAGGGAGGTAAACCGACCCTGAACCTGTTTATACGGGTTCAATGGGCATATTTATGGCTGAGCCCATGGGCTCGGAGATCCCACGTTAAAAAGGCCTTGTGCCACATGACGCCCTCGTGGGAGGGGGGTGAATGAATATCGTCAGTAGTTCAAGTCGAGTCAAGAGTTGAGTCAGAGGCAGTCCGAAACAGAGTTGCGTTCAGACAATTACTACAAGACATTGGAATAGTGATACTGGTTGAGACTACATTGCCCTCCCTACTAAAACCTGATTGTTTGTACTAACACTTTCTACTTCTCTGTATATATTCCTGTTTGTAATATATCTGTGTTATTCCATATCCATGTTCGAGTTCTTCTTTATTGGTTCTACCTTGGACTATCACCGTGATACAAGGAACTGGACCATAACAAAAATAATAAATATTGCTTTCCTCCTACCTATACTTTATGAATTTAAGCATACTACTTGATTGGCAGCAAGGTCTCATCATTTTACAATTGAAATGGCTAGATGTAACTGTAAGTTCTATGCCAATAGTTTCTTCTGTTGCACGTCTCATTTGGGGAACCCTCTTCTTACTGACCAGCTAACTTTGATCTTCTGTTTTCTTAATTTCTTTTCTTTTATTGTTCTCTCTACTTAATAATATTTTCTTTTTCTCATATTCTCTCACACTCACCTTGCATCTTAGTGGTATTATTGCCTTGCTTAGGGTAGAAAAAAAAGAAAAAATTTCTCTTTTAAGACATTTATTTGGTTACTGAAGAAATACAAGTATAAAAATGACATAAGTCTACACTGTTTAAAACAATCATAAAATCTATGTTACTTAATATCTTTACTATTTGCCCTTTACTCCATTGTGTGACTTCTCTCTGACTAGACATTTCCTCTAGAAAATCAACTAACTGATGTCTGTGTCCGATTTCATTGAAGTAGCACAAAAGGCAGGATGAAAGCAAGAGGAAATGAAAACTAAAGAGCTGAAGGCTCCCAAAATATTGATATTTTCTTCTTCTTTTTTTTTTTGAGAATAAAAATGACGAGAAGTTCAGATATCAAAAAGGAAATCAAATACAAAAATACTATCCCTATTTCCCCTCAGTGAACTTTCACCTTTTCTCTTTCTGTTCTTTCACCAGACCCAACCTAATCTTTTATTATATTTGGCAGACAGATACAATTTAAATGTACCTCAGAGTAATTCTGTGTATCTTGGAGGCAAATCAGGAATTATTATGAAGAAATTCACTTGGCAAATTTTCCATACATGGTGCATTGTGGTGGCCATTGGGTGTGGGGAGGCAGGTATAAAAGAAGGAGCAGAAGATGGCAGTAATGACAATCAGCTCAGGAAATTACATGATAAAACAAATTCTTTTGATGAACCGGTTATGGCAACAGTACTTTCTGATAATCATCAGATATCAAGATGATTGCAAAAGGCTGGAAAAGATTTAATATACTCAAGAGATGACCAGATGACTTGCAAAATGATATCCAATGTTCAGATACTGAAGGTAGGTGGAGAAAGGATAAATTGTAGACAAGGAGGAAATGGAGCCAAGCAATGCCTCATGGGATTGTCTACTTGGCTGGGACTGTGCTTGGAGAAGGAGACAATTGAACTAGCTTCTATTCATTAAACATATTTGATAGATAATAAAAATCCTAGAAGTATTCAAAACCAGCAGAAGGTCACAGTATATTATGAACTATATCTTTGCTAAGTGCTTGTAGGTAATACAAATATCACTCATGCTAATCTTTTAGTCATTAAGCAAAATAGGATTATCTATATAATAATTAGGATAATTTATATAATAATGATCTGGTTTCTCTAGTTTTTGTCTTTATTATTGTATTACATAAACATTGGAACATCGGTGGGCAGTTTTTGTTAGTGCAATACTAATATACTATAGAATACACTAACTGAAATAAAAAGCAATTTCCTCTCTAGTCAGCGCACAAGATTTTGAGTAATAATCTGCTTACTGATTAAGCATTAACTGACATAAAAATTATAACCAAAGGATGTAACTTGACGTTTCATGATCAGGAGACTTGCTAAACATTAGGATCATAGGGCCACCACATGTACAACAGCCTCAGCAGCAGTGGTGTGTCTTGGGAAAGAGTTTTGAATTCAGTTTTTCTTACTCCTAAGGCTATAGAACATAGGCTGTCCTGCTACTTACCCAGAGCTTGGGGGAGAAGAGATGGATTCTTAAGGGTATTAGAAAGTGAATGTAATAAACTCAAAAGGAATTTGAACTTAGCTCTCCAATTCCTCAATCTGCACCACTGTCCATTATTCCACCATGTCTTCATTTAAGGTTTATTAACTGCTAGTTACAGAATTGTGTTGCTTATTTTTAATAAGAAAATATTAAATATAAGCATGGAAAAGTAACAATTATTATTTTCAAATAATTATAAATTATATAAATTTGGAGTAATTAGGCAAAATTTTAAATAAAATGCAGTTTAGCTATTCATTTATTTTTTATTGTTGTTACCTCAGTACAAGGCCCATGAGCCATGAAAGGCAGAGACTTACTGCAGAAATATTTGAATACAGATAATGGTTGACCCTCAACATGAAGAGGTTAAGATTGTAAGGATTTGGGAAGTAACTGCTCAGGAGTCTGTCGCACAAAGTAACAGTTCTTGGAAAAAAGTTGTCTGAGATGAATTCCTTATGAATGTAATAAAGATGATTTGACTTTGTATACATGACATGGCAGGTTTTAGTTGTGAAAAAGTGAACTTGTAAAACTAAGGAATGTAGCTCATCAAAACATTTTTATTAGAAATAGTGATAAAGTACCAAGAGCCGTGTGATGTTTAATTTGTCAAAAAACAGTTGTAGGGTGGAAAATAATAAAATACCAATAAGGCCTTGTAGACACTTTTGAACTCTGTCCAGGCTTAAAAGAGAGGATCAGGCAGCTTTCACCCAGGTATGGTAGTAATATTCCATTTTTGGTTTGAGCCGGCTCTTGTAAAGACAGAGCATGGCAAGAGGAGTCAGATATTTTCCAGAATTGACCATTTTTCTGGCCTTTAGAGCAACAGCTCATATATAAAAATTCTAGTTGAAGTCTTGTGTGAATCTGAGTCCCAATCCTCAAGTAGAACTCATACATATGAGTGGAGAATTAATGATAACCTAATGTTATACTCATCATACTCATCAAGGTAGAATTAAGAATATTCTAAAGTTATACATATCCTACTCATATCTCAAGTGGAAAATTAAGAATAATTGACAACCTAATGTTATACACATCCTACTCATATCGCATGAGCAAAATTTAGGTTAACCTAATCTTATACTCATCCTACTCATATCTCAAGTGAAGAATTAAGGGCAACCTGATATTATACTCATCCTACTCATATCTAAATTAGAGAATTAAAAGTAAACAAATGTTAAACTCATTCTACTCATATCTCATGTGGACAATTTAGGGTAAACTTATGTTATACTCATCCTACTCATATCTCAAGTAGAGTATTAAGGGTAACCTAAAGTTATCCTCATCCTATTCATATCCTCACTGGAGAATTTAGGGTAACCTAATGTTATATTCATCCTACTCATATCTCAAGTGGACAATTAAGTGTAACCTAATGTTATACACATCCTACTCATATCTCAACTGCAGAATCATTGGTAATGTTATACTCATGAAGGATAACCTAATGTTATACTCATCTTACTCACATCTCAAGTGGACAATTAAGTGTAACCTAACTTCCGTTACCAAAAAAAATTCTCATAATCTAAAATATTTTCTAGTTTTAAATAACCTGCTTGATAATCCATAAAAGACAAATTGATCAATCAATCATATCTCAAGATGTCATATACAATACGAGATTTCCTCTTGAGATACGAGTCTTGTGACTCGTATCTCAAGAGGAAATCCTATGATAACTGATATTGTAGGCAAAGAATAAAAGGAAACCTAATGTTATAGTCACAAATCTAAAATCTCAAGAGGTTAATTTAGAATTACTTGATGTTATAGTTACATCATGCATATCACAAGAGGAGAATTGTAAGCAAATTCATGTTATTATATGATGAAAGCAAAGAGTAACCTAATGTTATAAAGACCCTATTCACACTTTAAGATATCCCAGTGCTATGGGCACATTACTCACATCTCAAGAATTGAATTAAATCTCACATAATGTTAGAATCATATTAGTCATATCCTAAACAAATAACCTGTGATAAATTAATGGTATTTTTGCATCACATCTCAAGAGGGAACGTAATATTATCGCCCCATTTCTACACATCTCAAGTAAAGTATTAAGGGTAACATAATGTTATTGACATACAAAGAGGAAAATTAAAAATGAACATGATATCATAGTCACATCAATCGCAACTCAAGACAACACCCTAATTTTAGAGTCATGCTACTCATATATATTTGTCTGTACATTGAATACTGTCAAATCTGGTCTGGTGCTCCTACTATATATTTTGAGATTCTTAACAAAATTCAAAAAAAGGTCTGCAAAGTAGGAGGCATAGTGGAGTAATGAATAGCAACTTGGATTGAGAAATTGGAGAACCGAGTTGGAATTCCAGTCATTTACATTCATTTACATGCTAATACCCTTGGGAAAGGTATGAATCCTCTTCTTCTCCCCCCAGCTATGTGTAAATAGCAGGACAGACTGGATTCTCTATCCTTGGATGGCCACTGGTCTACTGCAGAAAGAAATGGCAACCTACTGTGGGAAAAAATCTGCCTCGTCAGTGTGTATCACACATAGCACATAACTGATTTAATGTAATTGATCCTATCAATTTCAGTAACTTTCTTTCCATCATGACATGGCTTTCCTCTGTATTTTCTACAAATATTTTCATGGCAATCATTCTGATGAGCTTTCCTCCTTGGTGTCTCGATTGCATGAATTTAAACATTCTATTAGACTGACCAATTAGATCTTGCCATTTTAGTGTTAAACCATCGAGATCTAACTGTATTTTCTATTCTAATAGTTTTTCTTGAACTTCTTGCCTATGGAATTTCCTTCTGTTTTCTTGCTACCTTTTCACCTACAATCTTCAAAAATTAGAATGCAGTGACAATTGCTATTAAGTTGGTGCAAAAATAATATCGTTTTTTGACATATTTTTTAACGTCAGAAAACGATATTATTTTTGCACCAACCTAATATCTTTCTGGACCCTATTCTTTTATTGTCCTCTCTCCTCATTAAAGTCATGTCATTCTCTTCCACTGCCAGGAACCACTTGCATCTTAGTGGTATTATCACCTTTCTTAGTGTAGAATAATAATAATAAAAAAAACGTGTGTGACTGCATGAGAATAGTAGGTGCTGTAAGCTTAAATGGGAGGGTGGTGTAATGGATAATGACTCAGAATTAAAAATTGAAGTGCTGAGTTCAAATTACAGTCAGTTTTGTTACATTCATTTATACTCAAACACTCTTGGGAAAGGTATACATCCATCTCTTCTCCCCCACTATAGATTAAATAGTAGAACTTATATATGGTGATTTTCTAAGTGTAGTTTAGATGTGGTGCAAGGCCAAAAATATGGGGCACCCAGTGAAGATTGAACTGTTCTAGTGAGACAAGTGTGCATTATACCACATCAAGCTGCAACAAATGAAGTTTTTTCTAAGTATAGTTTAGATATGGCACAAACCTGTAAATGTGGAGCACCCAGTAAGGATTGAACTCACTACTCAGTTGTAATTGATCTAGCAAGACAAGCTTGCTAACCATTACCTCATGTCGAAGTGCTTTAGTAAAACTTAGATGGAAACCTCTAATATCGGAGGAGTACAAATTAAAGATAATAAAATTATATAGTCATACCAGTCACATCTCAAAATAATATATTAAATATATATCTATATGACTGCCCAAAACTTTCAGAGAACTTGTGAAAGACAGTGCAAATGTGTGTGCTACCAATCTGTTTTGAATGGTACAAACCATCCATGTTGAGTCAGTGAACATTTCAATTCTTTCTAATTGTCAAGCAAAGCAAATGTCATCACATGATTTGGACATGCTGATGCAGAGTAAAAGAAGTCAGTGGTTTTTCATCATGAGGCATTGTCAACATAATAGCCTTTCTTATCCTTGCATGTAATTAATCACATAGCTCAAGCATTATACAGTGAAAATTTCAGATCAAATTATCAGCAATTAACTTTTTATTTTTCAATGCCTCCAAGCCTGTTGTAGCATACCTATGGACGATAATGTCCCCATTCACATAAATACAGTAGTAAATACTGTATGTTGGTCTGCAGTTAGAGATTTATCTCCAGCTGTGCTGGTCAAACTCTCTGCCTCTGGGCAGAGAGGATCTCCAGACGAGGCTATGTCGAAGTCTTGTCTCTGAAACAGCTACCTGACCCCATTTTATACAGAGCCTATGGGGAATTTGGGGCCAAGATTATGAGCTCAGATACCCCACATTAAATTCAGCCTTGTGCCACATCTGACTGCATAGGGCAGTTGGAAGATATCCTGCAATTGGGAATTCATTGTGGAATTCACTTGACTCACTTCTAGCAGTCGACTACCTCACTTACACACTGCTGGTGAATCTTATATGTGCTGTTCTTGTCCTAAATATTATCGTTCATCACCAATCTTCATGTAATTACTCTATTCAGCAACCTTTCTGAGGTTACAACAAAGACAAAGCTATTAAAATTCCATCATCACCAAGAAAACTCTGTCATGATGAACCAGTTACATTTTCATTGGTATTTTTATTATCATTTCACCCCAAACAAGGCAATACAGCCACTAAGATGCAAGTGTGAGTGTACTGAATGTGAAAAGGAAAACACTATTAAAGAGAGAAAACAATAAAAGAACAGGAATTAAAAAAAAAACGGAAGAGAAAAATTGATACTGAATTCAAATTTTTGAAGATCAAAATTGGTTGAAAAGAAGCAGAAGAGATTTCCATAAGTGATAAATGTGAAAGAAGAAAATGTTAACATAGAAATTATGGTTACATCTAGCCATTTCAACTGTTAGGGTATGAATGCAAACTCAAAAAGCAGACAGAATCAAATGAAATAAATGTAATTTTGTCTTTATTTGTTCCTAACAGAATAAGAACTTATGTAGTAAAGGTTGTTCTTAACAAAATATAGGCAATGTGCAATTACATTTTTCAGTGTTACTGTCATCTTTTTATTTTTAATATTTGTAAAGAACATAACCATTATAAAAAATTGTATTCTCCTCAAACATCTTATTTATAATTTTTTTACTCCATTTCAAAAAATAAAATACATATTTGATGTTATAAGCTGCAGTCTTAGGAGATGACTGAAAATAAATTAAATAATCCACACATATAAAACACATTGTGCATCCATATATATATATATATATATATATATATATATGTATATATATATATATATATATATATAATCAATTCACTTCAGGCAAGGTGATAATGCTAAAAGGAGAATAAGAAGACTTTAGAAGAAAATGGAAACCCCATCCTAGACATGAAACAAGGGATAAATAAACGTCTACTCTTGTTTAAATGACCAGGGAGGCATGTAAAGCAGACAATATATATATATATATATATATATATATATATATATATATATATATATATATTTATTTATTTCAAACATATATTGTTAAATATAACAGACAGCGAATGTCTATTATATTTGATCCTGAGCTGTTCTAATCTTCGAAAAGTGGCTTTAGTTTTAGAAGAAAATAAAGGTAAAAAATTGTCCTGCATTTGTATATTTTTTATTATGCTAGTCCTCAAAGTTTTCAACTCACATAAACCATCATCAGAGTGGTTATATGAACATTACAACAGAGATACTCGCCATCAAAGATGACATCCTGTTATGTAACAGCTGTTAATAACTCTGGTTGCAGCCCTCAAATTTCTGCACAGGTGTTATCCTTGAGTTGCTGAATTGTCTGTAGTCTATTGATACAAGCAAACTCCTTATGGTATCACCCCTTATGAAAAAATAATCAGAAGATGTCATGTCAGGAGATGTGGTAACCACAAATTCATAATTTTGTGAAATTGGATGAGTAGGTTAAATTCAAATTAAATACCTTGATTTTAATTCTTTGTTCAGTTGTGAATTTCTACATGGATAATTTTCCTGTGTTAATATAAATTCTGAAAAGAATAAAAATAAATAAAAAGTATGAAGAATCTGACTTGTTATAACATTTTTAAATACCGAGAGGATTTTGGGGACACCCTTTATGTATGTATGTATGTAAATATAGCCAACTATGCCAACTATGCCATATCGTCTTGCTAATAAAACCTGTGTTGTTTTTAAATTTGCAGATCATCATCTGGACTGAGGAGGCACATGGTAGTGTTACACAGGAAAGGTGTAGGGCATACAGATACAATCAACCCAGTCAATGATATAGTGTTTATGTGTCATGTATGTCTGATACCAATGAAATCAAATGCTGATCTCAAGAGTAATCTTAGGGGCCATGAATGCCAAAATGAAATGGGTGAAGGGTGATGAGGCACCTCTCATTTGAGTAAGATGTGGCAGTCACCACTATGTAAGTACATCCTGCCTGATTTCACTTGCAATCTCTGTAAGAAAATGTGCAGGTCAGCAAGTGAACTTACCCAGTATTATAAGTCAAAGCCCCCTTATATCAATGCAGCAAGCCATAAGCTTGCCTGCAAAACTAGTGGCTTAGTATGTAACTCACTTGCTAGACTGATGTGTCACCAGAGATGACATCAACAATAAAGTCGAATTTCCACCATGCTTGTAACTCCTGTAAAATAGTTAAAGTAGCATAATTGGTTTTTCTGGTCATAGGTGGAATAATAACAATTTAAGTAGCCACATCAATTAAAATTGGGTCAATTATTAATCCAAATTAGCATGTATATATGCTAACCCTGTTAACTCTCCTGTGGAGTATAGGGCTACAACAACAAATTCAAATAATCGCACTAATTAAAATTGCATAAAATATTAATTTCCAAGGGTATCTGTGCAAAAGTGAATGAATTGGCCTCAATTTGGAATTTGAAGTCAGCACACCAATTCCATTTTACTTGCATGGTTCCTATAATTATTATTGAATTTTTATAAACTTAAAATTAATGTTAATTTTTATTTTACAATAATGTTCACTATGTACAAGGTTCATGTAGAGGGTTACAGAGCAAGAGGCACACGTCATGCAGGTATGTGGGGAAGATAATGTTTAACCCTAGATTTGAATAGATTAAGACTGTAGTGATCAGGGATGCATCCACTTGAGAGTTGGTTCCTCAAAGTAATGGTTCAAGGGAAGAATTGGATAGGAGAATCCTAAATATTGAATTTTATTTTAATTTTTATAATTAATTCCAAATTTAAGTTGTCTATTAAGGAGTTACTAAACTTTGAGCAATTATTATAGCATATATGATACATTATGTAATTATATTAAAAGAAAAAGAAAAAATTAGTGTATACTGCAAAATTAATAATGAAAATTTTGTTTTTGTCTAAACGTTTTATGATTAATTATGACAAATTATGTAATTATAAAGATAATTAAGATTATTAAGATAAATTATGCAATAATATAAAAAGAGAAATTGATATACTCTAAAATAATTACGTTATGTAATTATGACACATTATATAATTAATTATGACACACATTTAATTAATTATGTAATTAATTATAACACATAATTAATTATGTAATTAATAACATATTATGTAATAAATTATGGAACATTAAGTAATGATATTAAAAAAAAAAAATTGATGGATAACAAAAAGCCTTTGTTTTTGCCTAAAAAATACTTTTGAAAGTGCATGATAAAATTTAAGGCTTTACACTGAATATAATTTCCAGAGACTCAAGCTAACATAGAAAAAAATGCCTTGATGGAAAATAAGCAAACCAAATATGATATTATTGGAAAATGTCTAGTGAGAAAATATCATGCATAAGGTCTTTTTTCTTTTTTAAAAAAAATCTTCCTCTCAAGCAAATACAGCAGGATGTGTCTCAGAGCACAACAAGCTAAAATATGTGTGCGTCTTTCTGTATGTCTTTCTTTGATTGCACAAAACATTACTGCATAGAAAATCTGTCCGTGACTTGGAGAATATCTTTATTGCAAAAAAATGTAGCAGCAATTTTCACTTCAGCTGTGAATTCTTTCAGATGTTTACACCAGCTCTCCTTTTGATGATATAGAAGCCAAAGTAATGTACAGATTGTGATATTGAGATTGGGACAGTGACACATAGAGATCCATAAACATATACATACACATATATATATATATATATATATATATATATATATGTATTCAAGTTGAATAATCTAGACATATTATGTCTATCAATTTAATTTTAATCCTCTCTAGTAAACGTATCAATTTCTTAATGTCAGTACAAAACTGAGGGAGAAAAACGTTCTAATCATCCATATGGTTTTTATTTTCCCAAGTACTTTCCATATCATTCAAGATCATCTTCAGGGGTGAATTGCTAAGTTAAAGAATTAATGTACATCATGAATATGTGAGCATGAACGCTGTACAATTTGAAAAATTTACCACTATTTAAGGGAGGTAACTTAATTTATGTAAATACTTATTAAAAATTGTAATTACATGTTTTAAAATATTGTTTTAATTGTCTCACAGTTACAATTTTACAATTTTTTAACAATTACAATTTAGATATTTTAAAACCTTGCTGTTATAAATATTATATATGCTGGTTTTATGACTATGACTCTGCCAAGAAGACTTACAGTTCATATGAATAATTCAGTCTCCCAACATTTAAAGGAATATTCTTGTCTACATTCATGATTTAGAGAAATATTAAACCACAATACTCCACCAAGAAAATAGAAAACAAAAATTTCAAATTCTGGAAGTCCTTTATATAAAAAATTATGTCCAAGAATAAATAAAATCAATTATGAGTATAGCAAAAAATTTCTTAAATGTTTATAACAGAAAGATTTTAAAATATCTAAATTGTTAAAAACTGCAATTAAAACAATATTTTAAAACACATAATTACAATTTCTAATAATTATTTATATAAATTAAGATTGCATAGCAGTAAATTTTTTGAATTGTACAGTGTTCATGCTCCCATATTCATAACTTACATTAATTCTTTGTCTTAGCAATTCACCTATGAAGATGATCTTGGATAAGATTGAAAGTGCTTGGGAAAATAAAAGAAATAACTAGAATTATGGCATTTTTCATAATCAGTTTTGTAACAATACTAAGAAATTGATCCGTGAATTTGAGAGGATTAAAATAAAATAAATAGACATAATATATCTAGATTATTCAGCCAAACATGCTTGAAAGAAGAAATGCTGCCTTACTACACACACACACACACACACAGATATATCTATATATATATCCTACCTGCACCAATGGCTTTGGGGTAGAATCAATCAGGTTTCGCTCCCAGCTTGAGGCAATCAGATGTCTAGCCACACTGATGAGCTGTGAAGCATGAAGCAGTGAAACAGTCTGTCTGTGGATGACAATATATACATGCAGCTGAAAAAAATTATTTCGGTTCAGCTCTTGGGGAGAAAAGCGAATTTGTAAACAGTGACTATTACTGCTGCTGATGCAAGACTTTTCATTAAGATGAATTGAGTTCTCCAGTCACTTGCATGTTTATCTAAAAATAAATACATCTGAATTCACCTTCATCCCTGCCAGGCACCAATGGCTAAGGGGTAGAATTTCTGACTGATACCAAATCAGTTGGGTTTCGATCCTGACTTGAGATAATCGGATGTCTAACCATACTGATGAGCTGTAAAACAGTGAAACAGTCTGTCTGTGGATGACAATATATATATATATATATATGTGTGTGCGTGTGTGTGTAATATATATATATTGTTACTATATCTTTACAATTTATATTTTACTTGCCTTTTATCCTCTTGATCAGTGAAGTATTTTCAAACCTTACTTCATGGCTGAATATCATTTGAACATAAAGATATCACTAAAAACACCTATATATCATACAATTCATTCATACCATTACCAAAGCTAACCCCATTGTTTTTTTTTATATTCTCTATTTACCAATTTTTCTCATCTGATTTTTTATCTGATTTTTTTAAAAATATTCTCTTTATTTTATTTTCATTTGTTCTTTCTTTCTTTGATCCTTTTACCCTCTCTTTCATTTTCTGTTAGCAGGGGTGGGGTGATTTCAGATTTTTTTATCCTGTCTTCATTTTATCTTTCTTTTATTTCTTTTCTTCATCATCTTTTTTTTTTTAAACTAATAATTGTGTTCTTTCCCTTTCTGTTTTTTCTTCTTAGTCACTTTAATGGTAGCATTTTGTCTATTTCCATTTTTTTCATAAAAGTCACTTTATATCCATTATTTACACACTGGACTATTGTTCTTGTTGTTATTATCATAACATTTCAGCAGTTGTAACCTCTGACCCTCATCAGATGTCTTTTGATCTGGGAATTCTGGGAATTTTAAACTGAACCCTTTAATCTAAATTAGGTAGATTGTTCTAATTCCACTGTCCATGTTTAGGAATAACTCATCTTGTTTCCACAAGATATGATCAGCAGAATGACTTCAATTTACTCCCATAGATTAAATAAAGGGTTCAGTTTGAAAAACCCTGAAGGTTACAAGGACCTTATAAAGGCTGAAGTGTACAATGACCAAAACATTGTGATAAGAGCAACAAAGATGAAGACAATAATTTGTGTATAAATAATGTATATAATGATAACTACACGCTTACTTTATCTTTTTAAATTCTTTATTGTATTTGTTGTTTTTTTTTTTTAATATTTTTCACATTTTCTTTCTGGTCATTGCTATTATTTTTAACTTTATTACATTGCTTAATTTTTTTATGTGGGGATGTTAAAATATTCTCAGTCTAACTACTATTAAAAATAGTCTGTTCATATCTATCTATCTATCTATCTATCTATCTATCTCTGTTCATATCTATCTATATCTGTTCTTTGTCTATTCATCTATTTCAGTCTGTTCATATCTATGTATCTCATTCAGTCCATTCATATCTATCTATCTATCTATCTATCTATCTATCTTAGTCTGTCCACATCTATCTATCTTAGTCTGTTCACATCTATCTATCTATCTATCTATCTATCTATCTATCTTAGTCTGTTCATATCTATCTATCTATCTATCTATCTATCTATCTATCTATCTATCTATCTCACTCTGTTCCTAACTATCTATATTTTTTCTTTCTCTTTTTCTTTCCAAATCTATTCCTTTTCCTCCTTCATCCATTTTCTATTTTTTTTACTTTTCAATTTTTTCTTCTTTCAGAAAATCTTTTTATTTTCTGATACATATTTTTCTTTCCCTTTAGATACACTTTTCCAACTTTTCCTGACTCTTCCTTTCTCTTTATAACATTTCTCTTTTCTAAATTTCTTCCTCTTTTTCTTCCTTTCATTTTATTATAACACTTCTTCTCTATCTATCAACCATACTTTCCTCTCATTTTTTTTTTCTTTTTATCATCTAACACTTAATTTTCTTTCTAATATTTTCTGTTTTATTTGCTTCCTTCAAAATTTTGGGAGTGAGGTAGGTACTGATGCAACAAGGCTGTTCCTTAAACAGAAAAAATGCATTTTTTCCCACTTACTGCACTCAATAGATGGTTAGTTATCATCTTAACGATAGAAAGTGGCTCCAGTCAGATTTCCCCTTTCATCCTCAGTTCCTCTGCAAACATTATTCAGGAATGCTGCTTTGGATTGGCGCTGCTGCTGAATACCATTCCTGCAAGCCGGATTATTTCACTTGACATATGTTTTATGAATGCCAAGGCTGTGCTGTGTTCTGTCAATTGCAATCAAGAATCGACAGATTTTGGTATGCATGTAGGTACACAGGGATATTATACATATCAAAGAATCAATGTGTATGGGCAGATGTGTATTTGAGCATGTCTATTTTGGGCATGTGGATTTGCAGTTTTTGTATAATTATGTCATAGCATATCAGGATGTGTTGAAATGCATTACATGTCATCTTAATAGTGTAAACATGTATATATATATATATATATATATATATATATATATATATATATAAGATTTCTGCTGGTTTATGAATGCATCTTACTTAAATTATTCTATTGAAAGTTTTTATAAATATAGTTACTAAAATTCACTTAGTCTGGCTTAGGACTGCAATCAGTGTGTACTTTAAAATGATGGAGCTAATTAGTAAATGTCTATACATTCTATTGTTTTATGTCAGGTACTCATTTGAGATAATAAGCTTAGTCTGGTAAAAATCATAATTATGGAGCACTTATGATAATTAGTACTGCTTAGTGATTAGCAACAGACTACTTCATTGTTCTATGTCAGGCATTCATTGGAGATAATGAGCCTAGCTTAGTCTGATACAAGGTCATAATTATGGAGTACTTAATAAAGACTGCACTGACTAGCAATGCTCTACTTGTTAATAGCAGACAACTATGTTAGATCAGTAATTAGCTTAGCTTCATCTTCTTCTATGTACTATGTCCCTTCAAAACTTGAATAATTATTACTCTTCACAACTTCCTATCCTTTTTAGTTCTTAGTAAGAGTCATCTCATTACACAAGCTTATTAGGTAGGTTGCTTGCTCTTTTCTTTTATCCTTTATGCATTCAATATGTCCCGTAAGTGTTAAATTTGTTAAGCCCTCTTTCCTCATTATGTGACTAAGAAATTTCAACCACCTCTTTCTGACTCAAAGTATAAGCCTCCTTTTTGTTTTGATTTTTCTTAAAACTTTATTGTTACTTACATGGTATTATCAGCATCATACTGTAGAATCATATTTCTTTTGGCACAAGACTCTTCTTCATCTGTGAGGAGATTGCTCAGCATTCACTGCCTTATAGGAGGAGTGAGATTGTATAACAGTTCAGCACTCTTTTCATATATCACATCTATTAAAAGTATATAAAGACTGAAGTGAACAACATGCTCCTGGGTAAGAATGAAGAACATACTGGCCAAAGTCAAATGGCCAAAATATAATCCACAGAGAACACCCTCCCTGCCTCCCATCAGAATAGCTAATGCCCAACTCCAAGAGAGCACCTCATTGTGCCTGCTTGGTCTCACACTGTCTGCTGATATGAGATGGAACAAATACATAGACTCAATAGCTTCATCTACTGCAAGGAAAGTTGGTTCTCTGTGTCATGCCAGAAAGATTTTCTCATCTGAGTCCATCTTTCAAATCTATAAATCAACAATCCGTTCTTGCATGGAATATTACTGTCATATATGGTTGGATGCCCCTGCTGTAAGTCTCGAGGTCCTCAACAAAATCTAGAGACAGATATGCAATGTGATAGGTCCTGGTCTGCCATCTAGTCTATAGTCGCTTTCTTACAGACAGACATGTCATGGCTTCCCTCTGTCTCTTTTATATGTATTTTCATTGCAATTGTTCCAACGAGTTGCCTTCTATGGTTCCCAGACAGCATGAATTTAAGCAAGCTGTTAGGTTGGCATCTCGGTCCCACCCTTTCGCTGTCATGTATTTTCAAAAATATATTTTTGAATTTTAAGAATATTATTATTAGACAATGGTGGCTCTACTCTGATTCTTCTGTTTAAGTCCTCATTTATAATTACTGAGGCTAGGCAATAGTGATATAAAATTTAAATATAGAAAGATTTTTGTTGAACTTAAAGCAAAGTGTTATCAGTAATCTTTTAAGCATTTTTTATTTGTATTTGCTTTAAGACTAAAGTCCTCATCTTTGTTGTTATTATGACAATGGCTTGACTGATGTGCTCTCCAGCCTTCCCTTGGTGTCTCTCAATCTGGATAAACTTCAGGAAATTTTGAACTGAACCTTTATGGAATTGTTCCTTTTAGTGCTATTTTGTTATTGCTCACCCTGTTTCCAGAGAGTCTAAGTCTATACTACCCAGTCCAGAGATTGAACTCACATTTAATATGTCACTAAGTTTAATGGACCAATGCTAGGGCTGCTCAGCAAACTTGACTTATTCAGGAAAGACATTACAATAATCAAAAATCTTTACTGGTATCAAACCACCTACATAAAGATACAAAATGAGCTCAGCAAATATACAAAATAGAAAGGGGCGTAAGATAAGGGTGTGTCTTCTCAACAGGCTTATTAAACCTATACAGCAAGGCAATTCTGAGAGAACTTGAAATCCTACTGGGATTCATCACTGGTGGTCACAGTCTTAACAACATAAGATATGCAAATGACACAGTACTGATAGCAGACAGAGAAAGGAAACTAGAAAACCTCTTACAGAATGATTGAGAGCAAGAAGAAGGGACTAAGCATAAATTACAAGAAGACAGAATGCATGGTCATCAGCTAAAAGATGAGCCAAAAATGCAATTTACACTTTAATCAAGCAAGTGCAGAAATTTAAATATCTGGGAAGTGTTCTGACAGAGGATGGTAGGTGCGATGATGAGATCCAAAGATGCATTGGGATAGCCAAAGATGCAGTTGAAAAGCGAGGCAGAGTATTACAAGACAGGTGGGTCTTGTTGGTAACAAAGAAAAAGAGTAATGAATTGCTAAATGATATCTGTCCTCCTTTACAGTAGCAAATATTGGACAGTCTCCTCAAGGATGAAGAAGAGACTCGAAGCAACAGAGGTGTGATTCTACAGAAGGATGCTAAGGATACCATGGGCTGAACATGTGAGCAATTAGGATTGGAGAAGATGCAAACAAAGAGGAAACTAATACTTAACATCAGGAAGGGGTAGCTGAAATTTCTGGGACATATAAAGAGAAAAGAGGGTTTGGTAAATCTGATACTCACAGAGCTGACAGAGTAAAAGAGAGACAAGAGAAAGCAACAATGACATACTTAACGGGTTTAAGCAAGTGGATGACAGAAGAAAGTCTGGGAGAAATAAAAAAAGACAAAACTTACTGAGAGCTACAAGGGACAGGAGGAGGTGGAGAGCCATGATTGCATACATCCTGAAAGTGCAGGGCACATAAAAGAAGAAGAAGGATGTTTAGAACTTGGAATCTTAAAGCTAATGTACTGTCTGTTTGCTGCTGTCTCAGCTGCTGTTACACTTGTTCTCTAATAATAAATACTATTTTTCAAAGTCCAAGTACATTTATTTGAAATACCCGTGTTTTATACAATGCTTAAGTCCTTTTACCAAAATTTCTAACAAGTTTTATTCAAGTAATAAATCACATTATTCAAATTTTGTTGTTTTTTTCTATTCTTATTTTATTTCTATTATAATTTGATTTCGTTTTGCATGAATGTTGTATCAGCATCAAAATACATTTTTATTTTAACCTTTTATTTTCAAATTCTAGAATTTCATTGTCTTTCTGTATTGGGATTGAAGTTATCTCTCTATCTGAAAGATTTTCTGCATCAGATCGATTGCAACATGTTTTGATAAATTAAAAATTTGTTTATGTTATATTTTCCTTTGATAAACCATTCATAGTGTTGTTTACATCATTTCACAAGATTCATTTTTTTACTTGCATAATCATGGTTGTCCATTTACAGGTAAAAGAAGATTCATTTATTTACTTACATAATCATGGTTGTCCATTTACTGGTAAAATAAGATTAATTTATTTACTTGCATAATCGTGGTTGTCCACTTACTGGTAAAATAAGATTCATTTGTTTACTTGCATAATCATGGATGTCCATTACTGGTAAAATAAGATTCATTTATTTACTTGCATAATAATGGTTGTCCACTAACTGGTAAAATAAGATTCATTTATTTAATGCATTATCATGATTGTCTACTTACTGGTAAAATAAGGTTAATTTATTTACTTACGTAATCATCGTTGTCAACTTACTGGTAAAATAGAATTCATTTTTTTACTTGCACAATCATTGCTGTCCACTTACTGGTAAAATATGATTCATTTATTTACTTGCATAATCATGGTTATCCAGTTACTGGTAAAATAAGATTCTTTTTTGTAATTGCATAATCATTGTTGTCCTCTTACTGGTAAAATAAGAGTCATTTATTTACTTACAAAATCATGGTTGTCCACTTACTGGTAAAATAAGATTCTTTTTTTTACTTGTATAATCATTATTGTCCACTTACTGGTAAAAAAAGATTCATTTATTTACTTGCATAAGCATGGTTGTCCACTTACTGGTAAAATAAGTTTAATTTATTTGCTTGCACAATAATTATGGTCCTCTTACTGGTAAAATAAGATTCAATTATTTACTTGCATTATCATGATTGTCCACTTACTGGTAAAATAAGAATCATTTATTTACTTTCATAATCATTATTGTCCACTTACTGGTAAAATGAGATTCTTTTTTGTACTTGTATAATCTTACTGGTAAGATGAGATTCTTTTTTAACTTGCATAATCATGGTTGTCCACTTACTGATAAATAAGATTCATTTATTTACTTTCATAATCTTGGTTGTCCACTTACTTGGAAAATAAGATTCATTTATTTACTTACATAATCATGGTTGTCAACTTACTGGTAAAATAAGGTTCTTTTTTTACTTGAATAATCATTATTATCCACTTAGTGGTAAAATGAAATTCTTTTTTTTACTTGCATAGTCTTGTTTGTCCAATTACTGGTAAAATAACATTCCTTTATTTACTTGCATAATCATTATTGTCCAGTTGCTGGTAAAATAAGATTCATTTATTTACTTGAATAAATTATGATTGTCCACTTACTGGTACAATAAGATTAATTTATTTACTTGCTAATCATGGTTGTCCACTTACTGGTAAAATGAGTTTATTTTTGTACTTGCATAATCATGGTTGTCCACTTACTGGTAAAATAATATTCATTTATTTATTTGCATAATCATGGTTGTCCACTTAGGGTAAAATAAGATTCATTTATTTACTTGCATAAATTATGATTGTCCACTTACTGGTAAAATAACATTCACTTATTTTCTTGGATAATCACGGTTGTCCACTTACTGGTAAAATAAGATTCATTTATTTACTTGCATAATCATGGTTTTCCACTTACTTTTAAAATAGGATTCATTTATTTACTTGCATTATCATTATTGTCCACTTACTGGTAGAATAAGATTAATTTGTTTACTTGCATAATCATGGCTGTCCATCTACTGGTAAAAGAAAATTCATTTATTTACTTGTATAATCAATGTTGTTCACTTACTGGTAAAATAATATCCTTTTTTTTACTTGCATAATCATGATTTTCCACTTACTGGTAAAATAAGATTCATTTATTTACTTACATGATCATAGTTGTCCACTTACTGGTAAAATAGGATTCTTTATTTGTACTTGCATAACCTTGGTTGTCCACTTACTGGTAAAATAAGATTCATTTATTTACTTGCATAATCATGATTTACCATTTACTTGTAAAATACCTTTCATTTATTTACTTTCACAATAATTATGGTCCACTTACTGGTAAAATAATATTCATTTATTTACTTGCATAATTATTATTGTCCACTAACTGGTAAAATAAGATTCATTTATTTACTTGCGTAATCATGGTTGTCCACATACTGGTAAAATAAGATTAATTTGTTTACTTGCATAATCATGGTTGTCCACTTACTGGTAAAATAAGATTCATTTATTTAGTTGCAAAATCATGGTTGTCCACTTACTTGTAAAATAATATTCATTTATTTACTTGCATAATTATTATTGTCCACTTACTGGTAAAATAACATTCATTTATTTACTTTGTGTAATCATGGTTGTCCACTTACTGGTAAAATGAGATTCTTTTTTTTACTTGCATAATCATGATTTACCACCTATTGGTAAAATACCTTTCATTTATTTACTTGCAAAATAATTATGGTCCACCTACTGTTAAAATAAGATTCATTTATTTACTTGCAGTATCATGATTGTCCACTTACTGGTAAAATAAGATTCATTTATTTACTTGCATAATCATGGTCACGTACTTACTGGTAAAATGAGATTCTTTTTTTTACTTGCTTAATCTTGGTTGTTCACTAACTGGTAAAATAAGATTCATTTTTTTACTTGCGAAATAATGGTGGTCCACTTACTGGTACAATAATATTCATTTATTTACTTGCATAATCATGGTTGTCCACTAACTGGTAAAATAAGATGCATTTATTTACTTGCATAATCATGATTGTCCACTTACTGGTAAAAGAAGATTAATTTGTTTACTTACATAATCATGGTTGTCCACTTACTTGTAAAATAAAATTCATTTAATTACTTGCATAATCATGGTTGTTCACTTACTAGTAAAATAAGACCCTTTTTTTTACTTGCGTAATCATGGTTGTCCACTTACTGGTAAAATGAGATTCTTTTTTTTACTTGCATAAGCTTGGCTGTCCACTTTGTGGAAAAATAAGATTCATTTATTTACTTGCATAATCATGGTTTTCCAATTACTGATAAAATAAGATTCTTCTTTTTTACTTGCATAATCATGGTTGTCCACTTACTTTTAAAATAAGATTCATTTATTTACTTGCATAATAATTATTGTCCACTTACTGGTAAAATAAGATTCATGAATTTACTTGCATAATCATGGTTGTCCACTTACTGGTAAAATAAGATTCTTTTTTTTACTTGCATAATCATGGTTGTCCACTTACTGGTAAAATGAGATTCTTTTTTTTACTTGCATAATCATGGTTGTCCACTTACTGGTAAAATGAGATTCTTTTTTTTACTTGGATAATCATGGTTGTCCACTTACTGGTAAAATGAGATTCTTTTTTTTACTTGCATAATCTTGGTTGTCCACTTACTGGTAAAATGAGATTCTTTTTTTTACTTGCGTAATCATGGTTGTCCACTTACTGGTAAAATGAGATTATTTTTTTTACTTGCATAATCTTGGTTGTCCACTTACTGGTAAAATAAGATTCATTTATTTACTTGCATAATCATGGTTGTCCACTTACTGGTAAAATGAGATTCTTTTTTTACTTGCATAATCATGGTTGTCCACTTTTGGTAAAATAAGATTCATTTATTTACTTGCGTAATCATGGTTGTCCACTTACTGGTAAAATGAGATTCCTTTTTTTACTTGCATAATCATGATTGTCCACTTTCTGGTAAAATAAGATTAATTTCATTACTTGCATAATCCTAGTTGTCCACTTACTGATAAAATAAGATTAATTTGTTTACTTGCATAATCCTTGTTGTCCACTTACTGGTAAAATAATTTTCATTTATTAACTTGCATAATTATGGTTGTCCATTTACTGGTAAAATAAGATTCATTCATTTACTTGCATAATCATTATTGTCCACTTACTGGTAAAATGAGATTCTTATTTTGTACTTGCATAATCTTTCTTGTCCACTTACTGTTAAAATAAGATTCATTTATTTACTTGCAAAATCATGGTTGTCCACTTACTGGTAAAATAGGATTCATTTATTTACTTGCGTAATCATGGTCGTCCACTTCCTGATAAAATAATATACATTTATTTACTTGCGTTATCATGGTTGTCCACTCACTGGTAAAATAAGATTCTTTTTTTCACATGCATAATCATGGTTGTCCTCTTACTGGTAAAATAAGGTTAATTTGTTTACTTGCATAATCATGGTTGTACCCTTACTGGTAAAATAAAATTCATTTATTTACTCGCATAATCATGGTTGTTCACTTACTGGTAAAATAAGACCCTTTTTTTTACTTGCATAATCATGATTGTCCACTTACAGGCCAAGTATACCTATCTACAAGGGTAGCTAGCTGATTACTCTTGCATATACCTGCACTGGCACTTCTGTGTTTTTCAATAGCCACACAGCCATCTTGTGGTTTAAACTGCAACTATGCTGAGTGTACCAAACCTTCATCTGCAACAATTTAAATGCACTGTCAGTTGCTATCTACTGTTCTTCTGATTACTCTTTTCTCTTTCCACTCATTATTAATGTTTGTGTTCCTAATTCTTCCACAGCCAGACCCTGTAACTCCTGGTGTCTTAGTGGCTTTACTGCCTTACATGGGGTGATACCAATAAAAAAAAAATGTTACAGTTTCTAGAGAGAGAGTACATAATCTGGTACAACCAGTAGTTGAAGTACTAGTACACTGCAACTCTCAGTCATGGTGACTTGTAACTTTATGCTAGCACAACCATGAACATCTTCCCAACAGTTTAGACTGTCCAGTTTCATTCACAAATGTTTGGTCAACCTGTGGGAAAGTTTCCAGTAACTTCCCAATGTTGCCACATGCTATGATCATCTCGGGTCAATATTTTAAAGCAGTGACCTCCTTGACAAAACAATCATGGTGAAATCTGATCTCATGGTTGGAATGCTATCATTTTAACTTCTCAACCATGCACTCATATTTGCATAGCAATACGTTTAGATCTGCAAAGGTGGGAAAGAAAAACCAATTAATTAGAAAAAAATTATTTCTAAAAATTATAATTGTGAAAACAGGATCTTGATCAACAAACTGAGTGACAGCACTTCGCCAAACAATCAAAACTTTCACCCTCAGGAGAAATTTCAATACACTTAAATTATGTCTATAGGTTAAATCCACTTTGACAGAAAGGGAGACAAGCTACTGCCACTGCACATCTATTAAGCTGAAGCGCAGAAGTCTAATATCTTGAGAAATTTGTTAGCCAAGGAAGGTGAGTTCAATCCTAGGTAGAACTACAAGAGTCAGCATAGTTAAGGATAATGATATACTAATCCAAATACATTTTTTAATTTCAAATCAATGCT
This sequence comes from Acanthosepion lycidas, assembly GCA_963932145.1. Taxonomy (NCBI): domain Eukaryota; kingdom Metazoa; phylum Mollusca; class Cephalopoda; order Sepiida; family Sepiidae; genus Acanthosepion; species Acanthosepion lycidas. The sequence goes on along the minus strand of OZ010596.1, from coordinate 60,542,030 downwards.
TTTTTTCTTAATATACTTACTCTCTTTGGTAATTCCAAGATTTTTATATGACCTTTAGGTTGCCCTACAATTTTTATATGCTATAACAGATAAGTGTAGTTTATATATATATATATATATATATATATATATATATATATATATATTCTGCAAAGTACCTTAGACATTTCTATGAAGATTGTCTGTCTTGTTCATTAGCTGTGGATATTATTTGTAAAATATCTTTCATTACTACTATTACTAGTATTCTCTGAGAAAACTGAATTGGTAGTATTTTATTTTATTTAATAAAATGGTATAAGAATATATATTTAAAAATTATTAGGTTGGTGCAAAAATAATATCGTTTTTTGACGTATTTTTTAATGTCAAAAAACGATATTATTTTTGCACCAACCTAATATTTGTAAAGTTGTATAAATAGTATTTCCTGATATTAATTCAATCAGAAAATTGTAACCTATCATTAAACGAGATGTATAGAAGAATGGAAAGCAATATTCAAGTAAAGAAAATCTCTGGGAAATAATGAAAAAGGTAATAAGTAATGTTAATCAAAAACAGCAGGTGAAAGGTTGTGGAAGATTATAGAATGTTAAGGAGCTCATATTAACATATGAAATAATAAATAACAATTTATTCAGGTGTATATGAGATATTTTGTTTCTGGTACTTACATATTTTGAATTTATGTATAAAATAAGAAATAATGTTTTGCATGGTCAATGACTGCTAAATGACTCCTTATAAGGAAATAGCTAATATTACCTTTACCATTGGTTTGCTTGAGTAATAAAATTTAACACCCACAAAATAAGATATTTTCAGTAATTTTAATAAGGACAGATATTAACTCACATAATGTATTTTATGTATAAATGTAAATATCGTCTGCAAATTTTACAAACATTGGTTGGATAAAACCAATTTTATTGTGAAAATATAGTATACCTTTGGAGCTTATAAATTTAACTAAAGGCATTTAGGCATTGAATAAAATTAATTAGACTTAAATATGGCATGTTTTAAAAAGTTTTATCTATTTTGGAAAAAAGGTATCAAAAAGTTTGAATAAAAGTATTTATATGTTTGAGGTTCCTGTACCAGATAATATCATTCTTTCTTCTTAGTATATTTATCATTTTAACAAGCCATATGACTTTTATGTGTAAAGTTTAATTACTTCTAGTCAAACAATAAGGAATCACCCAATGTTTCAGATAACCATATTTTTCTTGCCAAATCTTCATAAGACTGAGACAACAGTGTCATAGTTTCCTGACAGGAAGATAAGAGTTGAAGAATTGTCTGAAGATATTTATCTATTTATCAAAGTTAATTAAGATTGACTATATTTATTTGTGAACAATTCAAGAATTTTGTACAAGAATCAAAAGTTATAATGCTGAGGGGTAAAGGTGTGTTATACATGAAGATAATATTTTGACATCTTTGTTTATTTTAATTTTTTAAAAAATAACTGTTATATACAGTACAAATTTTGGAAATATATTTTCATGTTAGAAAGCCACATCTTTTCCCAATTTTAAAAACTGAAAGATATTCAAATCTGTGGTTTAAACAGACTCCTAAAATTGTTTTGATGATAATATTATATCATGTGTAAACTGAAATTTTTACCTGAATTTTTGAGATAAGTAATTGTATACTGATTTTCTTCAACTAATATCCTCATCTTGGTTGTATTAGCTATATCATTTCAGCTATTTCAGAGATTTAAAAAAAAAAAAAATCATCTCACCCCAAGCAAGGTGATATAAAATTCACTAAGATGCAGGGGATTACTGAGAGTGAAGAAAAGAGAGTAGATAATAAAAGAATGGGATTCAAGGAGATCAAAGATGATGATTGACATTGCATTTAACTTTTTGAAGATTGCAGTTGGCAGGAAAGCAGGAAGAGATTTTCATAAGCAAGAAATGCAGGAGGAGAAACCATTATCATAGAACTTATGGTTACAAATAGCAATTTCAACAGCAAAATTATGAGACCTATCTGCCAATCAAGTACTGTGTTTAAATTTATGAAGTTAAGGTACCAAAGAGAAAATCTCATCAGTACAATTACTATGAAAATATTTGTAGAAAGGACATTATGTTACAGGGTAGGAAAGTGAATGAAGATGAGATGCCAGGTCAAGACCAATAACATTGTAGATTCCTCTTTGGATTTTGCCAAGAATTTCTAGATATATATCAGAAGCACCAGACCAGATGTAGTAGCAATGAAAATTTGCTGATGCTTCACCAAATTTTATATGATAAAAAGTACATTGAAAAATAAAAAAAAAACAGAGAGAGAGAGAGTTAAAGGTAGATAATATCAGATTCGGAGTCAGAATATTATCATTGATAATTCTATCCTTCAATATGTGGACCCTAGGTACTATATTCTTTATACTTGATATAATACAGAAATATCACTTATAAAATCGGTCAATAATTATTTACAAGCAATGCATAATAATATTTTTAATTTTGAAATCATATTTATTTTTGGACTATGAATTTTTTTAAAACTGTTTCTAAATTTTTGATTCACTTTCAATCATTTCACCTAACCTGTTGTTCTTTTCTGCTGCACCTATGACCCATGGCAAACCATTTGTGAACCACTGCCTGATAGCATTGACAGCAAAATGAAAATATTCTACCCCTATGATTCCAAATTCCCAGAAAGATACCAACTATGGTATTATGACTATAACAACCAAGGTCAGGATAACCGTCTGATTAAATCAATGAAAATTTATTGTATTCAACTGTTCATGCATTCTTAACATGAAAATAAAATATATTCATGGATTTTATATGAAAAAATAAGGGTTTATATAATACATGCAATCACATTGTGTTGGCAGGTGTTTAACATACTTCCCCCATAAAGAACAATAACTCAAAATACAATTGAGTTACTTCCCTTGTCTGCTAGTGGTAGTGTGGCACTTCTGAATCCAACATGGTGACAAGCAGACATGCACATGGAACTCATGGTTTAAATCCAACCTAATCCTTGCTGTTCTCAGTAAATGAATGAAAGTTATTTTATTGGGTTAAAATACACTTGTCTTTTATTTTCATTTGTTTTTTTTTTTTGACGTACAGTGGACATTAATGATTAAGTATAACTCAAGACTTCAATGTTAAATAAAGCAGTATTTAATTACAACCGCAAATAAATACTTAATAAGAAGAAAGAAGTAAAAGTCAACCAAAGATAATTAACCATTTCAGTGAATACATTGTTAGTAGTGCGGCTCGGCTTAAGTCTGGTAAATCCTAAATCAAATCAACACACAATAATTCACACTAATTCAACTGGATAGTTCCACTCAACAATCACTCAAATAATCACTTCAGGCAGTAGCCTGACACCGCTATTTATACACCTGGCAGAAAACATATATTCATAAGACCAGAGTGTCGGTAGTTATTTTCTTCTGATATGACATTTTTGTTCATCTCAACAACTTTGGATATAATACATTGTAAATAAATTAATACAGTAAATCATTTTTAACTATAGTTACTGTTTGATTTTCTTTCCAGATATGATGTAATCATGACTCTCCACAATTTTGTGTCTCTTGTAGCTTTGAGGAACATTTGATTTTTTACAATCCTTCTCTGTTTCTACTCTATATTTATACAGACAAACTAATTTGGTAGGTTACTTGCTTCTTCACTCTGCCCTTCCTGCCTCTAGTAGGTCATGTGGGTGTTAAATTTTCCAAACCCTATTTCCTCATAATGTGACCTCAAATTTTTAAATATATGTGCCCTACAAGTTCCCTTTTTCTTTAAAATATTGATTTGTTTTTTATGGTTTATCAGCCCTGTGTGGCTTATTTAAAGCTAAATTATATTTTGGATTTTTCTTTAAAAACTTTTGTTGCTTATATGTTTAGTTCATGGTATTGTTAGCATCCTTCTTTAGAATCATATCTCCTCTTCATTCACTGCCATATAGAAGAAGAGATATGGCATAGCTCAGTATTCTTTTCTTTGTTTTTAAAGAAATTTTTCTATTTCTTAATACTTTGCTTGGTTTCTGGACTTTTAATGACCTGAATTTTTAATGGTTTAGCCACAAAAACAAAATTTTATTTAACACAATTATCTGACTTAGCTATCAAAGCCTTGATGATGACAGTGGAAAATATTGAAAGTACTTGGGAAAAATAAAAATGACAAATATAACCACAGTAACTTTTGTTTTAATCCTGATTTTAGAACTCTTATAAAAGATTATGAAGGGATTTTATTGAAAATAAACAAATATATTGTGTATAAATTGTTTAATCAGACATGTTTAAATGGCAGGTCAGGTCAGGTCAGGTCACAAGATCTGCTACTGGTAACCCATAATCCAATACTACCTGCTCCAGGGCCAACTTGCAGGATCTCCAAGATGAACCTCCATATCACATTACCAAAGAGGCAACAAGGCATCAGAGTGCCCAAGTGACTGAACTTTTCAAAGCTAAAGAATGACCTGGTTAAAAAAAAAAAAAACTGGTAGAGGAGTTGAACAACAAACTACTACCACCTAACACAGATCTGCACATTGAATTGGATTGTACTAAGATGCTGTCTCCCCTGCAGCCTCAGAAGCTGTGGTACCCATCATCTGCAAACACCAGGAGTAATTTGACAAAAACAACAGTTGCATCCTGACTCTACTGGAGGAGAAACACCAACTCCATTGAGGACTACTTAACAATCCATCCTCCACATCCAAGAAGGAAGCCTTCAGCACAACCAGAAGAGTTGTTTGGTCAGAACTATATGCAAGTTAAATGGCTTAGCAAGTGGGTTGATGCCATCCAGGACTATGCAGAGAGGAAGGACATGAGGAACTTCTACAGTGCTCTCAAGGCTGTCTATGGTCCCACTTTGCCTGTGTCATCCATCCCTTGCTCAGTGCAGATGAGAACACATTGATCTTGGACAAGGAGAAGATACTTGAGTGCTGGGCAGAACAGTTCAGCAGTATACTCAATGAATCATCAACCATTAAATGACACTCTGGCAAATCCACCAACTAGAGAAGAAGTTACCAAAGCCATCAAGCACCTGTCAAGCAGCAAGACACTTGGTGCTGACTCCATCCCAGCTAAGATCTATGCTTCTGGTGGCTCAAAACTGAATGAAACCCTTATGGGCCTATTCAGTTCCATATGGACTCAAGAAAAACTATCCCAGGAACTTAAGCATGTTTCCATTATCGACCTCTACTTGTGCAAAGGAAACAAGAATGCCTGTGGCAACCAACACAGCTTCTCCTTGCTTACCATTGCTGGGAAGGTTCTGGCCTGCATTTTGTTCAATCATCTCAAGGCATACCTGGAAAGTGACCTGCTTCTTGAGAGCCAATGTGGATTCCACATGGGATGCAGCACTGCAGACATGGTTTTCACAACTCAGCATCTGCAAGAGATGTATTGTAGCAGAATGTCAAACTGTATACACCACCTTTGTGGATCTGACAAAGGCATTTG
>OZ010596.1:60491509-60531509 GCA_963932145.1 Acanthosepion lycidas | reverse complement strand
AATCATTTTTTTGCATATTTCAGAATTAAAGTGAATTATCATACGTCTATATTTTTAGAAAGTATCACTGATTTGACCAGATTCTATATTTTCTGCAGGACCTAATATAATTTTTTTTCAAATAAGTATTTGAAATTATGAAGGAATATAGAATTTTTTTTATTTTACAGGATTTAGTCCATAAGTTGATCAAGGGAATTAATTTTGTAATCTTGCAAACAGTTATATATTTGTATATCTTGGTGGAAAGTGCTGGGTAAATCAACTAGTATGGTATAAATATATTTATCTTAGCTTTATTTCTAGTTTTTGATACACCTACTCCTCTATTGGATTGGGTACAGTTTATAAAAATGAGTATGTATTTTTGCATATACACTCTTCCATTTATTCTTTTATTTTTTATGATTGCACCAACCCATTGATGAATATTAACAAAAATCTACTTAAATGTTGACATATTGGCAGACACACACACACACACACACACACACAGATACACATACACATGCACAAACAAACACACAAATACGCACATAGACAGAGTGACTCCCTCAGACAAATTCTCTCAGTGATTTGTATATAACCTGCTAAATAAAGGCGTATGTTGTTCCTGTGGCAAGATGGATATTTTCAATGTTGTGTTTTGCTTGAGCACTCAACTCTATTAGATTACAGTCAGGAAGGAAAACAGACTAAAAAATAATTCACTCACTTCTCTTTTTCTCCTACTTGAAATTAATCAACTTCTGCAAGGCCACCAGCAAGAAAGAAATCCTGAATGAAACAGAAAGAAAGAAAAAAGAAAGAAGGAAAGGAAATTATAATAACTGAATAGAAAAAGAGAGAGAAAGAGAAGTATAAGAATTGAAAGAAGAAAGAAAGAAAAATGGAAAGAAAACAGAAAATGAAAGCAACTGGAAGGAAAAAGAGTGAAAGAAAGAAGAAAGAAAATGGTGACAACTGAAAAGAGAAAGAAAGAAAATTATAAAATTTAAAAGAAAATAGAATAATAAGAAAATAAAAGCACTAGAAAGAAAGAGAGAGATAATGAAAGAAAGAAAACAGAAAATTAAAGCAATTGAAAAGAAAAAGTGTGAAAGAAAAAAGATAATTATAACAACTGAAAGAAAGAAAAGAAAGAAAGAAAGATAAAGAAAGAAAGAAAAGAACAATAACAATTCAAATAAAGAAAATAAAAGCAAGAAAGAAAAGAAGAAAATAATAACAATTGAAACAAAGAAAGCAAATAGAAGCAATAAAAACAAAGAAAGAAAGAAAGAAAATTATAACAATTGAAAGGATGAAGAAAGAAAGAAAGAAAGAAAGGGAGAAAGGGAGAAAATGATTAATAACAATTGAGAGAAAAAAAATAAAAGTAATAGAAAGAAATAAAACAAAAATAAAGCCATTGAACGGAAAAAGAGTGAAAGGAAAAAGAAAGAAAAGAAAATTATAACAATTGAAAGAAAGAAAGAAAGAGAATAAAAGCAACAGAAAGAAAGCTTTAAAGAAAGTGTGAATAACTGAAAAAGCAAAGAAATTTAAAAAGATAGGCTTAGTAGGGGAGATGGTGAAGAAAGGGAAATGAAAAAGTGAAAAGAAATCAAAAAAATTAAAGGAAGCATTCAAAAGGGAATTGAAAAAATAAGTAACTGGAAGAAGAATGATAAATGAAGAAATGTGGGAATAAAAAAGACTTTAGGAAGAAGGAAATATTAAAAGCTGAGAAAGACATTGAAAAAAACAAAGAAAAAAACAAGGAAAATAAACAGAAGAACAAAAGTGGAGAGGGAAGAAAAGAACAGAAACAAAAGTAATGGAGCATTAAAGAGAAAGATAAATGTAAGTAAAAGTTAAGAAAAGTGCATGATGGAGACAGAGAGAATAAGACTAGAGAGGCTAGGTGAGTGATAGAAAGAAAGAGATAAGAAGAGAGAGAAAGAGGGCAAGAGAGAGATTGACTAAGGGGTTGACAGAAAAAGTAGTCAGGAAGAGAGAGAACAAAAATAAGCAGGAGAGGGAAACCAAGAAGAAAATAGATGTGGAAGAGGTAGACAGAAGCCAAATAAGAGACAGAGAGAAAGAAAGACATAGAGAAGAGAAGAAAGCAAGAAAGTACAGCTGTTTCATATATATATATATATATATATATATATATATATATATATATATATATATATATGCACACGTGGCCTGACGATTGCATATAGCATGAAACAGACTGTTGCCTCTAAGTGTTGACTTCTATGTTCACTTTTATATTTACACATGCTCTATCTCTGATATTGCGCACTTTATTCCATAAATATAGCACACCATAAGACTATATTTCTTTATATATATATATATATATATATATATATATATATATATATATATATATAATATAAAACATAAACGGTTAATGGGCAGAGTTGAATCAGACCATGAAAGAGTAGTACAAAAATTTCTCAATACATGTGTGAAAAAAATAAAGGTAAAAATAACATGTAGAGATTTAAACTTTAAAAATTAGGAGGTCAAGGTCACGTATTCTATTTGACCTCCTAATTTTTAAAGTTTGTATATATGTGTGTGTGAGTGTGTGCACATGTGTATGTATGTTTGGTTAAATAATCTAGACATATTATGTCTATTTATTTTAATTTTAACCCTCTCAAGTTCATGTATCAATTTCTTAGTGTTGGGACAAGAAGACTTACATTTCATATGAATGATTATAGTTCAATCTCCCAGCAATTAAAGGAACATTCCTGTCCACATTCACGATTTAGAGAAATATTAAACCACAATACAACTATACTCCACTATGAAAATAAAAAAACTTAAAATTCTGGAAGCCATTTATATAAAAACATTACTGCCAAAAATAAATAAAATCAATTATGAGTATAGCAACAAAATTCTAAAATGATTATAACAGAAAGATTTTAAAATATCTAATTTATAAATGATAAATACTACAATTAAAACAATATTTTAAAACATCGAATTACAATTTTTAATGAGAATTTACATAAATTAGGATACCTCCCTCATATAGTGGTAAATTTTTTGAATTGTACAGCATTCATGATCACATATTCATAACTTACATTAATTCTTTGTCATAGCAATTCATCCCTGAAGATGATCTTGGATGAGATTGAAAGTACTTGGGAAAATAAAAACCATATGGATAATTATAGTGTTTTTCTCCCTTAGTTTTGTACAAACACTAAGAAATTGATATGTGAACTTGAGAGGATTAAAATAAAAATAAATAGACATAATATGTCTAGATTATTCAGCCAAACATGCTTGAATGAAGATATACTACTTAAGTATACATATATAATAATATATATATATATATATATATATATATATATATATATATATATATATATATATATATATAATAATATATATATATATATAATACTAATTTAAAAATTGTGTATTCAGGCAGAAATCCTTCTTTTATTCAAGTTTCATTAAAAACGACTGACAAAGTGCAATGGTTGAGTTTTTTATATAATTTCTCATGTGTTTGTATAATTTCTTTTTTCTTTTCAGGATATAAATTATATAAAAATTGTCCAAATGTTTTCCAAGCACTTTTGGCTATGCTTTTATCAAGGATGAATTTTATTTTACTTTTAAGTGAATATATGGACTGTTTTATGCATGTATGTTTTAGGATTGTTTTTTAGGATTGTTTTATTATCATTATTATTATATTTAAGTCAGCACATAGTAGCCATGTTCATAGTTGATATTATTAAGTCTTCGCTTTTTCTTTTTTATTAATAATGCTTCCATTATTTTTAAACTTTTTATACATGTGCATGATGCTATTATGTTTGTATAATCAATGAGTATGTTAAGGATAGAGTTTGGTAGATCTTCATGCATATTTAAATGAGACCTAATTGAGCTATGGTCAGAGAGATGTAATGCAAGTATTCTTGTTAAACATGTTGTAGCATATCCAATATAATTATTTAGACATTTGGATTGGCCAGGAACACAGCTCCCTAATATATTTCTTTATGATGTTTATAAATGAAGATTTGTCTTGTTTATAGTTAATATGCATTTAATTTTTGTAGCTATAAACAAGACAAATAATCACTTAGAAACATTATAAAGAAAAACACAACTCCAGTTGACAAAAACAAGAAAATTAAATTAATTATTTATCATAAAGAATTTAAAACTACTAACCTCATCATAGAAAATAATAATTCACCTGCAAGATCTAAATTACAGTGAACCAATATTATTTACAAATTTACATGTCCCTTAAGGAGCTCTGTTCCTGGCCAGTTCAAATGTGTAAATAATTAGATAGGATATGCTACAACATGTTTAACAAGAAGACTCACATTACATCTCTCTGACCATAGCTCAGTTAGGTCTTATTTAAATACACTGTAACATACTTGTTGATAATACAAATATAATAGCATCATCCACATCTACAAAAAGGCTAAAAATAATGGAAGCATTCATGATAAAAAGAAAAAGCCAATACTTAATAATATCAACTATGAACATGGCCACAACATGCTGAACGTGTTTAGAAAATAAAACATTCCTATAACTCTAGATACAAGTATAAAACAATCCATATATTAAGTTAAAATTAAAATAAAATTTATCCTTGATAATGGCTAAAAGTATAGCTGAAAGTGCTGGGAAAACATTCCAACCATTTTTATATAACTTATGCCTTGAAAAGAAAAAAATTATATGAACATATAAGAAATTATATAAGAAACTTAACCATTTCACCTTGTCAGTCATTTTTAATAAAACTTGCATATATAATACAATATATATATATATATATATATATATATATATATATATATATATATATATATATATAATACTATATATGTATATAAATGTAATGTCAATCGGCATCTCCAGTTGCCTTGATCTATCCACTGTCCTTCTCCTCATCCTTTCCTCTATCACTCCTACCTGATCTTGTTCCAAATCTTCTGTAACCCCTTGCATCCTAGTGGTTACCCGCCTTGCTTGGGGTGAAACGCTTAAAAAAAAAAATACTACATATGTATATAATATATAGTAATATATACTTAATTGCTTTATTATAAACACCTGAGAAAAAATACTTATTTACGTGCAAGTATATGTGCATATATGTATGTTTTTATCATACCAATATCTCTCTTTCTCTCTCATTCTCTCTCTCTCTCTCTCTCTCTCTCTCTCTCTATATATATATATATATATATATATATATATATAAACAGAATCAGCAGAACAATGTTTTTTTGTTTTTTTGACAGTAGGAAGCCACTGTGAATAACTCATGACAAAAATTGAATGAACTTTTTGAATGAAGAATAAAAATCATTCTTTACAGCTTTCCTTCCCTTCAATCAATTTTTCTATTCTTTCCTACTTTCTTTCTTCCCTGCTCTTTCTCCTCTTTCTTTTATCATTTTCCTCTTTGCTATGTTTCCTCCCTAACAACAATTTTTCTTTCTTTTTCATTTTGTATTTTTCTCATTCTCATTTTTCATATGACCCTCCTCCTTCATTTCTTTCTGTTTCATTGGCAATTTTTCTTATTTACTTCTTTGTTCAATTCTTTTCTCTTTTTTTTCTTCTTTTTCCTTCTTCATTAACCATTTTTTCTTCAGATTCTACTTATTGTCAGTTTCTTTTATTATAATCTCCACTTTCTTCTTTTTTACTTTCTACCAATTAGGTTGGTGCAAAAATAATGTCGTTTTCTCACATATGTTACTATGTGAGAAAACGACATTATTTTTGCATCAACCTAATATTATCTTCTCCTTTGCTTTTCCTGTTTCTTCCTTGTTTTCTCTCTTGTCCAGTCTTTCACCCTTCTAATTCCTTTTTTCGTCTTTAATTTCACACTCTTTTCTCTATTCTATATTTATCCTTTAGCTTCTTCCTTTTATTACCTATTCTATCCTTTTCTCTAATTATCATATTTCTTCCCTATATTTTCCTCTACTTCTACTTCCTCTATTTTCCTACACCATTACTACTACAACTGCTATCACCACCATTGCTGTAACTGTTATCAAGCTGATCACACTAGACCTCCACAAGCTGTCACAATCCCCAACAGCAGCTATCAATAACATATTCCTGGAACCACCCATATTGAATCAAACTGAATACAGCCAGCTAACCCAAGCAAGAGTCACACACAGACAGACAGACACACACACAGATACATTTCTATACTATATATATATATATATAGATAGATAGATAGATAGATTGATAGATTAGTGTGTACACACTCACACATACAATGAGTACAAAAATGATCTGATACATTGCAAAAGAATTTCATTTTAAAACCTTCTATCTGCTGTGTACCTTCAGGGTATTGGCGATCATGACTCTCCATAACTTCCTGTCCTCTATAGCTCTTAATAAATTTTATCTTTTGGCTATCACTCATAAATCCTGTTCTGCCATTCATTTGCTCAAGCTCACCAGATAGGTTATGCATTGTTTTCCTCTCTCCCTCTTGCTTTCAATCTGCCCTGTAAGTATCAATTTTTCCAAGCCCTCTTTCCTTATTAAGCACCCTAGAAATTTCAACTATCTCTTCCTGATGTTAAGTATAAGTGTCCTTTTTGTTGCCATTGCCTTTAGAACTTTGTGATTGCTCACATGTTCAGTCCATGGTATTCTCAACATCCTTTTATCAAGCCACATTTCTCTTGCTTCAAGTCTCTTCTTCATCTGTAAGGAGATTGTCTAATATTGACTGCCATATATGATGACTGATATTACATTACAGTTCAGTACTTTTTTCTTTGCTTCTAATTTTTCTTTTTCTTAATACGTTGCTTAGCTTTTGGAAGGTACCTTTTGCTATCCCAATGTGCCTTCAGAATACAGTGTTGCAGTTTCTGTCTTCTGTTAAAACATTTCCCAGATATTTAAATTGTTGCACTTGTTTGATTTCAATATCACCAATTCATAATTTGCATGTTGGGCTGTTCTTTTTGCTGCCAACAATACATTCTATCTTCTTGCAATTTTCACATACTGCTTCAAAACTGACAGAATTTAAACAGAATATTTCTTATTTTCATACATATATTTTCAATGATCTACCTTTCTTTTATTGGTTGTTTCATTATTAATCACTTGTCAAAATTTTCTAAATTTTAAAACTGAATTTACAGTTTAAAATGTTATGTCCCGTCACGTTATATGCAATTCCCAGATTCCTTTTTTTTGTTATCTGGGATCTGCCATGATATTTTAAAACTGTGATATACATATATTTTTTAGTACTTTTTAAAAAAATCATTTCACCCCAAGCAAGGCAATAAAGCCACTAAAATGCAAGGATTTACTGAGTGTGAATGAAAAAGAAATACAGAATAAGAAAAGGAAAAACATTTTTAAAGACAGAACAATAAAAGAAGAGGAATAAAGAAAACAGAAGATAATGATTGGCATTGCATTTAAATTTCTGAAGATCAAAGTTGACTGGAAAACAAGAAGCCGGAAAAGTGTTTCACAAGTGAGAAGTGCAAGAGAAGAAACTGTTAGCATAGAACTTATGGTTACATCTAGCAATTTCAACTGTAAAATGCTGAGACCTTACTGCCAATCTAGTGCTGCACTTAAATTCATAAAGTCTATGTACCATAGAGGAAAGTTCACCAGAACATTTACGTATGAAAATATTTATAGAAAAGGCACAGTGAATCTACATTACAGCATTGGGAATATGACTGAAGCCTAGATGTCAGGACCAATGACATTGCAGATTCTTCTTTGGATTCTATCAAGGATTTCTGAAGATATACCAGAAACATAGGAACATATATGGCAGCCATATTTAATGCATTGACGAATGGTAGACTTATATATAAGACAGATTCTGACAAGAAAAATTGTCAAGCACGACACAGTGAACAAATATTCCTAGCAGCAACCTAGCATATATCAATTCAATATAATCTTTCCACTTCATGTCAGTAGAAAAAATAATCTGAGAAGGTGCAAAGAGTCAGTCTCCTGGAGGTTAGCATCAACCATGCTGTTGGAAGGCAGAAAGAGTTCATTCAGATTAATAGAGAGCAGTTTCATTTTGGAGATGTTAAAATCAACATACCATTCCCTGACCCAGTTAACAACAGAATGTAGGTAATTTTTTATAATAGCTGCCAATTTTATCTTATTGAACCAATCAGACTTGCTATTAAGACATCTGCCATGACTTTTTGCACTCACTGTATATAAACCTATACATTTTAACACTGTGATTTATATATGTATATATATATATATATATATATATATATTTCTCATTTCTACAAATGTTATATTTAGTAGATACATGTTTGAGCTGACATCCTTGTCGTTTTTAAACAGTGAAAGTAATGTCAACTGGCCCACAGATCTAGAGTTTAATTCCTGACAGGAATTGTACCTGTACACTCTTCTTCCTTCAAGGAAACAACTTTTAGGCTAAAGGTGGTTTACCATTAGGTTACAAAAAAAAAACTATTATAGTAAAATAAGGCTTTAAAAATCAAGATGCTCAGAGCCTGACAGTTGATCTCTCCTCTAATTTTGCTCTAACAGCTCAACACTTACCTGTAACGGCATTCATCCAGGGTGGGTTGAGCCAGCTCCAATATTGGAGTTTCTGGGAATTTGGAATTCACAAGCGGTCCCCAACCCGTATGTATAGCACATGAGATTTGATTATAGTGGTGAAGGTTTCATGCAGGACCATCCACACTTTTTGAAGGGCTGATTACAGAGACCTGGTGCATTACATGCCACAAGGTCCCCAAACGACCCTCCGCAGGTTTTGAATTCAGAGTTTTCCTTCTCCTAGACCTGTTACCATCCAAGGCTATAGAACCCAGTCTGTCCTGCTATTTATCCATAACTGGAGGGAGAAGAAGAGGATTCACACCTTTCCCAAGGGTATCAGCATGTAAGTGAATGTAATGGATTTGACTGGAATTCAAACACGGCTCTCTGATTCGTCAATCCAAGCTGCTATCCATTACTCAACCGTGCCTCCATTAACAGCTCAACAGTGGAACAATTGGCTTGTAACTTTCAATACCTCAAAAAACCAAGTTCATAATGTTTAATCCTCCCAGAGCAAATCCTGAATTTTCTCTAGTTATGATCAACAGTTGCATTCTCAATGAGGCTTCCTCAGTTTGAACATCTATTGGGACTCAAATTCACCCCCAGATCTCAAGTGGAACATATACAATCCATTACTAAGGACCTTGGGAAAATGGTCAGCTCCTTGTACCATGCTAGAAAACAATTGACTCATTCTACCATTCTTTAATGTTACAAAAGTCAGACCAAAAAAGGAGTAATGCTGCCATATCTAAGTTGGAACTTCAAAACCTTCACAGTCCAGTGCTGACAGTGTTCAGTTATGCAGCCTTGGGGGTGATGAATTATTTTCTATAACTACTTTCTTGGCAAATGTTCAAATGAGCTCCATTCTTTAGTGGCACCAACTCAGACCTTTGCAGCTAAGATTTGGTTTGCTATATTTATATTTGGTTTGCTATATTCAAAGGGATGAATCACTTCCTCCAAAGAAATGCTACTTTGTGGAACAGACAACTGTGTGGATGCTTCCCTGAATGTTACATTAACCTCTTTAAGTTTAGGGTCAATAGCTATCTATTCTACATATCCTTATAAACTTCACTTCCTATTTCATCCTTTTACATTGATATCATTTAATAACTCTCTTACTTAGTGACTCTTCAGTAAAAAAAAATAAAATTTTTTTAGCATATTTAAGAAAGGCACATCTCTCATTGATATGATTATATCAGCCAACATTATTTTTGCAACTGCAATGTAAACAAAATAATTTTTAAGCAATTAAAGTATATATATATATATATATATATATATATATATATATATATATATATAGTTAAATCATACATTTTAGATGCATCAAGGGTGGTCTTCAGTGATACAGCCAATGAAAACAGGACTTTTTAATCTCCTCTTTATATAGTAGTGTCTTTTTTATTCCATCTGGTTTATTACTTCCGGAATCCATACCAAGGTGAGCTGGTATCTTTATTGGCTTGTTTAAGTCCATGTTTTACCTTTTTAAATACTAATCCCATTGCGATGCTAAATCTTTAACTAAACCAACACTCATACCCAACTCAAAACTATCCTATACTAGCACTTTCTCAAAAGGAATTCACTATTCTATCAGGTCAAAAAAATTGTATACATGTTTTGTCATTTGCCAACTAAAATAATTCGATGGCTCAATAACAATAAATACGTAAATAAATAATTAGGCTATCTACTCAATTAAGTAACCTCTACACATATTTGCAATTTGATACATATTTCTCAAAATAAATCTACTCAATTAGTACTAGCATCAACTCCCTAAATTTCCAGACTATTATTACTACAACACTATATCTTTCTCCCCCATTCCATTCATAATAAATATGCAATTAGGCTTACATATTGAAATAATGAGTAAATGCTAACAAAAAAATAAATAAAATAATAATGACAATCAGTAACCGAAAAGCAAACAAAAAAAAACAAACTCCTATTCACCCCCCACCGCATATAACAACGATTCTCAACCACTATCCATAACAGTTCAACTACTCTAACTTAATATATTGTCTTAATATTCTCTTATAATGTATAACATGTCTCTTAATTATGATTCTGAGCTTTCCCTTAATGTCCTCACTATTTCTTCCATGGCTCTGATCTCTTAAGCCAAATCCATTTTGACACAGTTAGAACTGCGTTGGTAATGTCCTTCAGCACTCTCACCCTAACTGCCCCCACTATGCCCATTTTTGCTAGGGCTCTGCACATCGACTGTCCATTAAAGCCTCTGCAACCAACTTCTACAGGGTCATAGTATATCTTCCATGACTTTTGCTGACATCGTTCGACCATATGTATATATATATATATATATATATATATATATATATATATATATGTATATATATATATATATATATAAATGATAATGGGGAGATAACTATTTTCACAGAGAGAACATTTAGCATTCATTGATCAAATTTGTTAATGTTGCCAAGGATGGTGAAATGTAAAAGCCAGAGTGTAAATTTACTGTAGATGATCTTGTGATCAAGGGACTCTCTCGACATTTACATCATAGTGAATTATTTTTTTTTTTCCTTTGAACCTGACAGATCTTCTATTATCACAGTGTGGAATACCTAGTGACAAAAATGATGGAAAGAAAAAGAAAAAGCTGTAAATGAATTCAGATATAAAAGAAAAAAAATTCTAAAATCCCCAGAACCAAAAACATATATATATTAGGTTGGTGCAAAAATAATGACGTAATGATGTCGTTTATTGACGTTAAAAAATACGTCAAAATACGACATTATTACGTCATTATTTTTGCACCAACCTAATATATATATATATATGTTTTTGTTTGCCAAAATAGACTAATCTCCATATGAGGTGATTTTAGATTTTATTGTTTATTAATTGACAGGGTTGCTATGGGTTCCCTTTTGGGTCCAGCACTTGCCAATATTTTTGTTGGCTTCCATGAAGAGAGAATATGTAGGAATGTACTTCGCCCTCAACTGTATTGTCGATATGTTGACGATACTTTTTGTTTATTTAATAATGTAGTTGAGGCTGATCAGTTTCTCTCTTTTCTGAATGGTATCCATCCAGCACTGAGGTTTACGGTCAAGAAGGAATCCAATTTTCAACTTGCCTTCTTGGATGTCTTAGTACATCGGACTCTGAGAATTTATCTCGGTTTAGAGGAAACCAACATTTGTGGGGTTATATACACATTGGGATTCCTTTTGTCCTGGAAAATGTAAGATAAACATAATTAGAACCCTAGTTCATAGGGCATTAATGATTTGTTCTGAGTCTTTCTTGGATGATGAAATCAATTTTGTTAAGGAAACCCTTTCTGGTTTAGAGTATCCCCCTGATATTGTTCATTCAGTCATCCACAACAATATTGAGGAGTTCAGAAAGGTCAAACTTTGTACTGTTAAAAAGTGCCCTGTTTATCTTAGATTGCCCTGGATTGGATCCAAGTGTGAAAGTATAATTAGGCAGATTTCATCTAATGTTCATCGTTGTTTTTTCTCAGCTGAGGTTCGTATAGTTTTTCAAACCCGGCCTATGTTTCATTCTGGGTGTAAGGATGTTCACCCTCCCCATCAAATTAATTCTATTGTTTACAAATACAATTGTAGTTGCGGTGCTGACTACATAGGGAGAATTACTCAACGCCTAGACATTAAACAACATATTCCCACTAAGATCAAGAATCACACCTTGTCTTTGCATGGACTTGTTCCAAATACCTATGGTTCCAGCGCATGTGAGCACCTCTTAAATAACAGAGGGTGTGCTGCTAATTTTAGTGTTGACTAGTTCACTGTGTTGTCCTGGTCATTCTCTTTATTTTACCTCAAGGTGCTTGAGGCACTTTCTATCAGGTCCCACAAGCCTTCCCTGTGTAAACAGTGTGAATGTTTGTTGGGGTTCGCTGATATTTGTCACTAACTCCTTGAGCTCATTTTTTTTTCTTCCCCTTTTCCTTCTCATTGCACATTTTCTAGTGTTTTAATTTAAGTTGAATCTCCAGTGGAGGCCTGAAGAGCGGGAGCAAAACCGGTTGCTTCGCTTTTAATATGTCTAGTAATATGAAGCTTCACACTTATTTCTGTTATTAAATTTTGTACCTACAAAAATATTTTCAAATATATATATATATATATATATATATATATATATATATATATGCAGGAATCCATGATTGGTGTAGCTAATATGTACATCGGTAACTATAAAAATATCAATTTTCAATTACTATGGTTAAACTGAAGAATGTTTTATCTCACTAATCAAGTATTATATATGCACTAATTGAATTTTGTTATATATTAGGTTGGTGCAAAAATAATTTCGTTTTCTAACATATGTTACTATGTGAGAAAACGAAATTATTTTTGCACCAACCTAATAAAAATTTTAGCGCAATAATTGAAACCACATTAAGCAAATGTATATTAATTGAGGGATGCCTATATATATATATATATATATATATATATATATATATATATATATATATATATATATATAAAACTTGGTATATTTATACAGCAAACCTTTATCGTATTTTCAGAGAAATTTGTGCAGTAAAAAGAAAATTATTAACAATTTCATGGGGTGTCTTATACTTATTTCCAACACTATATATTCTATGTAATACAATGAACACAGAATTTAATTTAACCCAAAGTTCCTTGATACTAAATAGAAATATTATACATTATATTCTGGGAACCATTGACCATCATTAGTCATTTTCTGGGAAAGAAGGAAGGAAGTTAAAAAATAACCAGTAAAGTGTTTGTGTTGTTAACTGTTCAGATTTTGAACCAACATTCATTTCAAACTCCTGTTATGTTCATTGTTCCTTATGTTCAGTTCATACTAATAGCATTGAAGAAGTGATGAATCAAGTTCTTCCCTCAAATATGTGTTAACTAGTAGGTTAGACTTGGATCTCTATGTAGCATAGCAGTTATAGACATGAAAAGTGGGACTGGCATGTTGAATTCAAATTCCAGCTGGTGCTGCTGTGTTCTGTTTTGCACAAATACTCTTGGAAAAGGTATGACTCCATCTCTTTTACCCCCATCTCCTTTAATCCCCATCTCTTTTAACCCCCATCTCTTTTACCTTCCCACACGTGAATAGCAGGACAACTTTCTAACTTTAGTTGGCAAAAATCCAGGAGAAGGACAATTTTGAATTCAAAACTAGTTGGGTGTAGGGCTAGAACTCTACCCCATAAAAATCTACTTGCTATGGAAACACAGTAGTCATACTTAGCAATGGCAGTCTACACGGTAAGCATATATACAAACTGGGATATTTAGCATTGGGTAGCAGTTAGTCTGTGAGAATGGCAAATCTGAATTCAAAGCCATGCAGAAGGTAATGATTTTGCAAGCGTAGCTTAGATGTGGCACAAGGCCGAAATTAGGGGGCACCCAGTGAGAATCAAACTCACTACTCAGTCGTAACTGTTCTAGTGAGACAAGCTTGCTAACCATTACACGACCTCGAGGTGCCCAAGCCATGCAGAAGGTAACAGGAAATCACTTGACCATACTACTTTTCCAAAGAAATGATGGCTATTTGCAGATAATAAATAAAAGTGAACTGTGGAAAGCCATTATCATCTATATGTATATATACCCATATATTTTTCTTAATAGATTTATACACCTTCTTTCTCTCTATTCCCCACCTCTCTCTCTCTCTCTCTCTATATATATATATATATATATATATATATATATATATATATGTCGCAGCAACCTTTCTTTCAAACATGTTTCATTGAATATGACAGACAAGGAAAATTTCATAAATTTTTTACTTAGTTTTCCTAATATTCTTACAATTTTCCTTTTGATGATTGTAAGGAAGTGCAAAATTTGTCCATACTGTCCATTGTTCTAAGTGCTTTCAGCCACTTCTTTAGCCATTTTCAATGGGGTTTTGTTGTCAAGTGTTATTAATTTCTTTTCATGTTTGTATCTTTAAGATGCAGTTTTTGTTTTTTTATTCTGAGCCCTGAAAACTGAACATGGCTAAAAATTTAGTTGGTGTCTTTCTATTTAAAAAAATCTTCAACACACCATTTCCACTGCTGAATAAGGTGAGAACTATACTGGGTGCCAGATGTTTTATGTAAAGAGCCTCTCTCACCGTAAGATGACTTTGGTCAGAGGACCTATGAAGGATGATAGCTTTATCGACTAGAATCTTTCTAATGGGTTGTTACATATTGTAGAGTGGTTAAGTGGATTTTTATGGCACTTTGGTCAGAAAGTGGCACATGAATCATCTGCTCAAGGAGGTGGGGTTATGTCCAATATACCTAATTGATTTATGACAAAAAGTGCTATCTTGTATTGGGCAGTTCAGTTGATACACTATATTGATCATCACTAGTTTAGATTTGATAGATTTTAAATATTGCTGCCATATATGGTCTGATGCCTCTGCTATTTTCCTGGAGCTCTTCAAAAAGATCCAAAGAAGAACCAGCAATATTATTGGTCCTGATCTTGCAGCTCAACTTCAGTTAGTTACTCATCACTGTAAGGTTGCCTCTCTGTGTCTTTTTTATAAATACTTTCATGGTAATTGTTCAGATGAGCTCAACAATATGGAATCTAGACTGTATGAATTTAAGCACAATACTAGATTGGTGGTGAGATCTCATCAATTTACAGTTGAACTAGCTAGATGTAGCCATAACTTCTATGCTAACAGTTTCTTATCCCAGACTTCTTGATTGTGGAAATCCATCCCAGCTCCATGCTTTCCAACCAACTTTAATCTGAAAAAATTTAAATGCACTGTCAATCGCTCTCTACTATCCTCCTGATTGCACTTTTTTCTCTCCTCATTACTAATGTTTCTGTTCCTAATTTCTCCACACCCTGTAACCCCTTGCATGCTAGTGGCTGTATTGCCTTGCCTGAGGTGATATCAATTAAATATATATATATATATATATATATATATATATACACACAGGAATGCTAACACTTCTCTAACACTGCTGTAGCTTTCACAAGGAGTGTAATTCTTTGTCTTATATGTGGAATGTTCTGTGGGGCTCAAGCAAGCCTTAAAACCACAATTAGGGCATCCAGACATTGAAAACAATGAGAGAAGCTATCATTTAAGATGCCCTAAATTATGACCCTCAAAATCCTGTTGCTGATGTCAAGCTTCAAATCTATAAATATACTTCCAGTATGGTTCATGTTAAATTTGACATACACTAGCAGCATGGCCCGGTGTTGCCCATTGCTTGATTCAAAAATCGTACGACTCATACAGCAATTGCTATCATTTGACTTAAAATATTTTTGCTCTTCCTTGCCTTTAAAGGAGTGCCCTTTGCCGTGCTGATGTTGCTACATGCCTTACTTCTTGCCTATCTCACACCGCAAATTTTTTCTAAGCTCCTAACTAAACATTAAATCTGTTATGAAAAAAGAACTAAACAAAATGAACACAAAACGATCAGCTTTAAAAAAGGACTCATAACTGGAAAAACCGAATGAAAAAAGAATGTTAACAACAAATACTTTTTCACACCCAAACCAGTTCTGAATCAACGTTGAGCTTAAGCAAGTGAATGAGCCAATTGGAGTAAAGTGCCATGCAGATTTAAATTTTTCACACTTGTGACGAATGCAGCTATTGATTTTTTTTGCATGCTAGCATGCTAGTTAACATTTGTGTCAGTCAGCTGTTGGCTCTCACGCTGGCCAGTAGAATCTTCCTGCCTATTCGTGTCAGCCAGCTATAGGCTCTTACTCTGGCCAGTACAAAATTGCCACAAACTACATGAAAATTGCCGTAGAAGCTTTAAAAAATCGATTATTTCCACTATCGATAGGAGTTGGGAAATATAAAGTCAGTCTTGGCCTTTCCACTAACTTGGAGCATGTGCATGTAAATTTTGGTGCAAATCCGTCGAAAATTGCGGCCATGCATTCGTTACACACACACACACACACATCCTGCCTTTTATAGATAGGGATCTTACATGCAACACAAAATATATATTAAATAATAATAGCTGGTAACTTGTTTCCAAGCATATCCATGTGCTTATCATTATCATTATCCTTTGACCACACTGCTTGGTCCTGCATTGCTGTCCCCAGATCCCCAATGTCCAACCCTGAGTCCCACGTCATGGTGTCTAGGAAAGAAGACACCTTGAGAAGGATGCCATAGAAGTAAGGATGAGATGACCTCCCTATCTGCTCAGTGGAGGTGGCTGGCAAACTGCAATCACTTTTGTTGGAGCTTAAGAGAAACTTATCTCAGTAGTGTTAAGTGGTGCATGGTACCTCCAGCTGATGTTCTGGATTTTTCTAAGCAGATTTATGTATGTTCCATCTAGTTGTCTTTCAAGATGAGCAGTTAAGTTTCTGATTCATATAGTAGGACTGGTTCAATCTGTTTTTGAAAGGTTTGAACTTTTAAAGAGGATGTAACATTCGAGTGGCAAATCTTGTGAAATTTGTTACATGCATTCCATGCAAGAGCTTTGCAGATGTTGAAGCCTTTTTGAGAATCTATTATATGAGATCCAACATATATGAGGTCCTCAACTCTGAGGCAGCTAGACATTCCTTGCTCAGCAACATTTGTGTTTGGTCTATACTGTAACTATTCTGAACAGACCGTAGTTACGGTTTCTTGGAGAGAGCACATAATCTGGTAGGATCAGCAGTTTTAACAAGACCAGTATAAACCCTGGATCATAAGGACTTGTGACTTTGTGCTAGCGCAAACATTGACAACTTCCAAATAGTTTCATCTAACCAATGATACAGTTTTCAGGTACTTTCCAACAGTGCTATATGCTGGGATTGCTTCCCCAAGAATTTACTTCCATGAGAAATCAATGGTGAAATTTGATTCTTTTCTTCAGACAGTGAACGTTCTAACAACTATTACCTGCACATCATGTTGAACTTATATACACACTCCATTAGAAATGTTCAAATGAGCTCCATTCTTTAGTTCCATCAGTTCTGACCTATAATGCTATGACTCCTCATTTCTACATCTGTGGAGTTGAATCAGCCTCCATATTCTACAAGCAAGGAGAAAATTCTACCAGGACAGATTTTTCTCAAGAACTACAACCTTGTGGAAAAGACACCCATGTAGATGCTTCCCTGATAACCTCCTCTTAACCTCTTCAAGTCAAGAGTTTATCCCCCTTATCTTCAATTCCTACTTCATCTTCTTATATTCATATTGCACACCTCATTCAGTAACCCTCTACCCTGAGTGGCTGATAAGTGGCTTATAAGTGGCTCATGAACTTTAGTAAAAACAACAAATAACATTAATATATCTTCTTTTTTATGTGCTGTGTCCGTTCAGGATATAGGCGATTATGGTTCTTCATTTCTTCCTGTCCCAAGTAGCTCTCAATAAGCTTTGAGTTTTTGTTATTTCTCCCAGACCCTGTTCCAACATCCACTTGCTTAAGCCTATTAAGTATGTCATGCATTGCTTTCCCTTGTCCTTCTTTCCCTCTATCCACCCTGTGAGTATCAAATTTTCCAAGCCCTCCTTTCTTGTTCCAGAAAATTCAGCTGCTTTTTTCTTGATGTTAAGTATGAGTTTTCTTTTTGTTTGCATCCTCTCCAAAACCTCATCGTTGCTCGCATGTTTGGTCCATGGTATCCTTAGCATCCTTCTGTAGAACCACACCTCTGTTGACTCAAGTCTCTTTTTCATTTCTGAGGAGACTGTCCAAAATTTGCTCATAAATAAAATCGTTAAAATTTCTTTATCATATTGCTATTATATTAAGTAGGTGCCAGTTATCAGAAATTATTCT
The DNA here is from genome assembly GCA_963932145.1 of Acanthosepion lycidas. Lineage (NCBI taxonomy): Eukaryota > Metazoa > Mollusca > Cephalopoda > Sepiida > Sepiidae > Acanthosepion > Acanthosepion lycidas. The sequence continues at coordinate 60,513,007 of OZ010596.1, read as the reverse complement.
CATGGGACTTTGCTAGTAAAGTGAGTGGGTACCCTATCATAGTTACTCTGTGCCAGACTATACCAAGTATTAATGTCTCTGAACATCAATTTGTAGAATTATAGATACAAGGTCCATGGGTTTAGTTCTGTGTGTTTTGTTATGTGTAGCCTCTTCTGCAAGATCAAAATAAGCTTGAAAAATAGCAATCTATATATGGTGCTTTTTTTGGAAGGTTTTATATGTGGTATTTTCTGGTTGCCATCTGAATATTTGGTCATGTCACTATAACATTCAAAGTTTACAATGAAATTGCTCATTTAAAATGATTGGACCATTTAACCTCTTATGAGCAAATCTCTTTTAATTGGCATATTTGAAAGCTTTGAAACCGGTGTTCTGTTTTGTGTTTTATCAGACTTTCAAAAGTTTCATTTTTTATCATGAAAGATGAATTGATTTTGCAATGTGCATTTTTTTTTATATCCTTACAATTGATATGCACTAAAGTATCTATTAGGTTGAGCCATAAATAATTTCCATTTTATTATTCAAAAAATAAAGTATAATTACATTTTATTCAATTATATATTTGCCATTCTTTTTAATCAATTCACTTTGAGTAATGGCGATAATACTACAAAGACGCAAGAGTCTACTGGCAGTAAAAGAGAATGAGAAGACTTTTGAAGAAATCAGAGACCCAAAAAATAAAATTAGTAAATAAAATTTCAGAGTTTAGGCAGAGATGTTATAGAGTTGAAGTAGACTTTAGAAGGAACCAGAGACACATTCCTAAACAAGAAGCAAGGGATAAAGCTCTACTGCCATTCAAAAGAATGAGGAAAGGTTTGAACCAGACAACAGACAAAACACACACACACACATTATTGAATCCAAAATATGAACAGTTCAGGATAATTATTGATGACCAAGTTTCTGGTTCATATAATTATATAATTTTACATATATATATATGTTATTATTTTATTGTTCAATACATATATATATATATATATATATATATATATATATATATATATATATATATAATATTGAAGCTCTACCATTTCTTATGGCATCGAGTACTTTTTGCCAGTAAGCAGCTTTTGTGCAGACTCTTTTTAGAGCTGCTCATTCTTTTCTAATATTCTAAATGCTCTAAGATGATATAAGTAGCCTGGTTCAGTAGAGCACCTTTTTTGTCTTGAAGCCTCAGCTCCTTTACCATGGCACTATTATCACTTATCTCACTGAGTACTTTTCTTCACCATACTTTCCTGGTGGAATTTATTATTTTTTTGGTTTTCAGCTATTTTTGATCTTGGCCAGATGGTTTACCTGCCCCTACTCCAGGCGGTTTTGGTTGGTCTGCTATATGGAAGTAGCTCGATGATATATAGGGTACCCATTCTACAAACTACAGCCACTGGCCACCTGTGGATTGCATGCAAATGCTTGAAACTAGCAGTCCTGGCCGGTCACTGCCTACTTGAATTTTGCTTATATATATATATATATATATATATATATATATACACACACACATGTTTATACATATGCACACAAACACATGCACACATCATATACACACACTAATCTACATATCTTTAACTTTTAAGTTCACTAATTGTTTTTGTTTTCACCAACACTAGAAGCAACTGCTATTGTCAACACAACTGTCTCTTTCTAATACTTACCTCCATTTTTTAGCCTCCTGTATGCCACTAAAAGACATTATCAATATAACAGTAGTGCTCCCTTCTTCTTAACTTCCCCCACATCCCTCTAAAATGCTTGAACAGGCATGGGGCTTATTTTATTAGAAACAGTACAATGCACACCACTGCAGTCGGGATACTCAATATGCCATCGGAAGCATTACAACATTTTTTACTCTGTTGACAATTTTTGAGTTTTTCTTTTTTAAATATTTTTTATTTGTTTTTCATTTTAAAACTCACAGGCTGATAAATCCAGTATAATAGGCTTCAGGCTTTAGATTTATCACAATAGTCAATTGCTGATACCTCCTGATGAGTGAACCAAATAATTGCAAAAAAGGTTTGTCTATGAAACTCAGAAGTCAGGGTGCTGAATATAACATCAATCAAGTAAGTGACAAATTTTATATCTATATTAATCCTATATATATATATATATATATATATATATATATATATATATATATATATATAAGAAAACTGGGTAAACACTCACTTACTTCTGTGCTATTCAATGTTGAGACCTGACAACATTTATTGATATCAAATTCTAATGGAATTAATTTATATGTATTCATAAAAATACAAAAGAATTTTTAGAAGGACAATTATTAGGTTGATGTAAATGTTTCCATCACTCATCTTTTGTAGTATCTAACTCATCCCAGACGACACCTGAATATACTTTGCAATCAATGTCACACCAGACAATAAAAAAGTAAGATGCAGGGTCAACCTGAGGGATGACCTTCTTGCCATAGATGGAGATCCATACTTCACCTGATGTCATGTGAGCATTTGAGTGACCGAGAGCCATATGATAAACAGATATATAAACACCCACCCCAGAGAGAACAGTTTCTTATAATCACAATGTAGAGTCTATGTCTGGAGAATGCCACAAAGCCACACTAGTTGACTGGAAAAGTTTCAATAGAAATAAATAGTAATGTTGCATATGAGATATTAAGTTTTGTGTTTTTATTTTTAATACACAACATGAATGCTACAGTTCTACACAATGTGAGAGAAATCATAGAAATGTCTTTGATGCTTACACATCTTTCAGTTGCTTGTGAAATTTTCAACTGTAGAAGGTGATTTAGGATGTGTGTGTAGTACAAGGGTTATTGGTGCAGAAAGTGAACTTTAGAGGAAAATGTCAAAATTACAGGCTAGTCTGTTGCATTCACTTTTGCACCAATATCCTTAGGAAAGGCATGAATCCAACTGTTCTCTCCCCTGCTTGCTATGAGTTAAATAGTAGGGTAGACCAAACTCTTTAGCTCTGGCTGGCAACTAATTTAGGAGAAAGAAAACTCTGAATTCTAAAGAAACCAACAGGAAATCACTCAGGCATCTTTCCCAAGAATGAATGGTAATTCACGAATAATAAATAAAAACTGAGTGCTGAGTCATGATAGCTTATGTCCTGAAGGGACACAGCATTAAAAAAAATTGTGATATTTACAAGTCTAATCAAAAATTCAGGTATATGTGTTCCATATGAAAGAAATGCTGGTCATTATTTAAACATTTTGTTGTTTTTCTTGCTCACTATATAAATAAAATTTTTTTTAGGCAAGAAAGTTACTAATATGGATGCACACTTTGCCTGAAATTTGTTATGAGGTCATTAGAAGATTAGGAAAATTCTGTGATGACTGAATAATGAGGCTATGAATTAACATGAATGAAAGATTTTGTCAGTAATGCTGGAAATTTTGCATCTTTATTTTATTTTTTCCAATGTTATACTGATAAATATCTGCTGAAGTATAAATTTTAGAGTACATTAAAAAAATACAGGAAAGTACATAATAAAGTACATAAAAAATAAAATCAAGAATTAAAATTTTTTCTATATATTTATTCAGGAAATCCACATTCTAAAACCAACGCATATACTGAAAGTATTTACTGGCATTAAGGATTCCCTTAGATGAAGGGAGCACACAAAGTTTTAAATTTTTAAAAAAAGTATAAAATGAAGTGTAATAAAAAGATATCATCAAAACGTATTTCAGAAAATATGTCAAGAAATAAACTAGTGTTTTTTCATTATTCAAGGACATGCAATTGTGCACCTCCAATTATGTGATAATCAATTAATGTACTTTTATCTTTTCAGAGCATCAATGTTAAACTATCAGCTAACGCATAAGATGACATTCTTTAATTGTTGTGGTACATGCAAAGCACAGTGATGTTAACAGATTGTTTGAGCACAAAGTTTGGAAGGAGTTGGAAGCTTCCAGATGGGATGACTTACCTGTAGCAAAGTGCAAAAACATTCACAGCATTTAGATGGTATCAGAACACAACAGTTTATACAAGAGGTATAAAATATTACTAATGCAAATCCTGGCACATCCATGAGGGTCATTGCCAGAGATCTCCATGTGTCATGTAGTGCATGATAACATTTGATACAAGACATATAGGATGAGGAAAGAGCAATTTACGCCAGCATATACACAGGAACAATTGTTACTTCGAGCAAAATGATTACCGAACAAGTTAAAACATCCAGAACAACCTGGTTTGCTCTTTTTTTTTTCTTTTTTCTCAGATGAAAAAAATTCAACCAGGACCAAAAAGTGAACTGGAGAAATTCTAGTGATAATTTTAGGGATCGTGAGTAATGGACATGTCATGCAACCCCACTTCTTTCAATGGTGTCTTTGGTTAAATGCTGCAGGCTACACTGGAGTGTTGGAAACAGTTATGAAGCCCAGGATAGATCTTTTATGTAATGGAAGGCTGTGACTCTTGTAATGTTTCAGCAGCACTCTGCACCTGCTCATGAGGTGTAGTAAGCCAAGAATGGATGGAGGTCAATCTGTATGACCACATCACACCAAACATATCATGACCTAACTCACCAGACCTGAACCCCCTTGATTCACACAATATGATTGATTCCCTGAAAGATGCAATTACCCGAGTAATGACCAATTATAATACAGATTATGTGATACATGCATGTCAACAATTCCCATCCCACACTGAAACCATCATTGCAGATGATGGCAGTTACACCCAAAAAACATGTTATCCAACCATGACAGCATGTGTACCAAATTTTATATCAATAAATTTAGTTGTTTGCAAGATGTGGTTGTTTTTCTCATGGTTTTCAATATGCCCTCAAATACCTTATGCAACCTATATTTTCAAATGTTTTCTAAAAATATAGATGTTAAAAGCATTAGATTTAATGAAAGTGAGATTTTGCCATTTTTTTTTTACTGTTATACATTGATTCTTTCAAATCAGTTTATTTGTCTTTCTTATTTTTATTGGAACATTTCAGTCATTGTAGCAATTGACCTTTCTCATAGGAAACCATTTCAAAAGAATCAATGATTTACATAATAGTAAAAATAGCATGTCTTTTAGTTTACGTAATGAGCCTGTCTTGAAAGTCACTCACAAGAGAATATAAAGTTGAGTAAGCTGGTGTCTAAAGTGCTTTCACTGAATTTTGCATATAAAGCATTAGCATCTGCATATTATTCTATTGTATGAGGTATTGTTATCATTTAATGATTCTTTTAGACTAACATCATAAAATTTCTTTGTTTTTATGTTAATATTAAAAAAACAGGCATGGAATGTAAGGATCCTTAATTCAAGAGAATATAATATGGAATAAAGCCTGTAGATATCTGTTCTAGGTGCATTCTTATTCTCTATGCTAATAGTTTCTTCTTTGGCACTTATTGCTTTTGGAACTCTCTCCCAGCTTGTTGCTTTCCAGTCAACTGTGATCTTCAAAAATTTAAATGCAATATCAATTATCTTTCTGTCTTCTTAATTCCTGTTCTTTTATTGTTCTCTCTCCTTAATAATGCTTTTTTATGACATTCTCTAACACTCAGTATCCACCCTGTGCATCTTTATTGCTTTGCTTGGGGTGAAATTATATATATATATATATATATATATATATATATATATCTACATCTATCTATCTATCTATCTATCTACCTATAGGATTATATATATATATATATATATATATATATATATATATATATATATATATATATGATTATAGTTATATATATATATATATATATATATATATATATATATATATATATATATAATCATTGTTGCACCCCAAGCAGTTTCCCTATAAGGAAATATTTGACCAAGCAGCCAGTACTGTTTTTGCTTTAAATTTATAAAATCTTTTTCTTAAAACAATTTTTCAGGAAAACAAGTTTCTCAAGTCCACTAGCTGTTATCTCTCTTTCCAGTACTGATAGGGGTTTCCTTCCTAACCTTTTATTTGAAGTAGTGTGGAACATCAACATCTTGATTATGTCATTAGTATCTCAACAAAATTTTTCTGAAACCTAGAGAAAGATTTTATAGATTTCACCTGAAATTAGCACTGGCTGCTTGGTCAAAGAATGCCCAATGTTTCCTTATAAGGAAACAGCTAATATTGCCATTACCATAACCATCTTTCTTCTTATGTCTCACATGTTATGCACAAGACTGCTCTTATCCTTCAGTTTTGGGACTGCTTTTTTATGGGCAGTACTTTAATGAAATAAATCCATCTCTGGTGAAAGATATGCTGAGTATTTTAAGTCTGGTGCACATTTTTCTTCTAGAATGTCTGTTATTTTATAAGCAAGTTACTGGAGAGTAAAACTACATAAGGAATATCAATGCTACAAATTGCTGCAAAGTATTCTCTCGTAAAAACATTGGAGATAACAAAGTCGCTAAATGGCAGGCAACAGAAAATCCCCTTAAAAAAAACCCACAAAAATTGACACCTCCCCAACAGAGGAAAAATAAATCTTTTCTGGTGTGTAAAGGATGCAAATTATTCTGTAGTATGGGTTCCATAAATGTCAGACAGTGTAGAATGACATGAAACAGGAAATCTTATTCACTTCATAAAATATTTCTCAGGATAGATTTTACTATGTCTCCATAAGTAAATTAGATTTTGCTTTCTGTCTCTTAACCACAATCAACAATGGTTGGCATGGAACTGCATCTGTATATGTAAAAATATATGTGTGTGTTTACATGTTAGAATGAATTACCATTTTTGAGTGATTATATAAATAAGTGCATTTGTACAAGTGTGTGGTTATTTCTATGTAAGCTTGAAAATAAGTAAATGCATGCAAACATAAATTCTCTCTCTCTACACAAACATGCACACAACATACACATCTATCTATCTATCTATCTATCTATCTATCTATCTATCTATCTATCTATCTATCTCTCTCTCTCTCTCTCTCTCTCTATATATATATATATATATATATATATATATATATATAGATAGATAGATAGATAGATAGATAGATAATATTAGTGGTAAATATACACATACATATGCAAAATATATAAATATATATACATACATACATACACATACATACATATTTGTATAAAAAAATAATTCCAAGACGATAGAATCCGGGTAGAACTCAATGTCCAGGACAGAGTAAGGATATAATAAAAAGGCACTAATATTCCATGGTCATAATTTATTCCATTGGAATCGTATATACGATCCAATTCATAAGACCTACAAGAAAACTGTTTTCTTTTTGAATTTGTAGGTCTGATGAATTGGATTGTATTTACAATTCCAATGGAATAAATTATGACCATGGAATATTAGTGTTTAAGCCTTTTTATTATATATATATATATATATATATATATATATATATATATATATATATATATAATTATTTATTTAAAAATATGATTCCAACACACTACATAAGAGGTCTCATGTTTCAAAACAAGAGCTGAAAACTTCAATATAATTATTTGAATTAAATTGAGTTAAAGTAAGCTCTGTTCCATCTTCAAGCGAAATTTTTTTTTTTTTTGGAATAACTTATTTCTGAAATTTACGTGTTTTAATAGTATATTCATAATTGAAATCAAAATTTCCATGGTAACAACCAGGGCGAATTGTTTAAAATAGGTAGGGGTGTTTGGTGTTAATAATTTGTATCAGTATAGAGTTACTTTCATAGATGTCAAGTCAGGGTAAGGTGGGGGTGTCTAAATTTAAAACGGAAGATGTTTTCGCCTAGTCTGGTTTATGTGTCTATGGAGATTTATTTATTTTTTATTTTATTTTTTTATGAAAGGGATTTGTGTATATAAAAACTGCCGTAATATTTGTTTTTTGATGACTTCATAAAGGGTTATTTTTTTTGTAGGGAATTTAAACTATTTATTTGGGCTATAGATTATAAAAGTTATTTTATTGTATGCTTGTTTTTAGCTAATTATTCAGTGCATAAATTTGATGATGTCGGCAAAAAAACATTAACTCATGTCTATTGTTTAATAGATTTTTATTATTTAGAAACTTAATAATGTGCAGTTTTCTCATGGAGGCACAAAGGGCATGGCTCATCCCAAGTTTTACAAGTTCTAGTCCTATTTATAATTTTCCATTTTACTTTAGGTGTCCTGTTTATTTCCTTCAGATGCCAAAAATATTTAGATAGAGAAGTCTGATTTCTTTTATTGTAATTTTAAACAATTCGCCCTGGTTGTTACCATGGAAATTTTGATTTCAATTATGAATATACTATTAAAACATATAAATTTAAGAAATAAGTTATTCCAAAAAAAAAAAAATTCGCTTGAAGATGGAACAGAGCTTACTTTAACTCAATTTAATTCAAATAATTATATTGAAGTTTTCAGCTCTTGTTTTGAAACATGAGAACTCTTATGTAGTGTGTTGGAGTCATATTTTTAAATAAATAATTATAATTATTTATGCTCTACTTTTGTATCGAGCACTATTTTTTAAAAATAATAACAAAGCTACTAAAGAACTTTGGATTATTTACCTAACCAGTTCTTTCTTATTTTCTATATATTTTCATATATATATATATATATATATATATATATATATATATATATATATATATATATATGTATATATGTATGTATGTATGCATGCATGCATACATACATACATACATACAAATAGATACATACATACATACATACAAATAGATACATACATACATACATACATACATATACATACAGAGTTTCCGTAGAAATCAAAACTGCACGGAGACTGTCAGTTTTATGCATTATGCAATGTTTAAAACATATGTTACTAATCCTTGCACAGCCCCTGTGCAATGTTGATTTCTATGCCCATATTGTCTTCTTTTTTTTAATCATTTCACCAATAAAGCCACTAAGACACAAAGGGTATTAGTAAATATGAGAAAAAGAAAATGTATAAAGGAAAGAGAGCAATAAAAGAATAAGAATGAAGCAGACAAAAGGTCACAATTAACATTCTATTTACATTTTTCATTATAGTTTACTGGGAAGCAAGGATATGAAAGAAATTTCCACAAGAGTGAATGTGATAGAAGAAACTATTAGCATAGTTACATCTAGCCATTTAAACTGTAAAATGATGAGTCCTTTCCGCTAATCTAGTACTATGCTTAAATTCATAATGTCTAGGTACCATAAAGTCCATCAGAACAATTTCCATGACAGTATTTATATAAAAGGCACAAGTAAGCTATAATATAGTGGTGAGAAAATGCTCTATATTTGATAACGAGCTCTCTTCCCTGAAAATATATCAAATTTAAAACAATAGATATATAAAGGAAAACAATATAAAAATTTTTATATATCAAGAACAATTTTAGGAAAATCTATGGAAAAATGTTTTTGTCTGAAGCCTTTCATCCTTAAACATCAGTAATGTTTACATTTATGTGATTACACATATGCATGAAGGAGAGGGAAGGCCAAAATTTTTAAATATTAAATTTTCTGTTCATGTGTAATCACATCAATGTAAACATCAGTTTAGTATGATGAAATGCTAAAGGTCAAAATGTATTATACAAAAGATTTTTCTTCTTTGTTATAGATTTTCATGATATATATATATATATATATATATATATATATATATACACCTGAATATATATATATATATATATATTCACTTGTATGGATATGTTTTTTAGCTCTATCACTGATATTGAGTGCTTTCCAATAAGTACTGCACACATATAATATATATAGAAATTATATATATATATATATATATATATATAAATATAAATATATATATATATATATATATATATATATATATATATATATATATATATATATATATATATATATATATATGTGTGTGTCTGTGTGTGTGTGTGTGTATTGTGGCAAGTTTAGTTGAATAATTTAGATACGTTTTGTCTGCTTATTTTCAACAGGATCCATTTCTATTCTCAAATGAGCTTTCTGGTATCTATATAAATAGCTTCTCATACTATTTTCTTCTTTTTAAAAAAAAAGATCTGTTCATGTATCATAATTAGTTACCTCCTCTAAAGCATAAACATACACCACATGGCATAAGACTATTGGTCCTCACTCCACATGTAAAATTATAACTTTTAGATGAACATAGCAATTTCGTCTTTGGAAATAATGAACACTACATATTTGTCTTAAAAACACACCCTGAGGATGACATTGTGTTAATGTTGAAGTACTCAGAATAAAACAATATGTATCAACGCAGCAATTTTCTCTCTACTTTTAATACTGATGACAGAAAGCTCATCTGAGAATATGAACAGATTCTCTTGAAAAAAAAGCAGACAAAACTTATTATTCAACAAAACTTGCTTCAATGAAAACATGCTTCCCAAACACACACACACACACAATATATATATATATATATATATATATATATATATATATATATATATATATATATATATATATATATATGTTTGCATGTATGCATGTGTAGGGAACAGCAGGAAGCATTCTGGTGTTGTTTCAACAAATAGGTCAGGTCAGGAATTACACCCTTCTTGCTGCTACCATGTAACCCAGGAAAATCTGTTCCATATTGGGGAGAAGATGGCCACTGCAAATTGGGACCCATTGCTCTGAGAAATATCATAAAGGGCATATATTTTCCAGGTCACCGTGAAACCTCATGTCAGTTTTTGAACTTTTATATTTATATGCACTCTGTCACACTTTTACCCATAAATATCGCATACTTTAAAACTATATTTTTATCACACACACACACACACACACACACACACACACATATATATATATATATATATAATTATTTATTTTTAAAAAAATGTATAACATAAATATGTTATAACATATTTATGTTATAAATTTTTTTTAAAATAAATAATTATATCTGCTCTACTTTGTATTGAGCACTCTTTTAAGAATAGTAATTGTTGGTTATTGGAATTCATTCCATATACACCAATCATATACTTGTATATATATATATATATATATATATATATATATATATATATATATATATATATTTAAATAAGTTTTTTGTGGTACAGAATTTAATAATAGATAGGAAAAGACAATAATTATAAGGCATTTTTAAAAGCAAAAGCTGAAATAAAACAACCGGTTTCGTCCCAGGACTTATCAAGTTTATTTATTCTGGGAATTTAAAAAAGCGTGTAAATTAATTTTTAATTAACGAATGTAATCGTAGGGGAAAAAAAATGAATTTCAAGAAACTAGAATCCAATAATATTCAGTCCCAGCAAGCATTCCCTCTGTTTACAAAGGGAATGCTCACGGGATCTGATGTACAAGGACTCTAGAACCTTGAGGTGAAATGTGGAGTGGGATCTAGATAAAATAATAAATCGGTCACCACTAAAATTTTCCACACATTTCCTTCTATTTATTAAATGTTCAGCAATAGCAGAACCAGAACTGTTGGTCAGTTGGCTATTACTGGAGGACAGATTCAAAATCCTGGGGGGTAAATGCTGTTTTATTCTCGAATCCAAATGCTGGGACGTCCTCCCTATGTAGTCGTGTCCACAACTACACTTGTATTAGTAAATCACTGAATTAACATGATGGGTAGGGAGAACGTCCTTACGAATGGAAGAGAAAGCAGGGCGGGTAACAAATATTACCCTAACATTCGCCGAAAAATAACAGCTATTGATTAAACGTGAAATACGTTTCGATAAAATCTCACCCTCTGTACCAATATAGGGAAGACGCAAATAAACTGGGCATTTATCAGCTAATTGCAGCTTCACCCTATGGAATTTACTGATGACGTCTTGAATAACGGAGTCAATTTCCCTGCAGAGAAGACCCTCAGAACATAACTGCCCTCAACTCAGACATAAGTGCCCTGTGAATTAAGGCCTTAATCAAATTAATTTTACATTGTCTGGGACAAAAAGAGTCCCAACGTGTATAAAGTCCTGAAAAAGTGGCCTTCCTAAATACAGAAGTTTCAAACTTGTCAATAATCGTATGGACAAGGACATCCAAAAAGGAAAGACAAGAATTGGATTCCTTTTCTACGGTGAACTTAAGAGCAGGATTGACAGAGTTTGGTGAGAAATTTGTCGGCTTCGGCCTCATTATTAAAGAGGCAGAAGGTATCATCCACATAACGATGATACATAAGAGGGCGACCAATACAAGTAAGTAAGGAAGCCTCATGAAAACCGACAAAAATATTCGTCAACGCTGGACCCAAAGGCGAACCCATATAGCTACCCCGTCGATCTGCCGATACATAATATTATTAAAACTAAATTCGACAGACGCAGTGGCGAACATCATAAGCTCAACAAATATATATATATATATATATATATATATATATATATATATATATATATATATATATATATATATATATATATATATATGCTATGGTAGGCATTGAAACATGGCTGCATTGATATATAGCAGGTACATATGTTCGAATATAATATCCTCTAATAAAGAATATTGTTCTACTGTTGTATCAAGCCCTATTTTTAAATTAATGTATGACCATTTGAATTTATATTTAATTTGTTCTCATTTCATTTGTATATATTAGGTTAGTGCAAAAATAATGACGTAGTAATGTCGTTTTTTGACGTATTTTTTAACGTCAAAAAACGACATTATTACGTCATTATTTTTGCACCAACCTAATGTATATGTGTGTGTGTGTGCATGTAATAAAGTAAGATTAAGTATGAGCTTTAAAATTGATGTAATAATCATTGTGTTAAAACTATTATGCAAAGTCAGTCTGTCTTAAATAATTAAAAAAGGAAAAAAAAATGGAAAATTAAACAAGAGTTATTAAATGTTATTTTATGAAGTATTCATGAAGTATACTGATTTTGCTTGTCTTTCTTTTCTGTTTATTAGGCCCGAGCATGAAGAAATTTAAACTGCTATTTCAGCAACTTGAACACTAATTCTTGTATAAAAATCCTAAATTGCTTATAAGAAAAAAAATGTGCTTTGATTGTCTACAAAACATAACCAGATCTAAGGCTGATGCAAATAAAGATTACAATATTCCCAAAATAAATCTTTCTTATATGTTAATCAGATACAAACATCAATACACATACATACACATGCACACACACACACACACAAGCACTTCCACTGTATCTCTCGCTTTCTCTCTCTCACACGCATATACATACGCACCCTTACATGCATATATACAAATTTTTGGTATGCTAATTTTTTATCTGAATGAATGTGCATTTATACTATTTTGCAGGTTTAATGCTTACACATGTATATTTTTGTATTATTAAAACATACTTCTTACATCCAAGTGGTGTGTGTATGAACAGGCTTCCTTTTCTTTTCTTTTTTTGTGACAATTGTTGGAATGTGATGAGACCGTAAACATCTAAAATGTCTGCCAGACCAAACTATTTTAAATACCTATTGATTACTCTTCCCAAAATTTGGTTTCAGGTTAACATTTCAGAGATATTATCCTTTTCTAACTTGGTGGAATTTAGAACCAAAACAAGAGTGCAACATTGTGACACAAATCAGTTTCACACTTAGAATGTCTGTGACATTGAAACCTCGGGGGGGGGGGAGTCGGGTATAGAATTCTAAAAGTGGTGATGACAGCTGTACTCAAGTTTTTAACATCTAACATTTCAATATTGTTTCCATTGTTAAAATATTTTCACCATTTAGCATCTTGTATTTCTATAAAAATATCTTCAGGCACGTATCCATGAAATGCTGTGTTTACTTATACCAATCACATCAAGTAGAAAATATATTTGTAATTAAACAAAACAAGTACAATCAATGATAATATTGTAATTCTTTCACACACAACTTCTCTTAAATATACAAAAAATTATTTAACATATGTAATATCATTAACATAGTTTTCGTACTTTGCACTCTGAACCAAAAATGGAGTCAATTCAAAACACTATCAGGGATGGGTTGGATTTTATAACATATCAAAGCTTGTTTTTTTTTTAGCAGTGAGGTTCAACCTGTATAAGGTAGAGGGTTACAAAGAAAGAGACAGATTATTGGGATATGTGGAGAAGATAATGGTTAACCCTAGACTTGAAGATAGTCATGATCAGGGAAAACATCCTGTTGGGCAGGAACTGGAAACTCAGGCAGTCACCTGGATACCATCAAGAACAAGAGCACCATGTTATGTGCTTGGGATCTTCCAAAACTAAAGCTTATGAAAACATACTTGTGGTCATCCATGATTCATGAGAGATTTTTCTTTGGCTTGCCACAACTTCCTGTTTTGTCAATAGAAATTGATTGAGGTGTAGAAAATGCTATGAAAAGATTTACATATCTAAACACTAGAAAAAATGTTTTATGTAGGATAATGAATGCTTTCTTTAGGTTTTATTAAGTAGTATATTATAATAAACTCATTGTACATTTTTAGTTTTTCTCCTTGTGAAAATTAAAAAAAATTATGCTTGTGACAGTTCAGCTTGCCTTGGGGTGCCAGCAAACCTAGGGCTGTCACTGCTCTTGGAAGTCAGTTTCACAGAGAAGTGGTTTGTGAAAAAAAGCTGCTGAAATTGAACTTACTTCTCACTAAAGGAATAAAGAGAGAATGGGGGTGGTTCACTACAATGTGTGTAGCATGGCATGTCCAAGCTGTGAAGGTTAAAACTGGTAGAACTAAGGAATGTAGTTTATTTGAACACTTTCTATGGAAATAAAAATAGAGTTTTGAGAGGCTTGCAACATCTTGTCTATAAGAAAGGGATTGTAGGGTTGAAAATATTTTGTCATACATAAGAATTCAGAGATGCTTTTGAACTATCGAGACTTGAAAGTGAAGACTGGGCGAAAATACTCCATTTTAGCCCCGATCCGGCTCTTATGAAGGTAGAAGATAGCACAAGGAGTCAGGTACTTACTGGTGTGGTACAGGGAACCAACCATTTTTCCTGCATCCTTAGCAATGAATAGTATGTATGAATTCCAGTCTAAGTTGAGTTTGAGGCTCAAAAGTCACTGAAGGCACATCCATCCATTGTGATTGGTGGTGGTTCGGGGTCCAATCAGCGATGTTGGGTTATTTAATTTTGAAATCTGTTTTTTTTATTATACTTAAGTCTATAGGTAAACATTGGTTTAATTTATCTCTTCTTTTTCTAACTGCCATGTCTTTTCAGGATATGAACAATCATGGTTCTCCACAACTTCCTCTTTTTTGTAGCACTGAATAAGGGTTGTCTCTCTGCTATTCCTCATATTTCCTATTCTGTAAACCTTTTACACAAGTTGAAATCTGATTGAACATCGGTTCAGTTTATCTTCTTCTTCCATGTCACTTCAGGATGTAGGTGATCATGGCTCTCTACAACTTCCCATTTTTTGTAACATTGCAGTTGACATCAGATAACTCGTATTCAACATTCTAATAAAAACTGCCAACCATGAGTTATCTTGTGGTTGTCAGTCAGTGTTAAACACATATCCCTATTTTGTTTTTTTTATCAAGGTGTTTCAGATAATAATTTTTTGGGTGTCCTTAGTCTTGTGATAAGTTTTGATATGATGTATTTTCATAATTTTATAAATTATTCAAACTCATTTACTAATATTTCTTGCTGTTATTATAGCATTTCTTCTGAAGAACAAACAGGCCAAAATGTGATATGAACCACAAAGATAAGGATATGAGGCAGATTATGATTTACTTTCTACAGATTTTTTTTTTCTTTTGGTATGTATGTGGTAGTAACTTCTCTGATTCAACTTTTTTAGAAACTTAAAGACAGTATGTTTTCATTATAAATATGATTGTGGAAGTAAAAAATAACATTAATAATTCGATAAATCTCCATGGCTTGACTTTTAAGACAAGGATTTGGAGGGAATTTCATGTCTGAATGCCTGACAAAATGTATTACAATTAAAAAAATTACAAAGAAACAGAAATTCTAAAGCATGAAAAATGTCTAGAACTCAGCTCAAAAACATTATACTGGAGCCATGATGTGAAATGTTTTAACATTTTTTGAATTTTTATCAATAAATAAAACAATGATAGATTTTTCTAAGTGACATTTCTCATTTATTTTGGACTGTCTTCTCAAAATCTACAGACTAAAAATTTTTACAGGATCTGAGCAAATAGAAAAAAAATACACAAATCAGTGTTTCCACAGCATGGTTATTAACATGTTTTATTTAGTGAAATTTTTCAGTCCCATATACATGTTTTTGCGGTTATTTTATTTTGTCAATTATTTAACCTCATATACATGTTTTTATAGTTATTTCTATGCTGTATTTGCTGAATTATTCTACCTCATATGCTTATCTTTGTGGTTGATATCACTTTCTGACCTGCTTGTTCTTCAGAAAAAAAAAAGCTATAATAACAACAAGGAATATTAGGAAATGAATTTGAATAATTTATGTTGGTTTCAATCCCTATTAGGAATGACTACAAAATACATTCCCCTCACAAATTTATAGGCAGAAGCACACAAATGCATGCTGGGATTTCTTCTTGACCAATAAAATAGACCAGTTCTTGTTTTCATCTAACTCAGTCCTGGTCTTTCTTGTCTTGAAGTCAGAATGCTATGTTCACTTGTCTCAACTTGATTTTTGCATTATTACTGTTGCTTTTACATTATTACTGTTGATTTGACTTGCATATATTGTTTGCTTGCTTTATATTATTTTTTGACCCATTCTTTTCTTTTCTTTTTTTTGTTACTGATTTTGTAAACTTTGTCAGTTCTGTTTATTGAAGAGTTCTGTCATTTATTTTATATTTAACCAATGGTCACACACTGTACAATTTATAAAATTATGAAAATACATCATATCAAAACTTAACTGAAGACTAAATATATCCAAAAATCTACTATCTGAAACACCTTGATAAAAACAACAAAATAAGGATAGGTGTTTAACACATTAACTGTGAATTCATGGTTTGCAGTTTTTATTAGGATGTTGACTATGGGTTATCTTGTGTCAACTGCAATTTATCTCATGCTTGACATTATTTGATACATTTTCATCTGTGGGCACCAAAAATGAGTTTATTTGCAGTGATATTTTTAGTGTGAAAACAATGCTAAAACTTCAGTTATACATCAACTCATAAAAATTTTTTATAGCCTAAATTGGCAATTATAAAGTTGTTTGAAGTCAGATTTCATAACTGACCTATGGCAGTCAATGTTTTAAATATGGGATTGCATCAATAAATTCATACAGTTTTATAAGCTGAATTTGGATCTGAATTTTCCCTTGTATAATGTTTGATCTATGTGATTAATGGAGAAGCATTGTCAAAGAAGGAGGTTATGTTGAAAAATAAATATTTGCTATGTAAAGTACTTCATACTAGACTATGGATTTATTATATATTCTACTATATAATATATTATATACTGACATGGCTTCCCTCTGTCTTTTCTATAAATATTTTCATGGTAATTGTTCTAATAAACTGTTCTCCTTGATTCCTCAACCATATAAATTGAAACATAGTCTTTATTGGCAACTAGGTCTCATTGTTTTACTGTTGAACTAGCTAGATATGACTGTATTTTCTATTCTAATAGTTTCTTTTATAGCACTTCTCACTTCAAAAACTCTCTTTTAGTTTCTTGCTTCTCTGCTTCATACAATCTTCAAAGATTTTAATACATTATTCACCATGGTTTGTCTTCCTGAACCCTGCTCTTTTATTATCGTTTCTCCTCACTAAAGTCTTCTTATTCTCTTTCACTCTCAGTAACCCTGGTATCTTAGTTGTCTTATCTCCTTCCTTGGGGTGAAATGTTTAAAACAAAATGTATATAATTCTATTTTTGATTTAATAATACAAGAAATGTTTTAACATCTAGAATATATATAATATATTTTTATGTAATTGATGGAATAATAGCATTGCTTCATTTTCAAATTTCCGACTCTGGTGAGGTTGGCTGGGAAATGCTATGATTAAGACAACAAAGAATATGACACTCATTCTAGTTCAAATAATTCCCAGAATTATATCAATATTTCATGCAATATTTATTAGAATGTTTTTTTTTTATGCAATTTATTAGTAGGTTTCTTATCTAATTCACTGATAATGGAATTTTGCTTTGTTAGTACACAAATATAGAGAGGCATAAGACTATCATCCTATTCACTTTCTGCCTGTTTTTTTTTCTGCCTTATTTTCTGTTTATGATTTGGTTTCCAGTTCCTTCTAAAGTCTGCTTCAGCTGTATACTCCTAATGCTTACTCTTTCTTACACTAATGTAAGTCTACCTTGAGCGGCTCTCGGGTCTAGTATTGGGTGGACATTAGTATAAAAAAAGACAAGGACACGTTGTCTTACTGGATTTATTTAACCTATGCCATGAAGCAATCCTAAGAAAACTAGAGATCCTTCCAAGATTTATTTTTGGTTGACATGATCTTAACAATGTAAGATATGCAGATGATACTGTATTGATGGCAGACACAGAAAGAAAACTGCAGGAACTCCTAGATAAGGTATTAAAGGATACTAGGAAGAAAGGACTAACCATAAATTGTAATAAGCCAGAATAGATAGTCATTAGCTAAAAGGGCAGCACAAGATGTGAGCTATGAATTGGAGACATCAAAATCAAGCAAGTACAAAAATTTAAATATTTGGCAAAGTGTTTTAATAGTCAATGAAACATGTGACAGTGAAATCTGAAGGCATATTGGAATAGCAAAAGATGCCTTCTAAAAACGAAACAAAGTATTAAGAAACAGGAAAATTTTGTGAGAAACCAAGCAAAGTGTGCTGAAATTCTATGTAATATCAATATTCCTATATGGCCGAGAATATCTGAACAATTTCTTCACAGATGAATAGGAGACAAAGCAGTATGGATGTGATTATACAGAAGAATGCTAAGAATACCATGGACTGAACATGTGATTAACAAGGAATTTTTAAAGATAATGAAAAGAAAAAGGAACAATGTTCTTAGAATCAGAACGGTACAGTTGAGATTCCTGAGATGAATAATGAGTAGGTACCTCCACAAATTCAGTAAACATAAGGTTTAAAATGAATTTTTTAAAATGAAAATGCTTTTCTGAAACTTTCAATTTACCTTCAAATGGAAGCTAAAGGATTAAATTTGCATATATCCAGTAAGCAAAATATTTTGGTATTTTTCAGACAGAAATTATATTGATTGGAATAGAGTTGCATTTTTTTCAGTAAAATCAATCATGTCAGCCATTTTTGTTAACAAACTTATTTTTCTGTTTTAAAAATCTTACAAAATAAAATTTCTGAAACGTTATTTGAGGAAAATTAGTTAAGTTAATCTGATTTGAAACAAACATTACTTACTTATAGCATAAAATGTTGTATACAAACATTTCTTATCTATAGGTTCTTGTTTTTCGGATGTGTTAATCGATTTATTGATGGTAGATTGACCATCGAACATAATTATCTATGGTGTCACAGATGACAATTTTCATTAGTGTTTTGTTTTTTGTTCTTGTAAGGGGGACAACCTTTAAAACACATGACCTTTTATTAATCGATTTATCAGTTTGTACATCCATATTTCAGAAATTCTGCATCGGTATACATATATAAAAACAAATCAAAATTCTTTAAAAAATAATCAGGGTCTTCAGATTATAATAAGCTTTAAAATATATCATTAGTAAATATAGTTTTACTTAATAACAATATTCCCTAAAAATTATCTC
Source organism: Acanthosepion lycidas (assembly GCA_963932145.1). Classification (NCBI taxonomy): domain Eukaryota; kingdom Metazoa; phylum Mollusca; class Cephalopoda; order Sepiida; family Sepiidae; genus Acanthosepion; species Acanthosepion lycidas. The sequence continues at coordinate 60,493,201 of OZ010596.1, read as the reverse complement.
ATTGAAATTGAACTTTAAAAGATTCACAAACTTTATAATTTATTCAATTTTAAATTGTAAAAATTACAAAATATGAAAACAAATCTTGTAAAAATTCATTTTTCATCAAAAACTTTTTTTTCTTCAGACAATATTGGCTTTAAATATTATTCATAAAAGCAACTAAAAGCTTCTCTAACTAAATAATGTCTTATTTATATTGTGTTTTTTATTTTTTGATTCAGAACAAATTTTAGGTATGATGGGGTCCGATTTTCCAAAATAAAATTGGTAACTTAATTCTTCAAAAAATTCTGCTTTTAACTAATATAGTCACTACAAATTATCTCAGGTTTCTGAAGCTTTCATAAAATTAAGTTGGGGGAGAAGCATACGTAAAAAAATATTTTTACCAAGATTTTCCAATAAAAAAAATTTGAAAAAATAATTTCCTTCACTTGTGAATAAGTCCTGAAAATTTCATTAAAATCCAACAATTATTTGATTTTTGCAAGAATTTTCAAATTAATGTGTCTGTCACTGCAAAAAAAGAGGCTAAAATTTGCAATGTTAAAAGTTAGTACAACTACTAACACAAAAAAAACAAGTTTTTTAATAAAAAGTTTCAAATGTTCTAAAAAGGAATAAAAAATTCAATAAAATAATCAAAAAATACTTTGATCCTTCCTCTTAATAATAACATAAAGATTATCCAATATCTGGATTTGTTATAAGGTTGTTTGTTTTCATTATATTTAGAAAATGTTTTCATCATGGTATGCTGATATTTTAGCAATCTCATGAATGTACCTACATAATGAGGAAAGATGGCTAGGAGAATTAACACTCACAGGAAATAATGATGACAAGTGGGACAGCATGAAACATTGAGTAATCTACCCACTTTTTGTAGATGTAGAACAGAACAGGAAGTGGGAGGAATAGTAACTGGACAAACATTGCTAAGAGCTACAAAGATAGAAAGTGGAATGGCATGGTACATAAAAGAATTATTCCTAGTACATGGAATTATCTGAGTCTTATGAAATCAGATAAAGATTTGTTATAAGCAGTGAAGAGTTTTGTAGTCTTCCATTTCTTCCTTGCTTCTGTCCTTTTATATACAACACTCTCCCTCTTATTGCATTTATCTCTTTCCGTTCATTTGACTATTTTTATACAAACATTAGAAGTGACAGTTTTTGGATGGGGTTGTTGGTAAAATCCAAGATTTAGACAGAATATAATAAATATAAAAGAGAAATTAAAAATGTTAAAAAAAAAAAACGCAAAAGAATAGTGAGAGGCAGAAAAAGAGCTGAATTACATAGGAGGGAGAGTACTGCATATAAAAGTGGGGAGAGAGTAGAATAATTAAAAGAGAGGAATCAGAGAGAGGAAGAGAAAGTGAGAGAAGTGAAAGCAATCAGGGAGGCAGTTGCAAAATGTAAAAAGATAAAGGCAAAAACAAGAGAGAAAGAAGACACAAGAAAAAGAGATAAGGAAAAAGTTTAAAGAAGGTAGGGCTGCAATCTTGGAAGAAATGTTTAAACAGGTGTCAAGATTTCTGATTCTGTCAGAAATGGCCAATATGCATTTCTGGAATATCTGAACAAGAAGTGAACAAAGAAAGATTACGTTTTAAGAATTTTTTAGAACCGCCTTACATGAAAATAGCATTCTGATTGGATCAGAGATAATAGGCTAAGAAGT
>OZ010596.1:60451509-60486509 GCA_963932145.1 Acanthosepion lycidas | reverse complement strand
ACACTTGATAAGCTTGAGCAAATGGAGAACAGGGTCTGGGTGAAATAACAAGAAAACAAAATTTATTAAGAACTACAAAGGACAGGAAGATTTGGAGGGCCATGATAGCCTACTTCCTGAATGAACATGGCACATAAAAGAAGATATATTTCTGTATGGCACACACACAGATTTATTTTTCTGCTCAATTAAAACAATATGTTCAGTTAATGTAATAACTAAATTTCCAAAATTTACTTTGAATTCTAATATTAGGTTGGTGCAAAAATAATGACGTAATAATGTCGTTTTTTGACGTTTTTTTTTTTAACGTCAGAAAACGACATTATTACGTCATTATTTTTGCACCGACCTAATACCATTGGTAATGATTGATATTTTTCCAGTTTCCAATTTTTCTGTTATGCCAGTTGGATGCAATACTTTTGTTATGTCATTTATGAAAAGTTGCTATTTAATGTGATTAAATTCTTAACTACTCTCACTTGCGTTCCATTAATTAACTTTGCTTAACAACCCTTAATTGATCAGAGTATTTTTGAAATATTTATATTAATGTGGATTTCATCTGCCAAAAAACACTTCTTAGAATATTATTGATTGATACCTTTTCAGAAATCCTTCTCCTTTGGAATAGATTTAGTTTGTATATTATATTCTTTCCCACTGCCATAATGTAACTTTCGTGTGCCTAGTCTATTAAATATTTTCATAGTAATTCTTTTGATGAACTTTCTTATATCATACTTAGATTTTATGAATTTAAATACAGTACTAGCTTCATCATTTTACAGTTGAAATGACTAGATGTAACCATAAGTTCTATGCTAACAGTTTCTTCTCTAAGACATCTCGCTTGTAGGATTCTTTCCTGGTTTCTTGCTTCCTAGTGAAATTTGATCTGCAAAAATTTAAATAAATGCAATATCAATCGTTATCCGCTCTCTTCTTTTAATTTCTGTTCTCTTTTTTAACAATATTTTTTTCTTATATTCTCTCACATTCAGTAACCCCTTGTATCTTTTTGGTTTTATTCCCTTTCATGGGGTGAAATGATAATATGTATATATATATATATATATATATATATATATATATATATATATATATTATCAATAATATCAACTATGAACATGGACACAATATGTTGACCATGTTTAAAAAAATGAAAACATTATATAACTACATACATGCAACAAACTATTTCTTATTTAACAGTTAAAATATATCATCCTTGAAAATGGCTAAATGTATATCTGAAAGCGCTTGAAAAAAAAGAACATTTGGACAGTTTTTATATAATTTATCATCTGAAAAGAAAAAAGAATTATTAGATCATATGAGAAATTGTATAAAAAACTAAATTAGAGTACCTTGTCTGTCATATTCAATGAAATGTGCATGAAAGAAGGATTGCTGCCTAAATACACAAATATGTGTGTGTGTGTGTGTAAATTTGGATCTAGTTTATATATTATATTCTTTTTATTATCGATAGTAATTTAATTTCAGTGTTATATTTTTTCATATAACTTTGTATTTAGTTAGTATATTACATTCTTTGTATATAAATTTGGATGTAATTTCATTATTATATTTTTTATATAAATATGTATTTAGTTTGAGTGGTATATTCTTTTTATATAATACAACTCTGAGTCAATCACTGGTTACCAAATATGAGACAGGAGTGGTTATACCCTGGTCACTTTATATTTGACATACATTTTACTCAGTAATCGCAATCCCCAGTATCATAGTTTGGTAAAGGATGTGTGAATTGGGCATTGTTCATCCTGTTGTTTGTCTCCTCCACCATCATATCATCTAGTGGTAACCTTCCTTTAAGTTGTGTATCTGCTGGTATGAAATATTCACCTCAACAGGCAGTGGCTTAGTTTTGTGGTGATGGATCCATTGATGTTTCGATCCTATCAACTTCCTTAATTCAGTCGACTTTCTTGAAAGGAATGAATTCTCTAGCAGAAAGGACACACTGTTGATAAAGCTATCAACAATTTATTAATGACAAGAAAATATAAAAGCTCCAAACATTATACTCATGCATTTCAACTTCAGTAAGTTCTATTCTTCTCTTAAGGAATTGAGAGATATCTAATGGGTGAAATGCTGGTGCAAGAAAATTCAACAAAAATGGATGGCAACATTTCCCTGTGTCTCTCTGGCTGTCTTCTGCTGTCTGCCTAAAAATGGTGCATGTATGCACTTATAAAAATAATGGTTCTGATGGAGACTTTGATTAATTAGGCATTCACACAAAGACACTCATTGTTAAAGCAATTCCCATAAGCTCTGTGACCTATGCTTCTAAAGCACCAAAGACCAGACATTTTAGTAAGCTTTAGTAAGCTGTTTGATTTGTCACATAGGATAATAAATAAAAATTCCTCAATTCTGTCTGGATTTTGCAGAATTTTGCCAAAAGATATCAATCATATCATCAAGATTTCCTCAGATCTCTGGCAGGGTATTTCAGTTATACTGGGTTTTATTGAATCTTATTTGCTTTATTTTATTGGTTCAAATTAATATTTTTAACCGAAACTTTTTCTTATCAGGTTCCAACCCTATTAATTACTCCCTTATATTTTTCTCCATCTAAAATCTTGTTTGCTCAGGATTGCCAAATCTCTCAATACCACAAATGGCTAAACAATATCTCATTCACTAATATGACTCTGTCAGTGTCACTACCATGTTACAAATTATACAAAGGAGACTGTAATTATTAGGTTGGTGTAAATATAATGTCGTTTTCTCACATATGTGAGAAAACGACATTATTTTTGCACCAACCTAATAAAAAATCGATAAAAAAAAACAAACAAAAAAAATACAGCTCCTAGCACAAAAAACACACTAAAATAAACCAGAAAATAATCCAGCTTGTCTACTGTATTCACTAACACAGTGCAAGCACTAAATTAAAATCTCAATATTAGAATATTTATTCCAGCTGGAAATATAAATAATCATCAGTTTCATAACCAAGGCTCGAGAGCTACTCATGGTAGAGGGTTACAAAGTAAAAGGCACCACCCCAAACATGGCAATAATGTCAACAAGACGCAAGGCATCATCAGAAGTGAAAGAGTGGAAAATGACTTTAGAAGGAACTGGAAATCAAAAACTAAATAAGAAACAAGGGATAAACCTCTACTCCTGTTCAAAAAGACTGGGGAGGACTGTGAACCGGTCATTCACGCATAGAGTGTCTTTTACAAGTAAATTTAATGAAGTCCATCTTTCTTATAGCTAATGTTCTCCAACTTGATGGCTCACCCTGGTCATGGACATGTGGACATTGATTTCATCAGGTGAGCCCTCCACTCTGGTTGTTGACTTCAATCTATGTCAGGTCATTCCTTAAATTCCACTGGTACCATGTAACCCAGTATTACCTGCCATATCATTGGGTCTAAACTGGTTCCCTCACTAGACTTTTCTGGTGAGAAGGATGGCTAGACCCAACAGGATTAAAAACAACACTAATCAAAGCTTGAACGTACAGGGTCAACAGCTATCTAGCACAGTAGGGTTGACTGGCCTGTATAGCTATGTATGCATCCAGTACAATGATGATATAGATAGAAGAAATATAATAAATAAGATGTTTTATTCATTGGTAGTTTATTACCTTGAGATTTAGATGAGGTTTTAATATTCAATGATATTTGAAACTAACTGTACGGTATTTGTTTTCCTTTATTACATGTTACTGAAATATTATAAACTAGTTGGATACCCAGCACTGCCTTGGAATATAAGCACTCACACTGGTGATTTTAGCAGGAAAATAATTTAATATTTTATCTGGATTATATTTCTTTATGACAATACTAGCAGCATGGCCCGGCATTGCCCATGCTTGATTCAAAAATCGTACGACTCATACAGCAATTGCTATCACTTGACTTAAAATATTTTTGCCCTTCCTTGCCTTTTGCCCTTTGCCATGCTGATGTTGCTACATGCCTTACTTCTTGCTTATCTCACACTGCAAATTTTTTCTAAGCTCTAAACTAAACATTAAATCTGTTACGAAAAAAGAACTAAACAAAATGAACACAAAATGATCAGCTTTAAAAAAGGACTCGTAAGTGGAAAAAACGAATGAAAAAAGAATGTTAACAACAAATACTTTTTCACACCCAACCCAGTTCTGCAGAATCAGAATCAACGTTGAGTTTAAGCAAGCGAATGAACCAATTGGAGTAAAGTGCCATGCAGATTTAAATTTTTCCCACTTGTGACGAATGCAGTTATTGATTTTTTTTGCATGCTAGCATGTTAGTTAACATTTGTGTCAGTCAGCTGTTGGCTCTCACTCTGGCCAATAGAATCTTCCTGCCTATTTGTGGCAGCCAGCTATAGGCTCTTACTCTGGCCAGTACAAAATGGCCACAAACTACATGAAAACTGCCGTAGAAGCATGAAAAAAATTGATTATTTCCACTATCGATGGGAGTTGGAAAATGCAAAGTCAGTCTTGGCCTTTTCACTAACTTGGAGCATGTGCATGTAAATTTTGGTGCAAATCCATTGAAAATTGTGTCCGTGCATTTGTTGCACACACACACACACATCCTGCCTTTTATAGATAGAGATATTCTTTTTAAGAGAAAGGAGCTTCAGACATTTTCCTTAGATCAACCCTGAATTAACTTCAATTATGAGCTTTATCCGACATTTCTTCATTTAAATATTATATCACTTCAGATCATAGATGAGCATGGCTCTCCACAGGTTCCTTCTGCTTTATTATCTGTTAACTGCCATGAATTCTTGGGAAAGAGAATGGAGTGGTTTCCAATTGCCTTCTCCAGTTTTGAATTTAGAATTGTCTTTCTCCTAGACAGGCTGTCATTCAAGGCTAGGGAGCCTAGTCTACACTGCTATTTAACCCATAGCTAGTTGGTGGAAAAAAATTAGTTTCATGCCTTTTTGAAGGATATTACTATGAAAATAAACATGACAGATTAGGCTGGAATTTGAACCCTGCTTGCAAATTTCACTTTCCACAATTATATTCATTACACTAACCATACATCCATTTATTCAATATTGTGTAAAGAAGAAAGTTATTGGTGCACACATTTTTGCTCCTGAAACCTTGAATATTAACATTTAAATTTGAGTTCTGAATTAATTTAAATTTCAACGCCATTGCCAAGATATTTTCTGTGTCTTATCACCAGTCTTTTTGTCTTTGGTTTTGTCAAAAGAATGCTTTGGTAGTAACCCCAGGGAATGGGTATATGGACCATCTTTTGTCCTATAATCACATGCCTTGGGTAAAGTAGCTAAAATGCTGCTTTATTGATTTTGTGACAGATAAAAGCTCTGTTCATAATGATTATATCGATAGTTTTCTTGCATTTCAGCTTCAAAAATCCGGTATGTTCTTTGTCAAAATATTTGGAAGGAATTCTCCGTTATTTCTTTTCTCTTGTTTCTTTTATTTGTTTTTCTTGTTTCATTTGTTGTTTTTTTTTGTTATTATGAGGTATCTGAACAAAGTTAAAAAATCTCTCTTCCAACAAAGGACAAAAATTTCTCATAAATCAACCATGCCAATGAATTTTTAAAAAATACTTAAATATGCTATTGAATGGATAAAATTTAATCAAAGGAATAAAAAAAAAATACTTTTTAAAATGCTACAAAAACATTCATATTAAAAAAAGAAAAAGAGGTAATTGAACGAAACAAAATGCAACCACAGTAAATGGCAATACAAAAAAAATTATTATAAACAACTGACCGACGATGACCGACCTATTTCTGAAACAAGTTCCATTATTCATCAGTTAAAATGACAAACTATGTATGGATCAGATATAACAAAAAAGAATAGAGAAAAAGAAACTGAACATAGGCTGCACCAGAGGCAGTTTCGGACCAACATGGCAAATTGCTACAAAAGCAAAATAACAACTTGAAAACATGGGTCATGTTCTTAAATAGCTTCATCAGATCAAAACATTCATATGAGTGTCCTGTGTATCACTAAACCTTTTCAGAAATATCTCAACTGTCAGCTGTATACAACTACTTACTAAGATCAATTGTGAAAAAAGGCTTTGCATGAGTGAAGGGTCATTCTTTTTTAACATTGTTTGAGAGCTGGCACTACAGAACCACAAATAAAGAACTGTACCACATAACAGAAACCATATCACTTGAGGACTTTGAAGAGCAGCAACAACTAAAATGGATATCAAATGAAACTCAAAGAGAAAATAATGACATAATCAAGACAATGAATTTCCCCACTACATCAAATAAAAGGTTAAGAGGGAAACCTACATCATTTCCTTTGGTTAATATTATAGAAAACAATGCATATATATATATATATATATATATATATATATATATATATATATATGTTTAACACTCTTTTTATAGATACAAATATTTAAGTAAATGCTCTGTTTATAATAAACAGTATTAAACAACATTTACTGGCCTATAAACTTCAATCATCCATGAATCTCTCACATACATTCATGTCTGCTCATGGAGTATTAAATGTAAACAAATGACGTCACACATTATGAAATAATATATATATATATATATATATATATATATATAGAGAGAGAGAGAGAGAGAGATAGATATACATATACATATACATATATATATATATATACATATATACATGTATATATATATATATAGATATATAGATATAAGTGGATACTTAAATCGATACTAAATAGTGACAGTCTGTTTCATGCTTGAACACAATCTTTAGACAGTATATATGGAGGCCTAGTGGAGTAATGGATAGTGGCTCAGATTGAGGAATTCAGAGAGCCAAGTTCAAATTTTTATTAAATCGAGACAACCTTCCTTGAGTAAACAAAGAGTTGGTTCCCAGTGGGATTGAAATATTTGTAACATAAGTATATATGCACTAATATATTATCAATACTTGTATATTTCTTATGGTCAATTACCCACCTGCTTTTTTTGTCATTGGGGATAGTATTTTAATTACTCTCTCTGATGACAGAGGAACAAAAATCAGTCAGCTGTTTCTGATAATGATAAAAAAAGAGAAAAACAAACCATAATCTGAAGAATACAATGTAAAACAGTCATAATTTTGTTTATGTCCTATTAATAAATATTTAGTCAATCCTTATATAATCGGTTCTTATCAGACTAAATTGATGTGTATGTTGCTGTGATTACATATACACATGAAGGAGAGGGGATGCTAGAATTTTCAAATTTAAATTTAAAAAAATTTTTTAAATGTGATTGGTTATATAGTCTAACCAATTCCATTTAGTTTCTTTTTTTGAATATGAATTTATGAACAAAATGTGTCACATAAAAAAAATTTTCCACTTTGTCATAGATTTTCCTAAAATTGTTCTAATATATAAAAATTTATATATCATTTTCCTACACATAATCCTGAGTAATTGAATGACAAAATGGAAAAAATTTCTTAAGTAAGATATTTCATTGTGAGAAGAAACTTTGTCAAACTAATAAAAGTTTTATCAATGAGGTCGTTCTAATATTTTAATCAAACATGGCAGAGGGTTACGTCATTTTGAGTTAAGTCATTCTTGATTATACGTTGTTTATCAAAAAAAAAAAATATATGGAAAAATAAAAATCAAGTTTAAGTCATTTTATTTGAATTTATGTCTGTCTGCCACAAATATTGAAGTTGCAATATTATTAGAAAAGCGTTAAAAGCACATGAAACCATGTTACTGTACAATGAATAAGAATAAAAGTATATAAAATGATATTAAAATATGTACATTTACAGTAAATGTTAATATAATTATCATAAATCCTAGAGAATGAAATATAAAAAAACATCTGTGTCTCATTGTTGCAGTCTTTAATAGCTCAATATTGGCATTTTCCCTGGTATTTCCAATATCTACCATTTGGCATCATTGTCAGCATCACTCGTGATTCCCACAAAATTGAAATCCAGTTTAATTTAGGCATACACACGGTATACGTCTGCTTATTGACTACTCTCTCATTCTCATTCATTTGTGACTTTATACCTTGCCACAATATCTCCTAAGAAAATTCCTAGTGCAAGTGCTAAGCATCATGCTATAATGCTGGACAATAAACTTACTATGATAAAATGCTATGAAAAAGGTGAAAAGGTTATATCAATATCTTTTGGAATGAGTCGGACAACTGTATTGACAATTGTTCTCAATAAGGATAAGATTTTGGCACATGTCAAATCTGATGAGCCAGAGAGGAAGAATACTGTTAAAAATAAGAAAAGAGGAAAAATGTTTGAAGAGATGAAACAACATTTTTCTCTTTGGAATGATAAGTTGAATCATCAGTGTGCTGCTATTAGTCAAGAAATCATTCAAGCGAAAGCATTGTCTTTGTTTGAGAACCTGAACAAAAAATATCCAGATGAGAAAGATGTAGAGTTTAAAGCAAGTCAAGACTGGTTTATGAGATTTAAAGAATGAAGTCATCACTCTATTAAGAAGCAAGGTGAAAGTGCATCAGCTGATGAACAAGCAGCATCTGATTTTGCTAAAGCATTGCCTAAGATCATCAAAGAAAACAGGTTTCTTCCTGAACAGATTTTTAACATTGATGAAACTAGATTATATTGGAAAAATTACCAGACCGTTCTTTCATTGATAATGCTAAGTATAAGGCTATATCACTGATAAATTATTTTATTCAGAATACTGTATGTACATATCATAAATACTGTAATATGGAATGGGGATTCCTTATTTGCGGTTTATAGTGTTGTTATTTCAACTTAAGTCGTTTTTCGACCTAAGTCATGACCTCTGGAACCAATTAATGATGTAGAGTGAGGTATACCTGTGTAATTGAATAAAAGAAAATTTTAAACCTAAAACAATTACCAGTAGTGATATATCAATGATAGAAAAAGAAAATCAAACCATGATCTGAAGAATACAACATAAAATACATTTATATTTTTGTTTATGTCCTATTAAGAAATATTTAGTCAATCCTTACATCATGTCTCTTTTCTTTTTCCCTATTCATTTTTCTATCGTATTTCTTTTTCTTCAACACTGGCACTCCCATCAGCACCTATATCATGTTAGGCTTGTTTTTATGTCTGACGCATTTGATTTATAAAAAATTACATTGTGTTTTTTCTTGTTTTCCCTTCACACTGGTTTTTTGTTTCCATAAAAAAAAATTGTTTGCAATCAGTCAGCAGCTAGAAATAAAACTGGAAGAAGCCATCTTGAAAAGAAGCATTTTTCCTGTCTAGAACCAGACATTCTCTTTGACCCAAGGGTTGTTGATATTAGAGAGATTTGATATCCAAAGCTTTGAAAAGTTGAAGTAAATAAAGCAATCTCGTATACAAAGATAAATAAATTAATAGATGTCTACTTATACACATGATGTACACATACATATATATATAAACAATAAAGGCATTTAAAAAAAATTGTATTGATGTACAGCCATATACATTAATTTGCATACATAATCATAAAAATTTTATCAGATATCGCAGAGAGCCAAATCTAGATTGCAGGGGTGCTGACGGACCCGGGTGATGTGAGGTAGGAAAAATGTTCTGTCATTGTGAATAACAATCTCACAGCACACAATCTTACTGCTGACTGAGTAACTTCACGAGAGCTCATAAAAAGCTCAAGAGGAACTCATATTAGAGGGTTACTGAATGAGATTTGTGATATGGATGTAAGAAGATTATAAGGATGAGGAGGATAGATAACAATGACTTTTTACTTGAAGAGGTTAAAATTTTAGTGTTCAGCAGTGTATCTGCTTGGATGTTTATGGAACAAGCATTGTAAAAGAAAGTCATAGTTATTAGGAAAGATCTTTCTGAGTGGAACTTTCTCCTTACAAATGGAATATAAAGGAAATGTAGATAATGATTAAAAACAAAAAAAAATCTTTTTAAAACTCTGCAAATATTACACTGAATCGAGAACAGCTGGTGTCAAATAAAGCTCAAAATGAAAAGATCTGAATTATAGAATAGTAGCCTCTCAAACACCCTTGGCTGACAAATGTAATCTGTATATATGAGGAGATGCCCAATCCACTTCCTGCAATTTGACCAAATTGCTAAACATCAAAATTATTTTGGAACCCCGTTTTAGTCAAACCTAGAATTTTTAACTTTTTAGCACCTGCTGCCTTCTTCTCAGGTTTTCAATTTGAAGTGGAATGACTACATCAAATCAAGAGCTGCATCTACTGCAAGGAAAGTTGGGTCACTGTGTTGTGCCAGAAGATTTTTTTTGTTAGAGTCCATCTGACACATTTACAAATCTACCATTTATAAGTGCATCAAATTCTGCTGCCATATGTGGTCTGGTGCTCCTCCTATTCATCTTGAAGGATCTGCAATGTAATTGATCCTGACTTGGCATCTTGACTTCAGTCACTTTCTCACCAGAGTGATGGGGCTTCCTTCTGTCTTTTCTACAAATATTTTCATGGCAATTGTTCTGACGAGTTTTTTCCCTGGTGTCTCAGCTACATGAATTTAAGCATGCTATGAGATTGGCATCTAGGTCCCAACCATTTACTGTTGAAATAGTTAAATGTAACTGCCACTTCTATTCCAACAGTTTCTTTTCTTGCACTTCCAATCTATGGAACTCCCTTCTGTTTACTTGCTTCCCTGATAACTACAATCTTCAAGAATTTAAATGCGACATCAATCATCATCTGTCTTCTTGAATCCCATTCATCTTTTAGCCTTTCCTCAATCTCCACTTTACCCAGTTTTTTTTCTCACTTTCACTACCTGTAAACCCCTGTGTACTAGCAGCATTCCTGTCTTGCTTGGGGTGAAATGATTAAAATGCAGAGATGGCTGTGAAGGTCCAGCCTACTTCTGAAGAGTGGCGAGGAGGGGTCACAGAAAAGTATGGGTGATGGATGCCACTGGGTGAGTTGGGCCCTCCTGACAGCATGTCACAGATCCTCTTCATGTTGACGACTGGACTTGAAAGTCTCAGTCCCCACTAAGAAGGTCCAATGCCAGGAAGGCCAATTTCCAGCAATGGTTTCCCAGGTCTCAGGGCTGATGTTGGCCTGTGTCAGGGATGTTTTCAACTGAGTGGGACATATTCTCGACACATTAGCTGGAGGCATACATATATATAAATATATACATACCATATATATATATATATATATATATATGATATACCATATACATACATACATATATATATATAATCTGGCATAAATATATATAATCATATATATTTTATGTCAGGCCACTTTATGAGTGTTACCGGCACCTAGTAATCCACTACTACCTGTCACATAGCTGGGTCACTGGTGACTAAACTGATCCATCCACCAGGATTTACTAGTGAGGAGGGTGGCTATATACTTATTGCAAGATTAAAAACAAGATTTGACAAATGGCAGATGAACCTTCTTGTTAGGTCAACAGCCATCTAGAATAAAAGAGTAGTCTGGTATCTATAGCTATATATGCAGCCAGTGCAATGATGACAGTTAGGACATTGGTATGCATATAGAAGGAGTTGGTCAGGTGCTCAGCGGCACAATGATCTTATGAACACACCTAGTCATGGGACTGATGATGATGATGATATCTCCTCCAAAAAGAGATAAAAATACACCTTATCATGGAGTAGCAGTTAGCAAATTAATCTCACTTGTACAAATTTTGAGCAAAGAAGTGACTTTCTGCAATAGCTAAATACTTACCAAATTATCAGGTGACAAAACCAACAAAGACTAATGGAATTTTAAATGTCCTTTTCTATCATTGACCATACCATACTTGTTGACTATACTAATAGTGATGGGTAATGTGTTCTAGTGCTTTTAATGACAAGTCATGGCACTAATGATGATATGTTGACAATATCCTCAATGCCCATGTGTCCATGACCAAGGTGAGCCTTTATGTTCCAGTGCTTTTGATGACTGGGACTGATGATGATGATGATGATGATGATGATGATGATGACAGTATCATCAATGCACATCATCAATGCACATGTGTCCATGACCAAGGTGAGCCTTCATGTTGGAGGACATTGTCTGTTATTTAACCTGGAGATTGATGGGTTCTCCCAGGTCTATTTGTCCAAGACATGCTATGCAAGAATGAATACTTCTCCAGGTGTCAACCCAGATATATGGATGGAACTGGTCAGTTGCTCAGCTGCACAATGACCCTACAACCTTACTTGGTCATGGTATTAATGATGATGATGATGATGCCCATCATCATATATTAGTGGCATATATACTGAAGATACAAAGTAAACACTTCTTACTCTATAAGAATTATACCTATACAAATGAAAATATCACTATTTAGTTAATATTTCATTTAATCTCATTTTTGGCAGTCTAAGTGAATATAATCCAGAATTTTTAAAACTTATAATGGAGGCAACTACATTTCTTGTCACTCAAATAAACAATACCATTTGCAGTAATATCATTCCCTCAGCATGTTACAATCAAGGATAATTAACTTTGCTACAGATTTGGAGACCTCCAAATTCTGTAGTTACACCATGCCCCTCCCCACCCCGCTATTCAAATTTTGGACAGAGATAGTCAGATATGTAGAGCGTTCTTGTAATAGGTATAAGCTGTTATTCTTCACTTTCGCAGCCAGGGCAATCCGGTGTCTGGTGTTATCTTTCATTATCTGCAACATAAACATTTTATAACTTTATTTATTCAAATGTCTTTAAATGTCTGCTTTGAACAACAGTGAATACAAGACACAAAATCACAAGACATTTTAGCATAAATGTATATTGCAAAACCATTCACGCACCTCCCCAATCTTTTGAACAGGAGTACAGGTTTATTCCTTGTTTCCTGCTTAGGATTGGGTTTCCGATTCCTTTTAAAATCTTAATTTTTATTTAACTCCCAGTAACCCCTTGCATCTTAGTGGCATTATTGCCTTGCTTGGGCTGAAGTGGTTAAAAAAATCAAACCTTATCTTAAAATGTAAGAAAAAAAACTTTTTTTTTGTGGGGTATTTTTTTTTTTTTTTTTGTGGGGCATGTAATCTGAATCTCTGTTGTTTATTAAATAATAATCCAAATAAATTTTTGCAAGAAAATAAAAAATTTTTAGATTGGTACAAGAAGCTAAGTCTGTAACTCCACCCATTTTTTAAACTGTTCATTATTTGTGAAACTCTAATTATGAAGAAAACACCATTTTCATGCTGCTGAATTTATTTTTCTTTTTAGTTTTTAACCCCAAAAACTGAAAATGCTGTCACAGGAGAAGCAAAGGTCAACATGTATGTGCAGTGTATATAATTTACCAAAAAATTATTTAGATCTTGTGACTTTACAAGAAAGTTATTGTGGAAAAGATCAAGCATATTACTAAACTGAAAATTAGCTTAAAATTAAAAAAAACAAAAACAACTGTATTCAAAAAGTGAATACTCCACTGAATGTTTTGTTGCATATTCTATGGATTACATACATTATATAATAAGTTGTCAAATATGCACAAAGCAGTAAAAAAAAGCAGAACCTATTAGGAAGTACTTAAACAAAGAATGATCACATATTGAGTATGTGTCAGATGTATCAAGTGTATAAAGTAATGATGTGTTAACATTGCAGAAACAGAGAGAGAGAAACTGTAGTTCATAAAAAGAAAGTGGAAAAGTGAGATTACTGACTGAGAAAAAAAAATAGTATCAACAAATAAACATAAAAGCTGAATACATCTTAAAATAACAAACAAACAAAATTTATTCAAATGAATAACAATGATTTAATATTTGTTCCCAGTGTATTTGTAGAATGATAAATATATTTTCAAGGTGTTCATAGTTGTTTCCAGTTTCCCTTTTTTATGAAAGTTTTATTGCTTATGGTAAGAATTTGTACTTATTTCTCTATTACTGAAGAAATAAGTACAAAGAGGATAAGTTATGGTTTCTTCAATAATTTCTATCAGTAACGTACAAGTAGAGGTGATGGTTGCTGTGGTTTAGATGATGGTATGTTAAGAATCTACATTCACTTTTTTCATCTTATCTTTCTGTCTCTGTTCACAGGTTCACATGGAGTCATACACTGACATCAGATCCCAGCAAATGTGTATAGTCTTAAGAGATAGAGTCTCATTTCGGAATTCTGAAGTTGGGATCATTTTGATTAAGCCCTTTACTCCCATTGGTTCCTGTGTTATTTTGTTTTTTTTGTTTGTTTATTTTTGTTTTTTTTTGTTTGCATGATGCCAAAGGGGTTTATTTTTATTATTTTATAAGATAATTAGTTTGTTAAAAGCATAAAAATAATTAAGTTTTTTTTAATACATTATGCTACTGAACTAAAACAGACAAGCATTTAGAGATGTGTGCTCTACTCATACATAACCTACACAACAACTAACCAATGGCAGGAGATATCACAATCAATTAGCAACCAACCACATAGCTCTAAAAATAGACATAACCTTTGTGCCTGGTTTCAAGAAGAAGAAAATTAGCTTCCCTTGAGCTGGTTTGATTTTACTGAAAGCGGTAGATAACATATTATGTGTTCATTCAGATAGAACAACCAATCAAATTGTTCTATTTTGTTTTCAAAGCCAGTAGTTAATCCAAAAACAAATGAAAAGAAAAAAAATACAATAGTAGAATATTCACTCGCATCAAAAAGATCAACTGGTACTGGGGCGACTTCAAAGAAATCTGACTGACTACTACTCACAAAACTGCTAATTGTCTACCTTCTTTTCCTCTTTTTTTGTACATATGTTCATGAAAAAATTTCCTCTTTCTTAGCATATTTTCTTTCTTCCACACACATACATACTGACAAAACCCTTTTAATGATTGATTATTTTGTCCATAAGAAGAATCTAATTAAACTGCTAAAAATAATAATTTATCTTACTACTTCCTATTTTATGTTGTATTCTTTTAATCATTTCACCCTAAGTAAGGCAATAAAGCTACTAAGGTCTCTGGCGTTGCTCATTGTTAGAGAATAAGAGAAAAACTACTATTAAGGATTTTAACTACTATTTTTACTACTATTAAAAATTTAAAACTTTTGAAAATCAAAGTTGACTGTGAAGCAGGAAACTTCAAGTGAGAAGTGCAATAGAAGAAACTGTTATCATAAAACTTATGGTTACATCTAGCAATTTCAACTGTAAATTGATGTTACCCTGCCACAAAACTAGTACTGCGTTTAAATTAATAAAGTCCAGGTAACATAGAGGAAAGTTCATTGGAACAATTACCATGAAAGTATTTATAGAAAAGGTGCAAGGAAGCTATGTTAAAGTGAGTGAAACTGAGATGCCAGGTCAGGATCAATAACATTGCAGATTCTTCTTTGGATTTTATCAAGAATCTCTACGTACATAGCAAGAGCACCAGACCATATGTGGCAGCAATACAGCAAGGACGAATGGTAGATCTATAAATAAGTAAGATAGATTCTGGTGAGAAAACTTGTCTTAATAAAAAATGAATATCTATACTTCAGCCACATGTGCTGTGTCCTTTCAAGACATGGCTCTCCACAACTTCCTATACTTTGTAGTTCTTAGTAAGGCTAGTCTTTTCGCTATCCCTTGCACTTCTCATTCTGACATCCATTTACAGAAGTTCATTAGATAGATTACTCACTGTCCCTCTTGCCTTTAATATATTACTGTGAGTGTCAAATTCTCCAAGCCATCTTTCCTTATTATGTGTCTCAGAAATTCCAACTTTCTCTTTCTAAGTATTAGCATTCTTTTTTTTTTCATTATTCTTAAAACTTACTCAATGTTCACATATTCAGTCTATGGTATCCTCAGCATCATTCTGTAGAACCATATTTCTGTGATCTGAAGTCTCTTGTTCAGCTGTGAGGAGATTGTTCAGAAGGAATGATATTGAATAATATTTCATCACTTTTTCTTTGTTTCTAATGAAATTTTCCTATTACTTAATACTTTGCTTAGTGTTTGTATCACATTTTCTGTGCTCTGTTAAAACACCTTTCAGATATTTATATTTTTGCACTTGCTTGATTTTGGTATCTCCAATTCATTAGCTCCCCTCTTGGGCTGTTCCTCTTGCTGATCACCATGCCTGCATCAAAGATCTTAAAAGTGTCTCTTGCTTATACTTATGTATGAGCTAAAACTTTAAGGTCCACAACATGTGAAGCACATGTACCTGGAAACAGATGTCCCCACATGTTATAAAGTAATCTTTTGTCTGTACACCAGAAGAAAGGGAGACAATTTGGTTATATGTGAAGAAACAATTACATAGATGTAAAACAGATTGCTGCAAAATGTCATTGCAACAAATATTCATGCAATGTATTTGTATTCACATATAGAACCAAAAATATAAAATAGTCTTGAAGGAGAGCTAGCAAAAATTTCTGCTATTGAGATGAATGTCAAAATGATTATTC
This sequence comes from Acanthosepion lycidas, assembly GCA_963932145.1. Taxonomy (NCBI): domain Eukaryota; kingdom Metazoa; phylum Mollusca; class Cephalopoda; order Sepiida; family Sepiidae; genus Acanthosepion; species Acanthosepion lycidas. Next base: position 60,470,022 of record OZ010596.1, on the reverse strand, counting down.
CTTTTTAAAATTATAGAAATTCATTGGGTGAAATCTAGCACAGAGCAAAACACGATGAATCATATTTTGTTTTCCTGTCAACTACTTAAAAAGGTCCTGAGTAAGTAGGGCAAAGAGGTCTTTTTACTGCATCATTTAGTAAGAAAATATATTCGCAGTTGAGAAGATCCTTTGGTGTGTAAAGTTTTTTGCTTGTGTTCTAGTGGGCATGAAAACTAGATCACTCATTCTTTGTTTGAAGTTTACCATTATTATAGCTTCCATAAGTTTGGTGATGTTGTTCTTATCCATTTTCTAAGTGTCTCAGCATTGTGGTTATTTTTAAAAAAATTGTGTTGGTTTGAATTGAAATATTATTTTCCAGAAAGAAATTTTCTAGGAATGTTGGCGGGTTGCTATTTTATGGATGTCACCAATCATTTGTAAATGTAATCAATAGGTAATCAATCATTTGTTTGCAGATGATTGGATTTGTATGTTTACTTTCATGACTGCTTTATATGTTTTTTCAGTATAGAAAAATCATCACTGACACATTGTTGTGGTAACATGTGTCTGTGCTGTTGATTGAGGCATGGCTTGGTTCATTGACTGTCTTTCACAGATCTAATTACTGACTGTTCTTTCACTGTCTTTGCCTGTTGCTTGCAAGCTATTTTTATCACTTATGGGTAGCCAGTGTTTGGTTCTGAATCACTATCTGAGTTTTGCACAGAAATGTACTCAGTAACCTGAGTCCTTGAACTTTTTCCAGGTCATTTGGAGTTCAACAATGCAGTTGTCAGAGAAAGCACATCACTTGACTTGTCTTATCCAATACTTATTTAATTTGGAGCTCTGTACAGATTTGTAAAAAAGTTTCTGTATGTACTGAATTTAGTAAGATTTATTAGGAGGCATCTTTATTGGCCGTAAAATATAGGGATTTATATGCTATACACTAAACAAGAAATTAATAAATATGAATTTTTAATTTTAATTTCTTTAAAGAATATTTTTTAACTGGATTTATTTTTTACCATGATTTTAAAAATACCACATTTGTCTTGCTAAATAATAATGCTGAAAATAATTTAACAATTGTAAATAAATAATAAGTATTATGCAGGTTGTGTTTATAGTGTTTTATACTTTTGTATTTTGACATTGGTATGTATGGTTAGTGTAATAGTTATTCATGCAAAAATGATTGCAGCAGGCTGAGTTCATTTGGATGTGCAGGTGGCATAGCAGTTGTCAATGCAGAAAGTGGAATCAGCAAGCCAGGTTCAAATTTTGCTCCAGTCTGCTGCATTTACTTTTGCACTAATATCCTTGGGAAAGGCATCAATGCATCGCTTCTTCCCACCCCAGCTACTGGTCAAATCACAGGGTAGTCTGGGCTCTTTGTAAAATAATTATTTGTGCGTAATAAATATTTTTTTTCAAACGGGATAATTGATTTACCGATATCTGTATAAAAAATGCAGATACATCTGCTATACACTAATGGTGACTCTAAATGACCCACAGATTGAGTTAAAATGATATATAATGTTGTATCACATATATTATCCAATTTGTTTATCTATGATCCACTTTGTTCTTTTTGCTAAGAGCATGCAAAACCTAAACACCTAGCTTGCTGACTTTCTCTGTCTTTTCTAAATGTCAGACTGTGATGTGTTTAACATCTTTGCTGAGTACTTTGCCATAGCTTGCTTCCCACTTTTGATTTTAGATTTCATCATCAAAGTCTAATGAATGCCGTGATCTGAGTTCATCTTCTATCAACATTTCCCTAGAATGAAACTTTGCAAACCATTTTCATACTTGCTAGTCAGTTATGACTCCTTGAGGCATAGTGGAGTAATGGATAGCAGCTTCGATTGAAGAATTGGAGAGCCGAGTTCGAATTCCATTTGAAACTATCAACTTCAGTTATGTGCTAAAACCCTTGGGAAAGGTATTGTGGAATCTTCCACATCAGCCAGTTACACCCCATTGGAAAATGCACTCTTCCTCTATGGTAATTAACACTACATTAAATAAACACAGTACGTAGACAAGCATTCATCGGTTAATCCCCTTCAATCTAGCTTGATGATTGGTCAGTTTCGACCAATCAAATCACCCCTATGCAACAGATCTATTTTGGCACCAACTCAGTTGGAGCCTGTCACGTGTTACAACAAAATTATAAAAACAAAACACGTGTAAACTCTCTCTCACGTCTCATTCCTTGCTGCCAATATGTAATTTTCAAGAACTCCCGTCCTAACCTTTGCGGTCAGATGTTAAAGACCATTATCAACATTCACGCAAGTATGAACTCTAAAGTCTCTTCTGAACCCTTACCAACTTTACCAATCCACAATTCCTAACATTCTAAAGAAACTTTATTATTCTAAACTACAATTTAATAATTACTTCTTCTTTATGAGCACAGATACAAATATTTCCAAATCTAAGAGACACAACTCTGTCTAACCTTTTCAGTTCACATGCATGTACATCAAATACTTAATAAATTCAATTGTTACGTTTTGAAACAATATGTCATGATTTGTTTCTAATATTTTTATTTAATTGTTGTGGACGAATGTTTTTAGAACAGCAACACAAAAAATCCTTCTGGTCACTCAAAATACATTGACCAGTCTGCAACAGTATGAATCCTCTTATTCTCCTCCCAGCCATGGGTAAATAGCAGGATAGACCGGTGCATTTTAGCATACTCCAAATTTATTCTTAACTGCCACAAGCAGCTATTTCTGGATACTCTCATCACAGATGAAGAAAACACTTGAAGCAACAGAACTGTGCTGAGAATACAATGGATCGAACATCTGAGCAACAACAAAGTTTTATAGAAAATGAAAACAAAAAAGACACTCATATTTAACATCAGAAAGAGATAATTGACATTAAGGGGACACAATGATAGCTTAGAAAATTTGACACTCACAAGATATATTGAAGGCAAAAAAGGACAGACGAAAATATTGCATAACCTACCTAACAAGCTTGTATAAATAAATGGATGGCAGGATTTAGGAAATAGAGCAAAATGACAAAATTTATTATGAGTTATAAGGAGAGGAAATTGTGGAGGGCTATAAACGCCAACGCCTGACACGACAAGAAGAAGAAGAAGAAGAAGAAGCTTATGAAATGGTTGGCAAAACAAGATGTAGGAGAGATAGCAAAATGACAAAATTTACTAAGATCTACAAATGACAGGACATTGTGGAGAGCCATGATCACCTACGTCCTGAAGGGATATGGCACATAGAAGATGATGATTAGTGATAAATACGATACATTCGTCTTTACAATTGTTCCCCATCAAAACGGAAATTACTTATGACTCAATATCTATGTTCAGTGTACACACGTTTTTATTTTTATTTAAAAAAAGAAAAAGAAATGGAAAGTGTCGAGGCAGACATATTCTCGTAGTACTGACATAGCCAGACACAAAGGAAAGCTATAAAATCAACACCCAATAATGACAACGCATCTACAATCACATACGTTTAGCAAATAAGGAAAATACATGTTTCAGAAATGGATCACCACTATCGCTGACTGTCTCAGCCAGGGAGTTGCTTTCATCATTATTATCACAGTTGGTTAGTGTCTGAGGCGACTGACGCGTCTTCGTGAATGAATACAATTCAATCAATTTAGAACTAACAACAGACGTATCCTCTGGTCGTCAATGAACTGCTTGTCTTGACTCGACATCTTGTAGTCGATTAGAACAAAGACGGGTGGAAAGCGTTATAGACGTTGGAGGTTGGCGGATAGGTGGAACAGAGAGAAAGCAGACGGAGGAGACGAAAGGAGGAACCACAAGAAATGTAGAAACTGAAAAAATGTTATCTCGATGTAAGGTTTCTTTCTGTCTGCGATTCTGGAAAGAAAAAAAGAAAGAAACAAACAAACAAACAAAGTAAGAGGGAAAGAAAGAAAGAAAGAAAGAAGAAAGATTTTAAAAATTAAAAGAAAGAAAACTTTAAAAATTGAAAGAAAGAAAGCAAGAAAGAAGGAAAGAAAGAAAATTCTAACAATTGAAAGAAAGAAAGAAAATTTTAACAGTTAAAAGAAAAAACAGTTGAAAGGAAGAAAGAAAATTTTAACAGTTGAAAGCAAGCAAGCAAGCAAGAAAGAAAGAAAGAAAGGTAGACAGGAAGAAAGGTCGACAGGGAGAAAGGAAAGAAGAGAGGAGAAAGAAAGAAAAAACAATGAAAAAGAAAACGTGGGAAGTAGGGATGAAAAATAAAGAAACAGAAGAAAAAATTAAAGAAGAAAGATGTGATCTAAAAAGAAAAGAATTTAGAATAAATAAAGAAAGGAATAATAAAATAAAGATCGTTGGAAGAGAGTAAAACTAACTAATAAATAGGTTTTTAGAATGAAAGAAAAAGAAAAAAAGAAAAAAATAGTAGGGAATAATGAATTAAATAAAAAGAGGAGACAAAAAACTGGAGCAGTAAAAAGAAGAAGCTGAAATAAACAAGAACGAGAAAAAAAAATTAACTAAAGAGAATATAAAAAGGGAACTTATGCGCTAAAACAGATGAAAAATCAAGCTTCCTAATTTTGGCAGGAAAAAAATTAAATAAAACAAATAGATCTCATTTCCCTTAAATCACGTGGGTTCTTTTCCTCATTAATCTATGATTGCGTGAAGACCCATTTCTCGAGGCGAAACTCATAAAAAACAATCGAAAACGACTTAGGAAAAACGTCATAACATAATGATACTTTAATTTATGAGATGTATCTTAACGAAATCATGAATCAAGGCGTCGGAGTTAGCTCCTCCTTAATTCCCAAATTATCACTAGGGGTTACTCTCCCTATACTATAAATACTGGGCGACTTCTCGCCTCGTTCTCTTTTTCATTTCTTCATTTCAGCGACTACAATGTAAGCTCTCTTAGAAGATTCACGTCTTCCCATTCGTGGGAGACACCATGAAGATTATACACACATGCACGTACATACGAACATTCACGTACATACGAACAGAGACACAAACGTTTACACACACACACACACACACACACACACACACACACACACAAATATTATTGTATATGTCCATTATAAAATTGTTTTGTTTAATACATATATTTGTTTATATATATATATATATATATATATATATATACATTTATTAAAGACATTTTTATGTTTAACGTTCTTTTTATAGATACAAGTATTTAAGTAAATGCTCTGTTTATAATAAACAGTATTAAATAACATTTACCGGCCTGAATGTCCGAGAAATTTTCATAGAAAATATTCATCCTTGGACAGGATTCGAACCTGCATCCTATACAGAACTGTCATTTACGCTGACGTGCCTTGGTCACTTGGCCACCAAGGATCGTTCGGTAGGCAAGGTCGAATTTACTGTTTATAAGCTTCAATCTTCTATGAATCTCATACATTCATAACTGCTCATGGTGTATCGAATGTAAACAAATGACGTCATATATTACGAAATGGACAATCCTATAAAAAGAACGTTAAACATAAAAATGTCTTTAATAAATAAATTGTCAGACTTTGTCCATTTCGTAATATATATATATATATATATATATACACACACACACACACATATATATATATATATATATATATATATATATATATATATGTATATATATCGGTTTTGTTTATCTTCTTTATCTTCAGTTGGCCCATTTGATATTCTACCAGGAGTTACACACGTGTTTCTAATACAACAACTCACAAACACGTACGGTCCTCTACAAAGGTACAAAAAATAATCACAGGTAAAAAAGACAGGAAAAAAGTATCACAGGTAGCAGGATGTTTCTGCAGCTTTCTTTAATAGATTTTCTTTTTCTTAACCCCTACCCTGATATCCATAACCCTGAAGACTGGGAATAGTGGAAATCTTGGATCTCAGTGTTTTTGTGTATCAAAAATACTTAGATAGATTTAGTAAAAAATAATTTTTTTTCGTCAAAAATATTTTTCAAACCTCCTGATATGGAAATTTATTGACAGTAATAAGCATGGTTCAAAAATCTGCTAAATGTCACCCAAAAAATCAAGTTATGACGTTTTTTCCTAGCCCAAATTTTGAATTATTCCTGTGACTTTACCAGCCATGATAAAGAATAAGTCCTTTAATTTACAACAATGAAATAAATATTTTAATAAACCAGTTTATTAAAATATTATTTTATTACTATAAATTAAATAAGACTATTAAAGTTAATAATTACTTTATATTGCTTTTTTATACCATGAGCGGAAGCAATAAATGACTCTCCACAGTTTCCTTTTCTTTATTAGCTTTGAATTAATTGTTATGCATTCTTGGGCAAGATAGCAGAGTGTTTTCTTCAATACCTTTTGTTGTTTTTGGAATTCAGTTTCCCTTCTCTTAGATTGGTTGCCATCCAATATTTCTTATAATTTAATCCATAGCATCGAGGGATGTGAATGCAACAGACTATCCCAGAATTTGAATTTGGTTCACCAATTCTACTATCTGTATATAGTTATTATTGCATAAATATAAATATAAAATTAATTCTATTTGAAGATATTAAATTAAACAAATCAAAATAACACAATGTTCTTTTCTTTATATTGCCTATTTTAAATGAAAATATTTTTTTCTATGACTTTTTCCTAACTAAAAGCTGATGTTTGGGATTTTTTACGACATTTTCCTTCTACTAAAAAAAATATACCTTTTAATTTCTCTTTTATCCTATGAATTTTTTCAGGGTTATGAAAGCCAAAAAGGCTGGGGGTGGATAACAGATAAATGTTTGAGTTAAAGAGCTCCATACTAAAAATATAATAAGTAACACATTTACCTTCATGCTTTGGTTATTCTTCTTCCATGTGTCGTGTCACTTCAGAACGTGGGCGATCACGGATCTCCACAACTTCCTATCCCTTGTGGTCCTTGTTCCCCGTTCTGCCATTCATTCACAAGTTCATCGGGTAGGTATCCTGATGCCTCCTCCTGTTGTGCATCCAAAAAATTTTCAGCTTATCTCTTTCTGACTATAAGTGTTCTTTTGTGAAACCATTTTCTTCAAAACTCTCTACTTGCTTACTAATTCCATTCACGTCGAATCATATTTCCTCCAGTTTCCTCTTCATCAAACTGGACTCAACCTGCTGAAATCATTTTTGCATGAAACTACAGGAAGATTCAACATTGGCAGCCACAATCTTATCAATATGAGATACACAGACGACACAGTACTGATAGCAGACACATAAAAAAAGCTACAAAACCCCCTACAGAAGGTAGTGAGGGAGCACAAGAAGTGATTAACTATAAACTACAAGAAGACAGAATGCATGGTCATCAGTAGAAGGATGAACCGAAAATGTGATTTGCAGGCTGGGGACACTAAAACCAAGCATATACAGAAGTTTAAATATCTGGGAAGTGTTTTGATGGAGGACAGTAGGTGTGAAGACAGATTGGGATGGCCAAGGATGCATTCCAAAAGCTGGGTGAGACAGGAGGATTTCTTTGATAACAAAGAAAAGAGTACTGACTTGCTACATGACATCTGTCCTCCTATACAGCAGCGAATGTTGGACAACCTCCTCAAAGATGAAGAAGAGACGTGTGGCAACGGAGATGTGGTTCTACAGAAGGACGCTAAGGATATCATGGAGCGAGTGTGTGAGCAACAATGAGGTCTTAGAGAAGACGCAAACAAGGAGGAAACTTATACTTAACATAAGGAAGAGGCAGATGAAATTTCTGGGACACATAATGAGAAAAGAGGGCCTGGAGAATCTGATACTCACAGGCTGAATAGAGAGAAAAAGAGACAAGGGAAAGCAACGCATGACATACCTGGTGGGCTTAAACAAGTGGATGGCAGAACGTGGTCTGGAAGAGTTGGCAGAGGCACAAAACCTATTGAGAGCTACAAGGAATAAGGGGAAGTGGAGAGCCATGATTGCCTACATCCTGAAAGGACGTGGCACATAAAAATAAAGAACTATTACACCACCCATACTTACCAATGCCAAAATACAAAAGTATAAAATGCTATAAATGCAATCTGCTTAATACTTATTATTTGTTTAGAATTATTAAATATTTTCAGCATTATTGTTTAGCAAGATAAATGTATTTTTAAAACGATAAAATTAAATCCAGTTAAAAATATTCTTTAACGAAATTCAAATTAAAAATTCATATTTATTCATTTCGTGTTTAGTGTCTCTCATTCTTTTTCTGAATCCTGGATTTGAATTTATTTAAATATCCAAAAAGTATCAGCCTTAAATATTGATTCTTTTTTAATCAATTCAATCCAAGCAAGGTGACAAAGCCACTAAGACAGAAGGAGCTACTGGTAGTGAAAGAGAATGAGAAGACTTTAGAAGGAACAAAAAGCATAATCCTAAATAGGAAACAAGTGATAAACCTCTACTCCTGTTCAAAAGTTTGGAAGGAGTGTGAACCAGAGGATAGGTGAACCTATCTACTTCTATTGGAAAGGAAAAATAATTAACCGATAAAATGTCAGGGTTCAGGATAAGCTGTTAGGATTATTGAGCTGAAGTAGACTTTAGAAGGAGCTGGAAACCCAATTCTAAACAGGAAACCATGAATAAACCTGTTCTACTCCTGTTCTACTCCTGTTCAAAAGTTGTTTCATTATGAAGTAGTAATGAAAATAAAATAAAAAATAGAATAGGGTTCTGGCAAACAGGCAGTGTGGTGTATATGAGAATGAAAAATAGACTAGCATGCTGTACTGGGGGATTTATAAGCTAAATACAGGCTGGCATGCTTGTTGTCTGTACTGAGTGAACAGGGATCCTAAAAACAGACTGGCCTGCTGGTGAACTAGCTGACTGGAAGACATAACTAACCTCTGAAGTTTAACTATTTTTAATATAGTTGAAATAAGAGAAAATGAGAAAAGAAAGATAGAAAGGAATGAAAGGTAAAAAGATATGGATAGTTTTTTGGCAATGTTTAACACATGTATCCACAAAAATGGTGTGTCAAAAAGACAGTTTTTCTCTTGATACTGCTATTATTGAATATTTTCTTGGTAATTTTTATTGATTTAAAAAGCTATCATTAGAATTTTAATGAAACCTAAAATGAAACTGGATCTATGATAAATTCTGTTTTTTCTCAAGAATTGACAAGAAAAGTACTGAACACTATTCTTGTAAATAAACAGTTTAATAAATAGAGTTTAATACTTTTGTTGTCAATTCTCAAGAAAAAAGTATAAATCCTATTTTACTGAATTTATATGGCAAGAACAAATGAAAGAAATGCCTAGAAAATGCATTTTTTTTTAAAATTTATAGCTACATTTAATTTTGGCTATGTATTTATTCAAATTTTTTTGTTCTCTTATTTAAAGATATTTTATAAAACCATTCTTTTGTTAGACATTTTTTTCAGGTACATTAGGTTAAACTTTACGAATTTTTCTTTGAAAGCTAGTACCATAGCAGCAGATATTAAGCAGCTTGAGATAAATGTAAGCTACTTAATGATTCATTAGAATCAGACACTAACTAATTAGTGCTTGCAAACAATCTTCTACTTTAACAAGATGTATATTATTGGTGGCAGCTGGTTGTCTGTAGTCTTGGTGCTTTCTATAATGGCCTCAGATTTGAATAAGATCATGAATAGTTAGCTTGACAAAGATCTAACCTTTGAGACAAGCTGTCATAAATCAAGTTACAGCAATTGATTCCCTGTTGAAATTTATCTCTTTCGTATTATCATTGGGAGCTCTTTTTGGCACAGATCAGATGCACAGACGTGAAACTGATGCGGTTATTGACCTGCTAAAGTATATTAGCTGTTGTACTAGAGAACAAATTTAAAAAAGCCAGAAACCTACTTTGGCCAGAAAAAAAAAATAAAAAAATAAATTTTTTTTCTAAGAATAAATACCATTGTAGATATTTGCCAAACTTAGACTGGTATAATTGTAAGTAATCCAGTATAGGGTGGCAGGGAAACACCGGCTTTGGTTTATGAGATAACTTTTCTATTTATTGCTGAACAGAAGGTGCCCTTGCAAGACATGTACTTCGCTTGGCTTTGGCAAAAAGGCTATTCAGTGACAAACATAACACAAGGTTACAAGTTTTATCCTTAACCTTTTCAAGTCTAGGGTTAACTGTTATCTTTCACACATATCTGCATAAAGTACACCCCTTACTCTTACTACTCTCACAACAACTGCCTTCACTGACTCTTGAGTGACCCTTGCGCTTTGTACAAAGAGTACTTTAGTAAAAAAAATTCACTTTGCAGTAATGTTCTTGGAAAAGGCATGAATTCATCTTCCCCCAGCTGTGGGCTAAATAGCAAGTCAGACATGGCTTTCTCGTCTGTAGGTGGCAACCAATCTAAAAGAAAGAAAATTTGAAATTTGAAATCCACTCTAAAGAGGTTGTGTGCTATGTCAGATTATCTTGCCCTAGACACACCGTTGCTGCTATAGCTGCAGTACATGCGGTGCTCAAACAGCCCTAATGGTTTATGGGACTCATGATGGGACATGACGATAACCTGATAATTCTACATGAGTGGTTCTCAATATTTTTGCTCAATGCACCCTTTTGCTCATATGTCATCCCCCACTTTTCCAAGTTTGTTCAACTCAAAAGTTGCATTTCAAATAATATGCATATTTTACTAAAAATCTTCATACTAGCATGTATACATGGTGGTCCAAAAGTCTTGTCATGCCTACATAATATAATTTTCTATTTCAATGCTCTGTGTGGTATTATCAAGGAGAGAGTTTTACATGAACGATACCAGAATACCTATCAGTTGAAGAATGCCATTTGGGGAGCTTTTGCAACAATCAACAAAGCATCACTTTATAAAATATCACACAGGACATGGCATCACATCATTTTGTACCACGAAAATGATGTTCATACAGACCTTCTCGATTTGCGACAGCGTCAATGAAAGTGAATAAACTGAATCCAGTATATGTGTTTTGTATTATTGTATTACTTGTTCTTCTATTGTTTTCATTACTTTTTGGTAGTGGGTGACAAAACTTTTGGATCACTCTGTACATTTACATGGATTATTTTTATAGAAGAGTTTTACAAATTTAATAGCAATAGAAAATCTTTTTTGAACTTGAATACATGTACAGTAATTTGTTTTAATTAATAACTAAATATTAAATATATAAACTGATGCATACTTCAGAAAGTTCAACAGAATGCAAGACTATTGTAATTCAATAAAAAAAATTCTGTAAATAAAAAACAAGAAAGAGTAAAGATTTCCCTCCTGAAACACTCATATACACACAAATGGCTAATTCCCCACTGGTTGAGAATCCTTGGTCTAAATGTTACATCAATCTTTTGTACCTAATGCACAAAGCATAGTTTATAAAAACTAGAATGCACAAAAGTATATTTAGAAACCAATGATTCGTGGTCTTCTTTTTTCACTTATGTTTCCCAGAACAAGGCTTAACAGCCACTTAAGGTAGAGGGATAGAGAAGCGTGATATGAATGTAAGAGAAGGAAATGAAAATTATGAGGATGAGGAAGATGTATAATAGTTGAACTTAAACTTGAAGAAGATTGTATTGTTTGGAGAAGAGTCCATGTGTGTATCTGTTCCACAAAGCAGCAGTTCTTAGGAAGAAGATTTCTGTGTGGAAAATCCTTCTTACCAAAGAAATGCATAAAGAATGAGGGAGATTCAACTATGTGAACATAGCAAGTCAGGTCTTGGCCGTAAATGTTTTAGCTGGTGGCATTAAAGAGTGGAGCTCATCTTAACATATGCCACGGAAGTAGCAATAGGGTGTGGTAAATTTTCATTTTAACATCCGAGCACTAATATCCCTTCAAATTTTTCCCAAATAGACTTATTTCCGTGCAAAAGTACATGCTGAACTCAAATCAACAATTAGATATTAAAGAAACCTACCTTCTTGGATGTTAACGCCCCGAAAAAAATCGGACTTTTTCCTGGTCTTTCGTCGATCATTACCGGCTTATTGATAAGTAATTGAGTGCTGAGTTCTGTTGGTGGACATATAAAATTTGGGCCTATTTACTCCCTTCACAGTAATTCCTTGTAGTTAACTTTCAAATTAGGGTTAGGTGTTTCTGTTTCTTTTGTTATTCTTTTATTTGTCGATGTTTACATATATTTGAAAGTTAACTTTATTCTTAAATTAAGTACAAAAAAATAATCGCTTTATGGAAGCGCGTACTAATTTCTGAAAGAAAATAGTTCAGCAGTAAATGACGCTCAGGTGTTAAAATGAAAATTTACCTAGGGTGTTTCTGTAATTTTCCTTAATACCTATTTTTATATAATGTAAAACATGATTTTTTATAAAATTACTTTTTAAGTATTGACTTAAAGGAGGTGCTGAAAATTTTTCAGTATGACCAAGAAAACTATTAAAAGAAATATTCTGATGTTGGTCATTTGGTTAAATTTTGTGATGTAGTTCAGACCAAAAACTTTTAGCACACTTGTATGACTTTACGAAGAGTCATGAACATATCAAACATTGTCTGGATGCTCATATCTCTTCTTTGTATATTTGCTGTTATCATAATGTTTTGACTGGTGGAATCCATGAGAAAAATGTAAACTTCTTTGTTCAAGACAAGCAACAAGCAATAGAAATTGTCCATTAATGTAGCACGTAGACTAATATAATTTCACCTCAAGGTCCCTTTTCCTCAGAGATTATTCCTGATGAAAGCTGAAGAATGGATCAGTTTAAATGTCATGCGAACAATAACAAATATGCAAAGAATAAACTTGAGAATGCAAATAAATTTCTATATATTAATGACATATTTTAAAGTCATGCATGAAGGCACAAAAAGTTCTTAACATTTTTTTAATCATTTCACCCCAAGCAAGTGATAATGCCACTAAGACACAAGGAGCTACTAGGAGTAAAAGAGAATGATAAGACTTTAAAAGGAACTGGAAACCCAATCCTAAACAGGAAACAAAGGATAAACATCTATTCCTGTTCAAAAGACTGTGGAGGAGTGTGAACTAGATGATAGGCAAACATATCTATTACTATTGGGAAAAAATAAATAGTAAATAGAATTCAAGAGTTTAGGCAGTGTTGTTAGAAGTATATAGTTGAAGTAGTCTTTAGAAAGAATGGAAACCCAATCCTAAACAGGAAACAGGGGATAAACCACTACTACTATTCAAAAGACTGGGGAGGAGTATGAATTGGATTATAGGTAATCTTATCTAATCCTACTGAAGAAAAAAATAAATAAATACAAATCTGACAAAGAGTTAACTAAAAAAAATTCTAGCATTTTGGTCAGATTTTAGAAAGCAGGTCAGGCCAAGGACTTTTCAGCCCTCTCTTGTATACCTTTTAGAAGAGTCATTAACATATAAAACATTGTTTAGGTGCTCAAATCTCTTTTGTTTATTTGCTGTTGATACAATGTTTCAACTAACCAACTCTTTAGCCCTCATCAAGTATAATTTGCAGCAAAAAATGGGTTGGTTACTTGATGCAATGAAAATAGATCAGTCTGGTGGTTACATTCCTGTTGCCTATTGGTTTTCCCAAACAAATAATTTTCCTTTTTTTTTTCTCAGCACTTGAGCATCTAAGCATTGGTATGTCATTTCTTTTTCTCTTATGCATCATGTCCCTTCAGGATGTGTGCAATTATGGCTCTCTACAACTTAACTATCCATTGTAGCTCTTATCAATGTTTGTCTTTTTACTATACTTCCCTGTCCCTGTTCTGTCATCGATTTACACAATCTTGCTAAGTAGCTTACTCACTGTTTCTCTTTGTTCCTTTTCAAATTGTGTAAAAATTAATATAGAAATTATCTTGATAAAAAAGATGATATTAAATTAAGAACTACAAAAATTAGAAATTTACTAACACAGTTTCTTAAAAGAAATGCCTAAATGAAGCCAAATGGTTTTTATAAAAAAAACAACATGAATTAAATTTGATGTGTAAAGATTTTGAAAAAGAAAAAATAGGCTCCAAATTGATGTCATAAAAACCTTTCAAAATGAGGACAGATATTTTAAATTTTCTGTGTCAAACATTTTACAGAATGGGCCCAGCTTTGATTTTTTTCAAAACCAGCCAAATTGGAATTGAAAAAGATGCTGTTTTTATTGAATGGTGACTCTCAATGGGGGTAAAAAGTATAGGTTTTCAAGGAATTTATTTATGATTTGTTTTGATCCATGTGTTTGCTATATAAGAGGGATTATTTTGACTGCAAAGGCAGAACAGGATAGACCAGGACAAGTAGATAGTTTTGCCTATCGAACAGTTCACAACCCTCCATGAACTTTTGAAAAGGAATAGATGCTTATTTTTTGTTTTTTAGAATTGGGTTTTCAGTTCTTTCTAAAGTTTTCTCATTCTCTTTCACACATGGTAACCCCTTATGTCTTAGTGGCATTATCACCTTGCTTGGAGTGAATTGATTAAAAATAAGGTAGACTGACTCAGGCTGCTGCTGCAGAGAAGGGATTAGGCTACTCAGATGAAAGGTTGTTATCAGGTAGAAAGGATAAACTAGCTCAGCATGTAAAGTTCGCTGTAGCTTAAGAAAAGAAATAGAACCCATGATGACCTGGTATGATATTTTCAATATTTTATAACTACAATGCAATTACAAAATGACTATCTATTTAATACCTATGTAATACTGGTCCACCTATATGGTAGTGAATTCTGGGAAATCTTATCACACATGAAGAAGAGACTTGAGGTAACAGAAATGTTGTTTTACAGAAGGATGCTGAGAATATCATGGATTGAATATGTGAGAAATGACAAAATTTTAGAGAAAATAGAAACGAAAAGGACACTTATACTTAACACCAGAAAGAGATGCTTGAAATTTCTAGGGCACTTAATGAGGAAAGAGGGCTTAGAAAATTTGACACTCACAGGATATAATACTTACCAAATGAACTTGTGCAAATGGTTGGCAGAACAGAGATTAGGAGAGATAGCAAAAAACAAAATTTTCTAAAAACTGCAAAGGATAGGAAATTGTGGAGAGCCATGATCATCTTCTTTCTGAAGTATGATAACAACAAGGATGAGTAAATAATGATAATTCCTCATCCCAGAAATCCAAACCCAGATTATTTATTAGAGGATATGAGAAAGTTCTTACACTAAGATCTTTAGGTAAACTCCATAACTGATTCAAGCAATGTTAGAGAGATGATGTATTCTTAAGCAACAATTCCCATTATTATACTAATCCATGGGAATTTTTCTGTTTGAATCTCATCTTCATCATCATTATTATGTTGGTGGGGGGTCTTTATTTTATTAAACAACCATCTTAGTGTCTCTGGAAGTAGTGGTGGTAATTGTACTCTCTTTATGTCTATTGTTAATTCTTTTTATAGAGGGTTAATCAACAAGGGAGATAATTTGAACATTTCACTCGGGAATGAGTTTACTTTTTTTTTTTAATTTTTAAATTTTTTGCAGCAGCTGTTCAAATGCTCATAATCTTGATCAGACACCCAATTAGATACTAAATATGGATGCCAGTTAACAAAATCTGTGTTCAGCATAAAGAATGTTTACCAAAAACCAGACAAAACATTTTGAGTCTCTTATTAGCTTCAGTGAAATGTTGCTTGAATTTGTTAGCCATTGTAAGGATCACAGAGCTGTTACAAAACAATGTTACAAAATATAGCATAATAATTGAATATGAGTAGATAGCATCATGCCTATTAGTAGACTGTCAGCTTGGTATCAATGTGCAACTGACTTATGGCCTCTGTCTTCAGGCAGAGTGCAACTGACTTATGGCCTCTGTCTTCTGGCAGAGTGCAACTGACTTATGGCCACTGTCTTCAGGCAGTGTGCGACTGACTTATGGCCTCTGTCTTCTGGCAGAGTGCGACTCATTTATGGCCTCTGTCTCAGCATTTTCAACTAGCCAGCCATCATCATCTCCAGCTTGCCATCAGCCGTCATTCCAGCCATCTCCATTAGGCCACCAGCTTCTGCCACTCCAGCCATCTCCAGTAGGCCTCCAGCTTCTGCCTTTAGCTCGAACAAGTTTCCTGCTCCAGCCATCCTTGCTAGCAGCATTGATATGCAATAAACTGTCCTTTTCAGGACAACTCTATTTTCCCCATCTACATGAGCTTGGCTGAGTTATTTTATGACTAGTGCACTGTAACATTATTTTTGTTTATGTATTTTCTTTAACAAAAATAAACTTGGCAATATATTTTTTAAGTTTTCATTTTGTTCGTTGTTATCTCCTGCCACTTGAGACCTTAAATGAAACTTGTATATTAATATCATTGCTAGATGCTAGAAGAGTAGTTGGTTCTGTGTATCACTCCAGGAAATACATAACTCCTGCTACCATTGCTCTTGCTCTTTACAAGATTCAAATTAGATCAAGAATCAAGTATATCTGGGCTAGTGCTGCCCATTCCTAATTGTCTAACTATGGAATCTCAGTTATCAAGTCTTTTGTGTCAGGTAGGTCTATGAATGTTTACATTAATGTCCAGTCCATTAAGAGACATGACATCAATGCTGGCATCTCCCAAGGCCCCCTCCTTAGTCATACTCACTTTCTGCTTTATATAAACAACCTGCCTAAGAACATTACCAAATCCTTAGTAAACATATATGCAGATGCTACCACTTTGTATGGATGTACATCAAAAGATCTGAATGATCAGTGCCTAGCAGCTGATCTCTTCTCTCACAGCTCAAAAGATGAAAGACTGGTTTGTATCATTCCAAAACAAAGACAGTAACAATCCATCACCATTTGAGCAGACCCTAAATTTACTCCAGTCCTGGTGAGTGATTGTATCCTCAATGAGGTTTCTTGCCTCAAGCACACAATTAAAGCTCACTCCAGACCTTAAGTGGAATTTTTATATTCATACTATTGTCAAAGATGCTTGAAAAAAACTTGGTTCCTTGTAGTGCTCCAGAAAGTACCTGATTTCTACCACAGTGCTCTATAATTTTAAGAGCCTGATCAAAACAAAAATGGTGTATTGCTGCTCTATCTGGGCTGGAGCTGTCTCTTTTCACTATCCAGCTTTGATAGGATTCAAAAATTATGATGCTGCTTTGTGGGGAATTATTTTCACCTTACAACCCCTTTGCCTCATTACTAGATTCTTGCTACTCTCTAGCTGTTTCCTTGGCAAATGTTCAGAAAAATTACATTCCTTAGTTTCACCAGTTCAGACCTTTACAGCTAGGACCCACCATGAACACAGGTTCAACATCCTCATTCCAATGGTAAGAAGAGAGTTCAACTCAGACAGCATCTTCCTCAGAACTGTTACTTTGTGAATGATCTTTTCCCAATCGCAGCAATCTTAACCTCTTCAAGTCTGGGGTAAACCATTATCTATCCTATATATCCTCATGATATACACTTCTTTCTTCCTCCCTTTATGCCCTTACAACAACCTCACTGAGTAACCCTCTACCGTGAATTACTGCTGGGCCTTGAATATTTAGCTTTAAAAAAGTGTTAAAAGGAAGAAAAGGGGAATATAAAAGACGTCAGTTGGGTGAATCTCAAATTCACTACAACCCAAGTTCTGTTCCACTGCTATGTTCTTTAAATTCACTTCTTTATCTTTCCTTCTTTGTTAAAGCAGCCCCCTTTAAACTTTTTTCCTTCGAGTCTTCTTCCTTTATTTAGTTTGTTTTTGACACTTCTGTCTTGGTTTTTATCAGCAGAAACTGTTTTTTACCATTTGCATAAAATGCTAAAAGCCTATTTTGTTGATACAAGTTTGTCGTGCCAACAAAACCCTGTTATGTTAACAATAGTTTGTTTTGATAGCATTAGTTTGTTGTGTTAGCTTAAGTTGTGTTATATTTAACTAAGACAAGAGAACTGGCTGGGGACAACTGAAACTGCTAAGAGTTAAAAACCTGGTGGAAAGTCAGAAAGAAGAAACATGTAATAAGAGTGAAAACAAACTGAAAGAAAGGAATAAAGAAAAAATCGAATGATAAATAGAAACAGAAAAGAAAAAGAAATAGATAGGAAGAGGAAAAAAATTAAAGGAAGAAAAGGTTCACTATATCTAAATATGAAAGAGAAATACAGAAAAGAGAAGAAAGGAGAGATGAATCATAAAAAAGGGGAGAATAAAAGAAAGCTAAAAAATGGAAGAAGAAAAAATTGGCCAGAGTTTGAAGAAAGAGAGAAAATTAGGATGAAAAAAGATTTTCTTTTTTTTTTTACATTCTGATTCTTTCATTTTTGTAAGTAGATAGAAAAAAAAAAAAGAATGGAATGGTGTTTGATTTAAAAGAAATATATTTCGAAGGAAAATCGAAAATATGAATTAACAAAACAAAAGTTAATAATATCGGTGAGTGAAGTAGAAAAATAGAAATAAAAACGTCAAAAGAAAAAAGAGGAAATTAAAGGAATCTGAAAGAAAAATTAAAGATTA
>OZ010596.1:60361509-60449009 GCA_963932145.1 Acanthosepion lycidas | reverse complement strand
TGTGTATGTGTGTATAGATACATATATGTATATGTATGTATGTACATATGCATGTTTGTATATATGTGTGTTGTACAGCATGGGTGTTTCAGTATTACTTACTGATTTGGGGAATCTATTATTTAGATAATTTATTCTAAATTGTATATAAATATATATATATATATATATATATATATATATATATATATATATATATATATATATATATATATATATATATATATATGTAAATCTTGTGTTTAATATTGTGTAAATATCAATATTTAATCAGGCAAAAGAGAAATAAAGAAGATTTTGTTGCTATTTTAATATTTATTCTTGTCATTTTTTTCTCCTCATCTTCTGAGAATCATATGAATAAATTATTGAAAAATTAATAAAATTACCTATGAATTTGTTTGTTAATCAAATATTGATTATTACAAGCGTTTTTTAAATTTTTCTTCCCCTTTTTCTTCTCATATGGTATGTCTATAAAATTCTATTATTATACAAAAGAGACATCTCATATTAAATAAAATATCTTTCACCACAGGAGACAGCAAATTGTGTATAAAATATTTAATATTTGTCCAAAATAATAATAATAAAAATACATATAAATATTTGCAACGTGCTTTTCCCATGTAGTTGAACTTGATTTAACTATTACACTTGATGTTACTTTGGATTGGTTTAAATTCAAAGACTGTGAAAAGGCCAGGATTTACCCAACAAAATCTTGTCTAGCACAATGACAACACACAGTTCTTGATAAAGACTGAGATGGTCTAAACTACTTGAATAAAACAGAACAAAACATGAAATTTGGACAGCTTATCCATCTTTTCTATCCAAATGTACAACATTTTATTAAAAAAAAAATTAAACAGACTGTATCATGTAATAAAGGTGGCTGTTCATTTTTAACTGCACTCATCTGATTGGGTGACTATCCAATCTCTGTTGCAGATGCCTGCTCAGGTACATTTTTATTTCTTTAAATCACAGAGTTAATCTGTCTTATTTTTCAACTATACTGATCTGACCTTAGTTTTTTTTCCTAATGTTCAACCAATACAAGATCCAAGAGCTACTCAAGGTAAATGGTTACTGAAGGAGTTTGTTGTATGAGCAGAAAGAGCAAGAGGTTCAATTTATGAGGATATGCAGGAAAGATAACTGTTAACCCTTGGCTTGAATAGGTTAAAATTGTAGTGGCCAAAGAAAAAGCTACAGTTTCTGGGAGAGAACATATAATCTGGTATGATTACAAGTTGAACAAAGTTATTATGCTTGCAGCCTCAGTCACGATGACTTTCAACCATTTCACTCACAAGGCTTGGGTCAATCTATGGTATTGTTTTCAAACCATTTTCAGTAGTGCTGCATACTGGGATTACCTCCCCTGGTCAGTGAATAAGTTTAAAAAAGAGGGAACACTAGAGAGGAAAACTGGATCAGGATGTCACTACAGGAAGAGAGATCATCATTTCAACTTAGAACTTGATACATTCTTATGGTTCAAAGTAGAATCCAATCATGTTATAAAAACCTTGGAGAATTCTAGTAAGATATCTTTAATCATTTCTAAGATACAATGGTTCAAATACTTAATCTAGCAATTGGACAATTTTGCTGTTATACCTGTTAAACCTGGTATATATGTGTGTGTGTGTGTGTCTGTCTGTCTGTGTCTGTGTGTGTGCACACACATAAATAAGATTCTGATTTTATACATATACATATATACCCATTTTCTATTACTATAAATGTTATTTAGAAGGTAAACATTTTTTTTAAGCATTTCACCCCAAGCAAGGTGGCATGCAAAGGGTTACAGAGGGTAGAGAACAAGAGTAAAGAGGCATGTTTGGGGAGAGAATAAAGAGAAGAACTGGGGGGGGGATAAAGTTATCAGAAGATGTTGATTGACATTACACTTGAATATTTGAAGATTATAATTATCAGGGAAGCAAGTAAGAGGAAGAGAATTCCACAGTTGGGAAGTGCGAGAGAAGAAGCTGTTTGAGTAGAAGAGATGGTTACATTTAACTGTTTTGATAGTGAAATGGTGGGACTGAGATGCCAACCTAGTAGCTCATTTAAATTCATGGAGTCTGTGTACCAGTAAAAGCAACTTATCAGAACAGTTGCCATGAAAATATTAGGTTGGTGCAAAAATAATAACGGTTTTTGACGTATTTTTTAACGTCAAAAACCGTCATTATTTTTGCACCAACCTAATACTTACAGAAGACTGAGGGAAGCCACGGCACATCTCTGAGAGAGTAACTGTTGACTAGATGTCAGATCAAGACATATCATATTGCAAATCCATCTCTGGATTTTGTCGAGGACCTTGAAACTTACAGCAGGGGCACCATACTATATATGACAGTAATATTCCGTGCAAGGACGGATGGTCGATCTATAGATTTGAAGGATGAATTCAGATGAGAAAAACATTCTGGTATGACACAGGGAACCAACTTTCCTTGCGGTAGATGAAGCTATTGATTCAATGTATTTGTTCCACCTCATATCAGCGAACAGTGTGAGACCAAGCAGGCGCAACGAGGCGCTCTCGTGGAGTTGGGCATCAATCATTTCGATGGGAGGCAGAGAGGGTTCTCTGTGGTGGGTAAATGAGAACAGTTTCATTTTGGAGGCATTGAAGTTTAGAAGCCATTTCCTACTCCAGTCAACCACAGATTGGAGGTCCTTTTCAAGACTGGCGGCCAGGTTAGTTTTATCAACAATACCGGATTTACTATTGAAGCAGGAGTAAATAGTAGTGTCATCTACGTAGATGCCTACTTGGGAACTGATGACATCAAGCAGGTTATTAATGAAGATCAGGAACAATGTAGGACCCAAGAAAGAGTCTTGGGGAACATCAGCATTCATGATATAAGAGTTGGAGGAGAACCCGGTTAGGACAATGTTCATTTCACGGTTTGACAGGAATGGTTGTATTAAGTTAAATAATTGTCCTGTAATGCTGTATACCTGAATCTTATGAAGAAAGCCGGCATGCCAAACCCTATCAAATACGTTAAAGATATCTAGATTTATAGCTCAAGCTTCTCTGTTATTGTGCATTGCTTGGTATACAAATTCATTTATGGCTGTGAGCATGTCACAGGTCTCAGAACAGACTGAGCTTATCCAATAGTTGTTGCCTATTAGTTTTTATCTGCATTATTATAAAACAAAAGTTAACTGATATGTCAACTCTGCTTTCTAATGGAAGTTTCATTGATGATGATGGTCACTGGAGAACTCTTCATCTAGGAAGGATAATTTAGCACTTGTCCTTATAAGTTTTCCATTTTCTTGTTTGATTCATTTAGCTTTCTCCCCCATTCCTGCTGTCATCTCTTCTCTTTTTCTTTTGTAGATATTTACTCAGTTTAGCCTAGATTTGCACAGGGCTACAAGAGGGACAAAGATTGTGTTGCATTAATTTTTCAAGTAGGGAGGGCTAATTGTTTTAATCAGCATTCTAAAATCATGCATTTGATTTGACACCTGGCATCAATCAGTAATCTCTTTTATTCCGAACTGCATTATTCTTTTTGCTTGTTATGTTATTCTATCCTCCTTCAAAAGTAAAATCTATCGTTACCTATCAATCTTTCAAATTACTTTTATCCATCAAATTCTCAATTTACCTTTATCTATCAATCTCTCAAGTTACCTGTATCTATCAATCTCTCAAGTTACCTGTATCTATCAATTTTTCTAGCATTTTTTTTTATTTTCCTATTTAGGGAATGAAATTTACTTTCTTTTCACTTTTGGTATCACATTTTTACCAACTCTTTAACCTTTAATCTACAATGAAACAGTCAACTGTAGAGTTTTTACAGGTATTTGAATAATCATTTTCTAAAACAAAAATCTAGTGCATTGAATTCAGGTATTACTGCGTTTTGAATCCTAAATCAGTTCTGTAAGATTCAGTGCAGATATGAAGAGGGCTGGAGAGCAGACCTGCCAAAATGTTATAAAAACAATAAAGATAAGAAAAAATTCAAAAGATAACATTAAATTGTATACATTTATTTATAAAAAAATGTCTTTCTTCCATTGGTTGTATGAAGATTATTCACAGAGAGACATGTACATATCAGATATAATTCTTTATGAATGCCACATCAACTCTAAGAATTCACTAAACATTATATCAATATTACACATTTTACTCCATAGGTTGAGATAAATTTATATTTACTGGCCTGAATGTTCAAGAAATTTATAAACAGAGCATTTACTTAAATATTTGTATCTATAAAAAGAATGTATAAACATAAAAATGTCTTAAAATAATTGTCGGACTTTGTCCATTTCATAATATATATATATATATATATGTGTGTTTGTGTAAAACTTTTATTCCACAGAATTTATATATGGCTTTGAAAATGACAAAATGGATTCTTTTAAAGGAAGCTTTTTCATCCAACACTTCTTCAGAAAGATTCATTGGAACAAAAATAATCAAAACACCAAAATTGAAAATGGTAAACACAGTAGGTAACGAAGAAGTCACAACTAAAATAAATTAAACAAACAAATCAGTGTAAAGAAGCTCTTAGTGTGTGTGAAACAGAAAAAAAATTTTGCTCACAACCCACCCATTAGACAGAGAGAATGAAAAATTCTTCTTCCTGCACAAAGTCTGTTGATGAAGCTTGATGTAAACAGCATCTAAAAACCATAAAGAAGCACCCTGAACACTCTGTCAACATATTCAGAAGCACAACCCAGGTTGTTAATCAAACGAAGTCCATTCACTGACTCACAAACTGAGTCAAGTGATTACTGTTACTAACTTCACCCTGTCTCATATAGGCAGGCACTTGTTGAATCTGGGCCTCCAACAACGAGTTGATTCACCCTGCATAGTCAGCCTCACACTGACATTTAAACTGATAAATCACGGAACTACTTTGCAAGTAGGGTAAACCATCCTTAGATGGGAACACTGGAATAATATTATTAAATACAACATATAGCTTGACAGAAGAAAAGCAAGAAAAGCAAGAACTGAATATATACATACCGGGTGTAACAGCAAAATTGTTCATCCCATAAAATGTTTAATATCTAAAAAAAAAAAAAACACTAAACTAATGGAGTTTCTTTTTTAGCCATCTTGACACAATGTTTCATAAGAATCACTGAAAAAACCTTTGAGTTATTCAGTAAGAAAGAAAATAGGTTAAAATCATTTTGTGACAGCCCCACTGTCTTCCTAAATGTGCAATAGGGAGAGGAAAAATGGTACCAACATTCATACTCTGACTTCCATCTTCCATTCAAGAACCATCAAGTGAATGGTGAATAAGTTTAAAAAAGAAGGAACAGTAGAGAGAGAAACTGGATCAGGAAGTCACAACAGGGAGAGGGATCATTATTTCAACTTAGAACTAAATAGATCAATTAGAAAAGATGCAACTAAATCCATAAGACATGTGAGAAAAGAGTTTCAGCTATGCTAGTTCAAAAAGCAATGAAAAAAGACTCGAAAATGAAATTATATGTGAAACCTGTGAGGCACCTTGTTACTCCAGGACAGTTAGAAGGTTAGAGAGGGAAAAGATCATCTTTAATAAGTTGGAAAATGATATGGGAATAATATATATATATATTTGAACTCTATTTCAATCCTTCATGATCTTCCAATCCTTAGCTATGAATAATTAATGATGAACATGTCATTTTTGTTTATGATCGATTTCATCATGATACTTCTATTAAGCTTAGAGAGTAATTATACATTCTTATTGCTCAAAGTAGAGTCCAATAGGATTATAAAAAACTCAGAGAATTCCAGTAAGATATCTTTAATCATTTCTAAGATACAATGATTCAAAGCATAATGTAAGAATTGGACAATTTTACTTTTACATGATTTGTACTATTTTACTGTTACACTATATATATATATATATATATATATATATATATATATATATATGTGTGTGTGTGTGTGTGTGTGTGTGTGTGAATGAGTGGGTGTAATTGAGAGCAGATGAGTCTGTTACATTATTCACTTATATGCAAATACCTTTGGTAAAGGTATAAATACTTTTTTCCCTACCTATGGGGTAAATACCTAGAGAGAGTGGCCTCTTTAGCTGTAGTAGTCAATCAGTTTACAAGAAAGTTAAGTCAGAATTCAAAACTATAACCGTAGATTTAACTTTTCAGCAATGGTCATATTCTTCTAATGAATTGACAGCCATATTATATTCATATAATATATATATATATATATATATATATATGTGTGTGTGTGTGTGTGGGTGTGTGTATTTGTAAGTGAAAACCTTTTTATGCATGTATTGAGTCAAGAAAACATATCTGTACCAATCAGAAAAAATCTATTTTTCTTTGTTTCAAGCTTTTATTGTTTTGTACCCATTACAACCTTAACACACTAATCTGGTTGATAGATACAGTTTTTATCATCAGTTGATTCTATCTTCACTGAAAGGTTTATTTTTTAGACAACTCTTGACTATAAAATGGTCAGATAATCAAGATAATCAGTCATCAGTAAATTAAACTAGGAAAGCATTAAGATTTGATCAAATGTGTTCAAAAACCCATACAAATAGATATTGCTAAAAAGCACTCAGATGAAATAGTACATCATATGACAATGCATCTATATCTCTTTATCTCGACTGGGTCTGTTTCTTCATGGATTTATTGAAGAAAGCAGCAACTTTACAACTGTTACAGTTGTAAAGTTGCTGCTTTCTTCAATAAATAATAATTCCCATTATTATTAGGAATATTTATATAACTAGATTTTCCTGGCAATTTTTAAAAGTCCAGAAAATACTTATTTTATTATAAATTAATTTTGTATTTTTAAGTATTGATTTAATTCTAAGAAGTGACATTGGTATTATTTCAGAAATTGCTTCTTTTGCTTTTTTACCTATTAAATATTCACCCAATATAAGACCCAAGAACAACTCAAGATAGAGTGTTGAATGAGTCAGTTGTAAAGACGTATAAAAGGAGGAAGTAAGAAGTAGATGTTATGAGGATATGTAGGATACATAAAAGTTGATCCTAGACATGAAGATGTTAAGAATGAAGTGATCAGGGAAGCATCCTCTTGGGAGTCTGTCTCACAAAGTAGCAATTCTCAGGAAGAAACTTTCTGAGTGGAACTTCCTTCTTACCAATGGAATACAAAGTTAATGAGGATGACTTGATTTTGTGTACATGGCATTGGCGGGTTCTAGCTGTAAAAATCTGAACTGGTGGAACTTGTAGAGATTAGAACATTATCTTCTGACAATGCCTGTTACCTCCATATGCAAGGTATAATTGATTTGGGTGTATATTGGACTTGTGTAATGATTAAAAGAAAATGTACACAGTGTTGGTAAATACAAAATAAATCAAGTTCAAGTGTAAAAGTCCTGGCACATATGGGAGACAGAGAGACAGAGAAAGAGTCTAGGTAGAAGTAAATATATATATGTTTAAACAGGTGGTAGGAAATATATAGATATGTATTCTGTATGGTCACATAAACCTAAATAGCTTTGAAATTTGCTTTGAATGATTTTTGTCAAATTTTAAATGATTAATTTAGATGTCAAAACAAGACTTGAATTAAATCAAAAATAAATTCACAACTATCAGTTACATTAATTTTTGTTTTAGCAATTCACCAATGAAGATGATCTTGGATGAGATTGAAAGTACCTGGAAAAATAAAAGAAATTACCAAAACTACAGCGTCTTTCTTACTCAGTTTTGTAACAGCACTAAGAAATTGATCTGTTAATTTGAGAGGATTAAAATAAAATAAAAAGACATAATATATCTAGATTATTCAACCAAACAAACATGCTTGAATGAAGATATGCTGCTTAAATATGCATATTTTAATCTACTTGATCCAGCAGCTCATCATAATACCAAAGTTAGGCAATTTAAATGTAAACTTGTGAAGAGGCAGAGTGAAATAATTAAAGACAACTTAAAAATTGTTAGAAAATGAGTACAAGAGATCCACAAGAAACTAAAACTGGAACCATTCCTGAATGGTTTAAAGAAATCCTAAATAGATTCACAGAAATTGCTAATAAATCTGAAATTCAACACCATCAAAACATTAAAACAAACTTAATACACTATACAAAGGAACTCTTCATCTTGCAAATAATAAAGATAAATTCATCAATATCTCTAACTATAAACTAAAAACCATCAAAAGGAATTACTCAACCTTGGACCTAACTGTCATCTCTACAGACAATACAATAAATTGGATAAAAAAAATGTCATCTCTACAGATGATACAATAGATTGTATAAAAAAAATGTCATCTCTACAGATGATACAATAGATTGGATAAAAAAAATGTCATCTCTACAGATGATACAATAGATTGTATAAAAAAAATGTCATCTCTACAGATGATACAATAGATTGTATAAAAAAAATGTCATCTCTACAGATGATACAATAGATTGTATAAAAAAAATGTCATCTCTACAGATGATACAATAGATTGTATAAAAAAAATGTCATCTCTACAGATGATACAATAGATTGGATAAAAAAAATGTCATCTCTACAGATGATACAATAGATTGTATAAAAAAAATGTCATCTCTACAGATGATACAATAGATTGGATAAAAAAAATGTCATCTCTACAGATGATACAATAGATTGGATAAAAAAAATGTCATCTCTACAGATGATACAATAGATTGGATAAAAAAAATGTCATCTCTACAGATGATACAATAGATTGGATAAAAAAAATGTCATCTCTACAGATGATACAATAGATTGGATAAAAAAAATGTCATCTCTACAGATGATACAATAGATTGGATAAAAAAAATGTCATCTCTACAGATGATACAATAGATTGGATAAAAAAATGTCATCTCTACAGATGATACAATAGATTGGATAAAAAAAATGTCATCTCTACAGATGATACAATAGATTGGATAAAAAAAATGTCATCTCTACAGATGATACAATAGATTGGATAAAAAAACTGAAATTGAAATGTTATATCAAAACATGGAAAAACTTAAAGAACAACAACTAATAAAAACAAAACTTGAAATTTGGAACCTACTCAAAACTGAAGACAGACATGACAAAAAAAAACTTGTCTAAGCTCCTAAAAAAACAATTAAAAATCACTGCCAAGTAGTTACATAACCATATCCATATAATTTTAGAAAAAGCAGATAAAACCAATATTTTTGTTGTATTAAATAAATCTGATTATAATTCAAAATTGCAACAAATACTTGATGACCACACCAAATTTAAAAAAAAAAAACAGCAAAAGTTCTATTAACCAAGTGAAATTGAAAATCAATAAATTAATCACAGCCAACAACGCAGAACAAGACAATTTAAAATTTCCCAAAATAAATGGTGATTACAAACCAGGATACATGTATGGAACTATAAAAATACATAAACCTCTCCGTCCTATCATATTCCAAATCCCAAACTCTGGTTTATCAATTAACCAAAATCATTAACCAACTTATTACACCATACATACATAGTAAATACAGTATTAAATCAACTGACAAATTAATCCACATCTTAAAAGCACAAAAACTTAAAAATGAAACCAGAAAGTTTATTTACCAATGTCCACGTTAGAGAAACAATTGATATAATTATAAAGTATATTTACAACAATCCATCTCTCCCTCCATTAAAAATTAAATCTAAGGTATTATGGAAACTACTCTTGACTTGTACTACTGAGGTTCCCTTCTATGACAATCAAAATAATATATATGTAAAACATGATGGTGTTTCCATGGGTTCAGTGCTGGGACTAACATTTAGTAACTTCTATATGAAAATAAAATATTTAATTCACTAAGAAACCCTCCCTTTGTCTAAGATATATAGTTGATATTCTCATCTTAGTTAAAAACAGAGTTGAAATACATGAACTCCAAAAATCTCCATTTTAAAGTTCACATACAAATTTAACAATAACAACAGAATTCCTTTTCTTGATATATTGATAGACACCAATAATAATACATTTACTACATCACCATATAGAAAAAACTAACTAGTATAAACATGTGCACTCTCAACTATAAAAGTGAATGTCCTGACTATTACAAAACAGTGATCATGCAAAATTTTAAAAGCCTGGGTAAAAGTTAACTCATCCATGAAAAAAATTTTCTACACGGAATTGAAAAACATTAAACAAGCTCCCATTAATAATGACTTTCCTAATTACATTGTTGATGAACAAATTAAATGAGCAATTAAAAATATTAACATAAACCAAAAAGAACATAATGCTTTCACAAATAATCCTAAATATCAACCTAATGGACTGCAAACAAATACATTCTAGTTACAAACAAGATGAAAAAATCCTAAAATAACTAAGTACTAATATATCCCTCACTGATCCCAGTAAAAATCTAAAACTAATTAATATACTATACTAAATTTAATACAACCAATTTAATCAACCGCAATAACTCTTCTCACTCAACTAATGTTTGCAAAAGACCAACTGTGTATATCAATTTAAACATCCTCTTTGACAAAAATGTAAATATATATTTTGCTTTCATGATACATATATATATATATGTGTGTGTGTGTGTGTGTGATGAACAATAAAAAATGTTACAAAATTAAAATTTCAGACACACTGGGTTGTATATTAATATTTTTGTTTTATTATTTAAATTAGGTTTCTTTACTAGTTTTGGCCAGCGTGCCATCATCAGGAGAAAAAATTCCTGCTTGTTAGTAACAGTGAATTACAGGGGTAAATGATTGTCTCTGAAGAAAGTGAACTTTGCCTGTATTTTTCATTTGTTTTTTATGTTAATTTTTGGTCAGTTCTTGTAATGGTCAAAAGGCCTCTTTCAAGTCCTTTTAAGGAGAGGCTGGGAGATTCATGAGTTTTAGATTTACCTCCCTAGTCATTTTGACAGCTTTATTGGTTGCTGGGAAGGGGATGTGTGTGTTATGTATGTGTTATTTTTATTCTTTTTTGTGGGCGTGTGTGATGTGTATGTGTATATATTTGTGTGAGTATGTATATGTGAGAGACCTTGACATTTCTGCAAGCATGTCTATATAATGTGGTTGAAAAATATAGGTGTGGTTGTTGATCTATGGGATTATATATTAATTCTATCTGTGTTATTTAGTCTGTTGATAAGTCCATCCACCTTTGTCCACCTTTCAGCATGGCATTTAAGGCTTTCAATTTAACATCCAGTAAGAGTCATTCTCATCAAACCAGTCTTCCATCGTAGTTACAAGCTCTTCTTTCACCATTTCATTCTTCAGATGACCTACATTCAAAATTCAAATTTCATGATTGCAGGTCCAGATCTGGCCCAGAATGTTTTTAATTTGCTCATGGAATTGGCCTGATTCTAAAATGGTATGATATGTTGGG
This sequence comes from Acanthosepion lycidas, assembly GCA_963932145.1. Classification (NCBI taxonomy): domain Eukaryota; kingdom Metazoa; phylum Mollusca; class Cephalopoda; order Sepiida; family Sepiidae; genus Acanthosepion; species Acanthosepion lycidas. The sequence continues at coordinate 60,437,548 of OZ010596.1, read as the reverse complement.
CTACATCCACTAGGAGTAAAGTTGAAAAAGTGTGACACACTGACATTTGCATTTATTATATAGATTACTATATAGATATACATTTTTATTACTACAAATTAGGCCACTGGAAGCCATCACCACAAATCAACATTCAATTATCTATTATTTAAGAAATGCACATTTCTCTTTGCGACCTTTTAATGTCTATATCTGCTCGGTGTATTTTTGGAGCTGAAATGTAATAACAGTAATTAATGGATTTTTAAAAAGATGACATTTCTTATTACTATAAAATGATCCATTAATTGCTTATATATATATATATATATATATATATATATATATATATATAGAGAGAGAGAGAGAGAGAGAGAGAGAGAGGGAGGTAGGAAGAGAGAGAATAGAATTGCGAAACTTGGTCGGTCCATTGGTCTATACACTTGTTTTTTTTCCCCTTCATTATTTTATTTTTTCCTATATGGGTAACTATTTCCACAGTCTTTTGTTTTCTCTCTTTTTCCCTCATGTGCTATTTAAGGTATTTTTGTTAGAAGTGCTTCTTTGATCTTAATCGGCTGAAGATCATGAGTCATGTGAAAGTCAGAATTATGTTTTTACGTCAGTGTCCCAGGATGCAATTCTGATAGTTAGCACACACACATATTACATACATACATACATACATACATATATATATATATATATATATATATATATATATATATATATATATATATATATATATTTGTGTGTGTGTGTTTGTACATGGTACATGAATGAGTCTATATTGTAATGATGGAAAAACATTAATAGTGAACATTTAAGCTAAAAATTAATCTAGTAACAGTTTATTAAGTTGTTTATCCAATTTGGTGTTTTTTTTGTGTGTGTGTGTGTGTGTGTGTGTGTGTGTGTGTGTGTGTCTGTTCCCATGCCTGTGTATACCTACATACAAGGATATATGGGTAGGTTTAGGTTAGATTTTGAAAAAAGTGAAAATTTTCGATAAATAACCCATTTAAGCCCGCATCTCAATTGAGTAAGAATTTATATACACTGTGTCAGATTTTATGGCCAAAGTCAATGTTTTCACAATAAAGTTTTTATCAGTAGCATGCAGAAGGGAGAGAGAGCATACATTGTGATGGCCCTGGACATCCCTATCAGCAGGGCATCCAATGAAAGAGTGAAATAAAGATTTAGTTGATATTTAATTTGAATAAAGTGATTATTTCATGTTTCATCTGATTTTAGATATTTAGGGTCCCTACTTGTGTCATATGGGTCTAAAAAGTCAAGGAGTTGGCCTCAGGCATTACCAAATATCACCAAACCTCTGCACATTACTAGCTGTTATTAACCAACAAAGTTTGGCATAATTTTCACAATACTGACACAAAATATAATGCATTAATTTTAACTTGTAATATCTATCCTTATTAAAAAATATTGATAATAACTAACTTTGGGGCTGCCAGGTTTTATTATGTACATTAATTTTTATATATGAATATATATTTGATTAGCACAATATCATGTATACCTGTATAAATTATTATTGTATATGTTAATTTTAGCTACTTGGAATTCTATAAACTACATTACTTTTTCACTCTTTGGTTTTGTTACCTTTTTAATTGTATTGATTTGAACATTTCATGCTACAGTTTCTTTTTGGAAACTTTTTGCTAAGGTGGGCAATAGTCAGATTTTACAGAATGCAGAGAAGGATTGTTTTAATATATATATGCCATATATACTCAAGTATAGTGTAAGTTTTCCTTATCAGGATTTTATGTAAAAATTTAGAGTGTCATACTATACACAGGTAATGTTTTTGAAGTGGTTAAAATCATGCATTTTTCAGTGACCATTTGCACGATGGACAGGTAATTTTTTTCGTGGGGGGGAGTGTAAATCTCATGCAAAAAATTCAGTGGTATCACTTTACATGACGTCAAATTATACATGAGTAGGTACTTTAGTACTTCAGCTTTCAACTTCTTGAATATGATCTGTACCACTTAAAAAATGTTATATCCATGAACTTACAATAATGTTCTGCATTTATCTTGACACTATTATAAATTTTGAATGGACCTATAATTTTATTGCTTACAATACTAATCCAAAACATTATTCCACCTCCCCACTATGGTCTTCTATATCATGTTGGTTGAGTATATCCATGAAGGACCCAACTTTTAGTTCAGTTAAGTAACTCATATCAATTGGTAAAAATTACTGTTGAGAAATCAGTTTTCATGTACTTCTTCACCTGGCCTATGTGTTTACCTATGTGATGTCGAATTAAAGGTGGTAGTTTGGTTGCTTTTCTATATTTAGTTAATATTCTTCATTTTTTCTTTTTGTTTAAATTCATCCCAGCAGATTCTTCCAATATTTTTTTGATGGTTAATCCACTTTTCCAGCTGATTAACCATTTCACTTAAATAAATTTGGTTTTTCGGGTTCATATCTTACCAATATTTTCAGTTTTATTTTGATTGCTCTCTGATCTCTGTTCATTTGGCAAATTCCAATGTTTAGTTCCCATCATTCAATACCTTTAAGATATCTTGCTTCTCTTTTCTGGGTTATATCTATCTTAAGACCCATGTTAAACTTTATATTTATGGGATTAGAAATAAGGCAGTGTTCATTTGGCAAATTCAAAGTTTCGTTCTCATCACTCAATGGCTTTACGATATCTTGCATCTCTTTTCTCGTTTATATCTATCTTAAGACCCATGTTAAACTTTATATTTATGGGATTAGAAATAAGGCAGTGTTCATTTGGCAAATTCAAAGTTTCGTTCTCATCACTCAATAGCTTTATGATATCTTGCTTCTCTTTTCTGGGTTATATCGTTCTTACGACCCATGTTAAACTTTATATCTCTGAGATTAGAAATAAGGCAGTGTTCATTTGGCAAATTCAAAGTTTCGTTCTCATCATTCAATAGCTTTATGATATCTTGCTTCTCTTTTCTGGGTTATATCGTTCTTACGACCCATGTTAAACTTTATATCTCTGAGATTAGAAATAAGGCAGTGTTCATTTGGCAACTTCCAATGTTTAGTTCACATCACTCAATAGCTTTACGATATCTTGCTTCTCTTTTCTGGGTTATATCTTTCTCACGACCCATGTTAATCTTTATATCTCTGAGATTAGAAATAAGGCAGTGTTCATTTGGCAAATTCAAAGTTTCGTTCTCATCACTCAATAGCTTTATGATATCTTGCTTCTCTTTTCTGGGTTATATCGTTCTTACGACCCATGTTAATCTTTATATCTCTGAGATTAGAAATAAGGCAGTGTTCATTTGGCAAATTCAATGTTTCCTTCTCATCACTCAATAGCTTTATGATATCTTGTTTCACTTTTCTGGGTTATATCTTTCTCACGACCCATGTTAATCTTTATATCTCTGAGATCAGAAATAAAGATTTGTTCATTTGGCAAATTCAATGTTTCGTTCTCATCGCTCAATAGCTTTACGATATCTTGCTTCTCTTTTCTGGGTTATATCTTTCTTACGGGCCATGTTAATCTTTCTATCTCTGAGATTAGAAATAAGGCAGTGTTCATTTGGCAAATTCAAAGTTTCGTTCTCATCACTCAATAGCTTTATGATATCTTGCTTCTCTTTTCTGGGTTATATCGTTCTTACGACCCATGTTAAACTTTATATCTCTGAGATTAGAAATAAGGCAGTGTTCATTTAGCAAATTCAATGTTTCGTTCTCATCACTCAATAGCTTTACGATATCTTGCTTCTCTTTTCTGGGTTATATCTTTCTTACGACCCATGTTAATCTTTATATCTCTGAGATTAGAAATATGGCAGTGTTCATTTGGCAAATTCAATGTTTAGTACTCATCACTCAATAGCTTTATGATCTCTTGCTTCTCTTTACTGGGTTATATCTTTCTTACGACCCATGTTAATCTTTGTATCTCTGAGTTTAGAAAAGAATCAGTGTTCATTTGGCAACTTCCAATGTTTCTTTCTCATCACTCAATAGCTTTATGATATCTTGCTTCTCTTTTCTGGGTTATATCTTTCTTACCACCCATGTTAATTTTTAGATCTCTGAGATTAGAAATAAGGCAGTGTTCATTTGGCAAATTCAATGTTTCGTTCTCATCACTCAATAGCTTTATGATATCTTGCTTCTCTTTTCTGGGTTATATGTTTCTTACGACCCATGTTAATCTTTATATCTCTGTGATTAGAAATAAGGCAGTGTTCTTTTGGCAATTTCCAATGTTTAGTTCTCATCACTCAATAGCTTTATGATATCTTGTTTCTCTTTCTTTGGCTATATCTTTCTTAAGATTTATATTAATCTTTATATTAATCTTTATAGATTAGAAATTAAAAAATAAATATCTGTATCTTTCCTAATATATTTATAAATATACATAATACCCTACACTGACTGTACAACTCAGTTTCATGCCTTCAGATTTGATTATATTCATGCATTTACCTAGATCTATCGATTTGGTTATAGCTGATTGAATAAAAATTAGCTCACTTAATGCCTGTAATTTATTCAATCAGACGCACCTAAAAGAGAATTTGATGCCTCAGTTCACAAATATATATATATATATATATATATATATATATATATATATATATATATATATATATATATATATATATATATATATATTTGTGTATTCTAAAATAGAATTTGCTGCCTAAATACACAAATTTAAATATATATATGCATATATATATATATATATATATATATATACACACAAATATATATATATTTACACAAATATATATATATATATATATACACACAAATATATATATATATATTTGTGTATTTAGGCGGCAAATTCTCTTTTACGTGTGTCCGATTGAATAAATTACAGACATTATGTGTGCTAATTTTTAACAAAATCTGTTTATACTCACTTAAATTTCTCTCTTATTTTCATTTCCCACTTACTTTTGATTTTTTCCAAGATAATCTTCAGCGGTGCAAGTAATACAAAACTATATGTTGTTCATTAATATAAGAATTTATACCAAGTTGAATTTTAAACACCTATAGCACATTTCTCACATCCTTCAACATCAATACATGGAAGATTATTTGTGAGTATGAATGGATTTTATTAAAAATTAACAGCCATAATATCTGAAATTTATTCAATCAGACATACCTAAAAGAGAATTTGTTGCCTAAATACACAAATATATATATATATGTATATATATATATGTATATATATATATATATATATACTATGTGATGTAGAGATTTACAGTTGTTTAATTTAATCTCATCTCACTCAACAAGTTATAGTAGTAAGTATTTCTAATAAAAATCAATATTACAAACTGACATTCACATTCAATTTATCATGCAAATATATCCTGTAAACTTTACCAACATTGGTTAGTTAATTCCGATTTTATTGTGAAAATATTGACATTCATAATGAAATCTGATGTAGTGTATTAGTCAATAACAAGCATGAGCAGAGAGGCCATCAACCCTCCCACTATTCAATCTCTTTTCTATATATTCATTACCTTAATGGTTGCCTTCCCATACATTAACCTCTGTGGATACAATGGAACAATGTCTTTCACTTGATTATTACTGGCCTGTGTCCAGCAACACCCTCTTGTTCTAACCATATCCACACAATTTGTTGATGAGTGGGCAAAAGTTAGAAAGGAGAAGAAAGAAGAAGAAAAGTGAGGGAAAATAAGAACCCATAATAATAATATAAACTTACTCGAGCTGATCAACCTTAGGGTTGCCAAAAATGCTATATATAGTATGGCCTAAATCTATTGTTTTCTTGAGTGGTCAATTCATTGGGTCAGAAATGCCAGCCAAAATTTTAGGGTGGTTTGAAGAGGAAGTGTGGAAATCGAGAAGATCAAAAGCCAATGTAATACATGATTAGATACAAAGTGAATGAAAAATAAAATTGTTGAGTCATTTCTTTGATTATATCATATTTTGTAAAGGCCTTATTAAAAGTTTTGACAGCATTTATTTCCTCTGAAAATCTTAAACTCTTGATTAAAATTTGATTTATTTATTGTCACTTGAAAAACTGGCATCAAGCCATGACATTTTTCTGACTTATTTTGTGTTCCAAGCTCATAATAACTCCTCTTTATCACAGTACTATGAACAGGAATCTGGAGTGTTCAAACAAAGCTGTATTAGTATAAACAGTGTTAATGAACCTTAGTATTTCCATTAACGCCAAAAGTCTTTTTTTAAGCCCAAGATTTTAAGTGTGGATGTGTTGGATTCCGAAGGTCATTGGTGTAGAAAAAATACAAATAATCTTAAGTACAATTAGTACTCAGTATGCCTTTGTTTTTTGGGGTTTTTTTTGAGCAGATAACTATTATGTCACTTCATATTTTCAATGCAAAAGTTATTATTTCTGTCTAAATTTTGAGGATAAGCTCTCTTTTTTAGTGCCTTCCTTCATGTATTTCAGCACTGTACTAGATTGGCAGCAAGTTTATTGTTGAAATTGTTAGAAATAAACACAACTTCCATTCTAATTGTTTATTCACCCACACTTCTCATCTGTGAACCTCTCTACTGGGTTTTTGCTTTCTTGTAAACTATGATCTTCAAAAATTTACATGCAATGTCAATCACTACCTTCTGTCTTTTTTGATTCTATTCTTTTATTGTCCTTTCTCTTCAATAACATTTTCTTTCACTCTCAGCAACCCCTTGCATCTTAGTGGCTTTAAGTCCTTGTTTGGAGTGAAAGGATTTTTTTTAAAAAAGAGGTATTATTTAACTGATTCACATTCATGTCTTCACCTTTGCTGTTATTATCTCAACATTTCACCCATTGTGCTTTTTGATCTTCTTCAGGGGTCTATCAATCCAGCTAACCTTCAAGGAATTTTGAACTGAACCCTTTATTTAATCTATATTGGGTAGACTGTTCTAGTTCCACTGTTCATACCTTGAGATATCTTGTGGGAAAATGAAACAAAATCAATAAACAAACTACCATATATAGGATAGGATAGGTTGCACTTTTTCATCAAAATTTTGATAAAAATCAGGGGTGCAACCTATCCATTTGACATCATAGAGAATGTCATATCAGTAGTCAAGGTGAGTGTGTACCCTGGACTCAAGCATAAGTGAGAGCAAGTGAGAAAATTAATTTTTACCGACATTCCAATGTTATGCAATCACCTATTCCAACAGTACACATCGGATAAAAGCACTTGATCTGCACTGCTCATATTTATCATTTATTATCTGATTTACAACAAAAGACTATTATTTTTAAGTGATTTTAGGTCTGAAGCAATTACTGGTATTCAAATTTTTGTCTAAACAGAGCAACCCTGCACTTAATAAGTAAATACCATGCAATTACAACCAATCACTTTTCTTATGTTTTAATATATATAAGCAAAGTTTTACAATAAAGGTGAATATTCAAAAATATTTAAAAAAATATTAGTTATATTTACATTAAAAAAGGGCCATGTAACTCCCAATATTATAGTGTGACCTATCTGTGAGTGAACCACAAATATCTTCTTTGACAACCCCAAAGGGTGCAACCTATCTATGGGTGCAACCTATATGTGAGTATATACAGTAATAATAATAAATAGTAATAAAAAGAAATACATTTTCCCATGATGTTGAGAGCAAAGGAACCAGAAATAACCACATGGTAATTATGTTTCTGCTGTAGATGCTAATTCCCCTAGTCCACTGACAACTGAACTCATGGCAATTTAAAAACCTTCCCAAAACCTCCACTTATTAAGTAAGCCAAGCTTTCTCTTTGGTTGTTCTAACTCAGTGCAAGGCTGACTTGAGCATGACCATTGTAACGATGCTTATACTTACTTGTCCTAACTTCTAGACCAAGAAGAAGAAAACAGACATCCCCTAACTATGTCTAAACCTCCCAATGATAAAGTAAGTAATGTTGTGGGCATGCTGTGCTGGTTGTGTTTCGGTATAAAACCATGTGTCTCCTGGTATATTTATCCCACAACAAAAATGGCAGACTCGGTATGTGAATCTGGGTAATAAAATGAAAAATAACAACTATATATATAAGCAAATGATGATATATATATTAAGAAAACAAGGGCATAAATAAACAATAGAATATTGTTACCTTTTACAAAACAATGAACATGAATGAAGAAAACATTTAAACTAGTGAATTGTTTGTTTATTAGTGTAGTTTGGTGTAGGAAAAAGTCCTATAAAAATTGTCAAAGGTGCATATGTGCATGCACATGCATGTGCATTCCCAGAGGGAAAGCATTTTCCTTGTTCAACCTATATCTTACTGTCCCTGAGTGAAAAAGAAAAAAGAGGATGACAGAGAATGTCACTGCCTATTTATAGGCTTAGAGCACCTCCTCTAGCTGCAGTTTTTTTAGGAAAGTAAGTCGGGTAACTCAATACAAACATTCCTTTGGTTGTTTCAACTCTGCACAAGGATGACTTGAGTTCAACCATAAATACAATGCATATACTTATTTACCCTAACTTTTGGATCATAAGAAAACAAATATACCCAAAAGAGAGTGAAAGTTATTAGAATAAGGAGGATAGATAACAATTATTCCTTGACTTAAAGGGGTCAGGATTGTAGCATTCAAGGAAGCATCCACATGGGAGTCTGTTCCATAACATAGCAGTTCTTGGGAAAAAGCTGTTTGAATGGAACTGTCTTCCTACATTTCTGACCTAGTGGAAATGAGAGTGATTCAACTCTGTGGAAATAGTATGGTGTGTCCTCACTGTAATTGTCTGAATTGGTGAAACTAAGGAATTGAGCCTTACTATGTTCCATGATTTCTCAAGTTCTCTGGAAATTTTCAGATACTTATACACCTTGTCATTTTTTATCTGCTGGAACAGAATAATCCACTATCTGACATGTCTTCTTCTCTTTATTTATAATAATGGCAGTCTTCTGGCTTGTAGTATGTGATCAGTTTGAATTTTAAAGTCCCAGAAGATTTTGTCTTTCATTTTTTAAGGTAGACTCTGATTTGTGTATGTGCCATTGGACTGTATGGTAAAATTGCACTAGTTTGCACAGTTCTCAGTAGATCATCCTCTACACCCAGTCATGCCAATTTTCATAATGTTTCTAAGCTAACCTTCTGCATTTGCACATTATATAAGTGATTGTCCTGTTTCTAGCTTTCTATAATCTGCATTTACAATTATCTTGTCCCCTGTCTAACTGGGGATTTATATAATTGGTTCTTTAGAGATTGTGCTGGTTCATCACTGTAAGTGATTTTGTTTCTTTTTTTAGATGTCCACCTCCCAACTATATTAATATTTTTGATGATGATGATGATGATGATGATGATGATGATTTTGAAAAGAAAGAAAAAGTGAAGCAAACAAAAAAAAGAACAGTTTTTTGCTGAATGATTCTCAAGACTGATGAGCAAAAGACAGTCCTAAAGATGACTTTGTATAAACTCTTATTTAATTGAAGTAAGACACAAAAGAATTATAATGGAAGTTAATGTCATGGAAGTGTGAAAATGAAAGAAGTCTGAAAATGAAGTGCTCAATAGGTAATAGAAAACTAGAAGAAAAAAGAAGCTTCTACAAAGCTAAACTACTTTTTCAGTCAAATCCATAACATCCATCAACGTACTAATACCCTTGGGAAAGGTATAAATCCTCTTCTTCCCCACCCAGCTAAATAGCAGGATAAGACCGGGTTCTACATTCTTGGGTGGCAACTGGTCTACCGTAGAAAGAAATGGCAACCTACTGCAGGAAAAAATCTTATCAGTCATGTATTGAAAGATACATGACCACCTAAGCGTGCTTCATGCATGGCATGTAATTGACTGATTGACTTTTTTTAGTATGGTTAGTTCCATTCTTGTTTCTTCTTCCATGTTCTGTGTCTCTTCAGGACATTGGTGATCATGGCTCTTCATATTTTCCAGTAATTTGTAGCTCATGATAATTTTTTGTTGTTTTGTCATCTCTCTCATACACTGCCTAGTCATCTATTCATTCAAGCTTACCAGGTAGGTTGTGGGTTGTTTTCCTCTATCCCTCTTACCATTAATCTTCCCTGTGAGTATCAAATTTTCTAAGCCTTCTTTCCTCCTTATGTGCCCCAGAAATTTCAACTGTCTCTTCCTGATTTTAAGTATAAGTGTCCTTTTTGTTGTTATTGTCTCTTGAACTTTATCATTGCTTACATGTTTGATCCATATTATTTTCAGCATCTTTATGTAGAACCACATTTCTGTTGCTTCAAGTCTCTTTTTCATCTGTGAAGACATTGATGTTTAGTTTCACTTTTCTTCACTACTTTCTGTAGGAGGTCTTGTAGTTTATTTTCTGTGTCTGCTATCAATGCTATGTCATCTACATATGTTGTTAAGACTGTGGCTGCCAATAATGATTCTTGGTAGGACTTATAATTCTCTCAGAATGGCCTCACTTACAGATTGAAAAAGGTAGTTTGCTGCTAATTACAGCTTATGGATAATTCTTCCCATATATGTCAGGGTTACCAGTTCCAGCAGTCCTTTGTGACACACTTCATCAAATGCTTTTGCATAATCTATAAAAAATGGATAAACATCCTTTTGCATTTGTATTGTTCTAAAGTGTTTCAAATATTTGGCCATGTGTTTTGGTTTTTGGCCAAAGATGCACATTTCATTGTTCACAGTGATATTAGTTTTCTCTTATAAATTTTTATCATTTTCATTCAGACAAAATTTTTCTTGTTCACAGTTTGGGATAAACATGGGCACTGCTATATTTACTATTTTAATTAATTGCTTTCATATAGATATCCTTTCATAGAGATATCCTTTCATATAGATATCCTTTCATAGAGATATCTTTTCATATAGATATCCTTTATCTTTGTTATTTGATATGACAATGATTCACTTGGACTGTGATTTAAAAAAAAAGAAAAAAATATTGTCAACACTCATCTATGTTCTTGTAATTTCTAAGTCAACTGCTCCTTGTTTCAGGCAATAAAAAAGAAAACAAAAGGAATGGTGCAAAAAGAAAAGAAATGAAAAAAATAAAAATATATATATATATAACCTTTCACTAGGATTTCTTTATCTTTTCTAGTATTCTAAAGTTCAGGCACCCATTACCAAAAAAATAAAGGAAATAAACACAATGCATTTCTATTTCCTTGCTTCCCCTTCATACTCATCTCTACTCCTCTCTCCATCTTCTTCACAAAAGAGACTACTGATTAGCCTGCCATAGCTTTCCATCCCCTTTATTCCTCTCAACATTTTCCCACAATAAATCACTTTTGTTTCTTTCATTTTTTTTTCCATAGACACCTGTTGTGGGAAAAATTGTAAGATCACATAACTCATTTTTTCTTTTCCTTTCATGATCCTTCACACAACATAGAAAATATCCATAGACAATATAAACACCCACAAAATGATTAACTTGAACAAAACATAACATGGCTAACATTTTCAAATTTATTTTGAACAATTCATGAGAATAAAGAATTCTTCTGTACAAAAACAAAATCATTCCAAAAATAAAGGTTTTTCTCTACTAAAGAGATGGATTATATATAAGGGTGTTTCATTAAGACAGTCAGCAGTAAATAAATCAGTGTTATTGGTGAAAAATTATTTATTTTTCTATTGGATCATGTTATTTAAGTCGTGGCAATTATGTGTGAAAAATAATATCACCCAAATGTCTGCCAAATCTGAAAGAAAAGGAAAAAAACCATTATACGCTTAAACTTAATTCACATTTAAAATCGGTCCAAGTTATTGGAACATCCTTTATTATATTCCTTTGTTTTTCCTTTCACCATTGCTATGTGAATGAAAAGAGAAACCAAGATAAAAAAGACAAGAATGACAGAAGGAAGATCACAAGGAATTTATTTGTTCAGAATTAACCCAAAATACAACACTGTGATATTCTAGCCATTGACTCTCCTCATTTAGACAACAATATATTATATGCTTGAACTTTTTGTTAGAGAGGGTTGCTACTTAACAATTATGGCAAAAACACCACATGATGATTGCTGCTATCAAATTCCATGCAAGAAATGCTAAACTTGGCCTCTAAGGTCGAGACCAAGCAAACATCATTCCGACACCCCATAGCTGAGCTCATGATCCCAAGTTGAAACGAAACAAAGGATGAGAATAAATAGAAAGATCTGATGGTATAAATAGATAAAACATTACAAAAACAGAAAAGCAAATGTTCAAATCCACATTCTCAAATAATCTGACCTCTGTTACATGTACTTTTGTCATTATTCATTCACTTAAATATGAAGTGGTATCAGAAAGTTCCAGAATTTACATGCAAGGTTTATACCATTTAACAGAATTGCTCATAAAATTAATGTTTACTGCTACAAAGCCTAATGAAATAGTCTGTAAATAAACTGCATGCTATTTACACATGCTTGGTCATTATACAGTGGCCTAAGAAAAGTTAACTGCAACTTCTGCAGTGTTGAATCGTTCTTTTTCGAAAAGTCTCTGGATATTCTAGCTCTCTGCGAGACTAACCTCGACTCTTCTATCCCTTCCTCTGATTTCTTGATTCCTGGTTACCTTCCCCTCATTAGAAAGAACTCTAAAGTCCATATGCATGGCCCAGGAGTTTATGTCTGCGAACATCTTCTGTTGGCTAGAGAACCCTCTCTTGAATCTCCAGATCACTCATACTTGTGTCTTTGTCTGTCTCTACTTAACTCAGTCAGCTATCTTTTCTTTCTCTACCATTCCCCTTCCTCTCAATACTGTCACATGTTAGATAGTATTTCCGATAATATAGACAAGGCCTTCTCCCTACACTCATTTGCAAATATATTTGTGCTCGTAGACTTTAACACCTACCATATCAGGTGGCATAAACACTCTGCCACTGACCTCACTGGCATCCAATCCCTTATCTTCTCAATCACTCAATCTCTCACGTAAGTGGTTGAATTCGCTACTCATTTCCCCAGTAACCCTGATGGAAATGCCTCTCTTCTTGATCTCTGTCTTACCTCTATCCCTGACTCTTGTTGTACTATGCAGTTCTGCCCTCTTGGCAATTTTGATCATGCTGCAGTATATGTAAACATCTCCTTCATCTCCTCCCTCTGCCATGACCCTCCTACCAACTCATTCCATGATTTCTTTCAAGACATCCCTTGGAATGTGGTTTTTAATCACCCCATTCAGAAATGTGTGTCTGAGGTCTACTCCAGGGTGAAAGCTGGCATTATGCCTTCATTCCAGCTAGGAAATAACAAGTTAAACTGCATTCATCTCCCTGGTTCTCTCCTGTTTGCTCAGCTGCTATAGCCCACAGGAATCACTTTTTCTGACTCTACCAAGGGTACAAGTTTGATTGCCACAGACGTCTCTTTGTCTCTGCTCAGAATGAATGCAAGCATGTTCTCAATGAAGTCAAATTACTGTTTGCTGACAGAATAGCATCTATCTAGCAAGTTCGGTCCACAAGATTATTAGTGGTTCTGCAAGAATACTGAACAACAGCAAATCTTGATCTCTCTTCCCCTATTCAACCAATTTGAAGTCTTGACATCCACAGCAGATAAGTCTGAATACTTTGCTCGGAAATTCTCATCCAACTCAGCATCATGACTCATCTGGAGTACCCATACTTGCTTTCCTCCCTGGAACTGATGCTCTAATGAGTGATATGTGATCTTGGACATCATTTCTAAGTTAGAGTCCCATAAGGCAAGTAGAGGTGATGGAATACCAACCATTGTCCTAAAGAAATGAGCTTCTGAGCTGGCCCCAGTTCTCTCCAAACTATTGCCTCGCTGCATCCTGCTTTCCAGCTTGTTGCAATTCCTCCTCTGTAGTCCATGTTTTTAAGAACTCTGGTGAACCTTCTGACTTTTCTAACTACTGCCCTATCAGTTTCCTACATTTTTGGCAAAGTCTTCATAGCTTTAATCAATGCTGAAGTGGTTAAGCAATTTACCTCTCAAGACCAACTCTCTGACAAACAATATAGATTCCGCTTTTCCCAGTGCTGATGTGCTCACAGCCATAACTGAATATATATATTATGCTTTTGATAAGAATGGCAAAGCTTGAACTGTGGTTTGAGATATCTTGAATGCATTTGACAATTTGGTATGCTGGTCTTCTGTATAAGCTTCAGGGCTACAAGTCGGCTATCTCATTTAATCCAGTCATTCCTATCAAATCCTGAAATGAAGGTCGTTCTGAATGGACACACTTCCAGCTCCTTCCTTATGAATGTGGGGATCTCCCAAGGCTCTATCCTTGGTCCTACACTGTTTCTGATCTTCCTCAATGATCTTCCTGTTACCATTAACTCCCAAGTAGGCATTTATGCAGATGACACTACCATTTACTCATGTCTCAATAGTAAACCTGGCAGCGCTGATAAAATCAACCTGGCCACTGCTCTTGAAAAGGACCTTCCATCAGTGGTTAACTGGGGTAGGAAATGGCTTGTAAATTTTAATGCCTCCAAAACGAAACTGTTCTCATTTAGCCACCACATATAATTCCCTGCCTGCCTTTAGTATGGTTAATGTTAAACTTCAGGAGAATGTCTCTCTCTGCCTTCTTGGCCTTATGCTTTCAAATGACTTAAAGTGGAACAACTGCAGTAAATCAATAGCTACATCTGCTGCAAGGAAAATTGGCTCATTGTGACATGCCAGAGAGTTTTTCTTGTCAGAGTTCATGCTACATATCTACAAATCTATCATTTGTGAATGCAATGAGTATTGTTGGCATATCTGGTCTGGTACCCCTGCTGTTCATCTCAAGGTTTTTGGCAAAATCCAAAGAAGGATCTGCAATGTAATCAATCCTGATTTGGTATCTCCAGTCACTTTCTTACAGACATGATGTGGCTTCCCTCTATCTTTTCTACAAATATTTCCATGAATACTGTTGTGTTGAGCATTTTTCCCTGGCACTCTGACTACATAATTTAAGTGTTCCCACCCTTTTACTGTTGAAATAGTTAAATATAACTGCCACTTCTACTCCAACACATTTTCTTGGATTTCCCTCTTGTAAAATTCCCTTCTGTTTATTTGCTTCCCTGATAACTACAATCTTCAGAAATTTAAATGCAATGTCAATCGCCATCTTTTATCCTTTCCTCATTCTTCCTCTACACAATTTAGAGTGGGACATTTTTGACTAATCTCAAAAGTCATTCATATTCCTTATGTTGATTCTGCTGGTGATGCTAATGTTTCTTTTTCCTTTGACTTTTTTTTTGGCTTATCCAAGTTTTGTGTGTCCAATATGTCAGAAAGACATTCCATATGGAAAGGGATCATTCTACTATATGCCTACAATACTAGCTGGAAATCATAAATGGTAACCCAGACATATACTAACAAGAAGAAATGATCAGCATCAAACATGCCCTTCAGAATAACAATAATCCGTGACATCAGTGTCAGCAAGTGAGAACATAATGGACAAGGAGGAAGATCAGAAAATTCCCACAGTCTGTCATTTGATCTTACATCAAGGGTTTATCGGAAAAAAAGATTCAAGATATCTGTAGTCTATACAACATCGGGACAATATTCATAAGCACTTCCACTCTACAGAGTAATGCCTAATATAACCAAGAATTGAATGTACTCTGTTCTTTGAAGTTGTGTCAGAGAATATAAAGATGAAACAAGCCATTTCCTAAAAGTAAGACTAAAGGAACATCGAAAAACCATAGTGTGAGTTGAGACGATGAAATTGGGCATAGCTGATCATGTATGGAGGGAAATGTGTGGTCATCTGCCCCTGTGGAGTGAAGTAAAAATACTGGACAGGGAAGAACACTGGAGAGTTAGAAGTCTGAAAGAATTAGTGCATATGCTAGGCCATGAGGATCTCCTTTGTAGGTCTAGCATGAAAATACATACAATATGGAAGCTACTAAATGAAAGAAAGACAAATGACAGCAAGTCTTCAACTGCAGTAGCAGCAGCAGTAATAAAAATATGGGCAGCAACAGCAGCAATGGCAACAGCAATCAAAACATGACAACCAGCAGTGGTAGCACTGACAGTGGCACCCTAATCAGCAGTGAAGGTTAGGTTTAAATCTTTAAGTTTTCTTCAATAATTCAAATAAGGCAGTGTGTACTTGACTGCACTTAGTGGAAATGGGCAAGTAATGATTGAATAGTGCTAAATAAAATAAGAACTAGACAATATCCCTAGACATGAACAGTAGAATGAGAACAGTCTACCCTGTAGATTAAATAAAGGGTTCATTTCAGAATTCCCTGTAGGTTATCCAAATTGATATAAACCTGAGGAAGGTCACAACAGTTGAAACGTTATGATAAAAACAACAAATATGAGCAAAATAGTCTAAATATAAATAGTGTAAATAATGATAATTTCTTATCCCAAAAATTCAAACAAAAATTTCAAAGGCAGTTTAATACACCCATTATCTGCCTCAGAATTTTCAACTCTCCAAAGTTGTGCAACAGATCTTCTCTAACCATCAAGCTACTTCTTCCACACATCACATTTCTACCGACCATATTCTAAATATGGTAGGCAGAAAGGGGAAAAATTCTAATAATTTCATCAAGTTTGTTCTTTGAGAGATTTTAATTCCTAATCCTTTTGCTAGAAGGCGCAAAAACAATTTTGCAAGATTGCTGGTTTCAACCTTAATTCTGCATGATTTTCCTATGGCTATATTGGTTGTTCCATGTTTGGATCTCCAAACAGTCTTTTCATACTGGCTTACAATTAGAGATACACTAAGGTTGTGTACTCAGAAGCTTTGTAAGACAAAATATTTGTTTTGTTTTGTGCATCAGATTATTTTTTTAGTAATAGACTAACTATGCTTGGAATATTGCTATCTATGTTATTTACCTTGAACTTATTGATAAAATTCAAAGAAGAATCAGAAATATTACTGGTCTTAATCTGGTGGCTCAACTTCAGTCACTTTCCCACCATCATAAAATTGCCTCTCTCTGCCTTTTCTATAAATACTTTCATAGTAATTGCTCGGATGAGATCTTCACTATGAGACCTAAACATTTTGAATTTAAGCACAGTACTAGACTGGTGTTGAGATCTCATCAATTTAACATTGAGCTGGTTAGATAAAACCATAAATTCTATGCTAACAGTTTCTTTTCTCACACTTCTCATTTGTGGAACTCCTTTCCAGATCCAAGCTTTCCAGCCAACTTTAACCTGCAAAAATTTAAATGTAGTGTCTATTGTTATCTGCTGTCCTCTTGGTTACTCTTACCCCTTCCCGCTCATTATTAATGTTTCTTTTCTTATTCTTGCACAACCTGTAACTCTATTTAACTTAGTGGCTTTATTGCATTGCATGGGCTGATACCAATTAAAAAAAAAAAAAAAAACCTACCATTACTGACAATATCAGTAAGGCACTAGGCGATAAATACATCTTAAGGACGATAACATTAGATATTTCAAAGGCCTTTGACAAGGTGCGGCAAAGAGAGTTACAGCACAAGCTCTATAGCTATGGAATCACTGGAAGAGTCTTTTCAATTATGAAGTCCTTCTTAACAAGTAGGACCCTGAAGGTAATTGTTAACAGCCAGTCCTCCGAGGCCTAAGTGATTAACACAGGTGTCTTTCAAGGTTTGCTTCTCAGTTCAACATTCTTTCTACTTTACATAAATGATCTACCTAAGATTATACTCCAATCAATTGTGAATATCTATTTTGATGATACAACAGTATATGGGTGCATCTCTAAAACTGTAGATGACCAGAGCTTGGCAGCTGACCTAGCTGTAACACCTCAGGGGGGAAAATTGGTTAGTCACATTCAATGCCTCAAAAATCAAACTAGTGAATTTTTCTAGACCCTGAATTTTCACCTATTGCAATGATCAGGTGTTCTGCCAGGGAGCCCCTATGCCTCCTGAGACTTAAGCTCAACCCATACCTTAAGTGGAACGTGTACATCCAATCCATCACTAATATACTGGAAAAGTGGTTGGTTCCCTGTACCTGCCTGCTATACCTTTAAAATAATCAGACCAGGCCTAAAATTAAGTACTGCTGCCATATGTGGGCAGGAGCCACTCAATCTTCACTTTACAGTCTCAACAGAGCCCAAAAGCATCTCCACGTCCTTGTGGGTGACAAATTATTTTTTATTATTTTCCAAATTACAACCTCTTCACACAGACAAAACGTCACAAGTCTCTCTCTGCTCTGTTGTTATTTTCATGGAAAGTCTTTCAATAAACTACGTTCTTTAGTTCCACCAGTTCTAAATCCCACCTAAGACCTGCCATGCAATGTAGGTTGTGTCGAACCACCCTCATTCCCTTTGTATTCCATTGGTGAGATGTAAGTTCCACCTGAGCAGGTTTTTCCTATGAACTGCTGCTCTGTGGAACTGACTCCCAAGAGCATGCTCCTCTGATCACTAAAAATCTTAACTTGTTAAAATTTGTGGTTAACTGTTATCTTTCCCACATATCTGCATAAGCTCTGCCTCTTACTCTGTAACCATCTACCTTGGGTTGCTCTTGGGCCTTGTACAGGGTGAACATCATTGTGAAAAAAAAGGTACTTTTTATGTGCAAATAATCTATTTTCCATTTGTTTGATTGCGTATGAAGAAATATATTAAAGAATAATAAATTGATGTATATTTTGGCATCAGTTTTGCATTCATGTATATTTTATTAAAAACCACAGACTTGTTTTGGCTGAGGTTAAAAAACCAAGGTTTGTTTTGATAATTTTAATGATTTTCTTGTTTTCATACAAGGTAATGTATCTTTGGCTACAGGATGTATAAAAATCATCTGTACATATGTTCAAGGACATTTAACAATTATGGGTTATTTTCAAGAATCATATATATAGGATGTTCCAATATCTTGGACTGATTTTAAATGTGAATTAAGTTTAAGCATCTAATGATTTTTTTTCTTTTTCTTTCAGATTTAACAACTTAAGTCATTGGCAATTTCAACCATGGAAAGATTAACAATCAAACAACATGTTAAAGTTTCAGGAGTGCAGTTGGAAAAATTGTTCATAAATTCAAACAAACTGGGTTGGTGACAGATGTGAAAACACCATTGCATGCTTGCTTATGCTGTTCAGCTGAAAACATTGCTGTAGTGCATGAGAATGTGGCCAAAAAATCCAGACGCCTCTATTCGTCATTGTGTGCAAGAATTGAACCTCTCCACAGCAATGTTATATCATTTCCAATTGCACTCATTATGTTGACCAAAAAATCGCGAAGTGCACAAAATGCATTTCTGTTTAAACGTCCATTTTTGTAATTAGCTCCGATAACTATAACACATTGATTGTTAATCTTTCTATGGTTGAAATTGCCAAAGACTTATGTTGTTAAATCTGAAAGAAAAAGAAAAAAATCATGAAACACTTAAACTTAATTCATATTTAAAAGTTATTGGAAAACCTTATATTATTGTTCTGAAATTAAGGTTCTGTTACGAGATTTGGGATTTAAAAAGTTATGAATTTAAATCATTTTAATAGCATTGTTTGCAGGCTGCTACATAAAATATAAAGGTGCTTCCAGTATTGTGTTTATTGAGGATGCTAAGTGTGGCACTGAACTATGAAGGTACAATGGGATAGCAAAAGGTGGTTTCCAAGAGTTAAGCAAATGATTAAGAAACACAAAGAAAACTGTGCTGAACTGTTAGGTAATATTAGTCCTTCTATACACCAGTGAATGCTGGACAATCTCCTCAGATGAAGAGAGTTAAATCAACAGAAATGTGGTTCTATAGAAGGATGCTAGGAATATCATGGAACAAACAAGTGAGCAACAACAAAAGTTTTAGAGAAAATGGAAAGAAAAAGGACACTTACATCTAGCATCAGGAAGAGATAGCTGAAATTTCTAGGGCACATAATGAGGAAAGAGAGCTTGGAAAATTTGATACCCACAGAGCAGAGTGAAAGCAAAAGGGAGAGAAGAAAACAATATATAACCTATCTAGAGAGCTTGAGTAAATAGAGTGTGGAACAAAGTTTAGGAGAGATAACAAAAAGACAAAATCCACTAAGAGCTACAAAGGATTGGAAATTGTGAAGAGCCATAATCGACAATATCCTGAAGGGACATGGTACATAAAAGAAGAAGAAACTTAGTAGATTAATTCCTAAATGAAAAGACCTTCTATTAAATGTAAGTTTTTATGTTATGTATATCCAATAATGCGCAACTATCTATACATACACATGCAGATATTTTGTACTAAACACAATAGAAACTAAATGGGCTATATAGGATTTTATGGCTGAATGAATAATCTTCAAAGCCATTGTAAATTTTTAAAACATTTCTTTTTCTAAAATATTCTATTCTCAGGACCTGAGATTTCTTTTTGCAAAAGAAACAAATTTCAAAATTACATTGTTTTATTGATTTTTTAGTGATCAATATCATTAAAAAATAGATTTAATTTTCTAGAATTTTTTTTTAATTATAGAATTTCTTTTATATAAGAATTACTGTTTTCTGTTTTTCCTTTAAAATATTTTCTAGTTACTGTGGTTATATGCCCACAGATATATATATATTTATATATATGTGCTTACTCACACAGAAATATGTATAAATGTATATGCATATATTATATATATATATATATATATATATATATATATATGCACACACACACATGCACATGCAAACACACATATACACCCAAACACACACAAAAACATACATAAACACTCACATACACACATACACACATGCACACACAAATGAACACACATACATACATGTATTGGGTCCAATTTTTAATTTATAGAAGTTTGATTCTGGACCGATGTAAGTTCTTTGTTAAGGATTCTTTGGTTCATTTTTTTTCTATCTTTCAGACCATTTTTCTGGTTTCTGATGGAAATTGTCCAATATCTGATTATTTTCAGGCTTTGTAAGCTATTATCAAAATATTTTTGCTTTATGATTTGTCAGTTTCATCTTTTTTCAAATATATTTTCACACTTTTTTTTTTAAGTATCACTTTGTCACATGTGACTTTGTGTGTCAATTCATTTTTTTTTACTTATGAAATATATTTAATATATTCATTCCTAAATTTGATAACATTTTATTAATTTTGGCTTTTTTGTCTTTTATGCTTAATGCTTCTAGTAATTTAGTCATTTTTATTATAGTGTTCTTTTTTAATTATGAAATAAACTTAGCATTTTTATTCCTAAATTTGCTTCTAGTCTTTGTTGTTATTTTTCACACTTTATTTGATATAGTATTTTTGTGTTATTGGTGAGGATTTCTCATTTTTCTCATGTTTTGTTGTTGTGTGGATTGGTGATTTACAAATTAATTGAACTATTGTTAGATAAATGGCAAGATAATTGGCATGGAAATGTGGGACTGATGTAACCAATGTATTGCTTGAATTATAGAAACAGTTCCCAAGTGGGCAAGTGAATTCAAGGACAATATTTGTTGTAGCATTCATTTTTTCTTGCATTATTAATGGTAATCATGTTGAAGATGCATATACATGCATACATACATACATACATACATATATGTATGTATGTATGTATATATATATATATATATATATATATATATATATATATATATATATATTTATTTAAAAATATGATTCCTATTTTCTATATATTCCCCCCCCCCACATATATATATATATATATATATATATATATATATATATATATTAGGTGGGTGCAAAAATAATTTCATTTTCTAACATATGTTACTATGTGAGAAAACGAAATTATTTTTGCACCAACCTAATATATATATATCATAAAAAGGGAAAGAACAGATGGACTAAAAATCCACAATTCTTCGCATTTACTTTTTAAAAAATGTGCTGAATACAAAGTAGTGCAAAATATTATTATAATATTTTTATTATAATAAATTACAATAAAAACATTTTACATCAATACACAAAAACTTTCATGTTTCAGAACAATAATGGTTCCTCTTTGGGTGATGGCAGATCTACTGAGTATCACCATGGAATTTTTGAGTAGCAGTGCTCTATCAAGTTGAGTATATATATATATATATATATATATATATATATATATATATATATATATATATATATATATATATATATAATCCTTTCACTGGATTTCTAGATAACTTGTCAGTGCCCATCTCCTCTTCAAGTCTTAAATAGAGAGAAAGATCCAAGTGTTTGAGAACAAATGCATGAGAAAACTACTTGGAATCTTCTATTGGGAACATAAAACCAATGAGTTTGTGTGGAAAAGGGTTGAAAATTCTGTGGACCACCAGGAACCTCTTCTTACCACTGTCAAACAGAGAAAATGGCATGGTTTTGACATATTACAAGGCACGACAGTCTGTGCAAGATATTCATGCAAGGCACTGTTGAAGATGGAAATAGGAGAGGACACCAACATAAAAAACTGGTTGGACAATGTCAAACAATGGACAGGTATGAATATACCAGAACTTGTAATAGCTGCTGCTGATAGACCATTGTCGAGGAGATTTAGTGTAGCTTCTGCATTTGGATCCCTCCTATGATTACAAAAGTCAAATGGGATGCTCTTACACACATACACACACACACATATATACATATATATATATATATATATATATATATATATATATATATACAAGGTCTGATCAAAAAGTATTGAGACTGATGCAATAAAAAGAAAATCTACAACACATATCAATTCTGAATTTAATCTTCAAGGCAGTCCCTCTTCTGAGTCACGCCCTTGCATTCTCTTAGATCACCTTGACATCTTGAAGTCTTCTTCCTTGTAGGATTTGATTTTTGAAGAAAAAATATCAGGGGTTGAGACCTGGGCAAAATGGTGGTTGTCTACCATGTGGACTCTTATCCTTAGCCAAAAACTGCTGCACAAGCTATGAAACCTCTCTGATGTTTTGAAATGACCACACTGTATACACTTTCCTTCAAAGCACATCTATAAACAACGGAACTGAATGAGAAGGCCAATCTATGCCAAGTAGCTTCACCCTGCATACTTTAGCTTTGTTATCATAGCCACAATCTCGATGCTTTTTGATCAGACTTATATATATATATATGTATATATGTATATATATATATATATATATGTACATGTGTTTGTGTGTGTGTAGTCACTCAAGTCACTTCAAAAGTAATGCTTCCTCTTTCATTATGTTGGCTCATGAGGTTAAAAGTGGATGTACAGTGTATGAGAGTAGAAAATGAACTTTCATGACAATAAGCTATAATGTTTTTGCTTTGTTAGCAGCTAAGAAGTAGTCTGGAAAAACTGCATGTGATATGACAGTACATAGGAAGCAGAAGTATATAATTAAATGTCTCTATTGATATTCATTTATACTTATTGAGTGTTTATAGAAACCAAATAGCGGTCGTAAGCGGGTGAGTAAAACATTTCCGTCATGACAAACGTGATGTGCATTCTATTCTTTATGGCAACATACAACTGTTAACCAACAAAAGAGAGTGCCTTGAAAATGCAAAGCCAATAGTATCGACTATATAGAAAAATAATGTTTTATAACTGAAAGCTTACTCTATCCAAAACTATTACTGTTCCCACTGAATCTCTTGCAGATTATGAGGAAATACATAGTAGGCATTATTTTGGGAACATTCCTCTTACACACATGTGCACACACATATGCAGGTATGCACAAGCACACACACATGCACACATGTGCACACAACATGAGTGCACACACACACATACATACAAATGAAATATTGTAACTATTTACACTATTTACATTGTTTACATTGTTCGGACTGTTGTCCTCATCTTTATTGTCATATTCACAACATTTTAGCCATTGTACGCTCCAGCCTTCTTCAGGATCTGTCTATATTTCTGAGATGAGGTATTGTAACTATTTACACTATTTACATTTTTCGGACTGTTGTCCTCATCTTTGTTGTCATATTCACAATGTTTCAGCTGCTGTACGCTCCATTCTTTTTCAGGATCTGTCTATATTTCTGAGATGAGGTATTGTAACTATTTACACTGTTTACATTGTTTGGACTGTTGTCCTCATCTTTATTGTCATATTCATGATGCTTCGGCTGTTGTAAACTCCTGCCTTCTTCAGGTGATATACATTGAAATTTTGAACTGAATCTTGGTGGATGGAATAAAGTGTTTGGTTTGAAATTCCAATGTATATCACCTGAAGATGGTCAGAGTATATAACAAACGTGAATATCACAATAAAGGTGAGGACAACAGACTGAAAAATGTAAATAGTGTAAATAAAAAACTTCTCATGTAACACTTTTAGATATGAGAAAAGCAGAATACAAATCTATACTATGCTGTAATATTGCTATATTTTTATGTGGCACCATGATACCTAGGTTCAAATCCGACATGCTTGATTTGTCAGGAAGCTGACTTTTTTATAATATTGACCTGAGCTGAGCCATGTAAGAGAAATTGGGTAGAAAAAGACAGTTCTGAAGTTGTTGTTGTTGTGCTAGCACAAAGTCACAAGCCATTGTGACCAAGGGATTGAATATACTAACCATGTTCAAAATCCTGATCGTGCCAGAATTATGCATTCTCTCCCAGAAACTCTAAGGTCCAAAATTGGCTCTGTGAGTGTTGAACAAACATAAAAGTGCCTGAGCAGGTGTCTGTAACAGGGAATAGCTAACAACCCTACTAGACACACACAAATTAGTATTTATGCCTTGTGGGGGTATTATTATGAAACACTGCAAAAATAGCTGAGTGTTGTGCAGAATCCAGAAGAAATAAATAATGATGAGGCTAATGCTTGATAAGCCTTATGGTGAAACTCAACTCACCTGTAAACTGTTAAAATTTATATTTGGAATGATATGTGTGTCTGTGTGTGTCTTTGTATGTGTGTCTGTGTGTGTGTGCAGTATATAACATTTATTTACACACACACACAGATATATGTGCAGTGTATAATGTTTATAAGCACATACACATATATACCTGTAAACTGTTAAAATTTATATTTGGAATGATATATGTCTGTGTATGTCTTTGTATGTGTGTGCATGTGTGTGTCTGTGTATGTGTGTGTGTGTGCAGCATATAACATTTATTTACACACACACACAGATATATGTGCAGTATATAATGTTTATAAACACACACATATATACAAGTGTGGGTGCAGCATATGACATTTATACACACACAGACACACACTCACGCACACATATATGTATGTGTATGCAGCACATTCCATTTACAAACACATAAACACACATATATGTGTTTGTGCAGCCTGTCTTTTCTATAAATATTTTTATGGCATCTGTTCTGCCGAGCTATTTTCACTGATGCCCCAACTGCATGTTACTAGGTTGGCATCTCGGTCCCACCCTTTTACTGCCAAAACAGTTAAATGTAACCACCTCTTCTACTCCAACAGCTTCTTCTCTCACACTTCCCAACAGTGGAATTCCCTTCCTCTTACTTGTTTCCCTAATAACTATAATCTTCAAAAATTTAAATGTAATGTCAATCGACATCTTCTGATGCCTTGATCCCCATTCTTTTTTTTATTCTTTCCTCAATCCTCTCCACCCCCATACCCAATCTTTTCTTTTAATTTCATTCTGTGTAATCCCTTGTGTATTAGTGGCTCTTCCGCCTTCCTTGGAGTGAAATGCTTATAAAAAAAATATATAACATTTATACACACACATATATATACATGTGTGCGTGCAATGTCGGATTTACCACTGTGCTTAAGTGTGCTTCCTTCCATGCCTTTGTAGGCATGCTGGGCCTACCTCCTTCAGGGTCTAAGTATGGGGCCCTATAACGTTACTGGTACATGGCCACATTTGTCCTAGATCTGGCAATTTGCATGTGCAGCATGTAACATTTTTACACAAACTCATACACACACACACACACACATATATATGTGTGTGTATGCAGCATATAACATTTACATACACACACATGCATACATATATGGGGGTGTGCGCATGCAGCATGTAAAACTTAACAGCAGTAACAAAGACTGTATTTCACTACAAAATGATCAACCAGGGTAATTCTGAAAGATAACGTTTTTAAGGCAAGCAGTCTTTGTAATTAGAGTGCTCAATATCATGAGGGAGAACATTAATAATAGATAAGAAAAATTAAATTTGTTCCGGAATAACACCAACTCTTTTGAAGAATGGATGTATTTCCATGAAACTCATACTAGAGGAAGTCATATGTAAACAAATTTATTTTATTTATTACATATACTTTTATGTATAAATGTAAATATAAAAAAGGTTTGTTAATTTATTTAAAATCAACCCAGTTTTGTTGAAATGTAAATAAAGTCTCCTTATTACTAACTGATTTTTGAACCTATCTTCCCTATCCATTCATATAAATATGTAGACATCTGAAACCAATATATTCTATATTTAATACATCCAGTTTTTAAGTGTAATAGTATTAGGTTTTTACTTCTCTTGGTTACAAGTAAACATTAAAAAAAAAAAAAGAGAAAATCAATATTTAAACCATTTTCTGGCACTTCATAAAAAATCAAACCAAAATGGGACAAACTTTTTATACACACACTAAATATCCTGGTCATGTGATCTAACATGGATTCAGTTTAAAAAAACCTTCTTCCTTTTGGGTCATTTTATTGGCAGACATTTTGGAAATTTTTCAGTCCTAACACATCAAGCCAGTAAAATAAATAAATCTATACCTTTGTGATTTTTAAAGCATAGCTTAGATGTAGCACAAGGCCAAAATTATGGAGCACTGAACTCACTATTTGGTCATAATTGATCTAGTAAGACAAGCTTGCTAACTATTACGCCCCGTCAAAGAGCCTCTATAAATCTATACCATGTATATAACTCAATAATTTTGATAAGAGCATTTATTTTATACACAAATAGTATTTAATTTTTAACATAATCTACTTCTAGTCAATTCACTTGTAGGGAATATTAATTACATTGATTGAACATTATACAATGAAAATTTCAAATCATAATTCAGCTAATAACTATGAGTCAGGTTATTGATACATATTTGTATTTTATTTCTTTCTTATTTTACCTCCTAAAATGTTTTTGGTTTATTTTCCATCTGAAGTTCTTTTTTTCCTTTCATCTTCCTGTTCTCACTTTTTCTAAGTAAATATATGTTGAAGTACACCATCTTTGGTAATAAGCAGATGTCATGGAGTCAACAATGAAAATTTTTAGCATTGAACCAGTCTACGATTCAAAAGTATATTACAACAACCTTTCTTATGTAAGGTTTTATTCAATAGCCAAACATTGTCCGAATTTGCATCTTTTTCTCCTTGTCAATGCACTTAATTCAGTGGTGAATATTAACCATATACATGAACATTATACACTGAAACTTTCAGATCAAAATTCAGTTAATAAATATGTGTCAGCTTGTAAATGTATTGATATATATTGCTATCAATGTAAATATCAAGCGAGTCCAAAATGTAATTATGATTTTTAATGTTTTTCCAATATGTCCTCCCATCTATGTATGTTTAGGTGGCTGTGTGGATACATTCTTAGGCTGGTAATGTCAGGATTAAAGCTGGTTCAAAATGGCCACATGGCTGAGTGGTTAGAATGTTAGCTTTCTGACCATGAGATCTGGGTTCAAATCTCACCATAATCGATTTGTCAGGAAAGTAACTTCTTGATGTTATTGGTCTGGAGGAGGTAATCCCAGCACATGGCACCTTTGGAAAGTGCCTGAAAACCCACACCATGGGTTGACCCAAGCCTTGTGGGTGAAGTTGGGTAGACAGAACTCTTGGGACCCATTGGTGCTTGTGCTAGCATGAAGTCACAAGTCATTGTGACTGAGGGTTTGAGCATGCAATTCTTATTGTAGATAACACACTCTCTCCCCAAAACTAAGTTATATTCAGCATAGTTGCAGTATAAACTGCAAGTGGGCTCTTTGGGTGTTCAACAAACACAAATGTACCTGAACAGACATCTGCAGTGGGGATTAGCTAGCCATCCTTGTAGACTGACATCCTCAGATAAAAGTGGCTGCACCATTTACATTTTTTTACATTAAAGCAAGCTAGTTCATAATCAACAAAATTTTTTTCTTTATCAATGAACTTAGTTCAATAGTGAATATTAATCATATATATGAATATTGTACAATGAAAATTTCAGATCAAAATAGCAGCTGATAACTATGATAATTTATTTCATTGCTTAGTTTATATTCTAAAATATTTTTTGGATTGTTGAGCAATCAGAGATTTCTTTTTTCTCTCTTCTATCATACCGTTCTCACCTTTTTTTGAGTAAATAGATGCTGAAGTAAGTAAACAAAACTCATCTCTTGTAAATGTACTTAAATAAAATATTAAGATGGGACAGTTAGGTTACTGAGGGTTTTAAGTGTCAACTTGCTATTATTAAAAGAAGGAAAGATTGTTTTTTTACACTGAAATTAATATCTGCATGGCCTAGTAGTTAGAATATTAGCATTCTGATCATGAGACTGGTTTAAATCTCACTATGTCGAATTTGTCAGAGAAGTAACTACTTGGTGTTATTGATCTGGAGAGATTATCCATCATATGTGAAGTACCTGAAAACCATATCACAGGCTAACACACGCTTTGTGAGCAAAATTAGGTAGGCAGAACTTTTTGGAAGTCACAAGACATTGTGACTAAGGGTTTGAATGTACTGGACTTGTTTAAACTGTTCATCATATCAGATTATGTGCTCTCTCACAGATTATCTAACCACTGTAAGAGACAGGGATACAATATCAGTGGCCAGCTATACACTGATATATGTTGAAGTAAGCAATTTTTGGTAGTAAACTGAGGTCATGGAGTTACCAATGAAAAACAAATCTCCCTCAGATGCTTATTCACAAGACCAGAATGCTGACCCCTATTTTTTAATGAGAGATTATCATTTTTGAATAGATATTAATTAACATTAACATAATCCAGTTCATAGCTACAGTTATTGAGCACCTAGTGAAAATCAAAGTCATTGCACAGAGACAATGACTTTATATTAGTTGCACCCTTGTGTGTATATATTGATAGATTGAATGATTCATTTATTCATTTTTCATGGTTTATCAACCGACAGGTTATTTAAAGACAGTAAATATTTTTAGATTGTAAGAATTTTTTTAGATAATAATGGTTTAGTAATACAAGTCTAATTAATTAACCCATAGCTGGGGCGGAGAAGTGATAGATTCATACCTTTTCCAAGGGTATTTGTGCATAAGTGAATATAGCGATCCTGACAAATTTGGAACTCATTTCTCCGATTAACATTAATCATTATCCATTATGCCACCCACACATCCAAGTTTACAGTACCTGGTATTACCAAGTGATCCAATCACCCATATAGGTACTGACCAGGCACAACAATGCTTAAATTTAGTGATCAGAGAACTGATGTTTCGAGATGTGGCCATAAGCCATGTGTATATATGTCTATGTGCGTGAGTATATGTATTTGTATGTGTGTATGTGTGTTTTTGCATATGTTTGTGGGTATGTGTAAGTCTGTGTGCATTTTTGTACATATGTGTATTTGTGCATGTGTATGTAAGTAGGTACATGTATTTGTGCTTGTGTGCATGTTTTTGCATTTCTGTGAATGTATATGTGCTTGGGTTTGTGTTTTTGTGCATCAATGTGTGTGCATGCATGTCTATGCATGTGTTTCTGCTTGTGTGTGTGTCTGTGTTCATGTGTGTGCAGATGTGTGTATGTTTTCATGTGTTTTGTGCTTATGTGTATATGTTTTGTACATGCATATATATGTGTTAGTAGGTGCATTTGTTTGACTGTGTTTATGCATGCATAGGTGTTATTTGTGTGAATGCTTGCATGTATGTGTTTGTGTGTGTTTTGTATGAGTGTTTATATATATGCATATGTGTGGATGTTTGTGCTTGTGTGTTTGTGTATATGTATTCAGTTACTTAGCCATCCTGAGTGTTAAGTGTTGTCAAGGAAAAACTGGTTCAAAAGATAAAGCATGTAGGTTGAAGTCTTGCTAGAGGCTCATTGGCTGATGCATATCTCTGAATAATCATGACAGGAAGTAAGTAAAATTAATGAAACAAAAACTTCTTTGTTTAAGAATTGTCAAATCGGGAAGTTTTACTTTTAGTTTTGTATGACAAATATTACGACATGATTTCTTCCAAATAGCAGACATTGTTACATTAATTAGATTTTCTCCAAGCATATACAACCATTGCTAGATTTAACATATCAGCCAGTATAGGCTGCAGCCCAGGCATCTCATGACTAGAGGATCCCCCATAGGCTCTCTTGTCTTTAGCCACTCTGCTGACAAAACTAAAAAAATTAAAGATATAAGAATAGATGGGATTCATTTATTTCCAGTTTTAATGCGGCTCCTTTAAACTAATTTGGAACAATTTAGTGTATTTGGGCCCCTCTAGTTGGCTGTGACTCCTTTAGATTTGTTGAAAGGGCCCAGTTAAATAATAATTTCCGATTATTATTTTTTAGTGGCAGTGTATTTTGGCTCAGACCTTCTGAGGCTGACCTTTAAGGTCAGATGGTAGACTAAATAGGGAAGTTGATTTTGATTAGCTGAGCCGATCGTGTGAACGAGTTATATATTAAGGTTTTTCAAGAGTTGATTTTTAGATGTCAAGCTAACTAGACATGTCAGATTGCATTTATGCAACCCTCCCCACAGTGGAGAAGGGACTTTTTGAGAGTTGATTGTTACAGGTCAAAGGAAATGGACATGTGAGATTTTGTGTTTGAAAGTGGCTCCCTAATAGGGGGTGTAGTAACCCCCACTTGATAGAAGATGTACCTGTCAATGTTTTTAATAAAATAATAGTTATGTTAAAAGTTCTTTTTGTTGATTTTTTTCGTCTCTGAGCCCAAAGAACATTTTGCGACACTGACCAAGAGAAGAAGAGGTTTGAACTAAAACCACCAGGGATCACCAGCCAGATGAAATGAGAACAACCAACCAAAGAACATCTCCCCCTCCTAGGGAAGAGTATACAACAGTTCTATTTAGATTTTGATGCATTATTTTTTTTTAAATACATATAGAGTTTCGATGTAGCTTTATCTAAAAATATATCATTTCTTTTTATAAACACAGTGGGTGGCAAACATATGTAGTGAAGGAATCCCAAATTCTATTAAAATTGGCCCTGCATACCACATATTAAATTTTTACTCTGCTTCATATTGTAGTCATTACAAATACTTTCAAAGAAAAAACTAGTGTAAAAGCTACACATGAGCATACACTCACATGCACACAAAAAAACACATGCAGACAAATATGCACATATGGATACACACAGGCAAACACAGATGCACAAAAATGCACAGCCAAGCCCATATTCCCACCCAAAGTGAAACACACATACACATAAGAGCACAAATGTATACCCGTATTTACACAAACAAACATATGTACAAAAACATTTTTTTTTTACTAATATTCACCCAATACAAGGCTCAAGGGCCGCTCAAGGTAGTGGGAGTTTTAAGGGTGTTTCATTAAGATGGATCAAATTCAGCAGTAAATAAATCAGTGTTATTGGCAAAAATTTATTTATTTCTCTATTGGATCATGTTATTTAAGTCATGGCAATTATGTGCAAAAAATAATACCACCAAAATGTCCACCAAATCTGAAAGAAATAGAAAAAAAATCATTAGATGCTTAAACTTAATTTACATTTAAAATCAGTTATGGAACACCCTTTATTAGTATAAAACGGACAAGATAACAGAAAAGATAGACTGTTAATTTTAGCCTTGAAGAGGTCAAGATTTAATTAGTGAATAAAATTTCAGAGTTCAGGCAGAGATGTTAGAAGTATAGAGTTGAAGTAGGCTTTAGAAAGAACTGGATGGACCTCTACTCCTGTTCAAAAGACCAAGGGGGAGAGTGAACCGATACAACCACAAACATGCACACAATAAAACAACCAAATGAACATTTTTCAATTAAAGATATTAGAATAATCCAGAACATATACTGGGAGCATACTGCCTGCATATGGATAGAAAATAAATTGAGTAAATACTCAAAACTAGAAAGGGGCGTGACTTCATTCAATACTTATTCAACCATTATAGTTGAATTATCTTAAGGGAATTAGAAATCCTAACAAGATTTATTATTGGTGGCCACAATCTTAACATAAGATATGCAAATGACACAGTGTTGATAGCAGACATGGAAAGGAAGCTAAAGGAACTAGAAAAGGCAATAAAAATGGCAGTAAAAGAGAGAAGAAAGGACTAATCATCAATTGTAAGAAGATAGAATGTATGGCTATCAGTAAAGGGAAAAGCCCAAAATGTGAACTAGGAATTGGAGATGCCAAAATACATGGTTCAGTGGATAAAAGTATTGGCTGAAGTAATCCAGTGATTTGACCCAAAGAGTTGTGAGTTCAATACCTAGCCACAGCAAACAGAGATGAGTTACTAAAGGGTAATAACTGAAACTGAGATATCTAGAAAAGGCCTGGCATGTGGAATTAGAACAATCTACCCTGGTGGATGAAATAAAGGGTTTGGTTTGAAACTCCAATGTATATCACTTGAAGAAGGCAGGCAAGTACAAATTTTGTAAATAGCCAAAATCAAAGTATGAAAACTTAAATGTTTGGGAAGTATTTCAACAGAGGACAAAAAATCTGACACTGAAATCCACAAATAGCAAATGATGTCTTCCAAAAACTAAACATGGTATTAAGAAACAAGTAAATTTCATTAGAGACAAAG
The DNA here is from genome assembly GCA_963932145.1 of Acanthosepion lycidas. Lineage (NCBI taxonomy): Eukaryota > Metazoa > Mollusca > Cephalopoda > Sepiida > Sepiidae > Acanthosepion > Acanthosepion lycidas. The sequence goes on along the minus strand of OZ010596.1, from coordinate 60,404,645 downwards.
AAAAGAGTGCTGAACTGCTATATATTATCAACCCTCCTATATGGCAGTGAATGCTGGACAATCTTCTGACAAATAAAGAAGAAACTTGAGGCAACAGAAATGTGGTTCTGCAGAAGCATGCTGAGAATACCGTGGATGAACATGTAAGCAACAATGAAATTTTAAAGAAAACGGAAAAAAAGTGATGCTTATGCTTAAAATCAGAAAGAGAGATTTGAAATTTTTTGGACATATAATGAGGAAAAAGGGGGTAAGTAAATATGACACTCATAGGATATACTGAAAGCAAGAGGGACAAAGGTTGTTGGTTGTTTGATTTTGTTTAGTGGCATATCAACACCTCTATGGGTTATTTAATGCTGAAATCTAAATATTCAGTACATGATTTTATGCTTTCAATTACAGATGTTTTGTACATAATTTCATACTATCAGAGTAAAGTTTTTTAGATATAAAGTGTGTCAATCATAAAATGTATTGTTGGTAATTGTACTATAAAAATGTATTTTTATATTTTTTTAGTGTTGCATTGATTGTTATTTTACTATAAAAAAGTTTTTTTTCATTTTATTATAAAAATGACCCGTTGATTTTTGTTTGGTGGGTTCACTATTTGCCCATAGCTGGGACCCTAACAAGTGAGAGACAAAGTGAAACCGCAAGTAATCTACCTCATGACCTTGTGCCAATGGATGGCAGAACAAGAACAGGGAGGGGTGGTGTAAAGACAAACCTTATTAAGAGCTACAAAATATAAGAATTTGTGGAGAGCCATGATTGCCCATGTCTTGAAGGGACATGGCACATAGAAGAAGACATTTCTCTTAGTGTAGTGTATATAGATGAACAATAAGGTAGTCAGAGGAGTAGAGAACTGTTCTCAGTTAATATAAAAGTCTTGACAGTCAGAATAAATATTTTATCCTATTAATGTTTATGAAGACTCACATGTTATGAAGAGGCTTATTACAGGAGAAAACATAAAACATGCTACAAAAAAGAAAAAAATAGATGAAAGGATGTTGAAGAGAAGAGAAAAATCATTGAGTGAAAAGATAAGAACAACAAATATTTGTAGCTATTGAAACTGCCCTCAAATGTCTCAAAGTTGAAATCTCCCTTGTAAAAATGTCTCTTCACTGTGTCAGTTCTGACAATCCAGAATTTCTTTGAAGGTTTTATTTTTATATTTTTGCAAAAATACAGTACGATAGTGTTGGATCGGCAAAAAGATAGTAGAAAGAATGATTTACAGATTGTTGTTGTCATTTGCCTAAAATTAACTATAATCAAAAGATTCCATGTTTAGCGAATTTAGTCAATAAGAAGTTTCTAGCTATCAAAAAGAGATGGGTTTTTTGATTTTTGCTTGAGATAACCAAAGAGAAAGACTTATTCAATGGTCTCATGAGATGTAAAATTGGAGGCTTATTTCCTAGAATCTCAGGGTTGGTAGGCAAAAACATCACTAACATCTTTATACATTAATATATTTTTTTTTATGTGCCATATCCCTTAAGGACGTTGGTGAACATGTTTCCCCTCATTTTTTCAGTCCTTTGTAGCTCTTAGAAAAATCTTGTCTTTTTTGTTATGTCTCCTAAAGCTTGTTCCACCATCCATTTACTCAAGGTCACTAGGTAGGATATGTGTTGCTTTCCTCTGTCCCTCTTACCTTAAATCTGTTCTGTGAGTATCAGATTTTCCAAGCCCACTTTCCTCATTATGTGCTCTAGAAATTTCAGCTCACTCTTCTTGATAAGTGTCTTTTTTGTTTCTATTGTCTCTAGAACTTCATCATTGCTCAGATTTTCAGCCCATGATATTCTTAGCATCCTTCTGTAGAACCACATTTCTACTTCATCAAATGTCTTTTTTATCTGAAAGTAGATTGTCTAGCATTCACTGCCATATAGGAGGACTGATATTACATAATGTACTCTTTCTTTATTTCTGATGAAATTATTCTGTTTCTTATTACTCTGCTTAGCTTCTTGAAGTTATCTTTTACTATCCCAATGCGCCTTCTCGCTCTCTTTCACTACCTTGTGTAGGAGTTCTTGTAGTTTCCTTTCAGTATCTGCTATCAACATTGTGTCATCTGCATATCTTACATTAATTACAACAAAAATGGGGATGATAGTCTGAGTGTAAAGTAATGTAAATAATGATAACTCCTTTTACCAGAACTTTGGATTGAAATAACAACACAAATCATTACATATCACAGTCTAAAAAATTACTGGAATTTACCACATTTTAAGGCAAGGAGACTTTTAAAACAAAGTGTTCAGTATTAAAAAATAGAGCAACAATAGATAATAGATAAAAAAGTTAAAAAAACTTATCTTTCTGATTTTAAGTTTTGCAGATACATCACTTGTCAGCATCAGATAAATCTATCTTATTTATCTGACATGAACGAGCAGCATATCAGTGAAACTCAGCATCTAATAGTTAAATTTTTTGAACATTTTTTTCACCTTAGCTGTGTTGATCTTTGTTCGGAATGAATATTCCAAATTAGAAAGAGTAAGTTTGTACACTCATTCATGCTTTTACCAAAATCACAAAGAAGTAAAATTCAAAAAAAATTATGAAAATACTTTCTCCTAAATTGATCACGAATTGAGAGATGTTTGAGAATTTCATTTTTATTGTTAAAATTATTGTTTCAGCATCACTTGACTATTTTATAATTTTTCCACTTCTGTTCTTGTCAAAGTCAGCTTGCAGTATTGAATTTTCGCAATCTTAAAAATGCTGAGCCATGACGGAGGCAAGAGCTTTCATGGCTTCACATGGTGGATAGCAAATCCTTACAAACACAACAGCAACAATGATAGGATGGAAAAAAATAAAGAAATCTAGACAAAAGGAAGAAAGAAAGATAAAAAAAAAAAAAACAAAACAGAAAAGTGATTTTAAAATTTCTGATTCAAGAAAACAAGTCAAGGGTGAAAAACTAAAAATGTTCCACCCTAACATCCAAAGTATTTTTCAAAAAATGCCAAATCAAAGTGAAGCTGGTATAAAAGAAAAATACATCTCACAACATTAAAGATTAACCTCTGAAGATCCGATTCCCTTTCAGTGTTTTGTGGTTTATAAATGTTAAAGAAGATAAAAAAAACTGAAAATAAAGAAAAATTCTGATATTTTTCTGTTTGAATGTTCAATGTCAGAAATTTTGTTTGATGTATTTTTAATGTTTATATTTTATTTGATTTGATTTTTGCTCTACAGTTGAATTTGCAGCAAAAAAAAGAATGCTTGTTGCACATGAGATTGCACAGCCATTAAAAGAATGCTGCCTCTAACTGAATCCCTGATTTTAAACATGTAATTTATGTGCATTGTGGTGTAATGGATATCGTCTCAGAATGAGAACTTGGAGAGCCATGTTTGAATTCCAGTCAAGTTCGTTAAATTCACTTATGCACAAATACCCTTGGGAAAGGTATGAATCCATCTTTTCTCCCCTAGCTATGGACTGAATAGCAACACAGACTTTAGCCTTGATTGGTAACCAGTCTACCACAGAAAGAAATGGCAACCTACTGTGTGAAAAAATCTGCCTCATCAGCCATGTATTGAAGGATACATGATCGCCCAAGTGTGTATCACATATGGTGCTTAACTGAATCTAGCTGATAAAATTAGATTGCTATATCAGAATTTGGTCTGATTCTAAGCGGATAATTTTCTTATGTCTTTATTTCTTGCTGTTTACATTTTGAACTGCTGACAAAGTTCACTTATATTTATACATATATATGGCTTATGACTATATCACATTACCAAACTTCAGCAACATTGAAACTGGTCAATACCTAGAAGGGTGACCACTTGGGAATACCGGATTCTGTAAGCTTGGATGTGCAGGTGGTGTAATGGATAATGGCTCAGATATGGTAATTAGAGAGCAGGTTCATTATATTCACTTATGTACATATTGGGACTGTTATTAATTCACCTCTTCTCCCCCTAGCTATGGGTTAATTAGTATTACTTGTATTAGTAAATTATTATTATCTCCCAAAAAAATTCTTACAATCTAAAAATTCTTTCTGGCTTTAAATAACCTGCAAAAGGTTGATAAGCCATAAAAAACAAATCAGTAATTCAACCAATACACATGTATATGCAGATAAATATGTAATTCCTCATCTGTTGAACAGGAATAGAGGATTATTCATTCTTTCCTGTTTAGGATTGGGTTTCTGGTTCCTTCTAAAGTCTTACTGTGTCTTAGTGGCATTATCACCTTGCTTAGAGTGAAATGCAATCTGACACAGTGACTGAATTTTGATCTGAATTTCTTATGATTACCTTCTCTACCAAGATACTTCCTAAGTGTTATTGTTTAGGACTGTAAAAGAACTGAACAATAAACCCTCTCCCTCTTTTGCCTCAGGATCTAGTAATGAAAACAACAGGACTTTGCTGCCCCAGGGGAGATTTCTTCACCTGGCAAGTCATCTTAATTTCAATACATTTTCTAACAGCAGAGCCTAGAAAGGTTTATTTTTTGAACTTTTTCAGCAATATTTGTACACACAAGTATATTTTCTTTCCTTCAGAATTATGTTATTCTTTATAAAAATATATATAAAATTCTGCCATATGTTGAAACACATTTCTTTTGAGAATATTGAATTCATTTACCTTGAAAGTTTTCTCCTTCAATATAATGTTTGAATAATGCTCACCACTGAATTAAGTACATTCTCAAAGAAGGAGATTATGTTGAAAAATAAATATTTTTTTTGTAAAATATATATATGTGAGTGTGTGTATGTGTGTGTTTATTAACATCATGGATGTATAGATATATTTTTATTATTATTCTTAGTGGACACATTTGATTGATTTGCTTGTTTATCTACAGTTAAATTAATATCTACTGGTCTCAATCATTGAAAGTTTTATTAAAGAAAACATACCTCTTGGTAGGGATTGAAACTGTGTTTCATCTTTGCCGGGGAACCACTCATTAGGTAGACATACCTAACCATTAGGCTAGTGAATTCTTTGCAGAAAGGCAAGGCACAATTACCTTTTTAAGAAACTGTACCCACTAAAATGACATTATTCATAAGAAATATTGCTGAATAAAAAAATAAATCTATTAATTGATTAAATTACTTTTCTGGTATTAAAATATATCCCCATAGATGAAGAAGAGACTTGAAGCAATATAAATGCAATTCTACAGATGGATGCTAAGAATACCATGGTCTGAATATGTGAGTAACAAGGAAGTTTTAAGAAATCTGGAAACAAAAAGATGCTCACACTTAAACTCAGAGAGAGAGAGAAAGTTGAAATTTTGAGGATGATAATGAGGAGAGAGGGCTTAGTGAATTTGACACTAACAAGACCTATTGAAGGTGAGAGGGACAGATAGAAAAAAGTGAGTAACTTACCTAACAAGCTTGTGTAAATGGATGGTAGAACATGGAGTAATAGTGAAAATATAAACCTTACTAAGAGCTACAAAGGATAAGAGGCTGTGGAGAGCTATGGTCGTACATGTCTGGAAGAAGATTACAATATAAATTATCAGATACAGATGCCGATGAAAGATGTATGTTCCTTTAAAAGAGTAATTGCTATAAGGAATTCTCTAGTCTAATGGTAAGATCCATCTGGCTAAAAGGTGATTTTCTAGAAAAAAAGGGAATGCAGGTTTGATCTTTGCTGAGAGGTATATTTTATTTAATAAGGCATTTATGTGCTGATGCTCTTTATAGAGGTAATTTAGTCCTGGCTAGCATTCCTGAGAACTATTTTTTGGAATGTATGCGTTTAGCGACTGAAGATGTTGAATTCAGTTTCAATGATATTATGTATTCCCAGTGAGATGGTGTTGCAGTGAGAAGCCCTTTGGGTCTATATACAAATCAATGGGAGAGAAGTTTGGAGATTGACACAGCTAAGTCTTAATTCTTAAACTTTTCTTCCTTTTTTTTTGACTCAAGGTAATTTTGACATAATTTAGAACAGTGTTTTGTCCTGTTGAATTTTTTTCAATTATGCACAAACCAGATGATAATATATGCCTGCAAAATCGATTGATAGTGTTCTTTTTTTATGATTTCCTTAACTTGAATCAAATCTCCAGCCTTCTCTCCCCAAAAACATCCCTACACCATAACAGACCCAACATTATGTATAACTGTTGGAACCACATATTCACCATTCAGTTCTTTTCCTGACTTTATCGTCATATACACTTTCCTCTAACTCACCAAAAAGTACAAATTTGGACACATCTATCCACAATACATTTTGTCGCTTTTTCAATGTCCAGTTATTATGCTTTTTAGCCTATCACTGTTTTTTCTGCTTATTCCCCCTCCTCATAACAGGGGTTTCTTTATGGCTGTAAAACTTCTGGTCCCTGCTGATCTAAGTTGATTTTTCACAATTATAAGTGATACTAGTTGCTGTTGAGATGAATTAAGTTTAGCTGTCAACTCTGAAGCAGTTTTCATTCTATTTTTTTGTCTCTATACTAGATGGGGTTACTGGCTGGCCTGCATCAATTGACTCAGATATTTGAATTTGAGTAGCCAAAATCTGGATGTAGTTATAATATTGTTGAACTGTGCATTGTGTTCATTCTTTGTGAACTTTTTGTAAGCAGATGTATAAAACATCCTGGATTTCAAAGTTTCAAATAACCATGTTGCAAGTCTGAGAATATTAAACATTTATTTTAATCAGTTAAGTCAGCTTTTCAGGTCATTGTCAACTATTCTATTTACCATATTACCTTTGATGGGCCAGACAAATGGAGCAATATCTACGTCAATTATGGGTAAACTATGGCTTGTGGGCTGGATATGACCCACAGCAAGTTTGTGTGTGCCCTGCAAGAAAAGACTTTCCATGCATTATTCAATTTTCATTTAATTAGTTTTCCTTTATTTCAATTTTATTTAATGTTAATGGAAATAAATGACAAATATATGATAATTTATTCATTTCATTGACTCTTCATAAAAAAATTTTTAAATTGTAGCGACATCTAGGTTACTAGGTCATTTCATATCAGCAAAAAATTCACTGCAGTTCCACAAGTCCCATTGAAAAATTGTGCATTGCAGAGTCTGGCAGGTATTAATCAGATCTGATGTGACTATGTTCTGTTTTGCAATAAACAGTGTCTGAAATATTTTTCTAATCATCTAATGATAGAATGCTCTCAAACTGAAATTGTAAATTTATCTCAAGTGAATATTGGAATTTTAGTTACTATTAAATGTCAATGCTAAAAATAATTCTATGTTCATTATTCAAGTAATTTTCAATACTTTTGGTTTGCTATATACTCAAAAAGATACATATGAAGTTGTCAGGCAAAACATGTGGCCCTCCCCACAAAATAACAAAGTAGTCAAGTAATGGGCTCCTGGCAAGTTTTAGCTGATATTAAGGTGGCAGTTCAAACATACACTGATTTTTTTAAAGGTACACATTGAGTTATAATTGAAAAAGAAGCCAAAAACATTAAAAAATGACTTTTATTCATGACAATGAACCATCATTTTAGTGCAGAAAACTAAAGTAAATTTGGATAAAATGGGTCTCAAAGATACTAATTTGATGAACTAGCTGACTGATTTTATTTGACTGGAAATTTATGGTGCATTTTGAGTATGTATGTTTATACTGGCAAATGTATATAGTATTTAAAAGAACTCAGTATAGTAGAAAAGGAAATTGAACAAATGAACAGGCTAATCTGTTACACAATACAAAGGTTGGCTGAAAAGTTTATGAAAGTATATGACCAAGACATAAATGTAAGTTGGTGTGCCAGACATGCAAGTGTACTAGAATCTCATATGTTGAAATTGATGGGAGAGTCCAAACTGGAGTCAGTACCACATATTGTGGGTTATTTCCGCATAGCTTTGCTAGTTGTCCTCTAACAACTTCTTGAGGACACTGTCAAGCATCCATAAAAATAGGACACTCCCTGTCTTCATCCTCTTTCTCTCTTTTCTTCCCAACATGATGGACTGAAAATCCTAACCGTGACCTTCGTGGACATAGAGGACACCTTTCTCCATAATGACTGAACTTTTTCACACACATGCACACAAATATATCACTCACTCACACACATGTGCGTATCACTCGCATAATTCCTAAGTTGTAATGTCTTCCTTCCCTCTTTTGCATGCATACTCATGTATTTTCTCTCTTTTTATTCACTTATATAAAAACAAAATATAAAATATCGTCTTGTAAAATATCTAGTCTAATATTTCCTTACACCCATCAATTATATGTTTTCGTGATGCCAATGAACACTTACTTGACCCTTTTGTGATGCCAATGAATATTTGTTGTCACTTTCGTAATGCTCATTGCAATATAGATTTTGAATCAAAGATACAACTAAAGTAGACCGTTGAACAATGCTGGTGTCTGATGCCTTCAAATAACACTCAAACTAATAGTACTTACTCAATAATACTCACTCAAATAGTAATCTGTATAGTGATCTGAATAGAGAAGTAGTATAGTAAATAGAGTAGAGAATAGTGGTATGTATAGTATAGAGGATAGACTAGAAATAGCGATCCGAATAGTAATAGAGGATAGACTAGGAATAACAATCTATATAGTGATAGAGGAGAAATAGCAATAAATTAGGTACATGCTACCTCCCATATATGCATTTCCTCTATGGTCACGTGGTCTACTTAATTCAATAATGAGATCACCTGTGTTTGCTCACTGGTGATCTATGTTCAAACTCAAGTGTTGGCAGCAATACTTTTTTCCTATATAACATATGTGCAAATATCGTTGCTACTACTTTTAATCAATATCGAGGCAGTGCCTGCAACACTGATATGATTTGAACATGCACCTAGAGTAACAATATAAAGGATAGCCAAAATTTGTGGATTCATCTGATTGCCTAAGAAATTAATTGTTGTCATCACAAATTATAAGATACAATATAAAATCTATCTCAATTAATCTGTCCAAAAACCAATCTCCCACCAGGGGGACTTTTGCTCAAACTAGATGTGACTTGATTTCTCTCATTTCTCAAAAATGTTTGAATAATGATAACCCTGCACTACCTAAATATTTAATTTAAAGATTTAATGTTTTGTTGTGTTGACCCAATTCTATGTTACACTCCCAACTGGTTTTCTGGTCACATTACCAATATGCAGGGTTGGGCATTTCCTTCTAGTGCTTATTTGCAAAGGAGGTACTCCATCCTCATTGTTGACACCATCCATGGTAAGAGGTGTGTCAGACATCCAGGAATCTACTTCCAACTCGCCATCACTCGTAGATGAGTCATTAGCTTCACTTGTGACAGCGCATTGGTCCCATGTCAGTTAGAGATCTTTAACATGATGTGACACACCATCAATCAGGACAGATTGTGGACTGATGATCCCAATGACCTTCCCAGTTGTAAATTTGGAGGTACGTCAGTTCTGGGGTGGGGGATCTCACCCATACCACGTCTACAACTTCATATGTCTCATGTTCTGTCAATGGTGTTAGTGCAGGTACAGTATCAGTGTCCTTGAGCCTAACCTCATAAGTATGAATTGTGTTAAGCTGGTTCAGTTTGGCTTGACATGTCATCCTTCAGTGTTACATTATGCCAATAAATGGCTTCTTGTATGGGACACTGCTATGGCCTTTCCAGACTGAGAGTTACTGCCTTACATTATTAGGTTTTGGCCTCAATGTGATGACTCTTATAATGAAGGCAATTATCAAAACTATACTGAAGCAATCCAAGATGCCACTTTGTTGATGAAAGTGCATAGGCCACCTTCTTGTATGTGATTGGCTTAAGGCAGCAGCGGCATTCTTGAAGTGATGAGCCACTGCAGTAAACAAAGGGTGTGATGACAAAACCTGCAACATCCCTCTGAAGTGCATGATCTAAGAGCTGATGATGAGAATGCATCAAGAAGACTCTGCAAGAGGGGGCTGGTGTGTGAGTGGCCAAGAAATGACAGTATCGGTTGATGCAGTTTCTCTGAACACTGGTGTGGAATTGGAAGTGAATGGAGACATTGTGGAACATATTGAGCTCAATGCAACATTAAAGAGCCTAAATCTGGCCTTTCAGTGGAAGGTGAAAGTATTGCATTAGATCACTGATTCTGTATATTGGATCAAAGACACCTTGACTGGAAAGGTATGCCTGAAAATGAAGGCAACATGTGAGATGCTCATGAAAAGACAACTTTGGACTCTTTGTGCATTAAATGCTGGTTTTGGCTTCACCTTGGGTGTATGGTTAATTAAATCCAATCAGAATAAAGCTGACAAACTTACCAGAGTTCCACAGAGGTTGTTGGATTTGGTGAAGGACACTGAAGCTAGCTTCTCTACATGTGGTGCAGCCATAGGTGAGCTGGGTTCATGTGAAATAATAGGAATACATCACCATAGCAGTCACCTGGGTGTTAAGTGCACAACTTACTTTGTCAAACGAGTCAATCTCTCCATAGCTAAGCATATCTGTCAAGTCAATGGTTGAAAGGTGTACTGAATGCCAATACATAAATATGGCACCATTGTGCTGGCAGAATGGAAGTTTGCAGCATGTTGTCCAAGCTGAGGATGGATATTATACATTATGTTTATGGTCATTACCTGACCTTGATTGACTGTAGGCCAACATGGATCTCTTGTCAGGTTGACCTGATGCAACGTTAGATATTTTTGTTGGAATTTTTGGGTACCCTGTAAGTACTAGTGAGCTAGCCAAAATGAGCTGACTCAATTTATTGTTCACCAATAGAAGGGTTGACCAATCAGAACACTCAGAATATTCAATGCGACGTGTATAAAGGCAGCTATGTTTTTTTTTTCCGAATATTAGTTGCCAGCCTCTGATATCGAAAACCTGAAGAATTACTGAACAGCTGCTACTTTCTCTGAATATTCACTGCCAACCTCTGATATCGAAGAACTGAAGAATTACAGAACAGCTGCTATTAGTGATATTGGCATTGTTCCATTGAACACATTATGTACTGCACTGGATTCTATATTTAAAGACTACAGAAAACATGGTCAACAGTTTTAATTTTTTTAAATTTCTTCAATATATATTAGAGTTATAATTCCCTGGCAATTCTTAACTTATTAGATTTTTAAGCAATGTGCACAAAATTTACATGTTTATCTTCAAATGACTCCAAAAACTCAGGATTGAAAAACAATTACTTTTTTATTATTTATTTTTATTGTTGTTATTGTTTCAATTCACCTCTTTACGGTGAATTTTTTTCATTATCTTTGCTCTTCTTCCCATTGTTGTTTTTCTTTTATATATACAATTTTAATATCTCTGTTTTTGTATCATTAATAAAGATATAGTTGTGTATTTTTGTAACTGAAAATTTCCTCAGCAAAACAAGTGTTTTGGGAAGAGCAGAAAAAAGATTCAGATATTCATCATTTTGTTGCAAAGTTGAATCTACTTCTTCTATGTCCTGTGTCCCTTCAGGATATTGGCAATCATGGCTCTCCATAATTTCCTTTCCTTTGCAGTTCTTAATAAATTTCATCTTTTTGCTATCTTTCCTAAACCTTCTTCTGCCATCAATTTACTCAAGCTCTCTGGTTAGGTCATTCGTTGTTTTCCTCTGTCCCTCTTACCTTCAATCTGTCCTGTGAGTATCAAATTTTTCAAACCCTCTTTCCTCATTATGTTCTATAGAAATTTCAACCGCCTCTTCCTGATATTAAATATGTGTCCTTTTTGTTTCCATTTTCTCTAAAACTTAATCATTGCTTACATGTTTGGTTCATAGTATTCTCAGCATCCTTCTGTAGAACCACTTTTTATTGCTTCAAGTTGTATTTGTCATAACAGTCAACTATTTCCTATGACTACTTATGTTTCAACCTTTCATAATTTCCTTCTGATTCTTTATTTGTCATATCTTTTCCCAATGTGAGCGATCATGATCCTTCACAACTTCCAGTCTTCTGTCATTTCAAGTAATTTTTAATTCCTTTTTTTTGTTCTATGTTTTGCTGACTCAAACTCATGTTACTTACTTTTTCCTCCAGCTTCTCTTGCCTTCATTATGTCCTGTGAGTGTTAAATTTTCTAGGATTTCTTTCCTCGATATGTTCTAGAAATGTCAACTCGTTTTGATTGTAAGTATACATTTCCTTGGTGTTCCTATTTTTCTGAAGTCTTCTTCATTGCTCACATATACTGCCAATAGTATTCTTAGCATTCATCAGTAGAAACATTTCTTTTCTTCATCTCTGAGGAAATTGTTCAGCATTCATTGCCATATATGAGATTCTACAATAAATTGTAGTTTAGTACTCTTTTCTTTGTTTCTAATTATATTTTTCTATACTTTAATACTTAGCTTTGTTTCTGGAAGGCATCTTTTCCTATACCTTCAGATTTCTGTGTCATATTTTTCATATTCTCTTATGAAAATACCCATAGAGTTAAATGTCTGTACTTGCTTGATTTTGACATCCCTGATACAAAGCTCACACCATGGACTGTGTCTTTTGCTGACAACCATTCATTCTGTTTTCTTGCAGTTAACATGTTTGTTCTTCATTTCCTTCATTTTTTCTAATGATTCTTCTCGGGGTTTCCAATATCTTTATTTGTGTATTTCTTCACTGTTTATCCTGTTGGGAGTGAACCAAAAATAAATATATTTTTCCCCCTTTTTTACTTATTGAGATCATTGCCTTTAAAATGAATGCCATCTGTAATAATTTTGAAGCTGAGAATGTCAGTGTACACATTTTCCATTTGTTCAGACATTTTGTTTTTCTTCTAAGTAGTTTTTAGTTATCTTTTTCATCAATCTACACATATTATGCTTTTTTCCTTCCAAAATGCTTATTGCTGAGCATACAATTGTAGTTTTTGTCTGTGACAACACTTTGTTATTTGTTTCTTGCTTACAAAGAATATATTATTTCTTTAGAAACATTGTATGCTTACTATTCTGGATAGGTGAACACAAACTCAAAGAAAATGAAACTAGAACATTTATGTTCATGAATTCAATTACACAGAACTACAATGTATTATTTTTACATTTTATTAGATGAAAACTTGTCAACAATTATTATTAATTTTTGTCTAGTTTTTACTTTCATCATCATTTTCTATTAGATAAAACATTCTTAATATTATTATTAATTTTTGTCTAGTTTTTACTTTCATCATCATTTTCTATTAGATAAAACATTCTTAATATTATTATTAATTTTTGTCTAGTTTTTACTTTCATCATCATTTTCTATTAGATAAAACATTCTTAATATTATTATTAATTTTTGGTAAGCATTTACTTTTTATTAGATGAAATAGTCAAAGATTATTATTTTTTTAACTTAAACATTTTTTTATTAGATGAAGCATTATTGACAATTATTATCAATTTTTGATTAGTATTTACTTTCATCTTTATTTTTTATTAGGTGAAGCCCTGTCAACCCTTATTAATTTTTTACTAGTATTTGTTTTCATCTGCATTTTTTATTAGATAAGAGCACTATCAGTTGCTATTATTAATTTTTGATTAGTATTTACTTTCATCTTAATTTTATTTAGCTGATTTTTATCATAATGTTACATCAATTCTATGGCATTGAGTAGACAATGAAAACCAGAAGGTGTTCTTGGAGATATTATTCTACTCACTGCTAATAAATTGATGGCCTGAATAAAATTGTGACAAAAAGAAGCTAAAAACAAAATGAAGATTTAAGTAAATACAAGTCAAAAATTAATATTAAAAGCTGCAAAGTACATTATCCAATGAAAACTGCCTATGATATAAAGATCAGAATTCTTTTTGTGGTTATGTTTGTTACCATAGCACTGTAAAAACAATGCATTGCAGCAGAGGGTGGGGTTGTTTTTTTGTTTTTTTTTTCAATATTTTATACCAAAATTATTGTTTCATTTCTTTTACCCACCCTTCGCATTTTTCATACTTTTTAGCAAATGTCTACTTTCTAACTTGTAAGCATGCATATTTAAAATCATTTAATACAAGATGTAAGGTTAACTGTAAATTTAAAATGTAATTTGGTTCATTATAAAACAGTTCCTCTTCTATACTCATTTCCAAATAATTATGATTAAATTTTGTCAGTAGGAAGCAAGCTGAATTCAAGTGTAACAGCTCTGTTTTAGTAGCCTTTAGGTATGTTAAATTAAAATAAAATGTTTTTTCTTTACAGGCAATAATGATAAATCTTTTCATAAGCTTCAGAGAATAACTAATGCATAAGCAAAAAGAAAAGAAAGAGAAAAGAAGCTGTTTTTTTTTCTTTTCTTAAAAATCATTTTGAATATTCTTCTATTGACATTGCAAGCCTGGAGTACCTTTAAGGAAAGGAACATTATATTTATACATATATATGCAGTACTTTGCAATAGAACATAGATTGCACTTAAATTTGTTCTATTTCCACAAGGATAGATAATAGAATTTATAATTATTATAATTATATAATTATTATAATTATATAATTATTATAATATTTTTAACAGATATGAACACATTTAAATGTCAGGACATTTGGAAAGTAATTATGTATTTTACTGCTATGAACTGAGTCAAGCAAACAAAACAGAACCAAAGTTGAATGGTACAAAACTGTATCTAGAATTAGTTTACAATATCTTCTATCGAATACAGGGTCAAAGGTTACTTGGAGGAATAAAAGACAGAAAGTTGTGAGAATCCATAATTAGCCATATTCTGAAAACAACAGGTATATAAAAGAATAAGAACAAGTTTATTATAGCAACCCAATAACCCAATATGTACTCTCTTTGCTAGTCTATAAAAAAAAATTGCCCGGAGTAGTACAGGGAGCTGATCATTTTACCTAGATTTTTAGTGAAGGATCATATATAGGAATTCAGGTCAGGTGTGAGTTTGAAGCCTAATATCCTCTCAAGGCACATGACCTCCTTGAGGGAACATATGTTCATGACTGGTGGTAGTTCGGGGTCTGATTGGCAGTAATGGAATATAACCAGACTGGCTTTAGAGCTATTAAACACAACCAGCTAGTTTTCTCCCACTGGGAAGTTAGTGTTAGATCAGGAGAGAGGTCAGCTGCCAATCTCTGATCCTCAAGACTTTTAGAGCTGCACCCATATATGGTCATATCATCAGCATATATGTTTACAAATGATTGGAGTATGTTCTTAGGTAGATCATTTACATAAATCAGAAAGTAGGTTGGTCCGAGAAGTGAGAGGTGACCTGTTTGAACTGGGCATTAATAACTACCTTCAGGGATTTACCTGTTAGGAAGGATTTTATAATAGAGAGAACCCTTCCATTGATTCCAGAGCTGGAGAGTTTGTGTAGCAAACCTTTGTGCCACACCTTGGCAAGGGTCTTTAAGATATCTAATGTTATAGTCCTTGTGGTATGTGTGTCATCAAGTGTCTCATTAATTCTGTGTGAAATGGTAGTTAGGACATCAGCAGTGGACCGGGCTGATTGAAACTCATACTGCTCATCGCAGAAGAGGTTGTTCCTATCCAGGTGATCGACAGCCTTCTTGATTAATGCTACAGGAAGTTTACTGATACTGAGGAGAATGTTGGGACTACTGGGAAGAGGAGGATCCGTTGCCCATGTTCTTGAAGACTGGGCATATGCTTGCCACCTTCCACATGCTTGGGAAAAATTTCTCCTTCAAGCAGCAGTTAAATAACTTTTCTAGAATCAAGGATAATTCTGGGTTGATATTCTTAAGGATGACTACTGGAATTTTGTCTGGGCTGGTGGCTTTTTTGGAGCCAAGGCTTTTGATAAACCAAGAGACTTCTCTTCCTTAAATGAGTATATTACTGAGATTGTGCTCAGTGAGATGTGGTAAGTTAGGGAAGGGATGGCCTTTGTCATCTAACTTTGAGTTTGAGGCAAAGATTGAGGAGAATAGCTTTGCCTTGTCTTTTGAGGATGCTATGACCTCAGGGCCATTTATAATAGTGGGCACAGCCGATTTGCCTCTGTTTATAATTTGGCTGGTGGTTTTCCAGAATTTGTAAGATCTAACTTTATTTTCAACCTTGGCCTGGACAGATTGTGTGTAGCTGCACTTTGCATTTTCCAGACTCTTTTACAGTGATTATGGGTGGTTCTGAAAGAAGTAAGGACTAGACTGTACCTCTGCTTGCAATAGATTTTAAAGTAATGGTTGTGGTGATCTATGGCTGCAGTGCAATCAGGGGTGAACCAAGGCTGACTGTTTGGTTTTTGCAAGATTTTTCTTGGGGTATAAAACACATCATTCCAGAAAGGATCCATTCAGAGATCAGGTTTTTGGGGCAACATGTTTGAAGGAATTTGGGAGAGGAGCTTCTGTCATATAGAACTGAAAGCTGTCCCAGTCTACCTATATATAGCAAAAAATTGTTCTATGGAATGATAAATCTGAGGATGTCATAGGTTTGGAGTCAATCTGGACACTAACTATGGAATGATCTGATATGCCAATGGGAGCTAAAACTTCTGCTGAGTATTTGTCAAGGCAGGATGTTAGAAAAAGTCGAGGAGGTTTGCCTGCTCTTCTGTTGCATCCAGGACTCGGGTGGGTTCTTCAATGTTCTGGGTTAGTTCATATACAATAGAGAACTCTCTACAATATCTGCCTTCCTCATTTTGTTAGAATGGACTAATCACTCTTTGTGATGAACATTGAAGTCACCAAATATGTGAATGTTTGCTGAGGGAAATTTGGTGAGAATATTGTCAATCCTCTCTGATACTTGATTGAAAATTACTGACCCTTCATCCTGAAGACAATGCAGGGCAAAAAGGAATGTGGCACTATAGATAAGTTCCACATGAAAACACATATACAAGAGATCAGTGTCCTTGTTTTTTGTGTCCCTGGCACAGGGAAACCTGTCCTTGATGTAGCATTGAGTCCATGACCATAGTGATTTATGTGGTTGTATTTTGTTATAATGGGTGAGTATCCTTGGATTTTGAGCTCCTGCAATGGGATTGGTGCATTGACAGACAGGAACAAAAGGTCAGGTTTAGAGTGAAGAAGATGGCGTTTCACTTTTGGAAAGTTGGAACGTAGACCTCTTATGTTGATGTAAGAGATAATATAACTACTTTTTTTATTTTTTGAGGTTGGGTTTGCTAGTTTTGTTTATTTTCAATTTTATTGCTCTCATGTTTGTTTTGGTTGGTTTGGTGGATGACTAGTAGGCAGTGAAACAAATACCCATTGGAGATGCACCCAAAAAAATAATGGGTTGGCTCACCTGCAGATACTGCTGTAACAGTACCTATCATCATGGCATCAAGAGGGGCCTCTGGAGACTACTGAATGGCCCAGAAACCATTCACAAAATGGCAGTACAACAAACCCGATTATTATGCACCTGCTTATAGGATAACCTCCTTTGAAGTTACATGAAGGTTCAGATCCCTGAGTATCAGGTGGATAATGCCAAAACCCAGAAAGAGTTTAGCTCCAGCACCCTTAACGAGGGTGGGGACCAAGGAAGATTTAGGCATGATATTCTGAGTGTATGTGTCAACTAGAGGTCAGGACAACAGAGCTCTTCTTTGGGTCAGAAAACATTGTACTGACCAGAAACCTAGGGTACCAAGGCAAGTTCACTCATATACATGAGGACTAAAAGACCCATTGGGAGAAGTGGGTGGTGACAAGGTTGCTGGGGGGTCATGTGCATCCCCTACTACCGTCTGAGTTAGTATCAGAAGTATAGTTGTCTGTGCATACAAAGGGATTTTACTTACTTTTACTATTTGAGAGAGAGAGAAAAAAAGTTTAAAATTAAGATGTGATTACTCCTGTCACAGACACAAGGTAGGAATTGAGAGTTGCACCGAGAATTCATTAGAATCAGCTGACCAAGGGAGTAGGGGAAAGATAAAGGATGGACATGATAGCTACAAAGTTTTAACTTAGTATAAGTCCCAAAATCCTCTCCCTTAAAAGCATACATATTTGTTCACAAGTCAGTTTACCACACCAGAAAAACTTCCATTAAACATAATGCGATTGACAATTAACATTAAATTAATATGCAGATAAACAGTACAGATGCCTGTAAACATTATATATATATATATATATATATATATATATATATATATGACATCTCACACTACAATATAGACAAAGTCTGACATTTATTTTAATATATTTTATTGTTATACGTTATTTACATAGACAAATATTTAAGTAAATGCTGTTATAATAAACAGTATTAACAACAATTTTCCATGATTTTCTATTTTGTAACATGTATACATCATTTGTTTATTTTTTTAGATATGCATTGAGCAGATATGAACGTTCAAGGGAAATCATGGAAAATTGTAGTTTAAAAGCAGTAAAATTAACCTTGCTAACCAGACGCTCCTCAGTAGCTAAATTGGTATAGCATGTCAGGCTATGTGATGGTTCCATGTAGAATACAGGTTCGATTCCTGTCAGAGGACACATATTTTATATGAAAATTTTTCAGACATTCAGGACAGCAAATGTTGGTTATACTGTTTATTATAACAGAGCATTCACTTAAATATTTGTATCTATATAAATAACGTATAACAATAAAATATATATACAGTGTAACCCGGATATAAGAGACCCGTATATAAGAGAAACCCGGATATCGGAGAGATTTTCTCTGGTCGCAAATTAGAGCCTGTGTTAATGTATATAAAATAGACCAAACCCGGATATAAGAGAAACCTGGATATAAGATACTTCTTCTCCGGTCCTGACAACTCTCTTATATCCGAGTTACACTGTATATATTAGGTTGGTGCAAAAATAATGACATAATAATGTCGTTTTTTGACGTTAAAAAATACGTCAAAAAACGACATTATTACGCCATTATTTTTGCACCAACCTAATATATATATATATATGTATATAGCATTTACAGTCATTATATATATGTATGTACATACATACTTGCTTCAAAGCAAGGCTTAAGACAGAAATTTAAAGAAAAATAACGCAGAAATTTAAAGGGGAATAAAGAAATAAAAATTGTAACATGAAACAAAAGAATAATAAGAGAAAGAGGTTTTCAAAGCTTTGTTGGGTGGGTTCTTGACTAAAAGTGTTGCTGACAGAGAATATCATTGGTGCTTTCATGAGAGGAGGGGTAGGTCTCTGTCCAAGATAAGGAACTATCCTACTAGTATGGAGGTGCATTAAGGATTGCAATCTCTTTTATTTTTTTTAGGCATTTTACTTTTTTTTATTTTTGGCAAACTTGCATACAAATATGCCTAGATCCCCTCTTTGGAAAGCATATAATATTTGCTCACCAGTCAGTTTACCATGCCAGAAAATCTTCCATTAAATATCATTTCTTACTTGTCTGAGTTCCTTTAATTTAAATTTGCAGTTACCATTACCACAGAATTGAATAATCTGAAAATAATTGCCAACAAAACGGGCCTAGTTTTTAATACCTCACAAAACATTAAAATTCATCTTCAGTATCACTGCTTGTATGCAAATTCATTGTTGATATACTTTGCTTGCTAAATTCTTCAAAATTTACATTTCTTGGGGAATGGAAAATATATTTTAAATATTGTAAATATTTTTATTTCAGTAGTTAAATTTAGCTAGTTTAGAAATTGTTTTGGATGCTTAACAGCCTCAAACCACATATCCATAACATACATTATTTAATAAATTCCAATATATTCTTATTCATTATAGTTAAATTTGATAGGCTACCAGATCAACAAACAAGCACACAAAATGGCAGTTTTAAATTGAGCGGGAAAAACAAAGTACCTTTTGCCTTGAGTGATGACAAATCCATTTTGTACTGAAAATAGGAAAGAAATAAAGAAAAAATTCAAAGAACAACTAATCTTTATCATCAAAATGGAAATGTGGTAGGATTCTAAAAGAGAAAACAAACAATAAATAGCATAATTTAAGAAATTAAATAAAACACTTTAAAAAAAATTAACACTGAATAAAAATCTATAATTGTGAAAACGAATTTAAGAGACTTGGTTTAAACTTTGAAAATTTTTCAGTTAGAATTCCCAGCAGAATCTAGGAAACTGATTATTCATTTGTTTCAAAAGTCAAATACGTGAATTCAAAATTTAATTATTGATTGAAAAATAAAAAAAGGAAACAAAAAACAAAAGTAAAAAATGTTTTTGTAAAGATAAAAGTTACAATTGTTTTATTACTACACTCCAACTGACAACCTGTCCAACATATTGATTATATATATATATATATATATATATATATATATATGTGTGTGTGTGTGTGTGTGTGTTCTCTCAGAGAATGATAGTGAATTTATGATCATTTTATTTTTATAACAGTAAATACTCATGAATTAATTTTTATTGAATAATTTTCAATGATCTGTCATGTTCAGCCATATTGAATTGAAAGGTACCATTTAACTATTTTTATCCAATTATTTGCAAATCTATCTTTTGCTTGTTACCTATTCAGAACAGATTCTGCTCTTCAATGTTTTTGAATTGAATTGAAAAACCAAAAAAAATAACCTTTAAAATATTTCCAATTTTTGCCACATTTATATGAACATATACATAGCAAGAGAGACTGAAGAATAACACTCACTTACACACCAATATTCTATGTAAATGTACATTGTCACTTATCCAGAAACTAAATATATTTGTGTTTTGTAGGCCATCTATAAAGGAGTCACATATTGTAAGTTTATTGATAGTTTGTAATTAGTCCATCAGATCATCATTAGTGTGTAAAAAAATGCTGAGAACACATTGGACTACCATTAGACAAAATGCCAACAAAATGACACTTATACTTAACATCAGGAAGAGAAAATTGAAATTTCTAGGACATATAGTGAAGAAAGAGGGCTTGGAAAATTTGATACTCACAAGACATATTAAAGGCAAGAGAGACAGAGGAAAACAATGCACAATCTACCTGGCAAGCTTTAATAAATGAATGGTGTAAAGTGTGACACTGAAAGCACATTGTAATAGCAAAGAATGCCTTTCAAATGTTAAGTATCAAGAAACAGAAAAATTCTGTTAGAAATAAAGAAAAAAGTACTGAACTGTTATGTGATATCAGTCCTATATGGCAGTGAATGCGGAATAATTTCTTCATAGATGAAGAAGAGACTTGAAACAACAAAAATGTTGTTCTACAGAAGGATGCTGAGAATATCATGGACTGAACATGAGCAATGACAAAGTTTTAGAGAAAATGGAAGCATAAAGAAAACTTATACTTAACATTAGGAAGAGATAGTTGAAATTTCTAGGGCCCATAATGAGGAAAGAGAGCTTGGAAAATTTGATGCTCACAGGACAGATTGAAGGCAGGAGGAGTAGAGGAAAACAATGCACATTCTACCTAGTGAGCTTGAGTAAATGAATGGCAGAACAAGGTTTAGGAGAGATAACAAAAAGACAAAATTTACTAAGAGCTACAAAGGTCAGGAAATTGTGGAGAGCCATGATCACCAATGTTCTGAAGAGATAGAGTACATAGATGAAGTTAGTGAATATTACTCATGTATAATTATTCTGACAGATTATTACTTGTGAGTAGTTCATCATTTAGCTCATTACTTGTCTGTAATTAGTTCCACAGCTCATTATTAATGTGTTGTTAGTTCTTCAGCTCTTTCTTCATGTGTGTCATACCATTTCTCAATTGGAAGTGCTCACTTTAACAGCCACAGCTCATATGACAAAAACAGACCTTAATTTCATCTGGTTCTAAGCATCCACTTCTGGTATACTGCCCCAAAATACCAGTTTTTTTTTTTTAAGCGTTTCACCCCAAGCAAAGTGGAATACCACTAGCATGCAAGGGTTTACAGAGAGTGTGAGTGAGAGTAAATGGCATGAGAGAGGAAAGGATGAATAGAAGGTTAGGGAATAGATCAAGGCCTCTGGAGATGTCGATTGACATTAGATTTGAATAGTTGGAGATTATAGTTATCAGGGAAGCAAGTAAGAGGAAGGAAATTCCACAGATGGGAGGTGCAAGACATGAAGCTATTGAAGTAGAGGTTACATTTAACTGTTTCATCAGTGAAAGGGTGGGACCAAGATGCCAGCCTAGTTGCATGTTTAAATTCATGCAGTCTAGTAACTAGCAAAAGTAGCTCATCAAAGCAGTTACCATGAAAGTAATTGTAGAAAGGACAGAGGGAGGCGATGACAAGTCTGTGAGAGAGTGACTGTAGATGAGATGCCAGATCAGGGTCAATCAGGATTATGAAACATCTTTTCTGACCAATCAGAAAAGGCCCATGTGATATTCACAGTAACCATTTCTGAGAATCTGACTCACTATAAAGCCATCGCCAGATTCCACTCACAAAGACAGATCTACTCTAGCTGGCATTAGATTTGGATAACTCAGCAGACAAGCTTAGCCGAATGTGACAGATTATATGACTGCCATGACCATCAACAGCGATACCAAGGCCTTTGGACAGTGATGAAACCAGCAGCAGCAGCAGCAGCAACAGAGATTAACTCACAACTACTACAATGCAATAATCTGTGGAATATTTCTCTTACAAGTCTATCTCACTTGACTATATATGTATGTTAGTGTTCTCAATATGTCTGTCCAAACTACTACCTTGTGCTATACCTCGAAAAACTTTCAGTCTCCCATGACTGATATATGATACCTCAGAACAAGGAAATGATCAAACTTTATAAATCACAGGGAAATAAAAATTCTTTTATTTTTATCTCTACCCCATCTTATCTCCATTTAGTGTTTTGTCACTGTTAAATTTTTTCTTGTTAACAGTAAGTCCACTTCACTGTTACATGTGTAATAGATTATTAGTCTTACAAATCATTACTAATGTGATGTGTTGTTATTCCATTAGCACAGTGCTTGTGTATAATTAATCTGACAAATCCTGACTATTGTGGTGTTACACCCTCAGCTCTTTGGTCATGTGTAATTCATCTCTGCAGATAATTTAATGTGAATAGTTCATTTAGCTTCTGTGTAATTAGTCCCTGTATGTTACTTTGATCCTTTCTTGATACAGATAAACTTAAAGTAAATTGCTTACTTTGAGTTTAGATACTTCGAAGATAGAAATTTTGTTTTTTGTCTTGCAATTCTGTAAATTTGAATTTTATTTGCTTTACAAATATTTCGTTGATTTTCACGAAAATCTATTGTTTCATTCTCATAAGAAATCATATCCAAACTTGGTTTGTATTAAATGAATTATCGTCTAATCTAGACATTGCAATTTCCTTTGTCTATTCTTTAAGCATTTAGAATTCAATAATTAAATAAAGAATTAGCTTTTTCCTTTAAGTTGTATAAGCCTATTTAAATATAATGGTAACCAATTCTTTGTCAAAATATCTTGATCTTGGTGATATATATATATATATATATATATATATATATATATATATATATATATATATATATATATCATAATCAGTACTAGATTAGCTTTAGTAACTCTCTTTTTGGCTTCTTGCTTTTCACTCAAGTTTCATCTTCAAAAATTTAAATGCAATAAAAAAGGGGTTAAAATTATTGAATTTTTTGACAAGAAAAATTTCAAGATGATGTTAAAAATTGTCACAAGACATTGTTGATTTATTTAAGATGTAATAATCTCTTATGACATGTCTCTAATTTGTATTTAGATACATTGTATTTATTTTCAATTTTTCTAATTGAATTGTTCACCTATACTGGATATGATACATTATTGTACATAATTAAGTTACAATAAAATTTGTATTTTATATGAATACTACCTTAAGAAAATTGAGATGAAGTAGAGTGGGGGGCCTGTATCATAGATTAGGGGTGGAGGGCATGAGACCCTATATGCAGGAGTTTGTCCCACAAAACTGTGGTTCTTATGAAGAAGCTTTTGGAGGGAAAGCAGCATATGGCATGCGTTATTTAATGCCAAGATCTAAATACTTTCTACGTAATTCAATTTTTTCGAGATATTGGTTGTAGTGATAAAAGTCTTACTAATTAACCCATAGCAAAGAGGAGAAGAGGTGGATTCATACTTTTCTCAAGGTCATTTGTTCATAAGGGAATATCATAAACCCAACGGTAATTGGTACACGGATTAACAATTCCAGGCCATTATCTATTATGGCACCCACACACCAATGTAAGAAATTAGTGAGATTTAACCCTATAGACACAGCAAGGCAGATCTTGTTTGCAAAGGCATGAGCCAGTCTCTAAAATTGGATCTCATCTGAACTTTTGTCACATAATGTATATGTTTTGTCTTGGAGAATTAAGATGGACTACACTAAATATCCTGTTTAGTACAATGGATTTGCTTGTCTGTTACTTGAACTTAACCATTTGGGTATGTCCTCTTTATCCTAACACATTTTTGATCTCTGTTCATGAGTAGAAGTAGTAGGAGAACATCATGGGAAAGTTGCTTTTTTAAGTTTGAAGGATGAAGCATCCTTGGCAAATTGGGAGTCACATCTAGATAATTTAGAAAACAATTGGAGACTATCTTAACAGACAGGGTTACTTGACCCGAAAGTCTTTCTAACTGGGCAACACCTGAAATTTTAAGTGCTACTTTGATAAAAACAATCTCACCATATCATTATAGTGTCGTCTAAAGACTTAGGAAAATACATTGTTAGGGTTCCATGAATAATTTACATTAGTATGGAAATAAAATAACCACATCCCATCTCCCCCCTTGCTGGTCACCATCCACTATAATAAAATAAGCATTTTCACTTCTAAAGCTGAATTAGTCAAATAAAGCTTCATAAGCATCTACTTAGAATTGTTACTATATTACAACTAGTATTTTTATTTTTGCTTGTTTTGATGACATTGATTTTTTGAGGTCAGTTCATTGCCTACGCCTTTTACTGTTTTAAAACAATATTGACATGATTATATAAATTATCTGGACTTGTAAATGAAACTTTATTAGTTTTGTCACAAGGTTTACACAAATGTCTTTCCCATATGTTGATTGAAGCATGGTTAAAAACACCAAAGACAAGGATATTAATCTGAATAAATCATAAAGTAACAGATTGACATTATACAGAATAAATATAAGAGAAGAGAAATTATAATTGGCAAATAGGCTACTGTCATATTTTTATGTGAATTGATATTATAATATTAAAATATAATTTTATTTGTACAATATTGTAAATAGAACAACTATAAAAATCAATGACATGTAAAAGTATCCAGGAAGGCTTTGACATTTTCTTTATTTAAATCATTACTCTGAAACATGTGAACAGAATGCCCAACAAATGCAAACCAAATGACTAGTTATTTGTTTGCTCACGTGATTTGGTTTTCAAAAATATATTCTGCTGGTAAGTATTACAGTAAAAATTATATCACAAATTTTTAAATATATGTTAATCTATTCAAACTATTGTCTTAATCATGGTTGTTATAGTGACAATTTTCTATATGTTGACCTCTATAAATTTTTTCATATACAGTGTAACCAGGATATAAGAGAGTTGTCGGGACCGGAGAAGAAGTCTCTTATATCCAGGTTTCTCTTATATCCGGGTTTGGTCTATTTTATATACATTAACACAGGCTCTAATTTGCGACCAGATAAAATCTCTCTTATATCCGAGTTTATCTTATATCAGGGTCTCTTATAACCGGGTTACACTGTATCTGTTGTCTTTAGTACCATTTTAAGAGTTATTGTTATACATATCTATATTACTATGTAGTATTTATTTATTATTATATTATATCTGTTTCAACAATAGTCTTTATTGTGATTATCACTGACACCATATTTTAATTGTTGCACTATCTGGATTTGTTCTACCATTTTTGTCTTTGGTAGCCTTCTGGGAGTTATAATTATTGCACATTGATCTAAAGGAACTAGAGTCTCTATCTTTGTTAATATTGTCACAAAGTTTAAATTGATGCAGTTTTCTGTTTATTTTGCTATTTTTGTCTTTGGTAGCGCCTTCTGGGAGTTATCATTATTGTACTCTGATCTAAATGGGCTAATGTATTTGTTGTTATCACAATATGACAATGACATTTTGACATTAACTATGTTGCTGTATTCTCAATAATTCTTCAGGCATCTGTTCTATTCTGTAGACTTCTTGGAATGATGATTATTATAAACTGATTTTTTTTTTTTGATTTTTTTAAGCATTTCACCCCTAGCAAGGCGTGAAGCCACTAGCACGCAAGGGGTTGCAGAGGATTTGGAGTGAGAGCAGGTAGGAATGATAGAGGAGAAGATGAGTTGAAGGATAGTGGATAGGTCAAGGCAACTGAAGATGTCGACTGACATTACATTTGAATAGTTGGAGATTAAAGCTATCAGGGAAACAGCATGATCCATGTTTCCAAACTCTAATTGGTTTGTCCTATATACAATGTGTTACATTGGCATTTGAATTTATATACGTTATAAAATAAAATAAGACATATCTCGGCTGATTTACAGGCAAATAAACTAACATACTCAAGAGCGAGAGCCAGATGTGAATGGGACAAGGCCCCGTCACAAAATGACCATTATCGTCGTTTACGCATAGGCCCGACGCATGAGTTTCGGTCGAAAAATAAAATAATATTTAAAGTTTTTCTATTTTTCGACCAATAAAAATGCTTCCCTCCTAATTATACTCGCGTCATTTTTCAAGCCTGTTAAGCCATAAAAAAATGCGATAAAAGGGGTCACAAGGAAGTACACCAGGCAGTCAACAGGAGGCCAGGGAAGAGACCTGTCATGGTCAGTCAGCAGCAGTCAGCAGGAGGAGCGCCACGCCAACCAGTGAGAATTACTATGAGAGATCAACCCAGATCTTCAGCCGGCCTATGAACTATACCACAAGGTAGCTGTCCCAAAACCACACATTCCTATTGAAATAAATCACGTAAATCTATTTCTGCTGTTGTATGTCTTTCTTGCAACCATATGCTTGTCTATAACATATATAATTAAACTTTTCTGAAAATAGGACGAATGATCCTCATATATATTACAGTGATTATTTCTAGAAGTTTATCAAATATGAGACATGTAAAACAATGGAAATTGCAAACTGTTTAGGACATTAGTTCAGCTCAAGAGATCACTACTTTATAATAACTCTTCATATTAGAAATTCATACAGAAATATTTACTGTCTGCACAGAATGACAGAAAGACTGTAGAGTATTCTGTTATCTTTCAATTTTAATTTTTGCTTATTTCCTTTTTTTCTCATTTCAACAACATTGGCAAATTCAGTTTTTCATAATTACTGGCATAGAATAATTTTTACACTGCCAAGCTTATAACAATTATTACTGTGAAACCATTTAAATAGATGAAATCAAACAAAATTCAATATCTCCTGCTTAATAAGCTACTCTATTTTAGTTTCTCATTCAAGTCAACTTCTTTGCTTTAAAATCACATAATTGAAAGTGCCTTTATTTAGCCATCTTTAGAAATAAATAAGCTGGTTTTTAAATGTTTTAAATATCAAGGCTGCTATTGTCTGTTTTAAATTTGTTTCTTAAGAGAATGATGTCTTCTCCAAAATATTCAAGTGTTACTTTATTTTCGACAGTTATCTCAACAGCAGAAGTAAAGTGGAGGAAGTATGATAAGGCAACTCTTCAAGTGTTTAGTATCAAGTTCCTTTCATAATCATAAACAACCATCTTGGCCGATGAATTAAAGCCTGTGTTCAAACTATTAAACATAAAAATTCCATCAGAAACAAAGAAAAGAGGACTGAACTGTCATGTAATATCAATCCTCCTATATGGCAGTGAATGCTGGACAATCTTCTCACAGATGAAGATGTGACTTGAAGCAACAGAAATGTGGTTCTACAGGAAGATACTGAGAACACTATGAACTGAATATGTGAGCAATGACAAAGTTCTAAAGACAATGGAAACAATCAGAGAGTTGAAATTTCTAGGGCACATAATGAGGAAAGAGGGCTTGGAAAATTTGATGCACAAAGGTAAGAAGGAGAGGGGAAAACAATACATAGCCTACCTGGTGATCTTTAGTGAATGGATGGTGAGCAGGGTTTGGGAGAGATAGGAAAATGACAAAATTTATTAAGTGTTATGAAGGCACATAGCACATAGAAGAAGTGGCCAAGATGATGATACAAATTTGGTTCACAACTTGATCTATTCTGCTTTAAAATCCTACAAGTCAAGAAACAAAACAATATTCTAAATATGAACATTTTTTGTTCATTTTTTTTATATCATTATGGTTCTTTCCACGATTTTGAGTGGATATTAATCCAAATTATTCTGTGAGGTTCAATACTGCTTTTCTTGGCAACAGAGACCCAGGATCACACACAAACTTTCCATGAACTACAACCTGACATTGTCTCAGTAAATAAATATTCATTTTCTCCCTGTTGTCTTTCCTATTTTGCAATCATCCTTCCTTGGTTGGTTGATTGTTTTTTTTTAGTAGCATATCAACACCTCTATGGGTTATTTAATGCCGAGATCTGAATATTTTCTATGTAATCAAATTTTTTTGAGATAATGGTTGTAGTGATACAACTCTTACTAATTAACCCATAACTAAGGGGAGAAGAGGTGATTCATACCTTTCCCAAGGACATTTGTTAATAAGGGAGGGAATATCATGAACCCCACTGGAATTGGTACACTGATTAACAATTCCAAGCTATTATCTATTATGTTACGCACACATCCATGTTTGCAGGACCTGTTATTCTCAAGTAGTCATCCACTGACCAGGCTTGACCATATTTAACTTCAATAATCATATGAGAACTGGTGTTTCAAAATGATGTGACCATAAGCCTCCTACTCAATCTCTGAGGCATTGATAACCAACATGGAGAACACATTTCCAATAATATTAATAAATGAAAACTCCACAATTTTTTGTAAAAGTTATAACCTTATATATTAATGGGGAAAGTGTATACCTGAATGAAGCTTTTAAAAAAATGAAAGTTTAATTTCTCCCATTTTTCATTGTTTCTTTTCTGAATCAAGCTTTAAAGATATGAAGTTTTATTTCTTTCATTTTAATTCTTTCTATTCTGAAAGAAACTTTCAAGAAATGGTTTCCACTCTTTCTTTTTTATTTCTTTCATTTCTGAATGAATCTTTTATAGGAAAGTGAAATAAAATCAATAAATAAAATAATAATAATAATGAATAAAAAAAATATCATCCCATGAAATTTTGTTACCCCACTTTGATTTGCCAAACGCCTATCAGATAACACAGTTTAAGTCTATAAAAGACAAACATTTTCTTCCTCACTCTCTTTCTACCCCTTGCTCCAACAAGTAGCAGGACACAGGAAAAGGAGATCCACACTAGGGAACATCTCTTTTCCCCAGTCACCTGATGGCTGAGCTCCCTTCCCACTTTCTAACACACAGCATTCATACATGTCTTCCAAAACCTCCACTTATGAAATAAATGAACTTTTACTTCTTGTTTCTACTCAGTATAAGGCTGACTTGAGTACAGCCATTATAACGATGCTTATCCTTACTTACCTAACTTTTGGAAAAGAAAAAGAAAACAAACATACCCAAGAGACATTGAAAACTTTGTAACCTTAAAGTCACTATAAAAAAAAAAAAATGGTCCATAGTATAAACCCAAATTTTTGTATGATTTTTGTTTACATGTGAACATGCACCCACCTAAGATACAGCAACACGTAACTTTTGAATTTCATACTTTCAAAGAAATTGAGGTTTCATTTCTATTCTTCTGCTATTTCTTACATTTCTGAATGAAACTTTCAAAAAGATTACAAATGCTTGAAGTTGATTAGAACATACATTAGCCAAAGTATTGTGATAAAAATGAATAATGATAAGAACATTTGTCTAATTCAACTACTACACAACATACAGACGTTTTTTTTATCATATCACCCTATTAGTATTGTTTATAAGCCAGCCATAGTTTACCGCCATTTAGTGCTAGGAAGAATAATGGTTTCCTGTACACCAAGTATTAATATTAGTATTAGTGTAGCCATTGATATGCTAACACTGAATTTAAGTATGGAAAGACAAGATACATGCTGGTAATATAAAAAAAATACATTTAATAAGGCAAATATAATTTAAATACACATGTTAAAATGATTACCACAATAAAACAAATGATTGTTCACACAGTTCAAATGACAACAATGTTTGACAGAAAAATGAACAAAGAAATAAATATACCAGGCTTATGTTCTTTAACTGCCCTTAGCAAGGTGAATCAAAATGCCTTTTCACTCTACATTAGGCTGTGAAAATGTGGTCCATTTTCCCAGTGGTTAGGAAAGTATTAACTGTTCCACCAATGGAAGCAAAAAAGGGAAAACCAGTTCTCCTCTCTAAATGGGCTGAACTCCCATGTGATCAACCCAAGGGAAAACAACTGTTGTCTCCCTACAACCCCGTGTAAGGCAGTAAATCCAGTAAGATACAAGGGGTTAGCTAGTATGAAAGAATAAGAACAGAAGAAACATTACGGTGTGAGAACAATAGAAGATTAATGAAGAAGACAGTAGATAATGATTGAAACTGCATTTAAATTTTGGGAAAACAAAGTTGGCTGGAAAGCATGGCACTGGAAGAGAGTTCCACAAGTAAGAAATGCATGAAAAGAAACTGTTAGCATAGAACTTACAGTTACATCTAGCCAATTCAACTGTGAATTGATGAGACCTTGCTGCTAATCTCTTAGTGTGATTATTTCTCTTTTCTAGGATTGGTGCTAAACATCTAAGTTTCCTGGTAGAACCAAATTAATGCTTGAAGTGTCTGCGCCTCTTATCATCAGGATATTTCTAACAATATTTTGACTTTATCCAGCTGTTTGGTTGTTCTGAAAACATTCAAGAATATGTAGAATTTGATAAAGCACCAACATTATAGCATCTATTGTATAGATTCTTCTGCAAACACTATATATTAATCATTTTTCTTTGTTTACCTTTCTGCCATTAGAGACATGCTTATTTCATTTCTCTTACATACACTTATATCAATTTTTTGAACCTTGATGATCTTTTTGTCAGAATACAGATCTTACCTTCTAAATGTCTCCTCAGAGGATAACTGACATAATATGGTTACCACAGCAACCATTCATCAATCATTCTGGAACATAGATGAGTAAGTAACAGGTTGGCCATTGATCCGAGGAAATACTTTTTCCCCTAGGTCATTATGGGCAATGCACCTGTCAGTCATCTTACAGTTACAGAATGGATCAACTTTAGCCAAGATTACATTCTACTAGCTTAATTTAGCCTTTCATACCAAGTGGAAACGATGTAATATCTAGAACCAATATTTCAATGGCATCATATTTCATTGACTTACAACAGTGGTTCTCAACCAGAGTCCATATGGACCCTGGGGGATCCATGTAACATTATTGGAGGTCCACACAAAAAAAAACGTAAACTGGATGTACACTGTAATATTTTAGTGGTCCATAGAGCAATTTCACTTCAGAATGGTTGTCACAACTGAGAATTGGAATTTCTACAGTAATCTATGCCATATTAAAATACTAAAAATAGAAAAACAACTTTAAAGCTAGCAGAAAATGAGTTCAAGCAATGTAAGTTACTCTACTGGATGTTTTGATTGTAAAAATTGAATAAAAACTGAAAAGGATTAATAAAGGAAGGATTATATGTATTAATGTGGATAATCCAAATAAGTTGATATTAGCAACTGTATATACATACATTAGTGTGCATACACAGGTAAGTGAATACCATCATTCCCTATGTATAATACGCATTTTTTCTAAAAAATAGTAAGTAAAATTAGGGGTGCGTATTATGCACAGCTACAAAAAATCTTTTTAAAATTGCCATTTCATAGTTTGATTTCAGTTGTGAAATGATTACTCACCACAAACATATGACAATTTGACACTAACATTCAATGATTGTGATCCCATAAGGATTTCAAATACAATCATATGTACCTAACAATACTTACAAATGTAAAATAAAATAATAATTATCATAAAACTAAGGAGGATCAGTGCTCGCACCGAGGTCAGCGCAACCGACAGTTGCGGGGGCTGAGGGGAATTTTTGTCCCTGCCTGGGTGTATGCGCTCGGGTCCCCACATTAAACCGACCTTGTGTCACATCTCGTTCTAGTGGGGGAACGAGTAAACACCACATTTAGATTATTATAAAGTAGAGTTAGGGCATTTTAACCCAGAATTCTTTGGATAATTGTGTTCTGATTTTTCATTTATTTATATGGATTCTGTAATATAGGTTTTACTTAATTATCTATTATGTATAACTAATTCTAATTTCTGTTTTCCCATCTTTACACTATATTAATTTTATCTTATAAATTGTCCCTGTTCTATCATCCATGAAATAAAAATTGTTTATATGGAAAATAAGGATCTATGTACATCAAATCAAAATTAAGTGGCAGCAGAAAAATTATCATTGAACTTTTAAAAGTAAGCTTAAGCATTAGTTCATTATTTAAATGCAGTGATCAATTTTGAGTTCTTCTGTAGTTTATTGATGCATATCGCATCCACTCCTCCCTAGCTATTTTGATGATGGCCAAACCAAGAGTCCTACACAGGAGGCTTTTAAGCTAGCTGTAATTTTGGATACAAAAGGAAAATAAGAGTTATTCCTCTTGAACCATGAAAGCAACGATGATGGCTAGTATAATATACTAATATATATTTTTAACCTCGCATAATCTGGCAGCCCTGAATCTGAGCTCCTAACTTTTTTAGGGTTTTTGAATCACCTATGAACCATTGAAATTGGACCAGTGCGAGTAAAGGAGTCGCTTGGACACACACATACACTGTATTTTATCTGCGTGCATTAGGGATTAAAGTAACCAAGCTTACAATAAGTAATGAACTACACAAAAACAGTCTGAAATAATGCATCCCAAGGAAGACTCCACTCCTCTTGAAATGACGCAGAGATGCTTGGCTAAAATTTGTTAGAGAGCATAAGGATAAAGAATATTCATTTTGGGAAAAAAGTACTATAGGCAGATGAAACTAAAATAGAGTTGTTTGGTCATAATTATCAAAATCATGTGTGGAGGAAGGACAGTGAAGCCTACTTACCAAAGAACACATTGCCAACTGTAAAGTTTGGTGGTGGCAGTATCATGATCTGGGGCTGTTTTTCTGCAAAAGGTGTTGACAGAATATCAATAATAGATGGCAAGATGAATGCCGAAAGATACCAGAAAATCCTGCAAGACAATTTAATGCGTTCTGTTGAGAGACTTCGGCAACCTCCTGATTGGGTTTTCCAACTGGATAATGATCCTAAGCATACTGCTAGATCTACAAGGAAATGGTTAGCTGAAAGTAACATTGATGTCTTGCAATGGCCAATTCAGTCCCCAGACTTGAACCCAATTGAGAATTTATGGCGATATTTGAAAATTGAAATTGGGAAAAGAGCACCAACAAATATTAGGAATTTGAAGACAATATGCCAAGAAGAATGGCACAAAATACCACTCAATGTGTGCAAATCATTAGTTGAGACGTACAGGAATAGACTGGTAGCTGTTGAACTCAATAAAGGATATTCCACAAAGTATTAAATTAAGTTAATATGCTTTTTTGTTTTGTACGAATACTTTTTCATAACGTGAAATGAAAAAAATTGCATTAATTTCTGTTAGAATAAGAATTAATTAAGTTTATTACTATTTTTTTAATAAAATGTATCTTTACACATAAAATGTATCAACATTTGTTTTAGTTAAGGCTTTTACATTTATAAAAATACAATTTTTCATGTGTATGAATATTTATTTCCCCTCACTGTATATATTTTATCATTTCTCCCCCAAGTAAGGCAATGAAACCACTAAGACACAAGGGGTTACTGAGTGTGAAAGAAACAGAGAAAATTATATTGAGTAGAAAGGACAATAGAAGAACATAATTCAAAAAGACTGAAGATGATGACTGATGTTGCATTTAGATTTTTGAAGATTGTAGTTGACAGGAAAGAGTTCAAAAGCTGAGTAATGCAAGAGAAGAATATTATAATAGAACTTATAATAATAACTTATAATATTAACTTATGGTTACATCTAGCTATTTCAGTAGTAAAATGATGAGACCTAACTGCCAATCTAGTATTATGCTAGATGTAGTTTAAATGTTATTTGCATTTCAATGTGTATTTGCATAATCTTGGGGTAAAACAAAAAGTCTCTTTTGCACTTTCACAACAAATATTTTATTTCAAACATTTCCCCCCAAGCAAAGTGATAATGCCACTAAGATGCAAGGGGTTGCTAAGAGTGGAAGAGAATGAGAAGACTTTAGTGAGGAGAAAGGACAATAAAAGAACAGGAGGACAGAAAATGGTGATTAATGTTGCAGTTAAATTTTTTAAGATGGTAGGAAAGTAAGAAACCTGGCGAAATTTGAGAGATGAGAAATGCAAGAAAAACAACTATTAGAATAGAATTTACTTTTACATTTCAACACTAATACAATGAATCCTAGTAAGCAATCTAGAAGTATGCTTAAATTCACATGGTCAGGTTACCAAGGCGGAGAGCTTCTTACAACAACAGCCGCTAATATATTTATAGAGAAAACAGAAGAAAGTCATGTCAGGGGGAAAAATGCTTATAATAATGGTTGCACATGATAAAAGAAAGTACAATGTGACACATGAGTTTACATCTTCAGGTTGACAAATTCCTCCCCAAAAAGAAAAAGATTTTAAAAATAATAAAATATGAGAAGATCAGCACCACATCATTAGTCATATTGAAAGCAAGTTAAAAGAGAAGGCTTAATTGATTTATAGATTCATAATCAATGATTATCGCATTTGTTATTATTTGATTTATTATCAGTAACAAAGTTAATTACGCTTTTTGTTTGTTACCTGGAAGCATATTTTTTTCAGATTTACCTTCAGCTTTTTTCAGAATTATCTTTATAATCTTTGTTTTGAAACTCAACTGATTTAATCTTACATTCTTCTGACGCTGATAGCATTGCTGTGACAGAAAGATAACAATAGAGATTTTGTTAAAAAGCTGTTTTTCAATAGTTTTATTTAACACTGTATACATGTGTGGAGGAGGCATGGTGGAGTAATGGATAGTGACTCGGATTGAGAAATTGGAGAGCTGAGTTCGAATTCCATTTGAATCCATTATGCTCACTTATGTGCTAATACTCTTGGGAAAGGTATGAATCATCTTCTTCTCCCCCCAGCTATGGGTAAATAGCAGGACAGACTGGGTTCTATAGCATTGGATGGCAACTGGTCTACAACAGAAAGAAATGGAAACCTACAGTGGAAAAAAATCTGTTTTATCAGTCATGTATTGAAAGATACATGATCACATAAGCATGTACCACATATGGCACATAACTGACTGACAGTATACATGTGTATAGGTGTGAGTATTTTTCTTGTGCCAAAGCATAGTTGTTATAGATATTTGCTAATCTAAGGTTATACATAAGAAGGTTAAATATGAGATAGGGCAAGAAGAGTGTGTCATGCCAGTCTTCCAAATAGGGAGGGCCCGTTTACCTTGAAAATCAGTATTTATTACCTTTGTTTTGAAGCTCAACTGATCTTACATTCTTGAGACAAGACCAAAAATAGAGTATTACTTCCTGGGCTAATAGAATTTGGAGGCCCCCTTTATTACATATGTTCACCAACCCTTGTCTATAAAAAAAAAGATTTTTAGATGCTGCTTTTTTGGTGTAAAACCCTTTAACTAAAATTAAATAAAAACAGACGAATCTCCTCTGTTTTTACATCTTTATATTTCTTTTTAGTTTTGTCAGAGGCTGAAGAGAGAGGATCCTTGTTGACACTTCTAGTCTTAGGACCCCTTGGCTGCATATGTAAATTGGACATTTATTGCTTCTATATGTGCAGTCATCACTTTCCAGCCTTGGCAGAGTTCAAAATCATTTACACGTCCTTGTGGGTAATGAATTATTTTCAACCCTACAGCCCCTTTCCTCACAGGCAAAACATTGAAAGCTTATTGCTACTCTATTGCTATTTCCATAGCAAATGTTCAGACTAGATACATTGCTTAGTTCTTCTAGATCAGACCTTTACAGGTCAAATCATTCTTACTCCCTGCATATTCCATTAGTTTGAAGGAAGTTCCACTCAAAAGCCTCCTCTTTGTGAACTCCTGAGATGATGCTTCCTTGAGTACTACAATCATAACCTTTTACAGTCCAGGGTCAACTTATTTATCCTATATATCCTCATGATCTGCACTTACTTCCTTCTCTTGCATCCATACGCTAACTTCATTCAGCAACCACTAGCTTGATTGGATCTGACCAACAGCATACAGTTGTGCCCCACCCCAATATAGTTGTAGAATTTGCGGCCACTTGTATGATTATATAAGAATAAATAACAAGTGAACTCCTTGAGGAGCAGCAAGAATTATTTTAAAGGTCCTTCACAAGGAAAGCCTTAAATTAAATTCAGCAGCAAGCCTGGGACAGTCATATAATTCCAAAACTGTTTGTTTGTTTGTTTGTTTGGGTTTTATGGCATATCAACCACTGTGGGTTATTTAATGCCAAATCCAGTTTGTATGAATTTTAAATGCCTATTTTGTATGGAATAAAAAATATATAGCTGGCAACATTATTTAAAAAAAACAAAAAAAAAACAAAACATAGTGCTGGCAACATTATTCCTTTACAAAAAAACTTAGAGCCGGCAACATTATTTTTCTGAAAACATTATCTGAGACCTTGCTGTTGGATGCAGTTTATCGCCGTACCCAGAACGCAGATGTAGTTTACTGTCATACCTAGGACGTGGATGTAGTTTACCATCATACCCAGAACGCGGATGTAGTTTACCGTCATACCCAGGACGCGGATGTAGTTTACCATCATACCCAGGACGTAATTCCAAAACTGGACAACATGTACAACATATAAAGCAAGATTGCAATTATGTCCATTTATTTTGTTTTGATTGCAAAAAAATAGCAAGAACAACAAATGCAACAATGAAATGAGAAGATGAAAAAACATTTTAAAATCATTCTCTCTCTATATATATATGTATATATATATATTAAGTAATTCATCAAGTCTAGAAGAAACTTCAACAGAATGCAGAAAGGACTAGACAGCCATTTCATCCTATATTTGGGACTCATCAGCAGTGTGCATACACTAACGAGAATTGAAATCCAGACACTTAAGATATAAGGCAAATGTCATACCAACTGTACCAAAGGGTCTCAGTGACAAAGAAGTAATGAATTAAACTTGATATTGTGCCACTCGTTCACATATTCCGTGGTAGAACTCATCCAAGTTTCCCTTACCCATAGGACTATGCCCCTGAGAGCCACAAATGCTATCCCCAAGCTGCTCCATCCAGAGCATTAGAAGCTGGTTCAAGCAAGGATATACAAACGATAGAAAATTAAGGAGGATTTGAGATAATTATAATTAATTCATTGAGTTTATAACTTATATATATATATATATATATATATATATGTGTGTGTGTGTGTGTGTGTGTATATATATATATATATATATATATATATATATATTCAGATAAATGAATAAAGAGGAAAAACTTTTATGTCAACATGTTTTGTTCAAATGTAGAAATTTTATTAATTAACCTGCTTAGTAACACAGAAGTAATGTGTAGAAAAATAAAATAGAATAAATTAATTAAAATTTTGTATTAGAGAACATTCTAAAATATTCTAAAAAACTTAAAATTAATAAAAATATCTTTTATTAAATAACAATTTTTCAGATAATATATTATATTCAAAATATAATCACACTGAAAAACATCCTTTAACAATAACTGACTCATATGGCAACACTCAAAGTAAATGTCCATTGTATTACTTAACCATGAAATGAATTTATATAAATCTGGCAGAAGTTGAAAGAGGAAAAAATGGTACAACTAATTTTGCAAATGCCTGATCAGGTATGTTTATGTCAGTTATATTTTCATGGAGAGAGTGCATAATCTGACATGGTCAACAGTTTGAATAAAGGCCAGTTAGCTTAAACCCCCAGCTATGACTTTGTGCTAACACAACTATCTCCAAACAGTTCAACCTGCTTGGCTCAACTTGTGGTATGGTTTTCAGGCACTTTTCAGAGGTGCTGCAGCAAACAAATTTACCTAAACACTTCCCCACAAAACTTGCTGCCTGGACTGCCCTTCCTGTCTAGGTCTTCCAATGATTCTGACAAAAGCAGTGACTTGTAGAATTTTGGTGATGTTTCATGATACCCTGGGCCAATTCCTTGATTTAAACTTCTAACACTCAAATAGGTGGGGTTATAGGGCCTAGTGCTGAGAAATGTGAGAAAGGAAGACATTTTAAATATGTAAAAACAGATGAAACATGAAATAAACATGTTAATCAAATTAAATATAAACTGAATTTTTATTTCACTTTTTGATTGGATGTCATCCCAATATGGATGCCTGGTGCTGTTGCATCTTTTGCCCAGCATTCTGCATACTACTGATCATACATTTTAGAAAATATTAAATTTAAGAAAATAACCTTCATTTTATTTCTCTTTTTTATTTTTATAATCTAAAAGAGTTAACATATCATTTTTATAAAGTTCGTATATAATTAAATCAAAGATAAATATAAACGCTACCCTTTTCTTGGTGTGCTTGTTTGTGTAAACTTTTCCTGCTTTTTAAGGGTTAGCCCATAGCTGGGGTGGGGAGAAGAGACAGGTTAATAACTTTGCAAGGGTATTTGTACGAAAGTAAATGCACCTGCCTCTTGTGGAATTTGAACTCAACATGCCAGTTTTACTATTCATGCAGATAACTACTTTACTACACCCACAGACACATACACACCCATGAATAATGATTACTTCAATTATTCACTATACACACACATAGTTCTTGACAGATGAGTAAAGTGGAAGTGACAGAGATTTAAGTTAAGATTGCAATCAGGATATCAATTACTTTCAATGTAACTCTACATGAATATATCTTTGTGAGTGGGGATAGAGTATTGGTTTTGCATTGTCTCATAAGCAGTGCGTGAACAACAGAAGCACAGATTTCTCTTTAATAGTCCTGATTTAAAGAGAGATATTTGAAGTTGTTATACGTGTGTGTGATTGAAACTGGCTTAACATGAATTTATTGGTAAAGTGGGATGGCCAGAGATACTGACTTGAGACATGACTTCAGTTGAACTATATAATGCCGAGTTTAAGTAAATGTACATATGTTGATGCTTTGATATACATATTTGTGTAAATCTCCATTTGTTTGTGCATTGAGCATAAGAATCTTGTCTTCCTATTAAACTGAACCCGACACAAAGGTAATCAGAATGATGTCTTGTCATCCGTGATCAGTGCCAACTGAGAATTGTCATGCACTGGTGGCCAGGAGCAGGAGTTCAGGATAAAACACTTAACCTTTAGCAGGTCCAAAGGTCAAGCAACACTGGAAAAGGTCATCACAACATCAATTTCACTTGAGAATTACAACAGACAAGCATTCCTATCGAGTTTTTATTCTGCTGCATATTATAATTTGCTTCCGGGTGTATCAATCCAAAAATCAATTATTCTTTCTTTCTTCTTCATATCATCAATCTCTCTTTCACATCTTCCTGATGCATAACAAGATCGTCATTTTCGAAATTCCTCAATTGATAAGAAATAAAAGACTTTCCAGGAATGGGAGATTCCTATTTGGTGCATCCAATATTACTGATTTCGGTTTTAAGAATGTTTTCCAGCACTGTCTTATAAAGATGTTTGCATGATAATTGCAAGAAAGATGTTTTCTTCTCTTTCATTTGTCTGTTGAAGTAACCAGATATAACTGTAAGTTCTATTCCAATAGTTTCTTCTCTCATATTTCTTATTTTTAGAACTCTCTTCTGGATGAGCTATTCTCCTTGGGGCCTTGACTGCATGAATTTAAGCATGCTACTAGAGTGGCAACTAGGTCTCACCATTTCACTGTTGAAAAAGCTAGATGCAACCATCAGTTCTATTCCAATAGTTTCTTCTCTCACCTATGGAATTCCCTTCTGATATATTGCTTCCTTGCTGCCTACAACCTTCAAAAGTTTAAATGCAATGTCAGTCACCATCTTCTGTTTTCCTGAATCCAGTTCAGCAAACATTAGTAGTTTAGGTTTTATTACAATTCTAATCATCGTTTTTTTAAAATGATAAACATTACCAAAGAGTAAAGGTAGTTAAAATAATAGCAGTGTTAGTGGAGAAAATCATCCTTTTGACACTCTATTTTTTTACAGGCACAAAGTTTCTAAGTTTGCTTCCGGTTCTTTTGTCCTCTTTTTTCCTCACTAGCATCTTCACATTCAATAACCCCTTGCATCTTAGTGACATTATTGCCTTGCTTTTGGATTGAAATGATTAAAAAAAAATGTTAGCTGAATTTGTAATGTCCAAAAGAGTAGCCTAGTTGATTAAAGCATTGATTTATTTGATTTATAATTTTTGTGACATTCCCTGAGAAGAGTAGTACAGACACCGACTCAGTTCTAGAAAAAGAACATTGGATTATGTGTACTTTGTTCAAAAATAATAGTTTGAAAATAATTTGAAAATAATTATTCAAAAATCACTTATTTGAATTGTAAATTCTTTGAATGAAAACTAATCAAAAGGACAATTATACTAAATGATAATTATTTGATATGCAGAACTGTTTATTGCAATAAAAACGTAAAATTAAAATAAAAAAGACACAAATGATAATTACTTGAAATACAAATATTGTTAATAAAATAATTTAGTAAGGAAGAATCCTCATGACCTTAAGACATATGATACTGCACACAACTAGTCAACTACTAAAGAGTACTCATTAAAGGATGCCACTATTTTTTGAAGTTTTCCATTTATGTTGCAGTATTTCTTGTCACTCTTGATATTTTGGCAACATGCTCTTACTTCAGCAATATGAATTTCTTGCAAGTCCTGTTCTTGTATAAGAGTGTCTAGGAATTTTCGTAATTTGGGATGATGGGATGACACTTGCTTCAAAAAAGCCCTATGCCATCCTTCAAGAGCGCTATTAGGTCAAGGTAAGTAAATAAATTCAGATATTAGGATGGTGCAAAAATAATGTCGTTTTTTAACGTTCAACTTCAAAAGAAAAACGACATTATTTTTACACCAACCTAATAAATGTTTTTGGAATAATTGTTTTTGAATAATTATTTTCAAACAATTATTTTTTAGTAATTTATCGTCACAGAACATAGAAAACTGAACAGGAACAGTCTATCTTTATACATTGAAAAATTCCTTGATTTCTTAATATATTTTCTTTTGACCAGAGTGGCATGTTTTAAAACAAAACTTTTGTCAAATGTATTATGGTGAAGCACCAGTGCATTTACATGATTGTTATACAGAAAATCTCTGCAGTGTTCATATATTTTTTAGGTTTTGGGATGTTTCACTGATATACATCAATGAGAATTTTGTGCAGTCTATTTACTTTCTTACAGATACTATTATATATCCTACATACGCACACACACACACACATATATATACACATATATATATATATATGTACCATATATACTTTCATATCATGCAAACTTTGAAGACCTAATTTTGAAGCTAATTTGACTACAGTAAATGGATATATAGATTGATCAACAGCATAGCCAGGGCCAGCAGTACATATGCTAATTTTATATCTCATGTATGATGCAACCCTCTTAAAATTAGCTTCAAAATTCGGTCTTCAAAGTCACATGATATGCAAATATATATAGTAATTATATATATATATATATGTCATTCACAGACAGACTGTTTTACCATATCACAGCTCATTAGTGTGGTGAGACATCCGATTACCTCAAGCCAGGATCAAAACCTAACTGATTCGGCATCAGTCAGAGATTTTTCCCATGAGTTATCAGTTTCCGGCAGGGAAGAAGGTGAATTCTTACATATTCTAGAATAAACACACCAATGACTCAGAGTGCTCAATTCATAGAAGAGCCTTTGCATCAGCAGTAGCAGTCACTGTTTACAAATTCACACTTTTCCCTCGACCATTTCATTGTATCACAGCTCAGTGTGGCTAGACATCCGGTTGGTTTTTACAAATATATATATATATATATATATCATATATCACGCATAGAGTCCTGGTGTTAATAAACCAATATTCAATATAATAAAACAGAGCTATTAAGTCTATAATAATAAATATACATATTATCTCTCACCAATGGCTCAGCAGGGGCATGTGAAATTGTTGGAATCTTGTTATTGTGACAACTATTATTTATTTTTGACATTAAGGATGCTGAACTCTATAGAGATGATGGTGTAATTCTCCTTGGTAAAACAAGTTCAAGAAATATAGAGTGATTGGAAAAGTAACTGATAACATTTTTAAAAGATCACAATCTAAATATTACCACTACCACGAATGTTAAAGTGATCAACTTTCTTGATGTGACTTTGGACTTTAATAATAATTATTACAAACAATATGCCAAAGATCTATATGACCATAAATATGTCAGTAAAGAATCAAACAACCATCATATAATTGTAGATAATTTACATAAATCAGTCCAACTTAGATTATCTACCAACACCAATGATAACAAAATATTTGATAATAATAAAATTATATATATAAAAACTTTAGAACTAAGTAAGCATAAAAAAAATTTAGAGTATTTAGAAAAAACAAAGAAGGTAAAAATAAACAGAAACACTGTTATATGATGTAATCCATCTTTTAAATGTAATGTTCAAACAAATATTAGAAGAATTTTCCTAAATTTAATTCATAAGCACATCATTCAGCAACATTAAAAAAAGATTTTTAACAAAAATAATGCTAAGATTAGTCATAGCTGCATTAGTAATATCGATAAATATATATCCCAACATAACAATATTATATTATACAAATACATGTCCAATGCAGGCAACAGAGTTAACTT
>OZ010596.1:60341509-60359009 GCA_963932145.1 Acanthosepion lycidas | reverse complement strand
AAAATTATATTTAAATATTATTTAAGTAAAATTTATGACAATGACAGCAAAAATAGCTAATTAATTTCACTGATTTAGTAAACTTTTATTTTTTATATAAACCTAGTGATATATTGCTTCTCAAAGGACATGGGTCATTCAATGGCTTACATCTTCTAGCTTTTCATATTAATTTCATTTTACTGTAGATGTTTTATTGGATTCTTTTAAGTGCTTGTAGTACTTAGAGGGAGGTCTTTAGGTTAGAATACATTTTATTTAATTAAATTTTAAAAGATGTTTAGGTTAGAATTCGCTTTATTTAACTACAATTTTAAATACAACTTTAAAATATTTTCACTGTTAGTTTTAATAGACTATATTTCTTTTTAAAAGAAGTAAATGTATTAGAATTACTTACAGTAAATAAAATTATTTTTCCATATCAAGTATAAGTATGTATATTATGATTTTTAAAATTTTATATTTAAATATTATTTTAGTAAAATTTATGACAGTTACGGCAAAAATAGCTAATTCATTTCTCTGATTTATTAAACTTTATTATTATTTATTTTTTTATTTTTATTTTTTTTATAAACTTAGTAATATATAGTTTCACATGTATGTACAAAGGACATGGGTCATTCAATGTCTTACATCTTCTAGCTTTTCATCATAATTTCATTTTTCTGTAGGTGTTTTATTGGATTCATTTAAGTTCCGGTAGTACTTTGAGAGAGATGCTTAGGTTAGAATATGTTTTATTTAACTACAATTTTAAAAGATGTTTAGGTTAGAATTTGTTTTAACTACAATTTTAAATACAACTTTAAAATATTTTCACTGTAATATTTTCAATAGACTATTATTATTTTTTTTTTTGTAAATGTAATAGAATTACTTATAGTATATAAAATTATTTTTTTCACGTTAAATATAAGTACGTATATTACCTGGTCGTACTTTTTAAATTTATTTTTAAATATTATTTAAGGAAAATTTTGACAATGACGGCATAAAATACCTATTTCATTTCTCTGATTCAGTAAATTTTTATTTTTTATAAACTTAGTAATATATAGTTTCTCATGTATGCATAAATGACATGGGTCATTTAATGACCTACATATTCTAGCTTTTCTTATTAACTTCCATTTTACTGTAGGTGTTTTATTTGATTCTTTTAGGTGCCAGAAGTACTTCGAGAGAGATGTTTGATTTTTATATTTATTTAACCTAAATGAACTTTGATGTTGGTTGAATCTTTTTTTGAACTCATGGCTAGTGCAACCTATATATATTTTTATGTTTTCAGAATTTTCAATCGAAGAGATATTGCATTGGTATGCTAATGATTCAGTGCGACATTATTTTGTAGAGGGCAATTATGAGGGTTTCTACAGTTACATAATTTTTGTTTATTTTCATCAGTTTTTATTTTTATTTTTCCATTGTCTA
The DNA here is from genome assembly GCA_963932145.1 of Acanthosepion lycidas. Lineage (NCBI taxonomy): Eukaryota > Metazoa > Mollusca > Cephalopoda > Sepiida > Sepiidae > Acanthosepion > Acanthosepion lycidas. The sequence continues at coordinate 60,357,569 of OZ010596.1, read as the reverse complement.
AATTTTTTTGGTTTTGGTATAAGTGTTTATTTAAGATATTAGAATTATGTTTCTTAATAATTTTTTCTAAGTTTTCCGTACAGCTGTAACTCAATTTCAGTGTGTTTTATTGAAAATAGTACTTAGTTTACTTCCACTAGCAAAACGCTTGACTATTAATGCGAGGAATTTTTGTCCTAATTTGTTCTTTACCATTTGGTTGTATGGGTGTGTATACCAAATTATTTTTCTACATCTGTTTTTTCTATGCTTTCCATTTTCATTTTTTATATAAGTTAGTTTTGGGTTTTTGTAGCCACTCTCTTTTAGAGCTTTATTATAGGAATTGATATGCTCATCAAAAATCTTGTCATTTGCTGAATTTGTACTAATTCTTTTACTGATAGATAACGGTATATGTTTAATTATAGATGGCGGGTGATTTGATTTAGGGTGTATATATAAATAGTTGGTGTTTAATTGGTGTTTATTCTAACCTAAACATCTTTTAAAATTGTAAAAACGTATTCTAACCTAAAGACTTCCCTCTAAGTACTACAAGCACTTAAAAGAATCCAATAAAACATCTACAGTAAAATGAAATTAATATGAAAAGCTAGAAGATGTAAGCCATTGAATGACCCATGTCCTTTGTACTTACATGAGAAACAATATATTACTAGGTTTATATAAAAATAAAAGTTTACTAAACCAATGAAATTAATTAGCTATTTTTGCTGTCATTGTCATAAATTTTACTTAAATAATATTTAAATATAATTTAAAAAAAAAAAATTGTTACCTAATAATATACATGCTTATACTTGATGTGAAAATAATTCTACATACTGTAAGGGATTCTAATACATTTACTTGTTCTTAAAAGAAATATAGTATATTAAAAATTAAAAGTGAAAATATTTTTCAAATCGTACTTAAATAAAACGTATTCTAACCTAAATACACCCCAAAAATCTTTAAATATACAAATAGAAAAAAATGCCGTAAGAATTTTTGCCATTAACAATAAAATTTTTTAAAATCCACACGACATGCATTTAACGGATGTCAGATTTCATTGAAAAATACATCCCTACCCCTACCAAAACGTAACTAATAACTGATACATCAAAATACAGACATAATGAACACGCAAACACCCCATGTCTGGTTGAATTGGATTTCTCTGTATCCTTGGAAACATGAATTATGATTTTTGCTGTGTCTTTAAAACCCAGTAATTTTAAAAGTTACTCCAAAATTCGCTTGAGGATGAAATGGAACTAATGTTTTTAATTTAATTACAAAATTAAATTAGGAGCTTTCAGCTTCCATTTTTGAAACATGGTTAGAACTGTGTAGTGAAGAAAAACCATATTTTAAATCAATTAATTTATAATATTAATTCTCTGTAAATTTATATTAAGCACTATTTTGTAAAAATAAAAATATCTATAAGAACACCAGATTATATATCTTACTGTTCTTTCTTTATATATATATATATATATATATATATATATATATATATATTTGTGTGTAAATATATATATATTTTTTTGTGTATATATATATATATATATATATATACATATATATATATATATATATATATATATATATATATATATACACGAATTATGACTACTGCACAAATGTTTTAAAATCTTTGCAGTAGATAGTTTAAAATAAGTATGTTTTAACTAATATTTTTAAGTATTTTTTTTTAATCTTTAAACATTTCATATAACTTAATTACCTTCTTTGATGTTTACATCAAACAATTTAAAATTCATACAGTACATAACCTTAGTGTTTTTCCTAAGTAAAAATTGAATTTTCAGATGAATACAACAATTTACACTCTAATGATGACATTGGGCTAATGTCAAAAGTACTCAGAGTAAAACGAATATGCAGGAACATGGTAATTTTCTTTCTTTAATAAGAGTACTAAGAAACTTGTATGTAATTATGAAATGATCCCATTAAAAATAAGTAGACAAAAATTGTTTAAATTATTTAATGAGACATGTTTTAGTGTGTATATATATATATATATATATATATATATATACGTGCTGTAATTGCTGTCATAAATGATGCTCAGGCACATTAGATGGGCTCTCATTTTTTAACAAAATAGTTTTTAGAGTCTTTAAAGGCTATAATATTTTAAAAGAGTTATGAAACATTAGAAAAGCACTTTATCTTGAAGAAATTACTGTGTACAAAAAAAAAAAAAAAATCTAGTAGCACAGTTGAACATAAAGTAAAAAAATCCCAATAGTAAAAATATTCTATGTGATTAATTTAATGAAACACTGCAGGAGAAAACAAAGCAGAAAACATTTTATAAAAAGTAACCTATCACTACAGCTGAACATAAAACAGATTTACCATTACTAATACTTCCTTTCAGTTAGGTCACTGCCTTCTGTTTTTTGCTTTTTCAGTTTTTCACCCACTAAGTCATGAGGGGTTACTAGAGTGTTAGAGAATATGAGAAAAAAACTATTAAGGAGAGGGAACAATAAAAGACCAGGAATTAAGAAGACAGAAATAACGTTTGACATTGCATTTAAATTTTTGAAGGTCAAAGTTGACTTACAATCAAGAAGCCAGAAGAGAGTTCCAAAAGTGCGATAGAAGAAAATATTGGCACATAACTTATGGTTACATCCACCTTTTTGAACTGTAAAATGATGAGACCTTGCTGCCAATCTAGTACTGCACTTATGTTCATAATTTTTGTTGTTTACAACTGGTTAATAATATGAATGTGTTATGACATACTTAGGCATGATAGATCAGTACCCCATTATCATAATTTCTTTTATAGTACCCAAAATAGTAATAATAATAAATAGTTGAGAAGGATCACATGAAGTTCATGTGGGATATGACCATCATGATTGACAAAGTACTTGGAGAGCAATCGTTCTGATATCCTGCTTCAGCACAAGAATGGTTATGAATGGATCCTGATAGACATTGCAATACTTTGGAATAAAAAAATCAGGAAAAAATACAGAGGTACCAAGACCTGGCAGGGCAAATCAGAGAAATGTGCCAAACAACAGGTTATGTTTTCCTCTTTGTGCTTGGTGCACTCAGGACTATTTCCAGGAATCTTTCTGCTTTGTAAATACCTGACATCACTGGCAGAACATAGACAACACTGCTTGGAAGAACTTATGAACTGAGAAAAGGTAGGTAGGAACTGAGATATGACCTTCATCAGCTGGATAAAAAATTAATGAATCAGAGAGGATATAAAATTAAATAATAATAATAATATTAATAATAATAATAATAATATCCCAAAACAATTGACCATCCTGTATCATGTTGCACAGTGTCAGTACCCACTGAATATAAAACTCAGCATTATGGAGTGGGCCAATATCTGCACTGATAAAAGATGCAGCTTTCAGGGAAGGAAACTACAAGAAACTGATATCAACATCATCCAGATTCAGTTACGGAGAAAGGACCTGCAACAATTTTATAGGACTTTACAATACACACAGACAGAACAATCAAAGCAAATTGCCCAGGCATCATGATCAAATATTACAAAAACAGAATGTGATTTCCTATTGACATGGTAGTCCCTGCAGATTTTAATGTATCATTGAAGATCCTTAAAAAACTATCAAAATATAAAGATCTTGATGTAGAAATCTCAAAAATGTGGCACATGAAGACATCAATAATTTCAGTTGTAGTTTGATTTAATGGAAAAGATTCTGATAGACTCATTGAAGGGATTCCTGGTAGCCCATGCCTTAATTAAATACAAAAAGTACAGCTCACACATTAAGAGATTTATCAATGTATGATATGTCTAATCTTAATTTTTTTTTACAAAAATGATCAGTGGAAAATGTCATCAAGCCATTTCTGACCTTAGTTCTCTGGTTAGAACCTGGAAGGAAATGCGTATACAACAGAAATCAAGAGAAATAATAATAATAATAATAATAATAATAATAATAATGATGTTAGTTGAGTAAATAATAATATTACAGAGTCAAATTAGATAGAAGTGATGGTCTGAGTTAAAATTATGCCCCAAAGTAGTGACCATTAAAGATAAAATTTTTGCCTACAGGAAGCTGCAAATTTACATATAAGATACAGTGTCAAAAGTCAAATCAATTAGTAAGTGAAGGGGGAAAAGTGGCAGTCATTAAAATAGTGCTATTAATGCTATTACTTTCCCTTTAGTAATTAGGACAACTATTCTGATTTCTTTCTCTTCCTGTCTTAGACTATTCATTCTATACCCCAACTCTCTAAAAATGGTACAGACAGGTGTCCCAGAATTGTCCCAATCCTGAAGTAATCCAGTAAAAGAGATTTTGATCAAAAACACATAATAGTACTTTTCAAGTGCTTTATTTATGTTTAAATTTCCTTTTCTATATTTAACACTGGTTCCTGAAGTTAAGCAATGATGAGCCAGGTCAGTACCTCAATGGGTGACCATTTGGGAATAACAAGTGCTGTAAGCTTGGATGTGCAGGTGGTGTAATGGATAATGGCTGTGAATTTTTAATCGGAGAGTAGAGTTCCAATTCCAGTTAGGTTTGTTATATTAATTTACACGCAAATACTCTTAGGAAAGATTTGAATCCACCTCTTCTCCACCCAGTTAGGATTTAATTCATAAAACTTGTATCACTAAAATCGTTATCATCTAAAAAAATTCTTGAAATCTAAAATTATTTCTGTCTTTAAATCCCCTGCAAAAGGTTGATAAACCTTAAAAAAGCAAATCTATCTTTTCTATATTTATTACTTCTTTTTATGTATTCTATTTTCTTTTCAGCAGTGAATTTAAAAAAAAATCATTTACTGTTATGGCCAAAGCTTCCATGTAAACTGAGGAAACCATATTTTATAGAGGATTCCCAACTACAGCATATTACATATGCAAAACCAAAAATCTTTTGCAAGATGACTTCAAGGAATATTATTCTTCATGTAAAAGGTTGATTGGATAGAATAAAAATGAGGAATAACCATGAGCATCCCATCTAGGTTCATCTGTAAAAATTACTATTCGGTTATAGAGGTATATTTTTCTTTATGAGTTATATAACAACACTGAAGTCAAAACTGTTTGGTTATGATACTGGTAACTCTGCCCTGTAAAAACCTATTTGCTATGGAAATCACTGCAGATTGGTGAAGCTGAAGCCCTATACTGTTACAGGGGAGTCTACTGGTGGATGAATTTCATTAGGCTTCATACCTAAATTCCTCTGAGTTTTGGAATACACACACATAAAAATGAAGAAACAATGCAGTGATGTTAAGATTTAAGGTTCTTAAAAATTACAAAGGAGAGAACAGTAAAAAGGAAGAACTGATGGTAGAAAAAAACGAACTTATAAATTTGAAGGCATTAGCAAAAATTGAAGGATATGTGACAAAATGGGACAGAAAAAATTTTTTTTTTTTTCAAATAGGTCACAAGAAAAATCAATCAACATTGATTACTGAAACTGTTTTTCTTTTCAACACTTGACAAATTGTTGCAATCAGATTGAAACAAATGGTAATCGCAGGAAGAAAGAAAAAAATACATGAAAAGATGAATACAGAAATGGCCTCAGACCAAAGAAAAATGGAAGAAAATCATTTGTTTTGATTCTTTTTTTCTGAAGAAATCATATTGTTTGATCATTTTTCTATAAATGTAAACTTTGATCTGATTGAAAATATAAAAAAAAATCTTGATTGACTGTTTCTTTCTCATTTGTATGCACACACACAGACATGCAAACATGCAGATACACACATATGGACAGACACATACAGACATGAACACACACAATTACAAATGCACACACATTTACACACACACATGCATGCAGACACATGCACACTCACACAAACATGCACACAGGTACAAACACACATGTTCTCGCACATACACAGAGATATGGTCAGGCATACACAGACATGTGCACATGCACACTAACATATGCAGGCATACACAGACACACACATAAGTGCACACACACATGCACACAGACACATATATACATACACATACTCACACATATACATACACATACTTGCACACACACACTCAGACAATATGCACACAGTCACACACACATGCATACTCACACACACACACACTCACACACAGACATACACAAGCACATAAATATGCAGTGATGTGGAAGTATATATGTATGCAGATACGCACATATGGACAGACACATACAGACATGAACACACACAACTACAAATGCACACACATTCCCACACACACATGCATGCAGACACATGCACACTCACACAAACATGCACACAGATACAAACACACATGTTCTCACACACTTGCATGTGCACACAGACATGCACAGGCATACACAGAAATGTGCACATGCAGACTAACACACACAGGCATACACAGACACGCACATAAATGCACACACAGATGCACACAGACACATATATACATACACATACTCACACACACATATATACATACACATACTTGCACACGAACACTCAGACAAGATTCACAGTCACATATACATGCATACTCACACACACACACACACACATACACATAAATATGCAGTGATGTAGAAGTATATATGTATGTATATGTGACTACATATTTATATTCACTGTGATCTAGCATATTATAGAATCTCTCTACATAAAATATCTTGAAACTTTTCTGCATCTTTGCAAATTTATAAAAAATTATTTTCACAATTTTAATAGTTTTCTTTTCTAAACAACACTCTCCATTATTATACACACTAGCATAGTACCTATCAAAAATGATAGTTAAGAAGGAACTTCTATTTAGACAGCTTCTTCCCAAGAACTGCTACTTGGGGAAACAGACTTCCAAGAGGATGCTTCCCTAATTATTACAATCTTAACCTCTTCAAGTCTAGGGTTAACTGTTATCTTGCCTACATGTCCTCATAAACAGCATGTATTACCCCCCCCCTTACCTCTCATACAACAATTCAGTAACCCTGTAACTTGAGTAGCTCTTCGTCCTTGTAATGGGTAACCGTTAGTAAAAAAAAAAAACCTATGCAATCTGCCTAAGATTATAGTGTCATTTCCTGGCCCTCTGCCTTGGATTATCCTGTAATCAAAACATGGTTCCCTGACTCTTTGTCTCAATTCAAAGTGTCATTACTCAGTCCTTTGCCTAAGGTTGAAGAGTCATTGTCTGGCCTGCCTAGGATCAAAGTGTCACTCCCTCAGCCTCTGCATAGGTTCAAAAAGTTTACAATGACCCACTTCACTGGATCCAAATATTGTTCCATGACCCTCTGTGCAAAGTGTAGTTCTGCAGCCCTCTTCCTAGAATCAAATTGTGGTTCATCCTTCCCTTTGTCCAGGATCAAAATTTAATTCCATGGCTCTCTCCCCCAGATCAAATAATCATTCTTCAGCCCTCTGTCTAGTGTCAAAGTGTTGTTTACCCAGCCCTCTGTATATGATCAAATGTTGTACCTCATCCCTCTGCCCAGGATCAAAGTGTCATTCCCCAGCTCTTTGTCTATGACCAGTGTATATTCTGTGCATTTTAACTCACTTAGAATTTGCAAGTTAATTTTACTGTGTTCTTCAAGTTGAAGAACACTGATATAATTGATTTGTAACTTATTGGATGCCTGAATTGTGGCAGAATTTGTTTGTTGATTGTAACAGAAATTACAGACAAAAAAATCAAAGAAATCCTGTATCCTGTCTGTAGTATTCTTGGCATATGTATTTACGTAGAATCATGTCTCTGCTGTTTCAAATATCTTCATCTGCATCCAGCATTCACTCAATACAGGAAGCTATTTAGAACAGTTCAGTACTCTTTTTTGTTTCCTATGTGTTAAAACTTTGCTTAGCTTCTAAATGGCAGTTTCACTAATCTGTTATGCATTTGGATCCTTGTGTTACATTTTCCATTGTCTGTTACTACACTACCCAGGTAGTTTAATTTCTCTACCTGCTTTATTCTAATATCTCTAATTTGGAAGATACTCTTGCTCATAAACCTTGTTTTCTTATAGTTAATGGTTCATCTTTGTTCTTGTTTTCCTTTCCTACCTCTAGGAATTCTTGCAGTTTTCCTTCTGAATCTGCCATCAATACATTGTCATCTTTATATCTAATGTCTTTGAAAGTATATCTGCCAATAATAAATCCTGTTAGGCCCTTTAGTTCTCTTAGTATAGTTTTATAGGTTAAATAAATCTGGTATATTAACCTTTATCACTTTGTATATGACTTCATTTTACTGTACAAAATGCTTATCCACTCACTGAAAATGACTCTGATTCATCAACAATAGTGTGTTTGAATTTTATAGTTGTGTTTTCATATCCTGATATAGTAACAGGAAATAACTGTGAGTGAAATTAACAATAAGGATACTGCAATTGAGAGATCTTGAAAAAGAATGCAGTAGAAAGGGAAGTAATATTAATAATGCAGAATGCTAAAGGTTAAATAATTAACAAGTGAATCAGTAGAATAAATTAATTTCTCATTTAAGAAATAATCAAACATAGGCTAACAAGATGTTGTAGCATACCTATGGACAATAATGGGTATGTCCCCATTCTCATAAATACAGTAGTAAATACTGTATGTTGGTCTGCAGTTGGAGATTCGTCTCCAGCTGTGCTGGTCAAACTCTCTGCCCAGAGACGATCCCCAGATGAAGCTATGTCAAAGGGTAGTCTTGTCTCAGGAAACAGCTACACGACCCCATTTTATACAGGGTCTACAGGAAATTTTTGGTCGAGTCTATGGGCTTGGATACCCCACATTAAATTCGGCCTTGTGCCACATCTGACAGCATGGGGCAATTGGTAGATATCCTGCAGTTGGAGATTCATTGTGGAATTCACTTGACTCATTTCTAGCAGTTGACTACTTTTCCTATGCACCACTGGTGAATCTTATATGTGTTGTTCTTGTTCTAAGTATTATTGTTTATTACCAACCTTCATGTGATTATTCCATTCAGTAACCTTCCCTAGGTTACAGTGCAAGACTAGATACATTTTTCTTATATTTATTTACTTTTTATTTTTAATAATTCTTCACCTGGTCTTCGGAAGATAATAAAATGGTGGTGGTGAATATTATTTTCTACTTACCGTAAAAGATTTTAAAATAAGTTTAATTTTTTCTTTTCTTTTTTATGATTACACTATGAACAGGAATTATTTTAGCATCAAATCGAAAGGAGTAACTATGGTAAAAAATATGAAAAAGAAAAGGGGATGGGGGGGGAAGAATATGACAAATAACAACTTTACCACACTAAAGAAATTGAATAACTTCAAATAAAAAAAAACCCATAAAAATGATAAAATCCACAAGACTGACACACTTATCATGTCATGTTATGAGTCCGGAAGCACATCCACTTTTGCACTTTAGGGGCACCACGTACAACAGGCATTGTAGTAAGGTTGCACTTAGGGCAGGATAGTTTAACAGAGCCCATTCCTCTTCAGGCTAGTTTTGAATTCAGTATTTTCTTCTCTTAGACTGGTTGCAAGAGAGCTGAACCAACTGTGCTACTTAACCCATAGATGGAGGAGAGGAGATGAATTAATACTTTTATCAAGAGTATCTGTGCAAAAAGTGGATGTAATAAACTTGACCAGAATGTGAACTTAAATAATCTCAATAATCTTCCATTCCAAGTTGTTAAGCATTACTCTACCCACACATCCATAACCGTATGGTAAATGTTCATAGAAGATGTTTTTAGAAGATGAGTTTAGTATAACACATTATTTCTTTCTATCCTTTACTGATGAGGTTAATTCAAAACAGTTATAAGCTTATTAAGCATCCAAATGTACTCAAATCCAGAGTTCATTATCTTCTAAAATCAGAAACAGGTTCAAAATTTTCAAATAATATTGAACTATCAAAGACATGGGTCAAATCATTTTTCTTTTTTTTTTGTTACATACATTCTTAAGGATACTCCAAAATGAGTTGTCAGTGGTGTTTCTTTGCCTTCATTAAATGTTCAGTTTTTTTCAACATCAGAATCTTTCTGTGTCCTGATCTAGTACAAGCTCTTATCTTGGTAGTTGTCTGCTATGAATTTTTTGGACATGTTTGTTTCTTTTCCATTTTGGAATTTTTAAAACTGTTTTGACCATTCCACCAATGAAATTCTTCCTAGACTGAAATCAATGTAAAAATAAACCTATGGAATAATATATTCAATAGGTTTATTTTTACATTGACTTCAGTCTGGGAAGCTCTTTGCCTAGTAATATTTTATCATCAAAAACACTGGTGGCATATATAATTATGATGCCCAGTTTACACCATTGTGCCTGATGGCTGTTGACCATACAAAATCTTCATCCACCCTTTGACAGATTTTGTTTTTTAATCCTGCTGGGTGTCTAGCCATCCTCTTTGCAAGAAAAGTCTGGTGGGGGAACTGGTTTAGTCCCCAATGACACAGCCATGTGTCAAGTAGTATTAAGTTACATAGCACTTGTAGAATGATCTAACATCTTGTATGAGTACACTCATGTCTATATAAAGGCTCTTAAATAACCTTACTATATTCTTAAATAGCCATGTTGTTGAGACTTTCATATAGATGTTATGCATGATGCCAAACTCATTCAGAAGTGAAATCTGAACAATAAGGTTTTGTAAAATTTTTATATGCAGAAAATTGTACAGTTTTAAATCTTTATCTTTCATAAAAATCTCTAATGAGTTGATTTGTATGAATACATTAGTGAATATCTCGAAAGGTAGCAAAATGAATATAAATAATGTAAAAAAGCAAAAAATACCTTCCAAAAGCTAAGCAAAGTATTAAAAAACAAGAACATTTTATTTTTTTTTTTTGTGTTTGATTTTTTTTATAAGCATTTCACCCTGAGCAAGGCGGGAGTGCCACTAGTATGCAAGGGGTTATGGAGAGCGAAAGGAAGAGAAAAGAATAGGGCATAGTGGGGATAGAGGAAAGGATAAAAAGAAGAACAGGGATCAAAGCATCAGAAGATGTTGATTGACATAACATTTAAATTTTTGAAGATTATTAAGGAAGCAAGTAAGAGGAAGAGAGTTCCACTGTTGCGAAGCGCAAGAGAAGAAGCTGTTTAAATAGACGAGGCAGTTACATGTAATTCTTTTGACAGTAAAAGGGTGGGATGAAGATGCTAACCTAGTTGCAAATTCATGCAGTCAGGCATCAGTGAAAATAGCTTGACAGAGCAGATGCCATGAAAATACTTGTAGAAAAGACAGAGGGAAGCCACTTCATGTCTGTGAGAAAAAAACTGGAGTCAAGCTGCCAAGTCAGGACCAATTGCATTGCATATCTGCCTTTAAATTTTGTTGAGAACCTTGAGATGAACAGTGAGGTCACCAGACCATATATGGCAACAGTATTCCATGCATGGACGAATGGTAGATTTGTAGATATGAAGGATGGATTGAAATGAGAAAAAACCTTTTGGTGTGACACAAAGCACCAACTTTCCTTGCAGTAGATGCAGCTATAGATTCAATGTAGTTGTTTCACCTCAGGTCAGTGGAAAATGTGAGACCAAGAAGGCGCAGTGAGGTGCTCTCATGAAGTTGAACGTCAACTATGCTGATGTGCATATTTTATATAGATTTTACTGAGGAGAAAGGATGAAAAAAGAACAGGTTTCACGAAGACAGAAGATGGCAATTGGTGTTGCATTTAAACTTTTGAAGATTATTGATAGCAGGAAAGCAATCAGAAGGAGAGTTCCTCAAGCGAGAAATGTGAGAAAATGAACTATTAGAATAAAACATATGGTTGCATCTAGATAGTTCAAATGGTGAGACCTAATTGCCAATCTAGTACTATGCTTGAATTCATGGCACCATGGAGAAAAGCTCATCAGAACAATTGCCATGAAAATATTTGGAGATAAGATAGAGGGAAGCCACGTCACGTTGGTAAGAAAGTAACTGAAGTCAAGATGCCAGGTCAGGATTGAATATATTACAGACTCAAGAATCTCAAGATGTAGAGCAGGAGTACTAGACCAGATATGGCAGTAATATTCAATGCATGGATGAATGGCAGATTTATAAATGTGGAAGATGGATTTTGAAGAGAAAAATTGTTTGGCACAATTTTCCTAGATCTAGAAATCAATTCAATCAATTAAACTTCATGTCAGTGGAAAACAAGGGCCCAAGAAGGCACAAAGAGTTGCTCACCTGGAGGCTAGCATCAGCCATGATGATGTCAGACAGAAAAGGTTTTCTCTGGTGATTAAATTAAAGCAGTTTAAAATTTAAATAACTTAATTATTATAGATATTAGAAAGATGAAACATTGCTAGTAATTATCTTCCCCTATTTCTCTTGCCTTCAATATGCCCTGTGATGAATACGTTTTCTGAGAACATCTTCCACATTGCATGTCCAACGAATTTAAGTTCTTTTCCAGATTTTGAGTAGAAGTGTTCTTGCTGTTGACATTTTCTTTAAGACTTCCTTGTTGCTAACTCACTTCATCCATGGAATTCTCAGTATCTTTCTGAAAACCACATTCCATCTACCTCCAGTTTTTACTTCATCTTTGGGGAGATTGTCTAACATTCATTGTCATATAAGCAATCCAGCACTCTTTTCTTTGTTTATAATAAATTTTTGCCATTTCTCAGCATCTTGCTTAACTTTTGGAATGCTTCTTTTGCTAATCCAATGTGTGTTTGGATCTCAGTATCACATTTTCCATCCTTTGTTAAAATGCTTCCCAGATATTTGAACCTCTGCACCTGCTTGATGCCTTTTATCTCCAACACATGACTCACATCTTTGGATTTTTCTCAATTGGAATACCATGTTTTATTAATAAAATTGCCTTAAAGGGCAATAGCTAAGTGGATTACAGTGAGTATTCAGGAATTTGGTAACATAGTAATTGTGAGTTCAATCCCTGGGCAGGGTAGTACAGTCTATAAAGAAATGGCAATAAATGAGTAGTATTAAATAAGAACCAGATGAGATATCACTAGACATGGATAGTGAAACAAAAACAATTTACTTCCAGAGATTAAATAAAAGTTTTAGTTTGAAATTCCCTGAAGGTTAATCGGACTGACACCTGAAGAAAGCTGAAGGCAACAATGGCTGAAACATTGTGATAATAACAAAGATAAGAGTCTGAATGTAAATAATGTAAAAAAGCAAAAGATACCTTACAAAAGCTTAAGCAAAGTATTAAAAAAATGGTGAGTTTTATTAGAAACAAGCAAAAGAGTGTTGAACTGCTATGTAATGTCAATCCACATATATAGCAGGAACTACTTGTCAATCTCCTCACAGATGAAGAAAAGACTTGAAGCAACAGAAATGTAGTTCTACAGAAAGATGATGAGAATGCCATGGACTGAGCATGTGAGTAACAATGATGTTTTAAGAAAAATGGAAACAAAAGTATGCCTATATTTAGAATCAGAAAAAGCAGTCGAAATTTCTACGACACACAATGAGAAAAGAGGGATTTGAGAATTTGAATCTCACAGGTCATATTGTCATAATGAAGGTAAAAGGTAAACATCAAGTAACCTTGATCTTTTGTAAATGGATGGTAGAGTAGGTACATGGAGAGATGAAGAAAAGATCTACAAAGGATAAGAAGTTGTGGAGAGCCATATCCTGAAGTGACACAGCACATAAAAGTAGAAAAAGAAGTTTCATTTTGTTTGAAGCTGATCAACTTATAAAATACATTTTAACCTTTTGGAGATGGAACCTCGTTTGGAGTTTCAGTGCCAAGAAGATGGAACCGTTTTCACAAAGCTTCACTTGGAACATAAAAAAGTTGATGTAAAATCACAAATAACAGCAAACTATCATAGAAAGGCCCAGACATGCAAGAAATGTGAGAAACAATCTGATTGGCTGGTATAAAGATTAGCCAGCTAATCTCTAGAGAAGAGGTTCTCAACCTTGCTTGCCCCATGCACCCCTTTCATCATTTGTCAGAATGCCATCCCCGACCCTTTTCAAGGTGATAGGCCAGATAGGCCAAATTTTATAATTGCTCTCCTCCCCCTCTGAACTTACTGTGGTCATAATTCACTCTTGTTGAGAACCCCTGATCTAGACACTTATATTATCACACCCAGTTGTCTTTGTCATTTGACTTTTTGGCTGATAGATAGATCAGCCCTGTTGTCTCTAAACTATTAATGACATGTCTATTATAATTTAAATGCATAAAATTTATCAAATTTGAATTTATATAGATTTCCATAATTCTTCATGAGTCACCTGTAATAATCAGTATGGTCTCGTTGCTCATTACATTTGTCATTATGTGCTCTTTTATTATACCTTGTGCCAGACTAAACAGAATAAATATCTATGAGATTTGGTACAGTCTGTAAATCTGATCAACTGCTTTGCATTCTTTTGACATTTCTGTTCAATTCCATTCTTGGAGAAGCAGATGCAAGTTATCGGCAAGAGTCTCCTCCAATTTGAATGTCAAAACTCCAATACCTCAAAAAAGAAAAAAAAGGAAAAAAATGAATACCAAAGAAATAACAGAGACAGATAAATCTCTTTGACAGTTAAGGTTACTGGATTAGCAATGAATAATGTTATACCTCAACACTTAAAACACTTGTGCCTTCAATATTTTCCTGCTTCTTCACCTTCTGTGACATGTCTTGTGCTGGTTTCTTTTTTGCCTGATAGAATTTTTTTTTTTTTTAAATTGTTTGTGAATTGTGAATGATTTCAAGAGAACGCACATAACAAAATTCACATCTGTGAATGCGTGTACATCTGTTACAATGTCTAGTTAAAGATATGCACATATCTACACAATTTTCGATAAAATAAAAAGATGTTGTTGGCCTCAGGTTTAAAAGTAGAGTTTTTAGTGGAGGTGTAGTGGAGGCATGTTAAGCAACTGAAAAGAAACATCATTTGTGGTAAGGAACTTAAATTTAATTAATTTAATTAATTAATTTAAATTAAAAATAAAACAGACATCTGAAGAAAGCTGGTATGCATAGCCATAAAAAACACCCAAGCAATAAAGGCAAAGAGAATAAGTTCAAATAAATCAATACGATTAATATACCTGTTTTGTTGGAAGCTTTTTTTACCATAAAATTACAATTTCTGAATCACAGAATGAACATTATTAGACTATAGATTCCTCCCACTGCATTCACTAATCTTATATTCTTGTAAAATCTGTAGCCTTATATAAGGTGCTGCGCAAACATTTAGGAACGAAGGTATAAAAAGAAACTATGAAAAAGATCACTCACCTAAATAAATAGTTTACCCTGTTTTTTTTTTTGTTTTTTTTGTTTTTTTTAAACCCTATTGCATGTTTTTCTAAGCTTATATAATGGTCTACAATCTTAATACTTTACAATACAATCCTTAACAACATAAAACATGTGAATCATAAAATGTTGAAAGCAAACACAGCAAGGACACTACAGGAACTCCTGCAGAAGAGACTAAATAAATGTCTGAAGAAAAGACTAAACATAAATTGTAAGAAGATAGAATGTGTAATTGTCAGCAATAAGAAGAACCCAACATTCAAATAACAGAGATTCCTACAGAAAAAGTAAAGGAAAGCAAGAAGAAAGGACTAAACATCAGTTGCAAGAAGATAGAATGCATGGTTGTCAGCAAAAAGGAACATCCAAAAATGCAAATTACATGTTGGAGATGTCAAAATGAAACAAGTATGAAAATTTTAATATTAGGTTGGTGCAAAAATAATGATGTAATAATGTCGTTTTTTGACGTTAAAAATACGTCAAAAAACGACACTATTACGTCATTATTTTTGCACCAACCTAATATCTGGGAAGTGCTTTAACAGAGGAAAGTGTGACACTGAAATATGAAGGTGCATTGGATTAGTGAAAAATGTCTTCTAAAAGCTAAGCAAAGTATTAAGAAACAGCAAAATTTAGTTGAAAACAAAGAAAAGAGTACTGAACTATTATATAATATTGGTCCTCCTATATAGCAGTGAATGCTGGACAGTCTCCTCACAGAT
>OZ010596.1:60274009-60336509 GCA_963932145.1 Acanthosepion lycidas | reverse complement strand
TTAGCAACTTGTGTATTTAGGGTCAGTTCCATGATTGAAAAGATTGATACAATTTGGCAATTAATCAGAAGGGACCTTAATGTGTATTCATGAACAGCCACTTTGTTACAGGCTTAATTAGTCAGCAGTGAGATAACTACTGAGTGAACTTATGTACTGTCTGATCACTATATGCAGCATTTTTTGGCAAGATGGTAGCATCACTCAGTTCTGTCAGTTCCCACATCCAGTTCATAATTGTCTGGCTTTTCCTAAAACTAAAATTGCCATCAAAATTGGCAATTTCAGTCTATGGATGAGATAATGTTTTAAGAGAAATGCAACCAACCCTCCAAAAATGATTTTGCCAACTTGAGAGATGTTGTGGTAATTATCCATGGTCCTAAAGGAAATATTTTGAAGGGACTCAGTCATCATTGCTCTAGGTAGGACATTTGTGGACATTTTCTGTCAGTATTAGTCATAGGCTATATTGCTATGATCTATTTGAAATACTAAGATAAAGCATTGTAATTATTCTATGAAATTTTTGGACTAAAACTAGGTTAGAATCCTTAGCTTTGCTGTTTTGATACTAGTTTTTCAGTACTAACAGAAATGCCCTAATCAAAACAACAAAGATGAAGATATTAACCTCCAAAATAATTCCTAAAGAAAATTACAGTATACCATTTCAGAACTTCAGACAATAGCAGAAATGTATTGGCCAAGATGCAGTGATTGAAATAAAAATAAAGATATTCATTCAAAAATCATAGAATCATCAAAGTATTTCATCTCGAAAAATTCAGAAAGTAGTTGGAAGCATCAGTAGAAAGATACTGACCAAAACAACAAAGGTGCTGGCATTAATTTATAGAATATTTTGCTTGGCAGTATCTATTTATGTTCCTGGAAGGTTTTACATTCTCAGTTGTTTTTTGGTAGCTAATATAAAATCACAAAATGTATATAAAAAATCTGGTGTATAAAGTATGAATAACAATTCTGCTGCATGAAAAATTGTTGTAGACACTGGCAACGGAAAATTTTAGAATCCACATGAGGTACGAATCCTTGTCGCCAAGTTTTTGCAGCCAGTTAGGAGCCAGAAAGAACAAAATGGAAAGAAAAAGGTAAGTTGAACTGGTGTATTGAAAATAACAGATATATACAAAGTATGAGTGTTATTAGTCAGCAGATAGAAGTGTGTCCAAACTGTCAGGTTAAACTGCATCTTGATTGCCTCCCATAGGAAGTCTTGCAGGTTGGTATTTATGAAAGGAGTTCATTCCCATGTAGGTAGATACCATAACAAAAATGAATAACAATTTTGGTGTGTTGAAAATGAATAACAATTCTGGCATATTTATGAAGAATAATGATTCTGGTATATAGAAAATGAATACCAATTCTGGTGTATTGAAAATGAATAACAATTGTTGTGCCTTGAAAATGAATAACAATTCTGGCATATCGAAAAAGAATAGCAATTCTGGCATTTCAAAATGATAACAATTCTGGCGCATTGAAAATGAATAACAATTCTGGCATATTTATGAAGAATAATGATTCTGGTATATAGAAAATGAATAACAATTCTGGTGTATTGAAAATGAATAACAATTGTTGTGCATTGAAAATGAATAATAATTCTGGCATATCGAAAAAGAATAGCAATTCTGGCATATCAAAAAAGAATAGCAATTCTGGCATATTCAAGATGATAACAATTCTGGTGCATTGAAAATGAATAACAATTCTGGTATATTTATGAAGAATAATGATTCTGGTATATAGAAAATGAATAACAATTCTGGCATATTTAATGGGAATAACAAATCTGGCATACTGAAAATGAATAACAATTCTGGCATATTGAAGAAGAATAACAATTCTGCTGTATCAAAATTTAATAACAATTCTGGCATGTTTAAGGTGAATGGCAATTCTGGCATATTGAAAATGAATAACAATTCTGCTGTATTGAAAAGGAATAATAATTGTGTCATATTTAAGGTGAATAACAATTCTGGCATATTGAAAAGGATAATGATTATGGTGTTATGAAAAAGAATAATAAGTATGTTGCATATAACATGAATAAATGTCCATTGGATTGAAAATGAATAAGATATTAGGTGCATTTAAGATGAATAAATTATCTTTTGTTTATTTTTTCTTCTATCACTTTTTTTCTTATATATTTTTGCTTTTCTTTCTCTTTTTCATTTTCTTGTGTCTCTTATCTTTGTTTACTTTGATTTTATTTATCCACAGCCATCTTTTTTCACTCCCTATCTCTCCTTGTTCTTCTTTTTCCCCTCTATTTTTCCTTATTTCCATTTTTTTACTCTCTTATTTCCCCTCATTTACAATTTTTCTTTATTTCTTCTCAGTACCCCACATTCAATTCACTTCCATCTTTCTCTTTCTGGAACCTTTTTTTTACTTTTAGTCTTCCTATTTTATTGCTCAATATTTTATTGTATTTACATCATTTTTATTTTTTTTTTATTTTACCTAGTCATGAAAGTTAACTGATTTTTCTCTTCCTTCTTTCTCAACAAAAACTTTTATTTCCTCTCATGTTTTGACAACAATTTTCAGATTTTTAGATATTTTAAATTATTTGCATATTTCTTCTTTCCTCTCTCCCTCTCTCTCTTTTATTTATTTTTTTTCATTCAGTTTTCTTTTACCATTCCTCATTTCTGTTCACCCGATCTTTTCATTCAGAATAGAAATCTTTTTATCTTTCATAGATCCATGACTGTTTCCATTTTTTTTGTTCTATTCTACCCAGCAGCAGACAAACAAGAACCAATGACAAATGCCATTTATCCATAAACAAGCAGCAAATTATCTCACTCTGTTCTTTCAAATGCCTTCCTTGAGATTCTGAACAGGAAGGAGGAATGTCCAAAGAAAAGTCTGACAGAAAAATCAACTTACAACCAAGATAAACTTCTTTTGGCATTTTGCTGAAAATATTTCTATGATTAGATTTATTATTGTAAAGAGATACTTCACCATAATTCTTTAATGTAAAACATATTCAGCTTATTTTTGAAAAGCCTGAAGTGTTTTTTCTTAAAAGCTCTGTTCTTTCTTTTGTGATATATTTTTCTATATAGCTTAAAAGCACATATTATTTTTTGTATTATGTCATATATATACATAGATACACACACACACACACATATATATATATATATATATATATATATATATATAAATGTAGGTCCATTATGTATGATATCGTAAAAGTTTCTGAGAGAATATCTTTCTCTCTCTATTTCATTATGTCTCTCGCTCTCTCCTCTCTCTTTCTCTATCTCACTCTCCCTCTCTATTTACACTCTCTCCTCTCTCTCTCCCCCTATATATATATATATATATAGTAATTATATGATGCATATATGGTAGTGGGAGAATGTGCAGCTGGTATAATGGATAGTGGCTTCGATAACAAATCAGAGATGTGTTTGAATTCCAGTTGAGTTCATTACATTTACTTATGAGCAAATACCCCCGGGAAAGGTAAGAAGCTATCACTTCCCCTCCTCGCTATGAGTTAAATAGTGGGACAGACAAGATGTTTTAGCCTTGGTTGGCAAACAAACTGAGAGAAGGACAACTCTGAATTCACAACCTGACAAGGGATGTTTGGTGACGATATGGCATGCAATGTGCACCAGGTTTTCTGTATTTGACTCTTTTGAAAAGTGTAGATGTTTCTGCACTGTTCCTCACTACTATAATCAAATCATATGTGGGGTAATCTGACTGTTCAGTTTTAGAAGCTGAGTGGTTGGAGTTGACTTCTCACCCAGTAAGGGAAGACATGCATGACAGGTGTTACCAGAGCATCATCCAGCAACTGCTCACATCAAACGGAAAATAATTCTTGGGATATGGAATGTCAGAACATTGACTCAATGTGGCTGATTAGAAAATATAAAGCAGGAAATGAACAGGTTAAATGTTAAGATTTTAGGCATATGCGAAACAAGGTGCATAATGGAGATTTCATCAGTGAAAAATGTATGCATGTATGTATGTTACTTGTATTCAAGGATACCTGTCTACTAGGGCAGCTTTCCAATCCCTATTGCAGACGCTTGCTCAGGCACATTTGTGTTTATTCAACACCCACAGAGCCCATCTATGGTTTATACTGCAACTATGCTGAGCAGAGCTTAGTTACAGTTTCTGGGAAAGAGTGTGTTATCCAGCATGATCAACAATTTGAACAAGGCCAGCACACTCAAGCCCTCGGCTATGATGTCTTGTGACTTTGTGCTAGCACAGCTATTGACACCACCTAAGGGTTCCATCTACCCAATTTCATTCACAAGGCTTGGATCAACCAGTGGAATGGTTTTCAGGCACTTCCCAAAGCTGCTGCATGCTAGGATCGACCCCTCCAATCCAATAAAATCAGGAAGTCTACTTCCTGACAAATCAAACATGGTGAGATTCGAACATGGGTCTCATGGTCAGAATGCAAATGTTTTAACCACTTGGCTACATGTCTATATTGAAACATGCAGGAACATATATTCAGGTGGAGAGAAAAATGAGTGTTAGGTAGGACTGATATAAAACTAAAACATGAGGAGATGTGTTCTGGGATACTATTAACTATCTGAAATAATTCTTGTTATTAAACTTAAAGGAAAGCCTTTCGATATATCCATCATAGATGTTTATGTACCAACAATACAAAATACAGAGGAAGAAATTGAAAAGTTTTAATGTACACAAGACAATGCCAAGGCCCAGTGGAAATTGTAAGAAATTACAATCATCATAGGAGATCTGAATTCCAAAGTAGACAAAGAGAGATATGGTGAAATATTTGGCAAATTCAGAGTAGGAACACAAAATGAATAGGGAGAAATATGTACCCAATGGTGCATGGTGAATGATCCAATATTAGCTAACACCTAGTTTCAAGAACACCAAAGGTGTATATGGACATAGAGAAACCAAAGAGGAGAAATGAAAAACTAAATTGATTATATAACTATCAATAAGAGATTCTGGAATGTGGGTTTAGATGGTAAAATGTACCAGTTGCTGACTGTGCAAATGAGTACCTTTAAATGAAATGTAAACTTAGAAACTATGGAAACTGAAAAGCAGCACTCAAGCTGCAATATGACATATTCTTGAATGACCTGAATGTGAAGGAGATATATATGGACAGTGTTAAAAGCAGATAGAATGGACAAAATGAGAATCATAATTCTAAGTGGGACACATTAAGAAAAGCTTTAGTAACATCAGCAATCAAGATCATCTCAAAGAAAACTAAATAAGGAGACATAAAACGTATAGCAGAGAATATAGGGCTCTACACAGAAATTAGGAACAGATACAGGTGTGCTAAAGAGAAATGGCTCAATTAAATGTGCAGAAATAGAAAAAAATGAGTATAACAGAAAATTAGATAAGCTTATAAGAAATAAGTGAACTAACACAACAAAAGACATGTTCATGAACAGGATGTGTAAAATCCAAGAATGGAATGCCGATATTAGTGAAAGAAAAATACTTCAGAGATAGAACAAATACATTGAATAAATCTTCCATGATGAAAAAGAACAACCAACAATACACAGAAATATTAAGATTGGAAATGAAATTAGCTTTGGCAAAACTGAACAGAAACAAAGAAGCAGGACCAGACAGAATTATAATAAAGATGCTGGCAGTCTTAAATGATTTTGGGAAATAGGGAATTTCAACCCTTCTAACTATTGGCCTATTAGCCTCCTACCACTTTTTGGGAAACTCTTAGAGGACCTAATTAATGTTGAATTGGTTCATCATCTCTCATCAGAGGGCCTTTTCTCAGACAAGCAATATGGCTTTCGTTTCTCCAGGTCAACTGCTGATGTACTGACAATATTTGTGGAAAAAGTTTACCATGTTCTAGATAAAAACAGTGAAGTCTGGGCTTTTGCATTGGACATCTCAAAAGCCTTTGACAGGGCCTGGCATTTAGGTCTTCTCCACAAGCTGAAAAGATAAAGTGACACAGGGCACTTTTTTGAACTGATCCAGTCTTTCCTATCAAGTAATGAAATGAGAGTTATCTTGAATGGTCATTCATCTAGATCCTTTTGTAATAATGCAGGTGTCCCCACAGGACTCCATCCTTGGTCTTGATTTTCATTTATGACATTCCTGATGACATCAGCTCTCAACTATACTAACAACACTACAATTTACTCCTGCCTCGAAAGAAAGGCTTATCAGACTGACAAGGTCAAAATGGCAGCTGATGTTCAAAATTACTTCCATAATTAACTGGGGCAAAAAATAGCTTGTTAATTTAACAAAATAGCTTGTTGATTTAACATTTCCGAAACTAAAATTCTCTCCATTAATCACGTGAGAGACCCCTTCCATCAACATGGCTGATGCTATCCTCCTGAAAAATGACTTCTTGTGCCTTCTTAGGTTCATGTTCTCTGTTGATATGAAGTGGAAAGACTATATTGAATCCATTACTAGTACAGCTGCTAAGAAAGTCAGTTCACTGTGTCAGGTGAGACAATTTTTCTCACCAGAATCTATCTTTCATATCTATAAGTCTACCATGCGTTCATGCTTAGAATATTGCTGTCATATATGGTCTGGTGCCCCTGCTATTTTATATATATATATATATATATATATATATATATATATATATATATTATATATTTACCTTGATCTACATTGTTCTCTCTACTAAACCTGATTGTTCATACTAACACTTCTACTTCTCTGTATATATTCCTGTTTGTAATATATCTGTGTTATTCCATACCTGTGTTCGAGTTCTTCTTTATTGGTTCTACCTTAGACTATCACCGTGGTACAAAGAACTGGACCATAACAATAAGCCATGTTGATGGAAGGGGTCTCTCAGGTGATTAATGAAGAGAATTTTATAAGAAAAAGCAATACAAATGCAGAAGGATTTGTACCTGTGTTTTATATATTATAAAAAAGAGTTTAACAAAGTATGTTATAATGTTGGAACAGCTATGTAACCTTGACATATTTGGGAAGGATATTAAAATAATCCAGAACATACTGGCAGCAAATGGCCAGCATACACATAGAAAACATATTCAGTAAATATACAAAAACAGAAAAGGATGTGTCTTCTCACTGGACTTATTCAATCTATACAGTGAGGCAATTCTCAGAGAATTTGAAGTCCTTTCAGGATTCATTATTGGTGGCCACAATATAAGACATGCAGATGATACAGTGTTAATGGCAGGCATAGAAAGGAAATTAGAACTCCTACAGAAAGTATTGAATGAAAGAAAAAATTAAAGACCAACATCAATTATAAGAAGATAGAATGAATGGCTGTCTACAAAATGGACAGTCCAACATGCAAATTACAAATTGGAGATGTCAAAATGAAACAAGTACAACAATTTAAATATCTAGGATGTGCTTTAACAGAGAGTGTGAGACTGAAATCTGAAGGCCCATTGGGATAGTGGAAGAAGGCCAAAGGACTGAGTATAGTATGGATTGAACCTGTGAGCAGCAACAAAGTTTTAGAGAAAATGGAGATAAAATGGATACTGCAGATGAGGAAGGATATTTGAAAATTCTAGGGCACATAATTGGAACATTTGATACTCATGAGTCAAATTGAATGCAAGAGGGATAGAGGAGAACAACGCATAACCTACCTTGAGTAAATGGATGATAGAACAAGGTTTAGAAGAGATAACAAAAAGACAAAAATTGTTAAGAGCTACAAAGGAGAGGAAATTGTGGAAAGCCATGATTGCCAATGTCTTGAAGGGATATGGCACATGAAGATAGTGGACTCTACCATTGATTTTGATGTATCTGGGCCCAGTGACAGATTTATTACAACTGAGCTACCAGACTAACCACATGTATGGTTTGATTATAATGGTGAAGACTTGGATAAAACCAACCACAAACTGATAACAGAGAAATGATGCATGGTGTGACATGAGATCTCTCATGGGTTCTCTTCAGAATTTAAATTCAGAATTGTTCTTCTCCTGAACTGATTGCCAACCAAGTCTAGATAACCTAGTCTACCATGATATTTAACCCATAGCTTGAGGAAGAGAGGTGGAAAGGGTATTTGTATGAAAGTGAATGTAAAAAACTTATCTGGAATTCGAACATTGCTTGTTGGTTTATCTCTTTGAGCCACTAACCATTATACTATTTATACATCCTTTACACACACATATACACATGTGAGTCTCAGATATATATATATATATATATATATATATATATATATATATATATATAAGCAAGGCTTATAATCCTTACTAAATATTTGTCACTGCCATATTTTTCATAATCGCCAACGATGCCTGTCAATGTTCCGATTTATCATGACATGAAAAAATAACACATCCACCTCCACCCTCTGAGCTTACTTTTCTATTTAGCATAGATCTGACATTTAATTGGTTAATCAAGACATACCCACATGTCTAATTTTAATTCTAACCTTATGCCCACACTTTAACATTTGGAAAAGAGGTAACAATTTGTTTTTAAATTTCCTTAGAAATCATTTAATCACCAGTTACATACCATTGTCTGAAGAAGTACAATCAAAGTATTGAAACATGAAAGCTTTTGTGTAGCGATTTCAACATGTTTTTATTAAAATCTTTTATAATAAAAATAATAGTAATATATTGCTCTATTTGTATTGAGCACTTTTTTAAAAGTAAATGCTATGAATAGTGGATTTTTAATCCATCTGTTTTTTCTCTCATTTGGATATATATATATATATATATATATATATGTGTGTGTGTGTGTGTTCATGCATATTCATGTATACAGTCTTATAAATATGTATAGATATGCATGCATGTCTATGCTTGAGTATATAAGAGTATTCTTTTGTGTACATTTTAGCATATATGACATTATTCTGCATAAATTGCAGATTTACATCAATGAAAGAAATTGAAAAAATTATTGAAAAACATATTTATTCAATGGAAATATTTCCATATATTTATTCCACCTTGTCATCAAATTATCAAATCCCTCCCTAAAGTAAGAAAATTATTGATGTCTTTTTCAATATGATCCTGATTGGAGAAGTTCTTGCCTGTAAGCAAATAGTCAGGATGCCCCAAAACCATAATAAACTCTAAAAGGGACATTGATTGAACAGGTAGCTTGCAATAAAGTCTTTATCTCCAACTGATTCAACTTTACTAATATCATTGACTTGGAACATGAAGTTAGATGTTATCAGCTGCCTGCCAAAAATCAAATCTTTTTAATTGAGCAAACTGGGTAAATTATCAAAGTAGTACTTGTCCTTTAATTATCTAGTCCTCTTGAAGAGAACTACAATTCATCACTGACACAAAACGTGCACTTTTTTTTAGCAGACTTCTCTTATGGTTTATCTAATTTGAAATCTCCATCAGCATTTTTTTTAAAACCCAAATCTCATTCTCTTTAACTAAAAACATTGTTCACAAATGTATTTATATTTTTCAAAGATTTGTCTCTCTACTGTTCTTTGTCTCACTCTCTCTCTCTCTTTTGCTACACACACACACACACATATATATATATATATATATATATATATATATATATATATATATATATATATTTATATACAGTGTTAAATTAGAACATGCACATATCCACTACAAAATGGTACATTTTTGTTTCAATGTCAAAAAAGAAAAACCTTTTTTAAAACATCTCATCAGGTGGGAAATCATGTTGTTAGAGTAACATTCTGATTTCCCACCTGATGAGACGTTTAAAAAGGTTTTTCTTTTTTGACATTGAAACAAAAATGTACAATTTTGTAGTGGATATGTGCATGTTCTAATTTAACACTGTATAACAAATAAATATATATTTATGGCTCTACTTTTTGTATTGAGCACTGTTTTTAAATTAATGTTTTGAATGCTGTGATCTTACTGTTCGTTCTTCCACACTTTGATATATATATATATATATATATATGCATGTATGTGTGTATGTGTGTGTGTATCTGTATGTGTGTGTGTAAGCCTTAAAATTAAATAAAATGTCATTACTGAAGGTGTTTATATTAAAATGTGTTCAATACAAAAAAAAAAAAAAATAGAGTAAAATCCACACACATACAGAAAAATTTCAGTTTGACTGTTTATGTGACATCACCTTGAGTGTCTGGAAATTGGTTCCGTCAAATGTGAGGATGGTGGAATCAAAATCCAGTTGCGTAACTGAACAATCCTTGAAAATGAATGTAGTACATTTGAAAGTATTCAAGGGAAAAAATAATATAAAATAAAAGTTAATATGAATTTTGGCAAATTTACCGATAACACAAAACAACTTATTTGGAAATTTGAAATATATATTAACATAGAAAAGCTCCTCAAACCTTTGTTCATGAAACAAAGTTGTGACATCCAGGTCCATCTCAAAAATTAGAATATCATTTATAAAGTTCTTTTTTTTCCATTCAAAAAGTATAATGTTCATATATTTTAGATTCATTACAGAAGTTAAATATTTTAAGCTTTTTTTTGTTTTTGTTTTAATTTTGGCCATTGTGGCCCACAGCTCATGAAAATCAAAAATCCTCTATCCAAAAATATTAGAAAATTTCATAAGAACAGTCAAAACAAATCAAGAAACCCTGGTTGTTATGAGTGAATATAATTTGTATATTATTGATATACATGTATGTTTTTTTTCAATATTTCCCAGTTGTAGCCAAAAATTTTCCTTTTTTCAATTGATTTCTGATGAGTGAGGAGTAAAATGAGTCAGTTAACTCATTCTGTAATTTTCATTTATTATTACTAATTTTTACACTTTTTCACATTCTTTCTTTTCTTTTTATGTGCCATGTTCTTTTACGATGTAGGTGATCATGGCTCTCCATCTCCCTCTCTTCTTTGCAGCTCTCAACAAGTTCCTCCCCCCTGCTTCCTCCCTCAGACCACCTTCTGTCACTCACCTGCTGAAGCTTGTCAGGTATGTTATGCACTGCTTTCCCTTGTCTCTCCTTCCCTCTATTTGACCCATGAGTATCAAATTCTCCGGGCCCTCCTTCCTCATTATGTGTCCCAGGGACTTCAGCTACCTCTTCTTGATGTTAAGTATAAGCCTCCTCCTTGTTTGCAACATCTCTAAGACCTCATCGTTGCTCACAAACTCGCTTCATGATATCCTTAGCATCCTTCTGTAGAACCACATCTCTGTCACCTCGAGTTTCTTCTTCATCTTTGAGGAAATCATCCAACATTCTCTGCCGTAAAGAAGGATGGATGTCAAGTAACAACTCTGTATTCTTTACTTTGTTACCAAAGAAATCCTCCTGTCTTGCAATACTCTGCCCAGCTTTTGGGATGAGATCTTATCTGAACTGATAACCTTTTTAGGATCAAGCAAAATATGAACTCCATTCAAATAAGTGTATCATCTATTTCAAACAGTATCATCTATTTGGATTTTGCCCCTAATGCATTGACTTTTAATCACTAAAAGAATACATTTTTAGCAATCCTATATTATCTTTCTTGTAATGTAATATGTTTTTTGTATAAAGTATGTTTTTACAATGTTCATTTTTACACTTGTTAAAATCTCTAAATTTTTAGCTATTTTTAATAGATATTAATTCCAATATTAGGAATTAACCAAAAATGGAAATCTCTGAAGTTATTCAGATAATGACATAAATTTCAATAACTCTGTTATATCTTGTGCAAGATATAATAAACAAAGTAACCCGAGTGTAGGTTTTCAATAATAGATTTATAATCGGATGTATGTGTGACAAGTACAGAGACAGAGTCGAGAGTATCCTAACCTCAATAGGTGTTAACAAACGAAGTCCCCCGACTGTCCGCTGTGGTCGTACTTAATCGGCAACCAGTTCGTTCATTATCGTGAATGGGGAAGTTGGGTTATATCATCACAACAAACTCAAAGTTTCTTTGAAAAATTTTCTCAAATTTTAAATAATCAATTTAGACATCAATACAAAGTGCGAGTTAAATTTTTTATATGATTTGAACGTTATTTGATTTATTCTGAAAATTGCTGTCTGAACCCAAACCAGATAATCACTTTTTACTTCAATAAAAAGGGTAATAAAATTGTCTACAATTAATAACAGAACAAATAAGAAATGCATATAAGTCTTTAGAGCATTTACATGTTAATGGAATGAGCCTTCTTCCTCGTCATGGTCACTAATCTATTATCCATTAATTCTATCAAGTTCATGACTTCAGCAGCCTCAATTCTCAACACGGTGATTTTAATTGCTTCCCAGAGGTCAGCTTTGTTGTCATATTGTTTGCCACCATCATATAATTTAAACTCCACAATTGATCATAGATTTTCAATAGGATACCAATTGGGATTTGATGGTGACCATTCCATTATGTTGTCTTCTGTGAACCTTTTATGCTCAAGAAACTCATGGGTAGCCATAGATATAGGAGGAGAAGGATGCCTAAATATACACTTCACTTTGAAACTGCAAGGTTGTTACTTTTATCATTCAAAGAAGTTGTGTCCATAGAATTGCAATAGTTAACACTGTTCAGTTTCAATCCTTCGTTGACTTTAAGTCACCAAATCATTTGTTTCTTTACGGCTTATCAAACTTTTGCAGGCTATTTAAAATCAGAAAATATTTTTGGATTGTAAGAATTTTTTTAGAAAGGAAAATGATTTATTGATGCAAGTCCTACTAATTAACCCATAGCTGGGGGAGAAGAGGTGGAGTTATACCTTTCCCAATGGTATTTGCATGTGACTGAATAGAATGAAGCTGACTGGACTCAGTTCTCTGATTTCCATTTCTGAGCCGTTATTTATTACACCACCCACACATCCAAGCTTACAGCACCTGGTATTTCCAAACAGTCACCTAACTGGTATTTTAATGTGATATGGCGATAAGCCTCCAAATTAGATTAAATAAAAGGTTCACTTTGAAATTTTCTGAGGATCACCTGGATCCATAGATCACTGAAGAAGGCTGATAACAACATGAGAACATATGTCTGAATATAAATAAGGTAAATAATGATAACACCTCATCCCAGAAATTCAGACAGAAATGGAAGAACATGTAGTATTAAAATCTACTTAATGTTAAATCCCTTACTCTAAATTGAATTTATATTATAATTATTTTCATTAGCTTAAGGTTAATTATAATTATTAATTATTATGAAAGGATCATTACGAGTATGCCATCATGATGAACAAAGAAGTGTGACATAAGGTCGAAGATTCTTTCATAAATAAATATTCTTATTTTTTATTAAGAAAACTCCAAGAATTTATAATTAGTAATCAACAGGCACAGTGGAGTAATGGATAGCAGCTTGAATTGAGGAATTGGAGAGCTGAGTTCAAATTCCAGTCAAATCCATTACATTCACTTACATGCTAATACACTTGGGAAAGGTATGAATCCTCTTCTTCTCCCTGCAGCTATGTGTAAATAGCAGACAGACTGGGTGGATGGCAACTGGTCTATCGCAGAAAGAAATGGCAACCTACTGCAGGAAAAAATCTGCCTCATCAGTGATGTATTAAAAATACATGATTGCCTACACGTGTATCATGCATGGCACATATCTGACTGAATCAACAGGCACAGAGTTATCTACCTTGGACAAACTTAGCCTTAATGAGAATAGTGTGAGCAATTAAGATGGACAGTGGAATGAGATCAATCCACTCCTGTAGACTGTTTCTGTTTGGAATTTCTTTATGGTTAGCCAGGTTGATAGACACTTTAAGAAGGTCAGAGGACACAGTGGCTGAAATGTTGTGATAATAGCCACAAAGATGAGAATATTAGTCTAACACTTCATCCTATAAATTCAAAGCGAGGCTGCATTAGTTTTCACAAATAATGAAAAGGCTGCATTAGATTTTCACACAGAATAAAATTTTATTTCCATTTTGTAAATTTGAATTAAATAAAAGATAAATATAAATAAATCCCAAAGAGAAATATATCAGATTTTCAAACCCCTTCCGGAATTTAGGACAGTCTGAATATTGACTATTGATTATAGAACATTGGACTATTGATTAATGAGTCAATTCTCTTTGTTACTCTGGTACCAAGCAGCAGCCATATTTATGAAACAAGACAACTGGCATATGATATTTTAGAAAAGCTGGCTTTGCACAAAACATTTAAAGGAAAGTAAAAAGCTTTCGCAAACTTATAAATGCAAACTTCATAGAAATATTTAATAAAATTGGTTTTGCTTTCTATTCACTGCTCTGACAATGGTGGCCTATTTATAACCATAGATCAATAAGTCCATAGCCTGCCATAATTATTTTTGGTAAATTTTGATCTGAAATCTTCATTAAATGTTATTATCTCTAGATTGAGCATTTAGTAAAAATTTCAGATCAAAATCTAAGATTAATAGAGAAGCATTGGATTTACTTTAACAACAAAGGATATTATATTGATAAATATTAGTGTAATAACTACTTAATTAGCATAATTAAGGTATAGACTATATAAATGCCCAAGCAGTGAGGGTAGGCTAGCTTTCAGGATGCAATATAAACAACTACTGCTGAACTTATAAAATATGAATGAGGTGTGAGTTTAGTCCTGACAAGGTGCTCCATATTTTCAGCTTTGAGCTACATTTAAGCTATGCTCAGTAAATCACTATTGATATACTAATGTAAACACATATATCCATAATTTTAAGGATTCAAATCTCAATTCTCTAAAATTAACTAACAACAAAATATATAAAAACCATTAATTGAGATAAGTTTGTTAACAATTATGTTACTAGTAATACTTTCATCCAGCTTATTGCTAGCAAAGCGAATCCAATACTCACTGGGTACCTTACTAATGTGGTATTATTTTTAGTAAATATTTTACATTCTTTTTAAAGAAAAATAGTTCATAATCTTTACTCACAAGCTATTGATAGTAAGTCTCATATTCATTGTCTAAAAGAGGCTTGAGTGACTATTTTCAAGCAGTGTGCCACATGATCTATGGCTCATCACAAGGTTAGCTGCACTTCTAAAAAGATTCAAGATAATTTTTCATTGTAAGTATCCCAGTTATTTTCACTACAGAAGTCCACATGGGTAAGCGTTGTCTTAGAAATGGGCTAATTTTTTAAAAGATTTTTCTGTAATTAAATAATTGAAATTTTACTATAATATTATCACTGATGACAGTGTGATTAACAAACATTGCAGCATGTGATTTATTTCCAATTTATTCATTTGAAAATTTAAAAGAAGTATATTTCTTGTTCAGTGAAAAATTATTATGAATGTTTTCTGTTTTGAAAACAAAGTATGTTTACACATATGATCTTCCTTAGTGAAAATCGCCAATGGTTTAAAATGGTGAAAACTGTATTTTTACTGAAAGTTTACAAAAATAAAAAAACATTGTACTTAATCTTTGTTTAGTATGTGGTTATGCATGAGAGAGTGTGTGAGAAAACAAGTGTGAAGGGAGAGAGAGCATAATCTGGCATGATAGTTTTGAACAAGGCCAGTACACTCAAATTCTCTGTCATGATGACTTTTTGCAATTATCTACATCTAAACAGTTTTGTCTACTCAATTTCACTCTCAAGGCTTGAATCAAACTGTGGTCAGGTGCTTTCCAACAGTCCTGCACACTGTTCTCAAGAAATCACCTCCTTGACAATTCAACCATGAAGAGATTCAAACCCAGACCTCATGATCAGGATACTAATATTCTAACTACATGGCTACATACCAATTAAAAATATAATACATAAAAGAAATAAGCAGATGACAATATTACCATATTACTTTTAGCGTTTGAGCAAATATAATATTAATAATGCAAATAATTGATTACCTAATGCTTGGTTTTATAATAGCTTTGCATCTGACTCCCTGTGCTTGTTCCCCATCCTTCTCTGTATCCTTTCCTCAAACACACCTCTTTACTCTTGTTCTCAATCCTCTGTAACCCCTTGTGTGCTAGTGGCACTCCCACCTTGCCTGGGGTGAATTGCCTTAAAAAATATATATATATATACAATGTTTTATGATAGCTTTGCATCTGACACCCTGAGCTTGTTCCCCATCCTTCTCTGTATCCTTTCCTCAAACATGTCTCTTTACTCTTGTTCTCAATCCTCTGTAACCCCTTGCATGCTAGTGGCACTCTTGCCTTGCTTGGGGGGGGGGATTGCCTTAAAAAAATACTAAATAGGTAGAAAAGGTATATTTTACAACCCACCTCCAAAAAATTTATAATAACTCACTCCTGATGTATGTTGATCTTGGTCCATTTTTTTTTAAATGCAGTGTCTCTTCAGGATCATGACTCTCCACCATTTCCTTATCTTTATTATCTGTGAATAACTTCTTCGATTTGGCCTTGACCTGGCATCTTCACTTCAGTTACTTTCCTATAACCATAACCTAACTTCCCTGTGTCTTTTCTATAAATATCTTCATGGTTATTGTTCTGATGAGTTTTCCTCTTTTTGGTGACAAGATTTTATAAATTTAATTGCAGCACTAATTTGGGGACAATATCTCATCCTTTTACAGTTTAAATGGCTAGATGTAACCGTAAGTTCTATGCTAATAGTTTCTTCTATCATACTTATCACTTATACAACTTATACAACTCACTTCCACCTTCTTGCTTTCCAGTCGACTTTGATCTTCAAAAATTTAAATGCTATGTTAATTGTTATCTTTCATTTTTTTAATTCTTGTTCTTTTATTGTTCTTTCTCTTTAATAATGTTTTCTTTTTCTCATATTATGTCAAACTCAGTAACCCCTTTGTGTCTTAGTTGCTTGGGATGAAATGATTAAAAAAAAAAAAAACAAGAAAATTGTATGCATAAATGTCACAAATGTAGTACTGAGAATCCAAATAACATTTAGTCTCTTTCATTTCTTATTGCTTTTCCTAATTTTCCAACACAAGATTCTTTTTTTCTTGTTTTCACTTTTGCATTGAAGTCACCAATCAAAGCACTTCAGTTTCCTCTTATTTTTGGTATGTATCTCTTGCAGAATCTAATTACTATCCAAATTGCTCTCTACTGATACATGTTCTACATTACTTGTAATTTTATTGACCAAAAATCCAATACCACCATACTTGTTATTCTCATTTCCCTTATAATAAAGTAGATAGCTACTTCAGCTGAAGGAGACCCTCTTCCTTACTGTGTACCTCACTTGTATTGACCATGTGCCAGGTAATTTTGTTTAGTTACATCATTAGCTGCTCCAGTTAGTAGCAACAGTCAAAGAATAGCTGAAGCGTAACAAACTAATAAGTATATCACGATCAGGATCATTTATAGTAAAAGGGCCCTGTTTTTATTACTTTAAACCAGTGATTCTCAACCATCATGCTGATCCTCTTAAGTGTGCTGAGAAATATTTTTATGAAATTGTGAAAGATTTCACACTAAATAATCTGTACATATAGTTGAATAGAAACACTGAAATAAAGTAAGTTCATATTTGTGTGTGCATGTTTTTTTAATCTATGGTTTTAATTCATAACATTTAAATGTATAGCCTTTAAAAATTTTGCTAAGTGTGCTGTGATATTTTCATTTACTTTGAAGTATGCAGTTGCTTAAAAAGTTTGAGAAACATTGTGATTGTTAGTGGATACTCATATTTGAGTAGACGCTCTGTTTATTTTAAACAATATTTTATTTCTGTTGGCTTGAATATTCAAAGAGTCTTATAAAAGAAAAATGCACCCTCCAGCAGGATTTGAACTATGCCCCCATTTCTAGGAGAAACCATTGTTAGATCCAATGATGAGGAACTCTCTGTGTTATTAGACAGATTTTGAATTAAAAGTTATTCTACTTCTATACTGGCAACTACCCAAAACAAGAGCCCAATCAGCTCTGTTGTTTGAACTATAGATGGAGGAGGATGGATTCATGCCTTTTCCAAGTACATTACTGCAAAGTAAACAAAACAGATGTGGCCAGAATTTGAACTCCGCACACTGATAATGATTAAGCTACATGTACATCCAAATATGTATGCATATGTTGTGGAGTATATAGGACACAAATGAACTAAGCAAGACACCTTAAATTGAGTCAAGAAAAGTCTGTTGGAGTCAGGCAGTTTACTACTAAGCTCATGATTGAGTTGTCAACCTCTCTACCTGCAGAGAGGAACCCAGACAAGACTATGCCAATGGGGAGAGTCTTGTTTAAGGAGGTAGAAAAACCCAACCCCCATGTATGCGCAGTCTATTGGGAATTTTTGTCTGAGACTACAGATTCACCCTGCATAAAAATTAGCTTTGTACCACATCCTATCTTGTTGGAAGTTTAGTAAATACCAGTCTGTTGGAGTCGGTAGAAGGGGAAGTATTGGTGACATAATGCCAAGTACGACATAACATTAAGACCAAAAGACTGAAGTTAAAACAGTAGCGACAAGGAATTGACACTCATATTGAATAGGTAGGAGAAAGTACTTTTTGCTTTGGTGCACAGGATAACAGTAACAATTAGAAATTAGAACAACATTGTTTTTTTTTTTTTTCTTTAGTGTGTGTAAAAAGTTAAAGGAAAAAGCAGATATCTTTTAAATATGGAAGAATTATTAGCCCACATGGTAAAACAACAGTAATAGCAACAGCATCAATAGCAATAGCAATAGCAGCAGCAGCAGCAGCATTTATTGGAATTCCAGAAACAACAGTAAAATTTAATTTACATAATATGGAAGAAAACAGAAAATTGGCCAAGTTCTTTCATTCTTGTTGCAGTGGCAAATGCCATAACTGAATTCACATAGAATTCAGATGATGGCATTACCATTTCTGAGATATGAGCAAATTTTCAGAGAAAAATGCAGCGACTGGGAAGATGAGAAAAAAACAAGACATTTTTTGAGAAAGTTAGCATCAGTAGAACATGAAAATACTGTAATTTTGTACTACTGAAAAAGCCAAGAGAAATTTAAGTAGAAATCGTTTTGACTTCAGATGCCAGTAACTATGGTATATGAGTGGTAATTCTACATAAATATGATAGTGGTAACATAAAAGTCACCGGACTTTGTGTTCGCTACTATTGGCAGAAAAAAAACTACAGCCATATCAAAAAAGAGGCATTAGTAATAATATTTGCAGTGAAAAATTTCACTAATTTATAAATGGAAGGATTTTTTCTTTACAGACAGTCCACCAACTTCTATTATCAATTTATGGTTCAAAAAGAAGAATTCCTACAAATACAGTGAATAAATTACAATGTTGGGTGCCATCTTATTAAATTATGATTTGAGGATGCAATACCAACTGTCCAAAAAAATAGGACATGCTGATCAAGATTGATTCAAAAAATATTGTACTGTTTGAAGACAGTTATTGCAGCATTAAAAAGTGAAATAGAAATTAAAGATATATAAGCAAATGAAGTATGTGAACTACCAGATACCTTGTAAGAAATAACAGTAAAAGTATAAGAAAACATGTTTATTTCAAAAATAAAAAAAAAAACTAAAAGAAAGGAAGAGAAGATGTTTTTAGAATGCAATCTATGCTTGAATGCTTTCTTGCTATGTGACAGAGTACTGATGATTGCACAAATATTAGTAATACCTATCATATTACAAAAGTGGATATTAAATGAATTTCATAGTGGTCATCCAGGAAATTCAAAGATGAAATCTCTTATGAGAAGATATGTATTCCAGATTAAAATGGATAAAGACATTGAAAGAGTAGTTAAAACCTGCAGAGGTTGTCCTCTGGCAGTAAAATCACCTACCATGAAATTACAACCTTGGCCAAAGACAGATACTCTATGGTCAAGACTGCACATAGGTTTTGAAGGTCCAATAAATGGATCACATTATCTTGTGGTAGTGGATAGCTTTACTAAGTGGCCTGAAATTTATAAGTGCAAAAAACAACTTCTTAGCGAATTTTTACACTGTTTGCAGTATATGGCATTCCAGACATGATAGTCTCAGATAACAGCACACAATTCACTGCTAATGAATTTTTTTGATTGAACATATTACTACCCTGCCATATCACCTAAGGTCAAAAGAACAAGCTGAAGAAGAGAGTTTTGAAAAAGCAAGTAATGAAAATGTGAGCAAAGAAGCACTATAAAAATTATTGAGAGTATACTGGATGATGCCAAATCACAATACTGACAGACATATCACT
Organism: Acanthosepion lycidas; assembly: GCA_963932145.1. Classification (NCBI taxonomy): domain Eukaryota; kingdom Metazoa; phylum Mollusca; class Cephalopoda; order Sepiida; family Sepiidae; genus Acanthosepion; species Acanthosepion lycidas. Next base: position 60,316,271 of record OZ010596.1, on the reverse strand, counting down.
AGCAGAATTGATGTTCATAAGAAAAGTTATATCGGTGTTTGAGAAGTCATTACCAGATCAAAAAAGTATGAGAACAGATAACAAAAAGGTCACAAAACTTTTTAAAATTGACAAAAAAGTGTTTTTCAGAATATAATGTGAGAAAATGACATAATAAGGTCACTAAATGGAAAAATGATATATATGTTGAGAGGTAAAAAATGGTAGCACAAAAGGCATTGGAATCAGTTAAAGAGAAGGTTTACTGAAGAAAGGCCTGCAAGAAAGGAAGAACCTATGCAAATACCATATGATATACCAACACATCAGGAATTAGTTGAACATACAAGTAGATTTTCGAGAAAAAGGAAACTTGAAGTTGACCCAAAACAAAAGAAATACAAAGTTTAGTACATTGACAAACTCACCAGAAAGACGAGTTTTTTTTTTAATCATTTCACCCCAAGTAAGGCGATAATGCCACTAGTATGCATGGGGTTTCCAGAGAGTGAAAATGAGAGAAAAAAGATATAAGGGTGACCGAAGAAAGGATAGATGATGACAATTGATGTTGTATTTAAATTCTGGAAGATTGTAGTCTTAAGGGAAGCAAGTAAATGGGGGTTCCATAGGTGGGAAGTGCGAGAAAAGAAACTGTTGGAGTAGAAGTAGTGGTTACATTTAACTATTTAAACAGTAAAAGGGTGGGACCTAAATTCACTTAGTCTGGACACCAAGGAAAAAAGCTTGTCAGAGCAGTAGCCATGAAAATATTTGTAGAAAAAACAGAGGGAAGCCACGTCATGTCAGTGAGAAAGTGACTAAAGTCGAATAGCCAAGTCAGGATCGTTTATATTACAGATCCTTCTTTTCATTTTGTCAAGAACCTTGAGATGAATAGCAGGAGCACAAGACCAGATATGATAACAGTATTCAATGCAGGGATGAATGGTAAATTTGTAAATGTGCAAGATGGACTCTGACAAGAAAAACCTTGTGGCATGACCCAACCTTCCTTGCAGTAGATGCAGCTATTGATTCGATGCAGTTGTTACACTTCAAGTTAGTTGAAAGTGTGAGGCCAAGAAAGTGCAATTTATTGCTCTCAATGGGTCTAGCATCAGTCATCAGGTGGGTAGGAAAGTTTCTCTATTGTGGTTAAATGAGAGCAGTTTAGCTTTGGAAGCATTGAAATTTATGAGCCATTTGCTGCCCCAGTTAATCACTGATTGGAAGTCCTTTCTAAGAGCAGCAGCAAGCTATTGAGACAGGAGTAAATGGTAGTGTTATTTGCATAAATGCCTATTTGGGAACTGGTGACATCAGGAAGATCATTGATGAAGATCAGAAACAGTGTAGGACCCAGGATAGAGCCTTGAGGGATACCCATGTTTGTGTGAAAGGATTTAGAAGTGAGCCCATTCAAAACGAGCTTCATTTCACAATTTGATAGGAATAATTTGATTAAATCAAACAATTGTCCTGTAATACTGTAGCCCTGGAGCTTACGTAGAAGACCAGCATGCCAAAACCTGTAAAATGCCTTTGAGATTATCTAGATGTCAAGACACGCAATTATAACCAAGACCGTGATATACATATTCAGGGATATCTGAGAGCACATCAGCAGTAGACCTAGCAAAATGGAAGCCATATTGTTTGTCAGAGTGTATATCATGAGAGCTAAGATTGTTAACCACTTCAGTATTGATTATTGCCTCAAATACTTTGCTGAACAGCGGTGATAGATAAGAAGGGTCATAAGGTTCTCCAGATTTCTTAAAAACAGGAACTACAGAGAAGGACTTCCAACAGCCTGGAAAGGAGGAAGCATTAAGACAATAGTTGTAGAGTTTAGAGAGAACTGGAGCCAGCCCGGGAGCACATTTCTTTAGGATGATGGCCGGGATCTTGTCACCTTCGTTTGCCTTATGGAAGTCTAATTTGAAATTGCTATCTGAGACTAATGATGGGGTTATGTGCATATTACTCAGTAGAGCCTATGTTCTAGTGGGGAAATCAGGTGTGGGTATTCTAAATGATGAGTTGAGTTGGAAGAGAATTTCCGAACACAGCATTCAAATATTTCTGCTGTAGATGATTGGACTTCAAATTGATTCGATAAATGAGCAATTGAGGATTTTCTGTTGTTCAGCAAAACTCTTGCAGAGCTGTCAATAATCTCTAAAATCGAACATGCAAGATGTTATATGTTGTTTCATTCTATCAGCAAAACAGCAACTTTGCTTCATTGAGGACCCTTTTGCACTTATCATGAGCAGAAACAAAGAGACATCTGTTGCAATAAGATGTGTCCCTCTGGTACAGCTGAAAGAAGTGATTCCTGTGGGCTACAGCAGCTGAGCATGCTGGTGAGAACCAAGGAAATAAATGTGATTTAATGAATGAAAGCATTGATGTCAGCTTTCATCCAGGAGGAGACCCCAGACACACATTTTTGAACAGGATGATTCCAAGGGACATCACAATGGAAATCACAGAAAGAGTCCTAATCCAATCATAGATAATAGAAAGATATTCTGTTTGTAGGAGGTTCTTTGATAGAGATAGTGAGAGGAAAGAGATTTTTACAGACACTACCACATGATCAGAGTTGCCAAGAGCTGCATAGTACGACATGAGTCAGGGATAAAGGTAAAAAAGACATCTAGAAGAGAAGTGTGTCCATCAGAGTTACTAGGGAAATGTGTGGGGAAGTCCACTACTTACGTGGGAGATTGAGAAGTTCAGGGTTTGGATGCTAAAAAATAAAATAAAATATTTACTAATATAGGAAAAATCTAAAAAGAGGGGATGTTGTGGAGTAAATAGGATACCTCTGATAACACAAATGAGCTTGGCAAGACGTCTTAAATAAAGAACTCAAAGTCAGGCAGTCCACTGTCTTGCTAGTGAATGCCAAGCTCTCTACAGAGATTTGGCTGATATGGATAGACAATACAAAGTTCCTGGTCCCACAGTTGCAAGGGCTGGTAAATTTTAACCTTTGGCCGAAATGTATATGCTCACATTCCCCACACTAAACTTGACCTTGTGTCATATCACATCCCAGTGGGGAGACTGGGTAAATACCAGTCCATTGGAGTAGGTCCAGTGTTCATTATAGCTTACAGTTTGTACTTGACAAAACTTTTTTTTTCTCTGTGTATGACCAACAGTTTTTTTGAATCCACATTCTTTTTTGTTCTTTCAAAGATTACAAAAGTTTTTTTTTAGTATATTTATTTTAGTTTGATTGCATCTGTTGTGATTTTTGTATTTTGCTTTTTTATTTTCAGTTTACATTTTATTTTTATTTTTTTCACACCTTGGCAATAAGCCTTTTTTATTTTATACGTTACACTAATCTTTTTGATTAATATTTTTTCACTTTTTTTTTTTAATTTTGTTGTAATATTTCCTTATTATTTAAAAACTAAGTAAGTTTTTTTTAATTTTATTTCCCAGTTTCATTTTTTATACACTAGAATTATTTGTCAAATCTTTTTATTTTGGCCATTTTGTTTTCTTTATAGGCGAACCTTTTTTTTGCTACACGTGTTTGACTTAATTTCTTTCAGTCTTCCTTGTTAAATATTTTGTATTGATTTTGTTATTTTTGTTTAATTCAAACAACCCCTTTTTGCGTTGTTTGATTGTTTGTGACTCTAAAGTAAATTTATTTCATTTTCACTTGTCAAACCTTTGTTTTTTCTTTTGTCTGCTAGTAAAGCTAGCTTTTTGTCTTTTGTTTTTATTTTTCATTATTACCATACGTTAAACTAATTTCATTTTTTTTCTCCCATTCTTTGTAGGAACAGTTTAATTTGTGTCTAATTTACTTTTTATTGTTTCTCTCTATTTCATATTTTGTTTATTTCATTTCTCAGTTATAGATATTTTAATTTGTTTTGTTGTAAATATTTTTTTACTTTCACCCAAACAAATCAAAGAACAGAAAACACATAACACACTCACACTCTTTTCACCTGAAAAAGAAGAAAAGAATATTGGTTGAAAAAATTTCTAAAACCAAAATTGCCAACAAAAAAAAAAAAAGACTTATTTGGGACAACCTCTAAGGTGAATTCACCTTATAAATGAGGAAAAAACTTAGAACAACATCCTAATAGTTCAGAAGTTGAAAAAAAAAAACAGAAAAAAAAAAAAAAAGAAACCAAAAGTATGGAAGTTGATAATGGTCAAATTAATAAGGATTGCACTAATAAGAACTCAACTCCAAATAAGAAGATTGCTGACAATACGGAGGCTGAGTCTGTTACAGAGTCTGAGAACTGTACTTGAGGCAGTCACCTGTTCTTGTTCGCTTGATGGATCTGATTTACAACAACTGGATGAAGCAGGAGTCTATGTGACATCATTGGAAAGGCGCTAGTAAATTGAAAAAACTAAAAGATAGAAAAACACTAATTTCTGATAGACTGAAGATATACTGATGACCAGACAAGGGAAAATGATAGAAAAGGATATTTGTTTTTTTATTAGAAAAAAAATAGAAGATAATTAAATTTCTCATCCACCGGAGAGGTAAAACAAAGAGACCACCTGGTTTCAGTTAGGACTGGAATTAAGTGATGGGATATTTTTGGGAGGTCCAAAGACCTTCTAGAAAGAAATAGATAATATTTTTATGATCATTCAGTGACACACACACATATATATATATATAATATATATATATATATATATATATATATATATATATATATATATATATATATATATATATATATATATATATCAAAAGAAAAAACTTATGTATTAAGTTTTTTCTTCTTTCTTGATATATATAATATTGCTTTGTATATAAATACATTGAGATCTCTTCATGGATCTATCTTTTTAATATTTTATATTAAAAAGACCTACTTGGATTATCCTTACCACTTATGGATTTGATATTATCATATATATATATATATATATATATATATATATATATATATCCCCTGTGTCTACATGAAAAGCTACATATGATTAAGTTTCCTAAAAATAATGATCTATCAAATTAACAAAATAAACTAACTATAATATGCAGGCATTGTACAATGTTTACGTTAAAATATTGTTAATAAAATTTTTATAAAAAACCCCTATATGTTACAATTATGCATCCATTATTTTATTATATATAATACTACATATAATATTTATTTAATTCCTTGATTTTAATTTTAATATTGCTATGTCCTATGGCCCATTAAATAAGATAAGTATAGTATTTTAGTATGAAAATAATATAATATATAAAATTGATTTAATCATACTAGAAGCCTACTTAAGATAGTTCTAAAGTATAAACAATAATATTTCTAAAAAAATAAAATCCTAAAATTAGCCACATCTCTTTGTAACTAAAATCATATTCTTAACCCGGATGTAATTGGTGACATGTCTAAAAATGACGGTTCATCTAGACAAGTTTGAATAACACACTAACCTACATTGTTATATTTTTTGGCATTAGCTTTGACCTGTCTTTTCAGTGGTCAAAAAAGATATACCCATAAAAATTTTGAAATTTTGTTTCTTCCTCCTTCTTAACTCCAAATAAAATACCATTGTTTTCAAAAGTATAATAATTTTCATCAAAAGTTACCCAACATCATTTGATAATGGAATAGATTTAAGTTCTGAAACATAGAAATTTTTGTGTAGCGATGTAAAATATTTTTAAATAAAAATATATATATAGCCTGGTATGCGATTATGAGCTGAATTTTGTTCAGAAGTTTTCACATGTATTCTTTGTGAATAATATTCACCACTGAATTAAGTGCATTGACAAGGAAGGATATTATGTTGAAAAATAAATATAAATAAGCTACAGACTTAGTGATTTCCTTGCATATATTTGTTTTTATTTTTATTTTTCAGTTTACAATTATTTTTATTTATTGAAAATTGTACCAAATCCAATCAGCTCTTGAGGAAAACCTTGCTCTTCTAAGTACCTTTCATGAATTGCCTTACAGTGTAAGTAATGACTTACAAAATTAATAGCCATGAATGGTGCCTTATGGCTTGAGATCTCTTGAAATATGATCAACATCTAAGAAAAACAAATATAAAAAATAAATCCTTTATTTTTCCAACTCTGTAGCCTCCTGCTGACCTGAGATGTATATCAACAACCCAACACACACAGACACACGCACAAAAGCAGTTAAAAAAGTCAAGAAGAAAAGTAAGTAAATGATAGCGTTAATCTTAATATGTGAACCATTATCTGCTGTTGGCAAGAGCAGAAATACTCAGCTCCTACCAAAAATCAAGTTTCATTTTGCCTCTCTTTTTTTTTTTTTCATATTACTCTTCCTTTTTTCCCTCCTTGTTTGTCTGGTCTGACATCCGAGACTGGGCTTAATAATTTACTACATACAGCCTAGTAAAGAGCATACTGTAATTGGTGCATGTATGGAACTTATTTGATGTCAAGATACTGTTAATAGAGAAAAAAGATGTTTGTTTAAAGGCAGTTTAAAGGCCAGGGTTAGTGAGGGTCTATGTTCTGTGCACATGTGAACATCTTTGTCATGTATGAAATATATTTGTATATGTAAATCTTTGCTTAGAGTCTAAGGTGCAAAAATAATGTCGTTTTCTCACAGAGTAACCTATGTGGAAAACGACATTATTTTTGCACCAACCTAATAACAAAATGTGGGTAGGATAATGGTTATCAATCTAAAAAGTTGAATTTCCATGCTGAATTCAAATTCCATCATCACCTGTTACTTTCATTTTGCATTTATGCCCTTAAAAATCCATGGGTCTTTCTCTTCTCTCCACAACTATGGGCTGACTAGCAGGGTAGGTTCTAGGTTTGAATGGCTGGCTGTCAGCCTAGAACAGGGATTCTCAAACAGGATGAATTCCCCCAGAGTATTTCAGGGTTTCAGGGGGAGGCATCTTCTACTCTTTCTTGTTTTTTTTTATTTACAGAATTTGAAGTGCATCATGGGTGTCGAAAAACTATAGTATTGTTGTAACCTAGGAAAGGTTACTGAATAGAATAATCAAATGAAGGTTGGTAATGAGTGATAATACTTAGGACAAGAACAACACACATAGGATTTGTCAGCGGCACGTAGAAGAAGTAGTCAACTGCTAGAAGTGAGTCAAGTGAATTCCACAATGTCTCCAACTGCAGACCAACATACAGTATTTACTACTGTATTTATGTGAATGGGAACATACCCATTATCGTCTGAAGGTATGCTACAACAAGTATGATTCAATATGAATTCACCCTGACTTTTTATTGAATATTTTGTTTATTGAATTACAATACCCTGACATTCTATTGAAATTTTTGTTTACTGATGTGTGCTTTAGACTTTATTTGTTTAATAATTAGTTATGAATTAAAACAAATTACTGTACATGTATTCAAGTTTAAAAATCTGTCAAGATTTTCTAATGCTATTTATTTTGCAAAACTCCTCTATAAAAATAATCCATGTAATATATGTATGTACAAATATGGAAAAGAATGAATGTTTTCAATAATATACGCATATTATTTGAAATGAGCCTTTTGAGTTGGACAATCTTAGAAAGGGGTGAATGAAATTCTGACTTATGATGAAAAGTGAGCATTGAGCAAAAGGGTTGACAATGACTGCACTAAGGGGTTACTGAATGTAAAGGAATATGAAAAGGAAAAGATTATTAAGGAGAGAGGACAATAAAAGAACAGGTAGAAAAAAGAAGATAACAATTGACATTACATTTAAATTTTTGAAGATCAAATTTGACTGGAAAACATAGAAGATGGAGGAGAGTTCCACTATTGAGAAGTGTAAAAGAAAAAACTATTAGCATAGAATTTACAGTTACATCTTATCACTTCAACTGTAAAATGATGAGATATTGCCACCAATCTAGTACTGCACTTAAATTTGTAAAGTCTTGTTACCAGGGAGGAAAGCTCATCAGAACAATAACCATGAAAATATTTATAGAAAAGGCATAAAGAATCTTTGTTATGGTGGTAGTAAAGTGACTGAAGTTGAGATGCCAAGTCAAGGCCAAATCCAAGAAGTCATTCACAGATAAAGAAAAGGAAATGGTGGAGAGTCATGATCCTGAAAAGATATTGCATTTAAAAAAATGTACCAAAATGTATGTTGATATACATCGAGAGTGAGTTACTATAAATTCTTTGGAAGTATATAAGTATATATAAATATACCGTTTCTACCTATTTAGTATGCATGCATAGCTATTATAAAGCCAAGCATTAGGTAATCAATTATTTGCATTATTAATATTATATTTGCTCAAACGCTAAAAGTAATATGGTAATATTGTCATCTGCTTATTTCTTTTATGTATTATATTTTTAATTGGTATGTAGCCATGTAGTTAGAATATTAGTATCCTGATCATGAGGTCTGGGTTTGAATCTCTTCATGGTTGAATTGTCAAGGAGGTGATTTCTTGAGAACAGTGTGCAGGACTGTTGGAAAGCACCTGACCACAGTTTGATTCAAGCCTTGAGAGTGAAATTGAGTAGACAAAACTGTTTAGATGTAGACAATTGCAAAAAGTCATCATGACAGAGAATTTGAGTGTACTGGCCTTGTTCAAAACTATCATGCCAGATTATGCTCTCTCTCCCAGAAACTGCAACTAAGGTCTGCTTAGCAAACTTGCAGTAGATATAAACCACAGTTTGGTGCTGTGGGTATTGTAGAAACAGGAATGTGCTTGAGCAACAAGGATTAGTAAGCCATCAGACAAGTATATTCAGAAACGAACAGCCAGTCATTATTATTATCTTGCTTTACATATAATCATTTTTTTTATATTTGTTTAATAAATCCTACTTGTGATATCATGAGTTACATAGCTAGGAAATAAATAAAACAAAAGAGTCAAAACAATGAATAAAATATAATTATCTATATATAGACTCAATTTATGATGAAGGAGGTGCTAAGTTGGCACTTTTATTAGTGGATGAAATTTCAAGAAAGCAGCATTAACTAAGTTTTTGTTTTTTCCAACTTATGTCCTTACAATGAGATAAAGATTTTGAAGTCACTTCTTCATGAGGCTATTGATAATAACATTGTTGGAAAAGTAAGAACAGGATACTGTTTGAATAAAATAAAAGGTTCTGTTCAAGATACCTTGAAGGTTACCAGATGCTACATACTCCTGAAGAAGGCTGGAGATTTTCCTGGCTGAAACATAGTATTAGAAACAACAAAAAATAATATTATATCAAAATGTCTGTTTAGAACCAACCCAGTTATTTTTAAATGGCCATTATATAATTTGGCAACCAATCAGAGGGGACCTCATTGTGCATTTAAGAATACAATTGTGAGAACTTGTGTTTCATATGAACATTGTAGACACAATGACAGAGGTTCTTCACGTTTCATCCATTTTTTTTCAAAGTATCACATCACTCATATTGACCAGTTTCCCTATATTCCATATTAGGTTCTCATTGATTTCTATTTTTTCCAAGATTAAAGGTTTCATTGAAATCTCATGGATGAAATTAAAGAAAACATAATAAGGCACCTGATAACACTCAAAGTAAAATTTTACAGTCTAGAAGAGATACTGGGGTAGGTGCACAAGATTAAGACGAACATGATGGGGCAGCACATGTTGATCCCTTTAAGAGGACTTTGCAGACTGATTTAAAAAGTGGAAGGGACACTTGGATAGGCGTGTGAGATTAATGAGAACATGATGAATCAGCTGATGGTGATCCCCATAAGAGGACTTTGCAGATTGCTTTGAAAAATGAATAGGGAATTGGGATAACTGTATGAGAATATGATGAGGCAGTTCTTGGCAATCCTGAAACAAAACCTTACAGACAGTTTTAAAAAGTGGAAACAATATTGGGACAAGTGTATATGGTCACAAACATTATACATTTAAGGAAACTAAGATACCATTGGACTAGGTAGGCTATTTTGTCAATATTAAATGGCTGGATACTTGTATAACAAACATGTTAACTGGGGCAGGAAATGGCTAGTAAACTTTAATACCTCCAAAATGAAACTGCTCCCATTTAGCCACCATAGAGAATCCTCCCTGCCTCCTATTAGCATGGCTGATGTTCAGCTTCATGAGAGCATCTCTCTGTGCCCACTTGGTCTCATGTTTTCCACTGACCTAAGGTGGAACAACTACATTGAACCAATAGTTGGTTCTCTGTATTGCGCCAGAAGATTTTTCTCACCTGAGTCCATCCTTCAAATCTACGAATCTACCATTTGTACTTACATTGAATACCATTGTCATTTATGGTCTGGTGCCCCTGCTGTTCATCTTGAGGTCCTCGACAAAATCCAGAGACAGATATGCAATGTGATAGGTCCTGATCTGGCATCTCATCTACAGTCATTTTATCACAGACATAATATGGCTTCCCTTAGTCTTTTCTATAAATATTTTCATGGCAACTGCTCAGGCAAACTACTTTCACTGGTACCCCAACTGCATGAATTTAAGCATGCTGCTAGGTTGTTATCTCTGTCCCACCCTTTCACTGTCGAAACAGTTAAATGTGACCACCTCTTCTACTCCAAAAAGCTTCTTCTCTCACACTTCCCAACAGTGGAATTCCCTTCCTCTTACTTGCTTCCCTGATAGCTATAATCTTCAAATATTCAAATGTAATGTCAATCAACATCTTCTGATACCTTGATCCTGATCCCTGTCCTTCTCTTTATCCTGTTCTCAAACACCCCTCTTTACTTTTACTTTCACTCTCTGTTACCCCTTGTGTGTGAGTGGCACTCCTGCCTTGCTTGGGATAAAATGCATAAAAAAAAAAACAAGGTGCCATATGATCCAAATAATTTGTTGAATAATAATACTTTCAAAGAAGCTACCTGTGAAAGGAGGAAAAGGAGAGAGAAGAAAGTTAGAAAGAGAATGATAAAAAAATAAAGAAAAAAATAAATAAACAACTTGTATTTCTGTGACTATATGAAGGTGCATATATTTGTGTTCATGTATTGTTAATAATTTTTAAAATATTAGCAACTTTTGCGATAGCAACTTTTAAGACATTAACAATTTTTTAAAATATTAGCATTTTTTGAGATGTTAGTAACTTTTGAGCTCTTTGTGTATATTATTTTTGATAAAATTGCAGATTTGCAAAAATTACTTTTCCTAATTTTAGGCATTTTTTTCTCAACCAATTTTACACAAACAATATTCATCAAAACTGGGGCTGAAACCTCTAACATGTTAGCATACAGTCTCAAGATTTAACATGACCTAAATAATCAACATAACTTTATGGTTGACATTTTTGTATATGAGTATTTCTAATTGATAAAGGAATAAAAGACAGCTTGAAAGAAAGGATTTTAGCTTAGAATTCTTCTGGGTGGATTTGTCATGAGATCTGATCTAACTCTTGAAAAAGTATCATACAAGCTCCTTGCTCCGCCCAAAACATCCACCCTCAAGCACAAGGCATGATCACTGCAACACAGAGACAGCATATATATGTATATATATTTTTCTGATATGGAGAACACAAGTTTTGCTTTCTTATGAAAGCATTGCCATAATGATAAGAAACTTATATCCTTATTGAGTTAAACACATGTGATGCACAGACTGATATTAAACAAAGCAGCTTTGTGGGTGGGCCTTAGTGTTTGACTAATTGTCTATAAATGCTGACCAAGGAGAAGAAATCATTTCCTGTAATGTTCAAGTGAAAACAACTGCCTCGATTAGAGTTTCAAGGATTCTATACACTGTCTGTCTGCTAACAGCAGCCCTCTTATCACTAAACCAAACTCTCCTTAATCATCTTACTGTGGCCCATGTTCTTTGTAAGAAAAGCGCTTATGGTGCCTCCTGTAGGTTGATTTGACTAACAACTGATTTACCATACTAAGTACTTGTAGGTAGAAAATTAAAAATTTATTTTTTTTAGTTGTGTTGGTTTGTTAATAAAGTATCAGGGGAGGAGATGATAAAGACTAGTTAACTTTTGTTAATTGAATGATACATTTTTTTTAGATAATAATAGTTTAGTGATACAAGTCTTACTAATTAACCCATAGCTGTGGGAGAAGAAGAGGTTTCATACCTTTCCCAAGGGTATTTGTGCATAAGTGTCTATAACAAACCCTACTGGAATTGGAACTTGGATCTCGGATTAAAAATTCCATTATACATTACACCACCCACAATTCCAAGCTTACAGCACCACATATTTTCAAGTGGTCACCCATTTAGGTACTGACTAGGCTTGACATTGCTTAAGTTTGGTGATTGTACAGGGACTGGTGTTTCAACAAGATGTGACTCTAAGCTGTTTACTTCTGTGATTTAAAAAAATAAATGGCTGACAAAGCATCACAAGTATAAAATAATCCTTATATTTTTGCTATATTTCCTGACTACAAACAATTTCCTTTCTGATTTTCATAGACTAAAATTAATTTCCGTACTTTCTACAGTCAATATAATTTGTTAAATAACAGTTTAGCAGACTATTATTTTTTAGAGAAGTGTATCTCTGTTCAGAATATGTGGGGTTGACCTTTGAGGTCAGAAACAAGACAAAATAAAGGAAGTCGATTTTGATTGGCTGAACAAGTGTGGAAATGATAGAGATATAGAAAGGGATTTGAGGAGTCGAGTCTTCCCATTGGGGTGGGAGAGCAACCCTACTGGATAGTTAGAGATGTATACATTGACATAAATAAAATAGTTATGTTTAAATTTCCCTTTGTTGAAGTTCTTTTATCTCCAAACCAAAACCGAATAGCGATCACTGAATGTGGAAGGAGAAGGGAACGTTATGATTGAATTGATCAAGAGCTCCCCAGAACAAGGGGGCTATACAACAAATTATTCTGATGACTTGACTGCATGAATTTAAGTATACTACTAGATTGGCAACTAGGTCTCACTGTTTTATTGTTGAACTAGCCATGTGCAACCATCGGTTGTATTCTAACAGTTTCTTTTACCACACTTCTCACCTGTGGAACTCCCTTCTGATTTCTTGCTTCTCTGCCACCTACAATCTTCAAACATTTAAATACTATGTCAATCGCCATCTTCTGTTTTCCTGAATCCTGTCCCTTTATTGTCCTTTTTTTCACTTCTCCTCACTAAAGTCTTCTCACTCCCAGTAATGCTCTGCGACCAAGTGGCATTGTTGTCTTGCTTGGGGTAAAATGATTAAAAGGAAAAAAAAAAAGATCAAACTTAACTTTGTACGCGACTAAAAAAATAAAAGATTACCAGATGCAGCATATACATTTAACTGTTATTCATTTTATCATAAAATAAAATGTTTTAGGTTTTAGTTAATGAAAGTTTACAGGTTGATTGTTATATTCACTCTTTGTTTTAACCATAGCTAGCCCTTAATTTCTTCTCAGTTGAGGTGCATAACTTCTTCCCAACCTCTTCACTCAACTTGTATCACAATGTCATGAGGGCTGACACACTTGAGTATGAGATATGTGAAACATCACTCTCCAATATGGGCCATATCACAAAGTCCATAGTAATAATGTCAGGGCTTGATAGAGGCCAAATTGACTTGTCAAAAAATCCACTGAAATGTCTCTTACACCAGTTCAGAGAGGCTTGTTTTTGTTTCCGCTTTAAAATTTGTCTGAAATGTGACATGGCATTGTCACTGAACAGGTTTACAATACAGCCTGCAACAGTTTTGTTAGGGTGATATTTTTCAACAAAACTTTGTGCACTGCTCCATTTTGAATAAATTTTCTTAACCACTGAAAAAAATCACATTCTCCCCTCACTCCTCTTCCTCCTCCTCAGAAACTATTTCCTCAGCTGCTGTTTGTTGCTGATCCAGCTGAAGGTCTTGGTGTTCTTCAGTGATCAGTCCTTCTATGTGGTCCTCCACCAACTCATCCGCATCCTGCCCACTCACTGACCCCTTAAAGATACACTTGGAACTTTCTTTGTTCCAATGGTGGCTTATATAACACTAAAACTAGATTTTTAAAAAAATCACTAAAAACTATTTAAAAATACATCTTCAGACTAATGCTAGGGAGATGCAACAAAGGCAGATGAAGTCATGCACAGTCATGATGCTTTGAGGGGGGGGGCTTAGCTTGGGGAGGTCAAGTGACAGCAAGCAAATAAGAATGTACAGGTTTGTAGCGGACAAATTTCTTTGCCCAATATCCAAGGCAAGGTGCAGTTTCTGAGATATATCTTCTCCTAAAAGTGTATGATATCCAAATTGTACAATAATGGAGGTGCCCAATAACCAAGGTACCATATATAGTGTTTAAAACCAGCTTTATTTATATGAAAAGAGTACTTGAGATCAGAGATAGATATAGACATTGTGGAAATGCACATTGATGTCAGATTGATCAAAAGATTGTATTTAGGTGGGAAACTGTTAGTGTTGATTTCTATGTTGTATATTTCTCTCTCTCTCTCTCTCTATATATATATATATATCTATCTATATATATCTATCTATCTATCTATCTATATATATATATATATATATATATATATATATATATGTATATCTATCTATATATATATATCTATACATATCTAATATCTATCTATCAAACTATTGATCTCAAGTCAAAGTGCTGGCTGGTGAAAGCTGATAGTAACCATAATTTTTCTCCAGGCACCATTGATAATAAGTTTCTTCATAGTTCAAGATTGGCAAGAAGCATTTGCAGAGACCGTATGTAAATTAATTTACCTTGTACCATCTTGTTGTAGATTCTTTGAATTTTATTTGTTATTTTTTGTTTTGTTTTGTCTTGCATTTAAACTTTAATTTGTTTCATTAAACTCTCTCTCACTCTCTCCCCCCTCTCCCTCCCCCTAGCTCTCACGTCTCTCTCTCTCTCTCTCTCTCTCTCTCTCTCTCTATATATATATATATATATATATATATATATATATATTTTTGTGTATTTAGGCAGCAATCCTTCTTTCATGCACATTTCATTGAATATGACAAACAAGGTGTTTTTATTTAGTTTTTTATACAATTTCTCATGTGATCTAATCATTTTTTCTTTTCAGATGATAAATTATATGAAAACTGTCCAAATGTTCTTTTTATCCAAGAACTTTCAACTATACATCTAGCCATTTTCAAGAATGAAATATTTTAACTGTTAAATAAGAAATAGTTTGTTGCATGTATGTATTTATATAATGTTTTCATTTTTCGAAACACGATCAAGATATCGTGTCCATGTTCATAGATGATATTATTAAGTGTTGGTTTTTTGCTTTTATTAATAAGGGTTCCATTATTTTTAGCCTTTTTTTTGCATGTAGATGCTATTATAGTTGTGTTGTCAACAAGTATGTTATGAATAGTGTCCAGTAGTTCTCCATTAATATTTAAATAAAATCGGTGTAGAGTGAGTCTGCGTGTCAAACATGTTGTAGTGTGGCCTATATAATTATTTATGAATATTGATTGATCAACAATACAATTTCTTAATGGGCATTTAAATTTGTAAATAATATTTGCCCTATATATATATATATATATATATATATATATATATATATATATATATATATATATATATACAACTATAGATAACTATACTCGTTTTGAAAAACCCTTGAATTTTTGATTTGCCAATAATCAAATCAGTATCAAGGGACAAAAAGGTTTTAAAAAAATTAAGAGCTAGAAACATGAAAGTCTGTCAAAAAAAATTGCACAGATACAGGTTTGAAGCCCAAAGAAAAAAACCCGATATGAGTAAACAACTAACTAATAAATAAAAAATGACGATCCGTTTAGGTGAAACCTGGGTAGGTTTGTCTGGCTTACTAGGTTTATCTATCTATATATATCTATCTATATATATATATATATATATATGGATACTATTATATATATATATATATATATATATATATATATATATATATATATATATATATGGATACTATTTGTAATTTTTGCATTTGTACATAGATGACTTGTTATTTTTGGTGACTGGAAAATGACTACCAATTCCTTGGAAGAAGGCAAAAAAATAAAAAATGGCAAAGAAAAAACAAGAGATAGACCAACTCCCTTCCTCTTCCCCCTGTTATCACCAATAGATAGAGAGCAATTTCAACCCCTTCACAGACACACACACACACACACACCTCTCGCTCACACATCCCATTTCAAGTCAAAATGCTGGCCAAGGAAAACTGATAGCAGCCATAATTTTTCTCCCGAAACTATTGAAAAAATAGTTCAAGAGCAGAAGGAAGCATTTGTAGAACCCATATATGAATTACCTTGCCTTGTGCCATGTTGTTATTGTAGATATTTAAATGTTTGTGTCATTCTTTGAAATATTTTATTAATATTTTTCATTGCTTCAGACTGTGATGTTTTCAGCTATCCATTGTTTCGTCATGTGTATTTTGTTCTCCCGATTGCTATTAATTATTGAAACATCTTACTTCAGCCCCTCCACACAACTAGTTTCATTTTGAATGTGTTTACATTAGCGAGTTGCTTATCAATGTTGAAAAATTGATGCAACAATAGTACATTAAGTCTTACCCCACCATTTTTTTAGTTGGTAGTAGACATCAGATGTCATAATTTAATATGAATTCTTTTGTATTTCACATGCTTTCCCCCCACCCCTGCAAGTTAATAGAAGTAGATAGGCTCACTTATCATCTGGCCTGCACTGCTTCGATGTTTATTGAGCAGGAGTAGGGGTTTCTCCCTTGTTCCCTGAACAGAACATGGTTTACCAGTCCTCTGTCTTTCTTCTACCAGGACCAAATTGATTTAACTGCCATTATTTTTGGTAATCAGACTACCCAAAAGCTGTGACTTTCCATTATGAGTGTACCAGATTCGCAGTTTACTGCCTGGTGCTTCCAACTGTTCATTCTTTGGCAGCACTTAGAGAAGTTTCTCCAATCAACAGCTGCATAATACCATAGTGTCATGTCACACATGGGTAGGTGTCCCTGCATGTATTTCTGGTGGGTAACCCAGAGGCCATATTGTGCTCTGCTCTCAGCCACGCACTGGCTGGTTCATATTGCCATTGATGACAGTGACAATTATGGTGGTCTTTTGCTTCTCTCCTCAAAACATATCTCAGGGAAATTACAACAAAAAGAAATAAAACTAAACCAGTTAACAAAAAAAAAACAAAAAACACCTCCTGCCTCAACCTTTCTTTCTCCAATATTTGTGGATCTGTTCCAACTCCTGCAGTGTAGAATCTTTTCTCTTGCAACCAATGAATTCTTGGTTCCAGGGTATCTTCCTCTTTGTTGAAAAGTTTCCAGAATTCACATTCATGGTCTTGGTGTTTACATCCAGGTTAATCTTTCATATTGCCACGGAACTTTATCTTGAGGCCTACAACTACTCTTTCATGTGCTTCCGTCTTTTGCTACTAAACTCTGTCAGCTATCTCTTTTTCTTTTATTACTCCCCCTCTTCCCAAGACTGCCAGTATATTAGACAACATGTCACTGAAACATTACAAAGTTACTGATGTTGCTGATACGCAGACATTAAATTTTTCCATTGCCCAATCCCTGACGCAAATTGTGGGCTTTCCTACTCATTTCCCTAGCCAAACCTAGCAACAGTCTTTTTTACTGCATCTATATCTTACCTTCTCTCCTTACTCTTGCCAAGCTTCACCATACTGCTCTCTTGGTAACTTAGACCATTCTGTGGTATCTATTGACATCACCTTCCAATAATCTGTTAGAAAGGAACCACCTATACACAAGACTGATTTTGGTTACTAACATGCTGATTGGAACTTATTCTAGGATTTTCTTTGTGACATCCCTTGGACTGAGATCTTCAACCTCCCAACTGAAAATTGTGCCACTGAGATTTCTTCCTTGGTCAAAGACGGCATGGACACTTTCATCTCTTTTCAGAAATATCAGGTGAAGTCGCAATCCTCTCTGTGGTTCACACTAGCTTGCTTATCCTTCATAGCACACAGAGACCACTATTTTCAGCTATAACAGGAGCCTATTTGCTCGAAGGAACTAATTCTCTGTTTTCTGAGAGGATGAGGCACCTCTAAAAACTTTGGCTCTTGTAATTGCTGGCAGCTCTGTAATAGGGTACTAAATAAGTGCAAGGTCACTATTACCCACCTCTTCAATTGATTTGAAGTGTTATCATCTTCTGATAAAGCTGAATGCTTTGCCTGTAAATTCTACTCAAACTCTCTTAACTCATCTGGATTATCCCTGCCTAACTTCCCACTTAAAACTGATTCTCTGTTGAGTGCTATGCATATAACCCCTTCCATGGTCTCTGCTATCATCTCTAACCTGCATCCCCACAAAGCACATGAACTCAATGGTATCCCTGTAATAGATACTAAGGAGTGTGCTCCCGAACTGGCTCCTGTTCTCTAAACTGTATAATAAATGCCTTGCTGCCTCCTGCTTTCCTGTCTGCTGGAAGTCATTGTCAGTTGTTCCAGTTTTTAAAAACTCTGGTGTACCATGCAACCCATCTATTGGCCCATTAGCCTTCTACATCTTTTGGGGGAACTCCTAAAGGCCTTAATCAATGTTGAATTGGTTCATCATCTCTCATCACAGGGCTAATCTAAGACAAGCAAAATGTTTTTCATTTCTCCAGGTCAATTGTTGATGTACTAACAATAATTGCAGAATGAATCTATCATGCTCTAGATAAAAACAGTAAACAGCTTTGGACATCTCGAGAACTTTTGACAGGGTCTGGCATTCAGGTCTTCTCCACAAGCTGAAAAGTTATTGGGCACATTTTTAAGCTGATCCAGTTATTCCTATCAAATCATAAAATGAAAGTTGTCCTGAATGGCTACTTGTCTACATTGTTTGGTATGAATGTGGGCATCCCCCAGGGCACCATCCTTGGTCTTACACTGTTTTTAATCTTCATTAATGACCTTCCCAATGACATCAGCACTCAACTTGTCATCAACACTGACGACTACCATTTCCTCCTGTATAAATACTAAAACTGATCAGTCATAATGAAAGTAAATCATGCCTTCTTGCACTCACATTCTGTGCTGATATGAAGTGGAAAGACTATATTAAATCCATTGCTAGGTCAGCTGCTAAGAAAGTTGGTTCACTATGTCGAACAAGACAATTTTTCTCTCCTGAATCTATCTTACATATCTATAAATCTACCATTCTTCCATGCTTAGAATAGTGCTGACATATTTAGTCTTGTGCTCCTGCTATTTACCTGGACATCCTTGATAAAATCCAAAGAAGAATCAGCAATGTTGCTTGGCTTCAGTCACATGCCCACTGTTGTAAAGTTGCCTCTCTGTGCCATTTTTGTAAATACCCTCATAGTAACTGTTCAGATGAGCTCTTTCCTATGTTACCTAGACTGTGTGAATTTGAATGCAGTACTAGACTGGCAGTGAGATCACATCAATTTAGAGTTGACCTAGGTAGATGTAGCCATAACTTTTATGCTAACAGTTTCTATTCTCGCACCTCTAACTTGTGGAACTCCCTTCTAACTCCATGCTTTCCAGACAACTTTAATCTGCAAAAATGCAAATGCAAATGCAATGTTGATTGCTATCTACTGTCCTCTAAATTGCTCTTTTCTCCTCATTACTAATGTTTCTGTTCCTAATTCCTTCACACCCAGTAACCCCTTGCATGTTAGTAGCTGTACTGCCTTGATTGAAGCAACACTGATTATATATATATGTGTGTGTGTGTGTGTGTATTTATATATATATATATATTTATATATATATATATATATGTGTGTGTGTGTGTGTGTATTTATATATATGTGTGTGTGTCTGTGTGTGTATTTATCTATGTATGTGTGTGTATTCATATATATATATATATATATATATATATATATATATATCATAATGCTTTCACCACCATGTTTAATGGTTGGCACCATATTTGTCTCTTCAAAAGCCGTATTAGGAGCTCACCTGATATACCACCTATTGTTTCTCCTAAAAAGCTGTACTTTGGTCTCATCCGACCATAAAACCTTTTGCAAGAATGTTTCTAACTTATTAATATAAGCTTTGGCATAGTTCAGGTGAGCATACTTGTGTTATTTCATAAGCAGTGGCTTTTTCTATGCATTCTGCCATGAAGATCGGCATTGTTCAGATTTTGTTGCACTGTAGATGTATACACACTGATTCCAACATTGGCCAGTCAGCATTGGAGACTGAAAAGCTCATAGTAGGATTTCTACTTGCTCTTGCTGTTATTTTTCATGGATTCGTGGACAGCCACTTCTTGATTGTGATGCTGTCATAACAAAGGCCTTTAATTCATAATTAATTTGTTGTACAGTGGAGAAGTGCACACCAAATCATTTTGATATCTTTTTGAAGCCTTCTCCATCATTATAGGTTTCAACTATGCAATTTTTTAAAGCTTCAGGAAGTTCTTTTGATCTTTGCATATATATTTTTTTAAATTTAGTCTCTAACTGCACACTTATGTATGCACAATAACTTATATTCCTTGACTGCAGTATACACTGCATATCAAAAAATGAACATCTGTCATTTTTAGTTTTACATGTACACAAAAAATTATTTGCACTGGCAACCATGTAAAACAAAAATACAAAGTGTATATGTAAGGTTCAATTTCTTTTGTACATTTTAATTTTAAATTTTTAATTAATATTTTTATTCCAGCTCGATAAATATCTTTGAAAGAGGTTGTAATTTATTTGGTAAAGGATATTCTTAATGAATATATAATTTAATTAGAATTTATGATTATCTGGAAAAAAGATACAATCATTTTAAATATAATCTTAAGGGTTCACTTACTTTTGCAAAGCACTGTATACACACACACACACAAGCACACACACATATAAATATATATATATATATATATATATATATATATATATATATATATATATATAAACATATATATATATATATATATATATATATATAAACATATATATATATATATATATATATATATGTATGTATAAGGGAGAAATTATAGAAATTCTTCTGGTCCAGGAAGTATTTGAATTATTATCACACAAAAAAGACAATGGTTAAACATATGAAAACCTAAAGAAAAAATTAATTCCTTAATTAAATTAATTCCTTTACGTAATTATGTGGAAACAACGATTCTTCCCCTGCTGATAGTCTCAAGATCTGAAACCAATGTAGTAAAAAAATATGGAAAAGTAAGTATAATATATAAAATATCCACATTATAATCAAAAACGTTTGTGACTTCTGTTTTCTCTTTAATATATATATATATATGAAAATTTCTCCAATTTAACCAGTAGAGAAGACAATATTTATGAATAAAAATGACAATAGGAAAACTAGTAATTGCTGACACATTTCGTCCAATGTGGACTTTATCAAAGCAAAATACGAAAATGAAATTAATTGAAAGGAGCTAATAACAACAAAAACAGAATGTTCCTTGCAACTGGAATATGAAAAATAGCGTTTCTCAACATTCCAGTTGCTAGGAACATTCTGTTTTTGTTTTTATTAGTTACTTTGTTCAATTAATTTCATTTTCGTATTTTGCTTTGATAAAGTCCACAATGTTCCTTGCAACTGGAATATGAAAAATAGCGTTTCTCAACATTCCAGTTGCTAGGAACATCCTGTTTTTGTTTTTATTAGTTACTTTGTTCAATTAATTTCATTTTCGTATTTTGCTTTGATAAAGTCCACATTGGACGAAATGTGTCAGCAATTACCAGTTTTCCTATTGTCATTTTTCTTCATATATATATATATATATATATATATATATATATATATGTATGAATTAAAGTTATTATGAACAAATGATTTTCAAGAGAATAATATTATTATTATTATTATTATTATTATTATTGTAAATCAGTTATGGGCACATGGCCAAGTGGTTAGAACATTCACTTTCCAACCATGAAACACACATTTGAATCTCACCATTGTCAGTTTGTCTGGCAGGTAACTTCTTGACATTATTGACCTAGGGAGGTGATCCCAGTGTGCAGCATCTCACGAATTGACCCAAGCCTAGCGAGTAAAATTGGGTAGATAAAACTATTTGGGAGCCATTGATGGTTGTGCTAGCATGAGGTCAAAAGTCATTGTACCTGAGGGTTTAAGCATACTGGCATTGTTCAGACTGTTGATCCTGCCAGATAATGTGCTCTCTTGAAGAAACTATGCAACTTTTTAAAGCTTCAGGAAGTTCTTTTGATCTTTGCCACTGCTGACTATTGAGCAAACACAAATGTGCCTGAGCAGGCGTCTGCAACAGGACCCTGCTGACTATTGAGCAAACACAAATGTGCCTGAGCAGGCGTCTGCAACAGGGATTAGCTAGCCACCACAATAGACAGGTATACACAAATAAGAGTGGCCAGCCATTATTGCTATTGTATATTGTAAATCAAATATAGTCGGAAACATTATTTTATAGAAAATAGGCATGTATATTTTAAAATATATTAGGTTGGTGCAAAAATAATGACGTAATAATGTCGTTTTTTGATGTATAACGTCAAAAAACGACATTATTACGTCATTATTTTTGCACCAACCTGATACTTAAAAGCTTAAAAGACAGGAAAAAAGCAAGGAAATAAATTCTCAAGTACTCAATGGGGAATGTTAAGTGTTGTTCTGATGTCTATATTTCAACAACTAAAATACAATGTCAAATGTCATGAAAATGTTTGATAAGATCTAATTGTTAGGTTGCTGCAAAAATAATGTCGTTTTCTCACATAGTAACATATGTGAAAAAACGACATTATTTTTGCAGCTTTTTTTTCATCAAATGGTTATGGGGGTCCATCAAAAAAAATTAAAAGTTAAAGTGATCCATGAGTAGAAAAAGGTTGAGAAAGCTTATGACTACAATGAATAAAGAAAATAAAAGTAAACTAGTTTGTAAAAAAAAAAACAAAAAAAAAACTCCTTAGCCTCTCTATCTTTCTTTCTTTAACATTCATGTTAGCCATACCAATTTCTGCAGTGAAAATCTTTTCTCTTGGAACATTTTTCTTGATGTGCTTTGTAAAACTAACTTAAACTCTCACACAGAATTCTCTGTTCCTATCTACCTCTCGATTGAAAAGATTCTAGTATCTACATCCATGGTTTCAGTGTCTATGTTCTTTAATCTCCTGTTCTTCTGATATTCACTATTAAACTCAATTTTCTCTATTCATCATTCCCTTTCTCAGAACTGTTGCTTGGTAGATAGAATATCTGGCAGTATATATAAGGGTTTTTCTCTATAATCATCTGCAAATATTTTTGTCATTGGTAACTTCAATTCACATCATATCAGATGGCTTCATCCTTCTAATGTCAATTTGTGAAGATTTTAGGTGGCAGAGATGCAAGAAACTGGAAGATAGTTCCACAAGCTAGAAGTGCAAAAAAGAAACTATTAGAAGATGACTTAGGGTTATATCTAGCTATTTCAAAAGTAAAATAATGATAGCTAGTTGCCAATCTAGAAGAACGCTTAAATTTGCGTGGAGGAGGCACCAAGGAGGAGAACACATTAGAAAAAAAAAATGACAATCTCCTTTGACATTATGCTAGCAGAGTTATTGATGGTTTCGGAAAAGTTCTATCTACCCAATTTCACTCATAAGGCTTGGGTCAACCTGTGGTATACTTTACAAACATTTTCCAAAGATACTGCATGCTGGGATTAACTCCTCAGAGCATTAAAATCAAGGATGCAACTTCATGACAAATCAAACATGCTAAGACTTGAACACAGTTCTCATGGTCAGAAAGTGAACATTCCAATCAATTAGACATGAGTGTATATATATATATATATATATATATATATATATATAAACACTCAGAGAATATACTCAGCACCTGAAGATTGCAAGACTGCATGAAACTCTGAGTCATGTTATCGATATTAGATATTATTTATATTCACTAATATGTACCTATAGCTTTGTTACATAACATTGACCACCGTATAACACCTGAGGAAGAAATATATTTATATGTACATACAAGTATATATATATATATATATATATATATATATATATATATATATATACACAGATGGATTGTTTTGCTGTATCACAGCTCATTAGTGTGGCTAGACATCCAATTACTTCAAGCTGGACCAATTTGGCATCAGTCAAACTGTCTATCCCTAAGCTATCTACACACAACAGAAAAAGGCAATCTTTTAATGTATTATTTACATGATGTATATAAATGCTAGACCTGCAGCCAGAGTCTCAATACTTATGAAAACCTATATGTTAAGCAAGAGCAGCAGCTGTTAAAAATTCCCTTTCTCCATAGTGCTCAATCAGTACAGTAAGGTTAACTCATTACAAGACCTGGGGGCTACTCAAGGTAGAGGGTTATGTTAGGAGACAATTTATGCAGATAGGAGTGGAAGACAATGATTAATCATTAGCCTTGAACTAAAATTTTAGTGATTAAGGAAACATGCTCTTGGGAGTCAGTTCTACAGAGCAGTGGTTCACGAGAAGAAGATGGAGTGAATGTAGGTGGTTTACCACTATATAAGTGGCATGGCAGATCCGTGTAACTAATTATATATTATACTAAATTTAACATAAACTTAATCATATGCAATAACTGTTTCTGCCAACTAGAGTTTTGGAAAAAGCAACATAGTAAAGAGTGTTTCATTATGATGGATTATATTTCATTAAGATGGATCAAAGTCAGCAGTGTTATTGGTGACAATTTATTTATTTCTCTATTGGATTATGTTATTTAAGTCATGACAATTATGTGTGAAAAATAATATTGCCCAAATGTCTGCCAAATTTGAAAGGAAAAGAAAAATCCTTAGACACTTAAACTTAATTCACATTTAAAATTGATTCATGTTATTGGAACACTCTTTATATCAGTTTAAATGTCCTTAATCAACAAACTTGACTAGAATTAGAACTTGACTCTCCAATTTTAGTGCCTAAGGATTATATTGTAAACAAATATATTATAAATAAATGTATAATAGTTATTGATATTTAATTTTTAATTTCAGATATATATAAAGATTAATATGGGTTGTCAAATATGCATATCATGAAAATCAAGACCTATTGCCTTTTAAGATTGGTGCAACCTACATAATTTACATTTAGACTAATGTCCTCAAGTTTGTTTTTATTATATTATGGCTGTTATGTTCTCCAGCCTTCTTCACCCGTTTTTTGGTCCTGGTAACCTTCAAGGAATTTAATGAATGGAGATAGATTGTTTTTGTTTCACTGTTTATGATTTTATAATCAGTCAGTTAGTTAAGTTCCATACATGATACGCACTTGGCGATCATGGCTCATTTGATTCATGACAGAAGATATTCTTGTAGTAGTTTACTGTTTCTTTCTGTGGTTGCCAACCCAGGCTATAGAACCCAGTGTGTCCTGCTATTCAACCCATAGATGGAGGGAGAAGGGATGGATTCATACCTTTCTAAAGGGTTTTTGGTGTAAGTGAATGTAACGAACCCAGCTGGGATTTGAACTCGGTTCCCTGAATTCTCATTCTGAAGGCATTATCCATTACACAACACCACAAATCCTCTTTTTTTTTTGGTGTGGGGGGGGGGTACTGCTCTGTTATTTCTTGCTTTGTTTCCACTGGGTCGAAGATTGTACTACCCAGTTCTGAGATTGAACTCACAATTAAACAAATGCTTAAACTTGCTATTTTGCACCCTAATCTTTGTAAATTTTAACTTTGTGGTGTAAATGGTGATTAAATGTGAATAAAACATTAGTTCATCATATTTTACAAGAAAAGGTATTTTCTTATCTTTAAAGTTTGAAATTGATTTCTATTCAAAGGAGTTAAGTTATTTTATCTTGAATTCTTCTGTTGAAAAGCAGTTTCTTTGTTGCAATGGGTTTTTTATTTATTTTATTTTTTTAATTATTTACTTCGGATTATTTTAGTGGAATTTTTTTTTGTTTTCATTTGAAATAAAACATGCTGCAGGCCTTTTATCATTCATGTTAAAAACAGAAAAAAAAAAATCACCGAACAATGAAATTTATATTGTTATAAACAGCTGATAAATTTTCATAAATCGCATGTTAATCATTTTCTTTGGAACTTCAAAGAGAGAACATTGCAGAATATTTTCTGGTATAAAAATACATAATTTCAAATCATTCAGATCCTTTTCACACATGATTACGCATCCTCACCAGAAGATAAAATAAAATAAAGCAACTCCACTTCAGACAGAAATCAGTGGTTAGCAATCTCAAAGTATTTTTGTTTGTTAATTATAGTCGTTCATTCATTCTTTATTAACATTACAAAATAGGAAGAAAGGCAAGAGGAACAAAGGAAAGCACTAACCTACCTAACGAGCTTGTGTAAAAGCTATATAGGATAGGAAGTTGTAGAGAGCCATGACCACCCATGTTCTGAAGAAGAATAAGAAGAAGCAGAAGAAGAAAA
Organism: Acanthosepion lycidas; assembly: GCA_963932145.1. Classification (NCBI taxonomy): domain Eukaryota; kingdom Metazoa; phylum Mollusca; class Cephalopoda; order Sepiida; family Sepiidae; genus Acanthosepion; species Acanthosepion lycidas. The sequence goes on along the minus strand of OZ010596.1, from coordinate 60,289,764 downwards.
CTGATGTTCCTACTATATATTTCAAGATTTTTTATAAAATTCAAAAAAGAGCCTGTAATGTAACGAACCTGACCTGGCTTCTTGAATTTAGTCTCCTTGACATGATATGGCTTCCCTCTGTCTTTTCTACAAATATTTTCATGCAAATTGTTTTGATGAGCTTTTTTCATTGGTGCTTCAATTTAATGAATTTAAGCATGCAACTAAATTGACAATTAAGTCTCACCATTTTACTATTGAACTAGCTAGATGCAACTGTATATTCTATTCTGTTTCTTTTCTTGCACTTCTTGCCTGTAGAACTCTTTTTCAATTTCTTGCTTGCCTGCTACCTATGATTTAAATACAACACCAATCACCATCTTCTGTCTTCCTGAATCCTGTTCTTTTATTGTCTTTTCTCCTCACATTCACTTTCACTCCCAGTAACCCCTTGTATCCTAGTGGCATTTTTGCCTTGCTTGGGGTTAAATGATTAAAAATAAAAAAAAATAAATAAATGAATTAAAATAATGCAATAAAGTATTAGGTTGGTGCAAAAATAATTTTGTTTTCTCACATAGTAACATATGTTAGAAAACGACATTATTTTTGCACCAACCTAATAAAACACCCCCCAAATCCAAACATAGCATAATCTAGATTTTCTCAAATTAGACCTTGAACTTTGACTCATCTTCAAATCCAAACTTTTGTATTGGCATAAATATTAGGTTGGTGCAAAAGTAATGTCGGTTTTTGCCGTATTTTTTTAACGTCAAAAACCGACATTATTTTTGCACCAACCTAATATAAAGCCTTTTCTTCCTTAAATCTGAACATTACCTTCGATGCCATCTTGGATATTCGGTTTAGAGGAGTTGTACTGTATATCGTTATTTTTGTCTTCCTTTAAAGATTGTAATTTTTTTTGAATATTTCATAAATTTTTAAACATCTCACAAAAGTGTCTTAGTTTTTCACAAATTACAATATTTGTTTAGCACAAATTTTTTCATTACTATTGGTTGTCAATTATTTTTTATACATTTTTATTCAATCTACACTTTAAATAAAAACGAATCAATGTGACAAACAACCTCTTGTATCCTAAAATCTGAAACTTAATAAAAATTTTATGCTTACCACAGCAGCCTTTTCTACCTCAAATCCAAACAGTACCCTCAATACCCTCGGTTTAGAGGAGTATAGCTGCACTAAACCCTTAATAAAAGTTAGAAAGATTAATCTGGTTGGTTTTCCAACCTGACAACTCATGTTGGGTTATTTAATGTTGAATTTTATGCATGGCTCTCAGATTTACTAAAAGTTACCACTCATCCTGGTTATGGCAATAAACTACATCTGGCGGTAAGACCTCTGATTGGTAGATTGGAGGTTTTGAGGAGTGTGGAACCATCTCAAATGCAGTTGTTCCCAGGTCCACCCTGACCCAAGGTTGTAGCACCCTTTAGGATCCCAGCTACAGTGGGGAAAATAAGTATTTCATCCCCTGCTGATTTTCTGAGATTGCCACCTTGTAAAAATAGGAATGGTCTATAATTTTCATGGTAGGTCCATCTTAAAAGTGAGAGATAGAATATAAAAAAATTCTAGAAAATCACATTATATTCATTTTTGAACATTTATTTCTTTCTGTTGAAAATTTTTGAACATTTATTTCTTTTTTGTTCACCCCATAGCAAAACATAACTCAGTATTTGGTAAAGAAACCCTTGTTGGCAAGCACAGCAGTCTGATGTTTCCTGTAGTTACTTACCAAGTTTTTACAGATCCCATGGGGGATTTTGGCCCACTCCTCTTTGCAAATCCTCTCTAAATCCTTAAGGTTGTCGTTGGGCAACTTGAAGCTTCAGCTCCCTCCACAGATTCTCTAAAGGATTATGGTCCTGAGACTAACTAGGCCACTCCATTACCTTAATGTGCTTCTTCTTGAGTCACTCCTTTGTTGCCTTAGCCGTATGCTTTGGGTCATTGTCATGCTGGAACACCCATCCACGACCTATCATCAGTGTCCTGGATGAGGCAAGGAGGTTTTCACAAGATTTCCCTGTACTTGGCCCCATCCATCTTTCCCTTGACCCAGTGTAGACATCGTGTCCTCTTAGCAGAGAAACAGCCCCAATGCATAATGTTTCCACCACCATGCTTAATGGTTGGGCTGATGTCCTTGGGGTCCAAGTCAGCTTTTTATTTTTCCTCCAAACATGGCGAATCGAGTCGATGCCAAAAAGCTCAATTTTAGACTCGTTGGACCACAGCATTTTCTTCCAACCCTCCTCTGAATCATCCAGGTGCTAATTTGCAAACATCTGATGGGGCTGTTCATGTGCCTTCTTGTGTTGGGGGACCTTGTGGGGGATACATGATTTCAGTCCACTAAGACATAGTCTGTTACTAATTGTCATCTTGGTAACTGTGGTCCCAGCTGCCTTGAGATGATCAACAAGCTCTTGCCGCTTAGTTCTAGGTTGTTTCATCACCTTTTTCATCATCAGGTTCATTCCACGTTGGGAGATCTTGCGTGGAGCTCCAGAACAAGGGAGATTGATAGTCAATTGGTGTTTCATCCATTTTCTTATTATCACATCAACATTTGACTCCTTCTCATCTACCTGCTTGCCATTCGTCTTGTAGCCCATTCCAGTTTTGTGCAGGTATACAGTTTCATCCCAAATGTCCTTAGACAATTCTTTCATCTTTCCCCATTGTGGAGAGATTACATTCTGATTCATTCAAGGATCCTGTAAACTAGTGTTTTATACAGGTAATGAGTACTTGTTTAGGAGTAATAATTGAGTAATAGGACTAGTCTATATGCCTCCTGGTCACATAACTGGTCAGTGGGGCCTGAATCATTGCTGGTTGGTAGGGGGGGATATTTATTTTTTCAATAAAAAAAAGATAAATGTTCAAAAACTATTATAATGTGATTTTTTAGAATTTTTTTTTTATATTCTCTCTCTCACTTTCAAGACTGACCTATTCTGAAAATTATAGACCATTCCCATTTTTGTAAGAAAATCAGCAAGGGATGAAATACTTATTTTCCGCACTGTATGAGCAAATAATGAACTCCCACACAAAACACTATGAAAGCATAAAAATACATAAAAAAAAATGCTCCCAATAATTTTTTTTTTTTCTGACAAGGTTGTTCTGCCTCTACAAGGCTCAAAGACCACTCAAGATAGAGGATTCCAAAGAAAGAGGCATAGTTTATAGAGATATGTAGGGAAGACCTGTAGGGAAAATAATGGTTAACCCTAGACTTGAACAGGTTAAGATTGTAGTGATCAGGTAAGCATTCTCTTGGGACTCCGTTCTACAATACAGCGCTTAATGGGAAGAAACTGCTCGAGAGGAACATACCATTCACCAATGGAATACGAAACCAATAAGTGTCATTTGCTAATTTGTGCATGGCAAATCTTCGCCATAAAGATTAGAACTAGTGGACTTATGGAATGTAGTTCATCTGAACACTTTCCATGGAAATAGTGATTGAGCAGCAAGAGAATTGATATTTCATTTGTGAAAAAGGGATTTCAGAATTAGTGTAGTGGTTAATAACCTAGCCTAGCATACCATTAGCTGTTTAATTTAAATGTCACTGATATAGTTCAAAATATTCTAACCTTTTGTCAGATTTAGCTAAGCTTAGTGAATATAGCTACCATTTTCAGTAGGGTTATAAACATATTTTTAGACATTTTCATAATTTTTTAATACAATTCTCACATACTCTCTCTCTCTCTCTCTATATATATATATATATATATAATTATTTATTTAAAAATATGATTCCAACATGCTACATAAGAGTTCTCATGTTTCAAAACAAGAGCCGAAAACTTCAATATAATTATTTGAATTAAATTGAATTAAAGTACTAAGCTCTGTTCTATCTTCAAGCGAAATTTTTTTGGAATAACTTATTTCTGAAATTGACGTGTTTTATAAGCATGTTCATTATGAGAGGAAAAGGATCATTCAGGCCTTCAGTAATGGTACCAATATTCATACTCTGGCTTCCATCTTCAAAGTCCATTCAAGAACCATCAAGAGAACAATGAATAAGTTTAAAAAAGAGGGAATGACTTACTTACTTGGGAAGACATAGCAGGGATGACACAAAACAATTTTGACCTGTTCTCTATCTAACTGAATAACCCAAAGGGTTTTTCTTTAATTCTTATGACAAATGGTGTCAAGATGGCTACGAAAAATAGACCAACACATATTTTTTCAAAGAAAATAACTGAAATTTATGATAACAACCAAGACGTGTCTCCATGTTTGTAAAATTCTTGATGTTAATTTCCCTGAAAAATGTTGGCACAGAATTTGATATAATTTTTAATGAATGTGATCATGCCTATCTAAATAAGGTAGGCGTAAAAAATATCAAAAAAGCTACAAGTTGAAAGTTCATAAAATATTAACATAACTACTGCCAGAGATGCCAAACATTGCTACATCTGTGCAAAGGGGTATAAGACCCTAGCAAGGCTAAAAGGTTACATCTGCACTGCCCATATTTGACAATAAATCAATTAATGGCATAACTTGGAATAGAATTGCAGCCATCAAATATACATATGTCTCTGTGAAATCCACTGATATATACCAATCTGTGTCTAGATGCACACATGTAGAATTTCATATATACAATCACAAATATGTATATGTATCTGTGCCTGCATATCCCTATGGAAAAGGAAAGTTGCTTCTTTAATTAATTTGCCAGCAACTCCAAGAGTCTTTTTATTTCCTCACGATGGGACCTTTGACTTCTTCCAGCTCCAAATACTTGGTTTTCCAACTTACCCAACACAATGTCTTCAAATGACTGGAGGCACTTTCCTGTCTCTCAGTTACTTTAAGAAGAATTCCCAAACCACTTAATGTCTCTTAAAACTTTTTGGCCTTTTGTGTCCATCTTTCAAGTGTACTTTGCCAACAACAAAACATGAAAACGTCAGTATATACACACATCTATGTACAATATGTGTGTGTGCCTGAGATTATGTAGGTCTCTTTGTGTTTATGTATTATATATATATATATATATATATATATATATATAACAGTATTTCACAGCCTGATGAAGAACCATTTATTTTACACAAGAAATATTTATATTTCAATATAAGCACCTTTTTTTTGTCAATACACTTAAGTGGAGAAATGAATAATTATATATAAATCATACATTATACACTGGAAATTTCTCATCGATATTTAGCTTATAACTATGTTTTAAGTTGCAGGTATTGTGATCCTCTAACTAGGATATATATGTGATGAAGGGGTTCAATAAGAAGACTTGAGCCAACACAGGACTCTTTCTTTTTTCCTTCTTTTTAAATATAAATCTTCTATTTGTTATTATAACTTTTGGCCAGCACTGCTATTACTAATAGGGATGCAGGCATAGCTCTTTATATCTCTCGCCTTTTGTTCTTTGGATACAGGACAGGACTACAGATAATTTGTCCACTGTGGATTATCCTCGTAGACTGTTGTTGGAGTACAAAGTTGACTCATTGGAAGTGGGAGATCATTCTGGAGTTCGTGGACTGACAGGAGTCTTGGGAAATATTTAGTCCTTTAATAGTTGGGATGTTTGAAGTCTGAAAGCAAGCAGGGTCAGTTGATTTGGTGAGATCACTCTCAAGACTGGATGCACCCCAGGACAATCAAAGGGATTTTCTGTTTCTCCTGCTTTGTATGCCATTCAAGGTCTGCACCAAAAAAGGAATGTGGTGCAACCTGGCTCAATACTATTGCCGGTTTTGAACATTGATGCTTGTGATCTTATATCCTTTTGATCAGACTCTGGCACAAACCTTGACTTTGGCTAACATCAAAAGTTTTTTGTGTTAATTTTTTAATTGGTCAAAATTATATTATTTTCTGTCATTCCTTTCTTTTTTCATTTTTTTTATATAGCAGAAGCTATACATGGAGCCTGTTATATTTTAGTAGCTTTATAGACATAAATAAGTAAAAAATCATGCAAATGATACAGTGAAATAAGCATAGACAAAAATGATAACATTCTTCAGTATACATTTCAGAGAAATGATTGTATATTTTAAAGAATATAAAGAAATTTACACTATTTACATAGTTCAGACTATTGTCGTCATCCTTATTGTCATATTCATGACTTTTCGGCCTTTGTACGCTCTGGCCTTCTTCAGGTGATATACTTTGGAATTTCAAACTGAACCCTTTATTTCATCCACCGGGGTAGAATGTTCTAGTTTCACATGCAATGTCTTTTCTGGATATTTCAGTTTGAGTTATCTCCCTTTAGTAACTCAGTTCTCCAAGTTATGGTGGCCATGTGTTGAAATATCGTGAATATGACAATAAAGATGAGCACAATAGTTCGAACAATGTAATAATGTAAATAATTACAATGTCTCATCTCAGAAATATAGACAAAAATAAAGAAGTTATGCTTATCTGTTGGTGGCAACATGTTTTATCAGAGAACTATCCAAGACATCTGTCTCTTTCTATGGCCAAAAACAGAGAGAGAGAAAGTTTCAATTTTTGTTTCATTTGACAGTAAAATGCATTATGTGAGTATTCTATATTTATTTTACTATATTTTGTAATCTAAATTTTCTTTATTGTTAATTATCATTCTTATTAGTATTTTAAAGTATTTTGATTGCTTAACGTTTAGTTTTTCTTTTATTATTAATTATTAGTTATTTTGGTTCCAGACTACTACATACTATAGTAATAAAGGTTGGGGGTAATATTTGTAAAGGTTGGGGGTAATATTTTAATCTTTAGTAATTTATTTGTTGCTATCATGACACATGTCTTTCCTTTTTAGCTGAATACTGAATTTTCATCTGCTATTTCTGAATGTAATGCTTTCATTTGTTTTTCCCCTTTCTTCTACTACCGCTATGAGGAGAGGGTTGACTTGAACCCCAACATCAAGTCTGTTTCCATCTGTTTGCTTGCCCACTTGTTTTGCCTTTTATCTCATCAAGTGCTGAAGATCATTGTTCAACCATTTGCATTTCTACCTGCTCATATTGATGGGTAATTGATATTGCTCCCTTCAGTGTAAGGTCAGATTAGAGTTGGAGTTTATCCAACAAATCCCTGTTGCTGATACCAATCACAAGTTGGTCCCATATTGATAATTCATTCTTGGGAAATCAGCGTGTCCCACTACGTCATATGCCCAAATATAGGTTTCTATCTTCCTGTCAGGTTTTTGGTTTCACTGATGAAACACTGCCATTTTATGTGTAATGTCGATTTTTGGATTAAAATGAATGTTGAATTTCTTAATGATATGTAAAAAGGAGTCTTCCAGATGTCTGTATCAAGAAGGATCTATATATTTGCTCAGCCTCAGGTTGTGTACCATAGATGAGTACACTGATTTCTGTATCTTTATCCAATTTAGAAGTGATTCTATAGCATAAAAATATCTGCCTCCACACCGGCTACTCTTTGTAAAATCTGGCGGTAGTTTAAATGCCATTCTCTTGGTTTAGTTTACCTTGATCATTTTTTCTATATGATTCCACCACTGGCATTATGTAGCAAACATGAATAACAGGATGCTAAAGATTGTTTACCTGCAAGACTCTAACAAAAAACTATATTCAATTATCAAAGAAAATAAAAAATTCAAACTACATCTACAATTATAAAAGCACTTTGTGGACATGTTCATAGTTGATGTTATTGAGTATTATTTTTTTCTTTTTTTATTAATAATGTTTCCATTAGTCTTTCTTTTAGCCTTTCTTTTTCCAGGTGGATGAGGTTATAATATTTGTATCATTTAAGAGTATATGCTGACCGTGTTTGGAAAATAAGAACATTCCTATAACTCCAGATCGATGCATAAAAAATTCATACATTCAGTTAAAAGTAAAAATAAAATCATCTGGATGATGACTAAAAGAATAGCTGAAAGTGCTCAGACATACAGAACATTTGGATGAAATAGGAGGTGAAATAATCAAAAGTAGAGGCCAAAAACATCAACAAAAAGCAAAAAAAAAGGGTCTGACAAACCTTGAGAAGAAAAACCAATACCCATTATGAACACAAAACTAATTTCGACAAAATTCTGACCTATCAAAGGTTGTGGAGCTATGGGTTGAAAACCTATACTGAGGGATTCATCCTATCTACATGACAGGTACAGACTGATCATATTCCACTGTCCATCAATAGCTGCATCTACTGTAAGAAAAGTTGGGTCAGTGTTGTGTCAGAAATCTTTTCTCATCTGAATCCATCTTGCACATTTACAAATCTACCATTCATCCGTGCACTGAATATTATTGCCATATCTGGTCTGGTGCTCCTGCTGTACATCTCAAGATTCTTGACAAAATACAAAAAAGGGTCTATAATGTAATCAATCCTGACCATTTAATGGCAACATCAATTGCCATCTTTTGTCATCTTGAATCCCATTTATCTTCTGTCCTTGCCTCAGTCCTCCCTATTCTCAGTTTTCTCTTTCACTCCCTGTAACCTTCTGTGTACTAGTGGCATTCCCACCTTGCTTGGACTGTGTGGCAGACATAGTGAACCAGAACCAGAGTCGAATGGCAGAAATGGTGAACAGGACATGCCTTATTCTTGACAAAAGAGAGTTCGTCTTTGTCTGTCATGTAGGATGTCAATTTGAGAGAAGGCAAGTGCATCATTCCGTCAAAAGAGACCCTTCTTTATTGTCCCACAAGAAATTGGGTCATTAGCAACTTTACATAATATTAGTGTATTTGGAACATCCAGGTGGGTTAGTGCTCCATTTCAAGGTGCCTGTATGTCTTGTATGTATATATATATATATTGATTCAATTTAAACAGAAAACAGACAACCTTAAGTGTCCATTGGTTATAATTTATTTCCCAGGTATATGGTTTTTATCTGGTTCATCAGACCACACTTCCAAGGGTGAAAAAAATGTTCTAAATTTACATATTTTTATACACTTTTGATGGGTAACTTTAAGTTGGTTGAAATTAGAGAGAGAAGGGAAAGATAGGAATAATTTTAAGTCTATTTTTATTAAAATACTTAAGAGTGAGGGAGCGGGGTAAGAACCAGACATTGACCTATTTAATAAGTCATCTCATTGGAAACAAGATAAAGAGAAAAAAGAGAAGTAAAGATATAAGAAAGCAGAAGTGGAAGCAGGGGTGTGAGGAAAGAAACAGGAATAGAAAGTTTGGAAAAAATAAAAGAAAAGGAAGAATAAATTAACATATATGGGCATATTGCAGTTAATTTGAAAAAAACACTGATCTATAAATTTGGCAGTTAATGTAATTTAAGCATTTAAAATTTTTCAACAAAATAAACTAGGAAATGAATATAATGTGAATATAAGATGTGAGATAAGCAAAAAATATTACTATTATTAACATTCTTAATTTTATGAATAACAATTAAGGAGTAAAAAAGTTTTTAATTAAAATCTAAGGTTTCAAATTTTAAATTTTGAATCTTAAAAAATATATAATTTGAAAAACATTTTGAAATGAAACAAGATTTAAAAGTAATAATATTATTTTTAATATCGTAATGATGATAAAAATAAATAAATAATAGTAATAATGATAATAGTCCTAATACAGAATTTTCTATGAAAGAAATAATGATAATAATCATAATCATAGTAATAATAATAATAGTAATAATAATAGTAATCATACCAATGAGAGGAATATCTGTAAATTCATAATGAAGAAACGGTAATATTAGATCAGTTATAACCTATTTAACCATATATGTTCTTATATATATGTCCATATAAATATCCACACATATACAATACTTATACACCCACACACATGCATATATATATATATATATATATATATATATATATATATATATATACACACACACATATCCATATATATATCCATAACAAAACAGTGCTCAATGTGGTTAGATAGAGTTATAAGTATATATTAATAAATATACATATAACTAGATTCAAACGGCAACTTAAGTTTTGTTGTTCTACCAACTCATCAGGCACGAATTATTACTTTTGATTTAAAAAAAAATATACTGGGTCTCATGAGAGAAACACTAAATTAAAACATATTCACAGCTCAAATTTAAAATAAGGTAAATATAATATTCAGGTATAAATACAGAAAATAGGCTTTAGGGGTAGGGGGGTTTGTAAAAAAAAAATTAAAAAGCCAAGCTTAAAGTTTAAAAGAGGAATCCTGGGTAACTTGTTAAATAATAATAGAGATTAAAATGTTTAAAGGGGGGTAATCAATATGTAACCTAAAATATGGAAAGTGCATGTGATATATTTATCCAGAAAGAAAATATTTTAAGAGAAATTTTTTCTTATGATTACAACCTAACATTAGCTCATTTCGCTTATTAAGTAGATTTTGGACATTAATATTTTTGAGGATGAATCTTTTTTCCAGCAAACACAAGTTGCATCAATTGCCACTGCCAGAAAAGGGTGTAGTTTTGGTGACAAGATCCCAATTTACTACCAGTGTGTAATCATCTGTTTTAATATCCCAGTAAAATTTTGAGAGTGCCATGGCATTTGCATATTGCTTATTGTTAAGGATCATTTTGTGATGGTAAAATCTCATTTTCCAGGTATTTGCTGTGGAACCGAAATAAAATTTTGTTTCAGCATTATGCTTAATTCTAGCCTTGTAGATGACACCTTTATATATACATTTGTTGTTAATTGGACAGTTAATACCTTTTCAGCAATTACACTTTTTATTGTGTTAACATTGCTATTGGTATTGCTTAAGTATTTGTTTAAATTATGTTTAATATTTTCATCTATAAGTCTGAATATTTGAGAAATCTTATTAAACAAAAGTATTGAAGGGGGGAAGCATATTTTTGTTAATAAGACTTCGTGAATATTCAGACCCAGAGGTGCAAATAAATATACTGTTTAATGAATAAAGAAATGGAGCATTGACTAAAATATAAGTATCTACTAAAAATAACATTTAAAGTGACAATATATATATATATATATATATATATATATATATATAACACTAGTTCACAGCCTGATGAAGAACCATTTATTTTACACAAGAAATATTTATATTTCAATATAAGCATTGTTTTGCCAATATACTTAAGTGGAGAAATGAATAATTATATATAAATCACACATTATACACTGGAAATTTCTCATCGATATTTAGCTTATAACTATGATCAATCAGAGAACCGGTTACAGCAATGCTGTGAAAGAGACCCACTGACTGGCCATTTTCCTTTATATTCTTAAACTGAATGTTTTGTTTTTGTTTATATTGCTATTATTTTAAAATATCCCACATTGTAATAGCAAGTTTTGTTAAGAAAGGTAAAATGACGTGTGAACCTGTTATAGTCCAGAATCATGATGATATTTCATCATTCTAAAAATAACCTTGGCATCAGTGATAATAAAAAAAAAGGATATTTTCATCATTCTAAAAATAGCCATGTCATCGCTGATAATAGAAAAGAAGGATATGTCATCATCCTAACCTTCATGATTATAAAAACAACCTTTCCACCATGTGGAGGGAGCAGTAGAGAAGTAGCAGTAGCAGTAAAGAAACACATATTTAGCCAGCACTCCGTGAAGATCCAAAAACAAAAAATTTCAAACACCATCCTCACAAACAAAATTCTCAGAACCAAACCAAGAAATCACTGAGATTTAAACAAAAGAGACACTGAGAACATTTTTACACACACCATACCAATACTCTGTAATTCACATCACAAAATGAAAATACAAATTCTTGTAATTTATCTCAACATGTGTCTGAAGTTTTTATTGTTGTCATCATTGTATGTTTTATGCATTTTAATTTCTGTCATTAATATCAACCCCATTACAGTCAACAAATAATAGCAACAGGGAAAATAATACATCAACACCCATCTCCACCAATCCTGTTACAAATCTGATTGTAAATTTACCAAAGAAGTTTCAGAAATTAATGCACCTACTACAGTTTTTTGCCTTAATAAATTAATTTACTTTGAATTAAAAGTGCATTTCTTAAGTTGAAATTATGGTCAGACTCATTATGATGAACAACTAACACATTAAGTGTGCTGTTTCATAAAAAAAGTCTTTTTTGTGTTGATATATTTTTTATTTACATTCCTTGAAGTTTTATCCATTTCTTTCTTGTGACTTTTTCTACAGTCTAGTGTCAGTTTTGATTTTAGGTTCTTATTTTAAAATCTGTATTCATTCAAATACAACTGAAGCTTTTCAATAAATTAGATCTCAACTAATATGATGATAATTTGAATTCTTGAATAAAATTTGGGCACTCAAAATTACTGCAATAATGTAAGTTTTGATAGTCACTGTTGTAGATTTTCTGTCAAGTAGTCAGGAACAGAATAATACAACACAACTGTTCTGTGGGTGGGACCCTCAGTTTATATGGAAATAGAATAGATTAAAAAAGAAGTTGAACAAAGGTTTCTTGTTTGAAATTGTCTATGTCAAACATATCTTAAATCACTTTATTCTTCAGGGTATGGATGATCATAGCTCTCCACAATTTCCCATCCTTTACAGCTCCCAGCATTTTTGTTTTTTTGCCATCTCCCTTAAACCCTATTCGCTATCCATTTACACATGCCTGTTAGGTACTTTATTGGTTGTTTTTCTCTACTGTTTGTTGGTTGGTTGATTTTATTTAGCAACATATCAGTCTGTGGGTTATATAACATTGAAATCTAAATATTTTGTACATAATTTTATGCATCTATTCTGAGATGTACACTATTTACATTATTCGGACTATTGTCCTCATCTTTGTCGCCATGTTTATCACAACATTTCGGCTGTTGTATGCTCCGGCCTTCTTCAGGTGGTTGGAATGTCGAACTGAACCCTTTGTTTCGCTCACTGGGGTAGACTGTTCTAGTTCCACGTGCCATGTTTATCAGTTATTTCCTGTTAAATTCCCTCTGAAAGTTCTCCACCACCTTGACCAGGTATTGAACTCATGCTCTTTGGGTCCTGTCACTGGATCTAACTAATGCCTTTATCCACTGTGCCATGTATCCTTGAGGACATCTGTGTATGAATTTCTGGGTATTATAAAGGCAGTAGTTAGATCCACTGACACAAAGAGTGTGAGCTCAATACCTAGTTAAGGCAGTGGAGAACTTTGAGAGGGGAATTAACAGGAGTTAACTGACATCCATTAGACATGGCACGTGGAACTAGAACAGTCTACCCCAGTGAGCAAAATAAAGGGTTTAGTTTGACACTCCAACCACCTGAAGAAGGCCTGAGTGTACAACAGCCGAAGCATTGTGATAAACATGGCGCCAAGGATGAGGACAATAGTCCCAATAGTGTACATAATTTTATGCTTTTAACTAAGGGTATTTTGTACATAATTTTATATTTTCCAGGTAAAGATATGTTTTTTGATATACAGTTTGTAAATTAAAAATGTCTTGTTGGTAATTTTACTATAAAAATATATTTTTATATTTTTTTATAATTGCATTGATTGTCATTTTATTATAAAAATTTAATGTTGATTTTTCATTTTGGGGTTCACTATTTGCCCATAGCTGGGACGCTAACAGGTGCTAGCACCTCGGAACAGTGGAGGGGCTACCTGGGAACAACAGCAGTTAAAATGCGGTTCCAACCTCCTCAAAACCTCCCGTCTCCCAGTCTGAAGCTTTGCTGTCATATATAGTTTATAATCATACCCAGGAGGCCAATATGCCCTGTGAGTGTCAAATTTTCCAAGCCTCTTTTTTCATTATATGCCCTAGAAATTTCAACTTTCTCTTTCTAATATTAAGTATAAATCTCCTTTTTGTTTCCATTTTTTATAAAACTTTGTCATTACTCATATCTTCAGATTCCATGTTATTCTCAACATCCTTCTGGAAAACCACATTTCTGTTGTTTCAAGTTTCTTCTTCATCTGTGAAAAGGTTACAATAGGAAAAGGCAAGGAAAAAGGACCTGCATGTGAATGCCAATTGCTTTATATATGCATTCCTTTGCCAATTTCACCTTAGCATTTGATGTGTACTTAGTTGGCTATGCACATCTTTTAATTATGCAATCAAATATGATAGAGATGTCCTTTGATCGTACCGTTCATAACATTCTTCTATCAAACTTGGTTTCTGAATATATTACAGCATTATCCCTGTAATCATTGATCCCTAACAAGTTTAACTTTAAAATGTAATTAAAAAATAAAATCAATATTTGCCAAAGTGTATATGGTATCATAATAAAAGTGTAGTATATAGCTCATTATAGAAGATGCCAAAACACTTTACACTCAGTGTGACCTTAGAGTAATCAGGTGCATCAGTGAGTTGACTTGAGGGATAACCTCCTAGCAACCAAGTGCAGATCCGGGCCTCACAGGATGTCAGATGCTGCTAGATTCATGTGATTGACCCAGGTGTGCTTAGAATGTGTGCAAGTGGGAAAAAATTGTATCATACGCTGATATATAAAAACCTATCTGAGAGGGAAGAAGTAAGTTTCTCTTACATCCACATGAGAATACAGACTCCACATTCAGGGAAGTGATTGGAGTCAGACACACAAAGGTAACTGACAACATTCATCGCTGAATAAAATACAATTACATATAAGGGATTTTTATTAGTAATATATAACAATAAGGTGACACAATGCACAACTGCTATGTAATATCATTTCTCCTATATTATTGGAGAATTTCCTCAAACAGTAAAAGAAAACTTGAGGCAATAGAGATGTGGTTCTACAGAAGGATGTTGAGAATACCATGGACAAAGAAATTTTGAAAATGGAACCAAAAAGGACATATATTCTTAGAATCAGAAAGAGACAGTAGAAATATTGATGACACATGATGAGATAAGAGGGCTTGGAGACTTTGATACACATGAGACATACTGAAGGCAAGAGAGACACATGAAAACTGTGAGTAAAATACCTAATAAGCCTGTGTAAATGGATGACAGAACAGGGTGTTGGAGGTATAGTAGGAAGGTAAACATTGCTAAGTGCTACAAAGGAGTGGAAGAGCCATAATTGAACTTGTTCTTAAGGAATGTGGTGCATAGAAGTAAATATGGTATTTTAAATAATATGAAATTTATGAAAACATATCTCGTATTTTCTTCGCTGCTGTTCTTGCAGAGAGATGGACACATTGACTGACAGAAATTAAGTTTTAAGCTATGGTCATTGAAAGTGATTCTAGTCAAAGTTGGCTTTAAGAAAGGAATAAAACTTAAACATGTCATCAACTCAACAACATTACTGATTTCTTTTTTGCCTAAAAGGCGAGGAATCATTACAAAGTAATTTCTTCATCTTCACTTTTACATGATTCTTTTTCTTGCAGCTTTCTATTCAGAAAGAATCCATTTTAGAAATCACTATTTAAAATCATATTCCTCTTTAACTAGTTTGTACTCGAAAATTCCTTGCAGCACACCTGTCTTAAAGAATAAAATATCAGTTCTAATTAGTGTCTGGCATCAAACCGGCAGAAACCTTAACAGTTACGACGAAGGTGTTTTATTGCCAAATAAATTCTCTTCAATGTATTGGGAAATCTTCATTGAGCAATTAAAATGCTCATTTCCTGAAACCAAATTCTCCATGGCTTCATTTCCTGGACAGTCAGGTCTGTTTTTTTTGTTTTTTTTTTTGTATTATTTTGTAACATCTTGC
>OZ010596.1:60239009-60269009 GCA_963932145.1 Acanthosepion lycidas | reverse complement strand
AAAGGAGGATAAGAAGAAAAGAGGTTAAAAATATTGGTGTGTATGAGTATGTATATGTATTTGTGGATGTGGGTATGTGTGTGTATATATATGTGAGTATGTATCCTTATATGCATGTATATATATTTCTTTATGTGTGTATATATGTAAGTGTCTGCATGTTTATGTAGTTGTGTATATATATGTATGTGTGTATGTGTATATATATATATATGTGTGTGTAGGTGTATGTGTATGTATGTGGATGTGTGTATATATATATATATATATATATATATATATATATGTATGTATGTATGTGTGCATGTATGTGTATGTGTGCATGTATGTGTGGGTATATATATGTATGTGTATGTATGTATATGTATATATATGTATATATGTACGTATATGTATATATGTATATATGTGAATGTATGTAGGTGTATGTGTATGTATGTATATATATATATATATATGTGTATATGTTTGTATGTGTATTGTTATATTGTGTACCTAATTTTATTTACGTATATTTATGTTGATATGGATGTTTTTTTTTTTTTTTTTTTTTTTTTTTTTTTTTTTGTTTTTTTTTTATTATATACATGTATGTTAGGATACGTGCATTTTTGTGTTTGCATGTATATCGAAGTATGTCTATGCATATGTATGTGTATGTATGTCTGTATATTTATATATGTTTTTGGTCAAATGTCGTTGCATTTATGTGTATGTACGTATATATGTGTATTTATTACTATAGATAAGTATTTTTATGTAGATATTCATGTGTATGTATATTTCTGTATGTGTGTATGCATGTATGTATGTGTATGTATGTGTATATATATATATGTATATATATGTGTGTGTGTATATGTTTGTATGTATGTATATATGTGTATATATGTGTGTGTGTGTTTACTTATGTAGGTTTGCAGTTGTATATATGTATGTTGACACCTACTATATATGAAATTGTTTATGTGTACGTGTAGGTAGGGTAACTTGGGTATGTCATTACGGCCACATGAGTTAGGATATATGTGTGTATATATGTTTATTTTTGTGTATTGCTGTGTATATATATATTTATTTGTAAATATGTGTACACATATTTGTGTGTATATTTGTGGGTACATATAGGTATATGTGTATGTATGTGTATGTGTACTTGATACCATGGAAATGTATACGTATGTATATGTTTATGTATGTATGTGTAGATGTTTCGGTGTGTATGTATGTATGTATATTTATGTATATGTGTGAGTATGTGTGTATGTGTATGTATATATGTATATGTATGTGTATATGTATGTGTATATGTATATATATGTATATATGTGTGTATATGTATATATGTGTATATATATATATATATGTTTGTATGCGTATATATGTGTGTGTATGTGTGTGTGTGTGTATATACTTATATGTATATGAGGTGGACATCGTAGCTACCGATGGGTGTTGAATTTAATGTCCGGTTTTTTTTTTTTTTTTTTTTTTTTTTTTTTTTTTTTTTTTTTTTTTTACATACACTATATTTTAATATATTAAATAATATTAATTTTGATCATTTTTATCTTTGTATATTTACTCGCTTATATTAGATTTCAATAGGTTGTTAACATTCATGCAATGACATTTTCTGTCTTAAATATTTATCGGTTGGGGTATGCAACTGTCTGGGTCAATGTCTGTGGATGTGTGTGCATGTATTTATATGTATCTATGTGTATGGAAAGTGCATCCACTTTTAATTATGTATGTATGTACGTGTGTGTTGGTTTCCCTTCTCCCATTTTCCCCCCCTTTTTTTTTTTTTTTTTTTTTTTTTTTTTTTTTTTCATGACAGACGGTGGAGATGTTCTCTGTCTTGTCCCCTTTTTTGTGTGTGTATATGTCTTGGTGCTTATGTATTAGAATCTGACTGCGTTTGTTTTACGCGTGAGTTTGGGACCCCATTTACACATCATGAGGATTAAAATGTATACATTGTAAAAAGACCGGATATTAAATATAGCTAAAGTAACTTCAATGAAAAAAATAAATTGAATAACATATATATTTCTTCTTTTCTCCTCAGTAATTTTATAGTTGTAAACTTGATAGCGAATAAATGTTAAATTTTGGTTTTGTAATTAGCAGTTTTAAATTTTAATACTAAATTTTATCATATAATTTAGTAATTATTCGTTGGAATAAATTATTTTTTAATACTAAACATCTGAATAGATATTAACATGACTTCGTTATCGAGCTTTTTGAATTTTCCTGTAATTGTGTTCTGATTGGTCTACCTAGCCTCTGTAACAACGTTTTCCCCTTACGTAGAATATTAATTAATTTGAAACTTTTAAAACCATTTATTTTACATTCAACGTCATCACTTGATAAGACACCGTAGGTGTTGAAACAAAATGGCTATTTTTGTAGTGATTTTATAACATATTTATGTTATAAATTTTTTTTTTCTTTAAAAATAAATAATTATATCTGCTCTACTTTGTATTGAGCACTCTTTTAAGAATAGTAATTGTTGGTTATTGGAATTCATTCCATATACACCAATCATATACTTGGATATATATATATATATATATATATAATTATTTATTTAAAAATATGATTCCATAAGAGGTCTCATGTTTCAAAACAAGAGCCGAAAACTTCAAAATAATTTTTGAATTAACTTGAGTTAAAGTGGGCTCTGTTCCATCTTCAAGCGAAATTTTTTTGGGAATGACTTATTTCTGAAATTTACGAGTTTTAATAGTATGGTCAGAATTGAAATCAAAAATTTCCATGGTAACATCAAGGTCGGATTGTTTAGAATCGGCAGGGGAGGGGTGTTAATAATTTTTATCAGTATAGAGTTACTTTCATAGATGCCGGGTCAGGGTAAGGTGGGGGTGGCTAAATTTACGACGGAGGAAGTTTTCGTATAGTCTGGCTTGAGCTTCTACGGAGATTTATTTATTTATTTTTATTTTATTCTTTTATTATATCTCTTTATGAAAGGGATTTGTGTATATGAAAAGGCCGTAACGTTTGTTATTTGACGACTTCATAAAGTTTTATCAATTTTTGTAGGGTATTAAAACTATGTATATGGGCTATGGATTTTAAAATTTATTTTATTGTATGCATGTTTTTAGCTAGTTATTCAGAACGTAAGTTCGGTTGTGTTGGCAGAAAACCGTTAATTCTTGCCTGTTGTTTAATAGGTTCTTATTGTTTAGAAGCTTAATAATGTGTAGTTTCTCATGGAGGCACAAAGGGCATGGGTCATCCCAAGTTTTGCAAGTTCTAGTCCTGTTAATGATTTTCCATTTTACTTTAGGTGTCCTATTTTTTTCTTTCAGGTGCCAAAAATATTTAGATAGAAAAAAATATATATATATTTATTATTAATAGAATTTTTAGCTCTGTTATTATACATCAAGCACTATTGTATTAGCACCACCACTCAATCTGCAATATTTTATATTTATATATATATATATATATATATATATATATATGCAAGAATAAAAAGTCAAGAGAAAAAACTATTCTTAGCAAATACATTTCGTCCTTTATCACATTTGTTTTGATAAAGTCCCTCAGAGGAAGAAACACATCAGCTAAGAATAGGTTTTCCTTCACAAATACACGCTATCTCAAAATAATTTACATATATATGTATGTATGTATGTGTGTGTGTGTGAGAGAGAAAATCTAACTAAAATCTACTCCACCTTGTTTCAAGGAAAACACCAAGTTGGCTCAGAAGGTGTTGGCTCAGAAGGTATTGACAAAGCAAAACAAAATATGCCTGAGCAGACATCTGCATCCCAGAAGACAAGCATGCACAGAAAATGAGCAACCAGCTATATACAGACTGTGATGTGTAAATTGTTGCCATTTTATATTTTTAATTTTGTGCATGCATGTTGTTTGTTTTTGATTTGATTGCACAGTATTGTTGGGCAGCATCTATGTGAAAAAGAGCACTATGACACAATTCACTCTGCCAGAAATTTTAAAAATGGCATGTTGTACAACTTGGCATTCACACCAAAGTCTCCAATATGAACAAGAGTGTTTGGGTGTCAATCTGAGAAGGGTGCAGATGATTCATAAAGAGTTGGATGAGTCTAATGGTGATTACAAAGATACAGCAACTCAGAAAAGAAATGAACTCCTAAATTTGTTGGTGAGGGCCTCACACAATACAGAGGCCTACATCAAGTGCCTTGAGGAGGTAGTGCTGTTCTGGATCGGGAGGACGCCTATGTCTGACAACAGGACTCTGCACCATGCCACACAAGCCGGAGAACCCAGTCATGGCTGTCAGACAATTTCTGCAACTGCATCACAGCTTATATCTGGCCACTTAACTCCCCAGAGTGCAACCCCCTTGATTATTATATGTGTGGCAGCAAAACTCCTTGTAACACCAAAGATGAACTGAAGACAAGGATTACGAAAGCATTCACCAACTTAAACATGGAGACTGTCCAGAATAGTTGCAGGAGATTCTGAAGTTGTCTGGAAGCTGTGGTTGAAGCAAGTGGCGATTTTATTGAATAAATTTACTCTTTAGTATTTCAAGATATTTTTGTGTAATTTTGGTAAATATGTCTGTTAAAATGAGATGTCCATATTGTTTTTATTTTTGTGTTATTTAGATGGCAATTTGTCCATTGCCCACTGTACTTTACTACAATTATTCATCAATAACTCTGTAACCTAATGATGAAAAAATATCTCTTTTCAATATAACCTCTTTCATTGTTGCTGCACTTAACCTAGTATTTTTCCATTATAAACCAAACATTATATAGTAAAAGATTTAAAATAAAGCTAAATTTAACTGATAACTGCAACCAGTTATGGACTCCTTGGTTGTCTTTCATGCGACTGGGTGCTTTTAAAGTCACAAAAAGCCATCATGTTTATTTTCTTTGAAAGCTCAAGGATTGCCTCAAGGACTTATATGCAATATCAACCCAGTCTGCCACCTCCTCTTTCCTATCCAGTCCCTTAAAGAAAGCATGTAACAATCCAAGCATTGCAGCTAGTGACATTGACAGCAGTTAAGAAGAATCCTCTTGTAGCCTACTTGTTTTTGCAAAGCTGGAATAGCAGGGGCAAGAGAGGTTACATTATTTTTTCATATATAATTAACATTTATCTCCATTTTTCCAATTCCCTTTGGGATAGAAGAATAAATTTTGCTGATTTTAAGAAAAAAAATTGCAATGTTTTTTGTTTTTTTTTTTGTTGTGGTTTTTGCTTTTTTCCAACCAAATTTGAATAACAAATGAATGCCAGTCTCCATTTGAATGTTCAAAAATAAATAAAATGTCTTGGCTTCTTTTTTTTAATCTTTGTCTCCAAATTTCAACTGAAACCTGTGGACAGAAAATCAATCTTCATTTTATTTATTTATTTACCTACCATATTTCATGGCATATAGAGGGAATATATATATATAATATATATATATATATATATATATATATATATATATATATATATATATATATATATATTTGTATCAGGAAATGCTGGTTGTCTTTGGTTGTAAAAGCTAAATATTGCTTTCAGAGAGAAATGCGCTTCCACATATTGTGGCCATGTTGTTTTGAAGTTATTCTGATAGAAAAATGTATACACTCTCTATTCTGTCAAACAGGGAAACTAACAGAAAAGAAAGAAGAGAAAAATAAGAAAATATTTAGTGAATTAAAATAAAATAACTAAGTTATTTAATAACCTGACCTTGGTCAAAATCTGAAACATATTTGTGTATCAAACAGAAATTAGCAAATTGGTTATTAATACAACATAAATGATGCAGAATTTTCACCAACATCTAAATATAATATATATATAATATATATAATAATGTAAATATAAATATGAATAGATACAATGAACAGAAATTTGACAAAAATTGAATTTACACAAGAATTGTTTGGAGAACATCGAGACATTGAATCTTAACGGAAACAATGGTAAAATACTCCCTTAAAAATCCTTTTTGGGATCACCACCAGTTGCCTCGTCAGGTCCTTTTTAATCTACAGTGTGAAAGTTCTTCTCTTTAAATGGCAATTTTGGCTTTGGGAAAAACTAAATATTACGGAGTACCAGATCTGGACTTCAAGGGGTTTATGGAGTTAGGTAATGTAATATTTATTCAAAACAACCTGCATGGTAATGGAGATGTTTAACATTGCTTTTTGGAAAATCGATAGAATTCTTAGAACTAATTCCTATACTCTCAACATGCAATTTTGCAGTTGGTTGTCTTGTTTAAGCACTTCCTTTAAATGGATTCCTCCTCAAGTTTGATGGTTCTAAATTTTAGAAAGAAGGGAGAAACATTCTCAGTTCTTTTGTTTAGGACTAATGTTTTAAATTAATTTACTTATTTTATTTATTTATTTTGTATATTTTCTTCAGTTCTAAAATTTGTGATTTGAAATACAGTTAATTAGATTTAGGTTATGGGATATTATTTAGTCTTTTCAGTCATGATGTAAGTAGCATAGTAGGAATCTCTTTTTATGCCTGCATTTCAAAATGATCTTTTGTTTAGGAGTATATATTTTTCAGATTACTCTTGTTTTCTCCTCTACGTAATGGTTATATTGTTGTTGTTGGAAGCTAGTGCAGTCTTTTTTATTTTACATGCTATTTTTTGGTGTATTTTTTTGTGTTTTTGAAGCTTCATGTACAGTGCGCGATGGATAAATTGTCACCATTTTATTTTTTAATCTCATGCATGTGCATTGTTTGTTTTTGATTTTGTTGACTGCACAGTATAGTAGGGTCAGTTGGGCAGTGTCTGTGAGGAAAAGAGCACCATGAAGCTATTCACTTCACTAGAAATTTGGAAACGGCATGCTGTACTGCTTGGCATTTGTGCTGAAAGCTCCAATATGAACATTTAGGGTGTTAGTGTAACCATGTGTAGGCAGTGCAGAGGATTCGGAAACAGTTGGATGAGTATAATGGTGATTAAAAAGGTTTGGCAGCTTGGAAAACTCAATCTGATCATTCTTATAAAAGAACCCCTGAATTTATTTTTGAGGGCCTCAGACTCATCATGAAGGCCTACATCAAGAGCCTTGAGGAGGTCATGCTGCTCTGGGTCAAGAGAGTGGCTGCTGGAAGAACCTATGTCTGACGACAGGACACTGCACCATACCACAGAAGCAGGAGAACATGGCAATCAAACCTTACATCTGGCAACTTAGCTCCCCAGATTGTAATCTCCTTTATTATGTATGGGTCTCAGTTGAGTGAGATACCAACAAAATTCCTTGTAACACCAAAGATGAACTGAAGGCAAGGATTATGGTAGCATTCACCAATATAAACAAGGAGACCATCCAGAAGAGTTGCAGGAGATTCCAAAGTCATCTGGCGGTTGTGGTTGAAGCCAAAGTCAATTTTATTGAATAAATTTACTCTTTAGCATTTCAAGATTAATAATAATGCTACTAAGATACAAGGGACTTTTTGGAGTGAAAGAGAATGAGAAGATTTTAGTGGGGAGAAAGGACAGTAAAAGAACAGGATACAGAAAGAGTGAAGATGGCAATTGGCATTGCATTTAAATTTTTTAGGATTGTAAGTGGCAGGGAAGGGAGAAATCAGAAGAGAGTTCCAGAGATAAGAGATATGAGAAAAGAAGCTATTAGCATAGAACATATGGTTACATCTGGGTAGTTCATCTCTATCCTGTCTTGCAAAGTTATGGAGCATGTTGTCTTAGAAGTTAGTCTGAAGAAAATAACCATCTTCCAACAACATGTACCTTAACAGGAACATCACCTACTTTCCATTTGCATTGAGTCAAAAGGATTAGAAATGGTCCAGGATTTTTATTTACCTTGCTTGTATCATATCAATAGACTAGATAAAGTAAGCAAAGCTTACTTTGGACAAATACTTCTGGAACAGTAGGAAACTCAGCAAAGACAAAAATCTGTCAACTACACCAGTATGTTTTCTAATCTTCTTTATAAAGCTAAATCTTGGGTCATACATAAGCAACATGCATCATACTTGAATATTCTCATTAGCATTGCCTCCACATTATTCTAAATGGACACCAAAATGCCTTAAGTAAATATACTACAGTCCTCAAGTCAGCCACAGTATAAGAGGCAGCATGATAAAGCCAGAGCTCTTTAGGGTTGCTAGACATTCTTCTGCCACCACTGTGGAAAAAAAAACTTGCCTGTTTTGTGTGAGGAGAGAGAGAAAAAAAAAGAGAGGGAAACCACATCTAGACACATGAGAAGCTCTTTCACAACACATATGTTCAGAAAGAAATTTTAATTTACAGTCATGTCTCATCACAAATTACATAACTCATTAGGGTCATAATGGCTCCCCATGTACCACACTCATAGAACCACTGGTGTCTCTTAAGCAAGGTAATCTGGCAGAATCCATCTCTCTTGGCTAGTTTTGAATTCAGAATTTTACTTCTCTTAGACTGATTGCCATTTAACCAATAAATGGTGCAACTTGAAATCTTACCTTTTTCAAGAGCAATAGTATGAAGTGAATAAAACAGAATCAAGTGGGAATTTAACTTGGCATGTCGGATTCACTTTCCATGGTCATAATAGTAGCTTGGTGCAAAAATAATGTCGTTTTCTCACATAGTAACATATGGGAGAAAACGAAATTATTTTTGCACCAACCTAATAGTAGGATCGGGAACATATTTGCTTTAAAAAAAAAGATTTATCTTCATATAAACACAGTCATAGATTTTTTTTCAAGATTTTATGTGGGATAAATGTGCAGTGAATATGCTCTTAAATACAGCATTTATTTTTATGAAAATCTTTTGATACAAAAATTAAATTTCACTTTATAAGATGAAATCAGTGTCCACTTTGTATACGGCAGATTGTGTATCCCTTGTAGGCAAAGTTTAATGTGGTGCATTCACTGACAAATCTCATTAGTTTATTCACTAAAATCAAAATTTTGAAGCCAGGTTCTGATTTGAAAGCAATTTCCAGTTATTATCGGTAATGCATGAAAAGACGGATTTATCACTGGCAACGTCTTGAAAAAGATGTTGCTATTGAAATGTATGATTCCTAAAAAAGATAAAAAGGCTAAATTGAGTGAATTCATTACAATACAAGAATCGTCTTTGTATTGAAATACACTTTTCTTTTGATAGGTAGAATTCTTTTCTGAAATATTGTCTTGTTGAATTGTGAAATCTTTTGAGAGATGTCATTCTTTCAAACTGGCTTGGTCTTTTTAACGCTGTCTTATTGATTTGCGGCCTCATGAGAAAGTAGTTCTGTGATTAAAGCATGAAACAAGATTTCTCAAAGACTCATTCTCAGTTTGCCCGGAGTTGTTTAATAAATTAAACCTAATCTCAGTGTGATAAAAATGGCTTTTAAAGGTTTTAAGCTAATTCTATTAAAATGCGTAGATCAATAATTACAATAATTATATGTATATATATATGTGTGTGTGTGTGTGTGTGTGTCTAAATATCATCAGATTGTGTATATCCCAAGCCAACATACACAACCACAAATATATCAAAAAATCAGAAGAAAACAGTTAAATCCATCACCTCATGTCTTTGAAGATGTACAGCACATATGTTCATCTTATACCATAAAGATCTAATCATAATAGTTTATCCTCTTGCCTATTTTTATCTATCTATCTATTATATATATAATTATACATTTTACCAGTTTGTGACTGGAAGGGATAACATAAATATATAAATCCAGGGAGAGATCAATGTAGACTACAGAGCATTATAATGATAATAAGAACTTGGGGAGTTTAATTATCCATTTTGCTAATGGAGAATTAAAATCTTTGTTTTTTATTATCATATATATATATATATATATATATATATATATATATATATATATATATATATATATATATATATACATATATATATATAATTTATTTGAAAATGATGACATAAACATGTTATAAAATGACTACAAAAAAGCCATCTTGTTTTAAGACTTCTGGTGTATTATCAAGTGATGGTATTGAATCAACATCATCACTTGATAGGACACCAGAAGTGTTGAAACAAAATGGCTATTTTTGTAGTGATTTTATAACATGTTTATGTTATAATTTTTGAATAAATTATTTGCTCTACTCTGTATTAAGCACTCTTTTAAGAACAGTATTTTTGGTTATTGGATTTTATTTTGTATACACCAATCCTATACTTGGGTGTATATATATATATATATATATATAAGATAAGAAATTAAAATAAAAAACAAAAATCAATAATGACAAGCAAAATAATTTAACCCAAATAAATAAATAAATAAATAAGCAAATAAAGACTTCCAGTAAAATAACCGCCAAAATAGACTACCCACAATGCACCACTGATCCGTATATATAAATAGCCAAGAAAAATAACAGCCCTCATGGCCTGACAATTGCATCTAGCATTAAACTGACTGTCACCTCTAAGTGTTGACTTCAATGTTTATTTTTATATTTACACATGCTCTATCTTTGATATTGAGCACTTTATCCCATAAATATAGCACACCTGAAGACTATATTTCTTCATATATATATATATATATATATATATATATATATATATATATATATATATGGTGTGATGTGTAAATTTTCACCATTTTATATATTCAATTTCACACATGTCCATTTGCAGAGGATTCAGAAA
Organism: Acanthosepion lycidas; assembly: GCA_963932145.1. Taxonomy (NCBI): domain Eukaryota; kingdom Metazoa; phylum Mollusca; class Cephalopoda; order Sepiida; family Sepiidae; genus Acanthosepion; species Acanthosepion lycidas. Next base: position 60,258,289 of record OZ010596.1, on the reverse strand, counting down.
AATTTGGATGAGTCTCATGGCGATTATGAAGGTATGGCAGCTCAGAAAACTTTATCTATTGCACTCTTTATATACATGTGCGGTGGATAAATTGTCATCTAAATTAAACAAAAATGAAAATAACACCGACATATCATTTTAACAGATACTGCCCGGGGATGTAACAGTAAGAGATAGATCAAGTATCGACCATCGTAAAGACTGAAAAATAAAATTGACAAAGATTATTGTTTAAGGTTGACGGACATGCATGTCTTAATTAGTTTTTTTTTTTTTTTTTTTTTATGAATTGATCAAACCCAAACTCAAACAAAAACATTGATTTCAGTCGTTATGAGTCTACTGATTGAATAGAATTTTATTATAAACAATTATCTTGTAAATTGAATTTTTAAAGCATTCTGAATGTAAAAATAAAGAAAAAAGTGTGCAAGAAACACTACCTCCCAAAAAAAAGTGAAGTTTTGTTGAAATCGGTTGAAAAATGTAGGAAATCCGATCCCATATATAAACGAATGCACACACACACACACACACTCAAACAACCTGGGTTTTATAATAAGTATAACTTGATATGAGTTTTCCCCCTTTCATTCTCGCGATGCCTCTTAAGCATGTTTTCAAATTGATTTTGTGCAAAAACAATTGTGTTTTTCCAATTTTTGGTGCTGTTAGAACCACCACAAGGTAATTTTACGTAGTCCTGTGAAGTTTTGTTGAAATCGGTTGAAAAATGTAGGAAATCTGATCCAATATATAAACGTACAGACACACACACACACACACACACACAACCTGGGTTTTATAATAAGTATGACGCTATAATCCTTGCCTTCAGTTCATCTTTGGTGTTACAAGGAGTTTTGTTGATCTCTCACTCAACTGCACCCCACACATGATAATCAAGGGGGTTGCAGTCTGGGAAGTTTGGTGGCCAGGTATAAGGGGTGATGTGGTCGCAAAAATTGTCTGACACCAAATACTTAAAATTTATTTATTAACTATAATTTTTATAAGAAATGGATATGAGAGGAAAGTGTTTATTATGAACTTGTATTTAAAATTTGATATAGGCACCAGATTTCGTTACCAGATTCTTGAGCTGCCCAGGAATGGCATCAATTGATTTCACCAGTAATTTTTGTGGTATGGAAGATAACGTCTTGTATTTGCCCTTCCAAAGTATAGTAGACTTGCTCCTTTAACCAACCCCAAAGAAAAAAGTCACAGGGCTAGGACTCCTGGCTGGCCACCCATATATAAAATAGGGAGCTACATTTCAGTCACCCTATATATATAGCTTTATATTACTTAAAAAGTTATTTTTAGTTGATTCCCATGTTTGAAAGAGATGCCCTGTTTTTGTTTTATTTTAAATAAATTCAATCAATTTAGATTTGGTCAAACAACCTTTAATCAAAGATTTAAGAACAATTACAAAATGGCTTCAAATGAAAATATTTTAATTTCTTCATTTCGGAAAGATTATCAATTTTTGAAAGCATGTTTCAGCTTTTTAGGTGCCTATCTTTCATTAAAGAATTTCACAATTATTTATGTAATTAATTGAAAAGACACTGACTATAACTAAAATGTTTATTTCTTTTGAAAATTAGCAAGTTTAGCTTTTTATTTACTCCTGTTATACGGAGAAAAATTTTACAGTAGCATTTTCTGATATATTTAATCCAAAGTTAATCACATCTTATTTTAATTAGTTTAATGGAATTTATAAACCTAATTATGGAGAGTTGCTTTTCAATATCTGGTAGTTCAATTAGCAGATATTTAAAATTCTATATTTATTGAACAGCTCTGTTATACAAATTTTCAGAGATGAATGTAATTGATTATTAATTCCTAAATATCTGATTTAACAGTGTTTATGCAAACACATTGGTCACATCATTTATTTAGAAACTGTTTTTTTTCCTAATGTTCACCCAATACAAGGCCCAAAGGCCACTCAAGGTAGAAGGTTACTTTGTGGAGTTGTATTAGCATTAGAAGGGGAAAGATAACAGGAAAGACAGACAGCTAATTCTAGATTTGAAGAGGTCAAGATTTAAATAATGAATAAAATTTCAGCGTTCAGGTGGAGACGTTAGGTGTATAGAGTTGAAGTAGACTTTGGAAGCAACTGGAAACCCAATCCTAAACAGGAAACAAGGGAGGAACCTGTCCAAGAAGAGTGTGAACTATACAACAGGCAAACCTATTAAGAGAGGAAAAAATTGAAATCATAAAAACATATTAATTTGCAAAGTTCCAGTTTTTAGGCCTTTTAAGTCTTAAAGGCAAAAGAATTCACTTTGAAATCATGACAGTATGTTTTTTTTTCAATTTAATCAAGGCAATAATGCCACTAAGATGCAATGGGCTAGCAGGAGTGAAATAGAATGAGAAGACTTTAGAAACGAGTGGAAAACCAATCCTAAATAGGAAACAAAATATGAACCTCTACTCCTGTTCAAGAGACCCGAGGAGTGTGAACTGGACGACTGGCAAGCGTATCTATTCTTATTGGGAGTGGAAAAATGATAAACGCTGCATAAAATTTCAGATTTCAGGTAGAGATATCAGAAGTACAGTGTTCTTACTACACTAAAATGATAGCATACCGCATTTCATTGAGGTCCCTGCCACATGTATAATGTTTATTTCCAGGTGACCTGGTTGTTAAATAAATTTTAATAGAATTTTCTATACTACATATTCATATCACATTACCTCAATGTATGACTCAGTCATAACACATTTAGTATAAGAGTATTATAGTATAGTATAATAATATTATATTAATTATAATGATAAAAATAATATAATAGTATAAGAAATTGCTCATAGGTGGATGCTTCTCCTTTATGTTTTATGCCCCCTCAGGATGTAGGCAATTGTGGCTCTCCACAATTTCCTGTCCTTCATAGCCCTTGTCTGTTTGTCATTTCTCCTAAACCTTATCCCACCATCCATTTACTCATGTTCACTAAGTAAGTTATGCATTGTTTTTCTTTGTCCCTCTTGTCTTCAACCTGTCCTGTGAGTATCAGATTTTCCAAGCCTTATTTTCTCATTATGTGCCCCAGATATTTCAACTCTCTGATCCTGATGTTAAGTACAAGTTTTCTTTTTTGTTTTCATTTTCTCTAAAACTCTTTCAATGCTCACATGTTCGGTCGATGATATTCTCATCATCCTTCTGTAGAACCACATTTCTGTTGCTTCAAATCTCTTCATCTGTGAAAAGTTTGTCCAGTATTCATTGCCACATAGGACGACTGATAACAGTTCAGTATTTTCTGTTTCTTTATACTCAGATTGGCTTTTTGAATGCATCTTTGGCTATCCCAATACGCCTTCAGATTTTGGTGTTGCTTTTTCTGTCCTCTATTAAAACACTTGCCAGATATTTAAAATTTGTACTTGCTTGATTTTGGTATCTCCAACTTGTAATTAGCATTTTGGGCTCACATTTTTGGCATAAACCAAAACATTAACCTAAGAACTCGAGTCACATTGTTAAATAGCCTTGTTAGTTATAGACCCTTGCATGGATGTCATGTGGGGCATTTAAGCTGTTCTGACATGTTTTAACTATCAGCTATATACGACCATTAAAAATGAAGAACACATTTGGGCTACATAAAGGAAATTTATAAAATATTCTTCTTTTTTCAGCAAATTAAACTTTTTAAATCCATTGATTGTTATTGCTCTTTCTAGTACTGATAGGTGTTTCCTTCCTAACATTTTGTTTAAGGTAGTGTGGAATGTCAATGTTATATAGGAATAATGTGTTGCTGCCCAGTGAGCAAACACAGGTGATCCCATTATTGAATTAAGTAGACCACATGACCATAGAGGAAACGCATAATTAAGAAGTCATGTGATGTCTAATTGATCACTATTCCTAGTCTATCCTCTATACTATACTGATCACTATTTCTACTCTATCCTCTATTACTATACGGACTGCTATTCTCTGCTCTATTTACTATACTATTTCTCTATTTTGATCACTATACGGATTACTATTCGAGCAAGTATTATCGAGCAAGTACTATTAGTGCAAGTGATATTTGAAGGCATCTAACACCAGTATTGTTCAACAGTGTATTATAGTTGTATCTGTGATTACAAAGTCTCTACTACAACGAACATTGCGAAAGTGACAACAAGTACTCATTGGCATTACAAAAGTGGCAATGAGTGTTTGCTGACATCACAAAAGTCAACATCATGATTATATAATTATTTTCTCATCTAAATGCATGCGCTACTTATTTTTGCTGCTTTTGCTGCTGGGAGTGTTCAAGTGATGTGGTTTCTGTTATTTTGTAAAGCTCCTTGTAAGTTCGGAGTGTCAGTCTATAAGGGGTTGGTGAAGGATTGTAATCGTCAGACCTTAACCATTTCAATTTTGCATACTGATGAATAAGAGATTAAGTAATTATGAATTTAGAAGAACTTTGCCTTTTTTTTTTTTTAAATGAATTACTGACTTTTATATTGTTAAGTGGCTCGGATTTAGGAATCAGATAGCTGAGTTTGAATTCCAGTTGAATCCATTACATTCACTTATGTGCTAATACCCATGGGAAAGATATGAATCCTCTTATTCTCCCCACATTATGGGTAAATAGTAGAACAGACCAGGTTCTATAGCCTTGCATGGCAACTAGTCTACCACAGAAATAAATGGCAACCTTCTGCGGGGAAAAAAACCTGCTTCATCAGTCATGTATTGAAAGATATATGATTGCCTAAGAGTGTATCATGCATGGCACATAACTGACTGATATTGTTAAGAACTTAGAAGAAAACTTTGGCTTTTGAACGAAAGCCCCAACCCTACAGAAATGATTATCTAAACACTAACACTTAATAAGAATAATTACCCACATCATTTTTTTTTTTTTGTTATTTTTTTCTGTTTTCTGCTGTTGTTATTGGAGCAAGATGTACTTTTCTGGGGAATAACACAAGTCAGTATTATGGTTGAAAACAACAAGGTTTGTGCCATTTTCCAAATTAATAAGAATTAATTGATTGCTCAGTAATTGAATTTGCTTTCAGAACTGATGCAAATGGAGAGAATTAATTCTTGAAAAGAAAAAATCAAGTTCCACAGTCATTAATTCTTCTCTGCCAGTTTTAGGAAAAAATAGATTTTCGAAAGATAATGGCTATATCTTTGTGAAGAATGCTGAGTATGATTTTGCAAAGCAGAATTTTGTTATACAGGATGCAAGAGAAATATGTCCCACATATATACCTTCCCAAAATACCTCTTACTGTCTTAACCGCTTATTTCTGGGAGGTATATATGGGAGGTATTTCTGCCACACCCCGTATTTTTTGATACAAGCTAAGGTCAGTCTGATATACACTCATGTAATATGTCATTAAAGAATTTTCTTCTATGACAAGAATGACCAAGAATTAAATCTAATCCCAACTTTTAATTACAAAATTATAAGTGGCCTATAGGTTTTCTGTCAGGCATCATGGCAGACCAAAACAATTATGAAAATTACTGACAGGAGGACAAAATTCAAAGAGAAATGAATTGATGCTTTTCTTCTGGGAAATAAAGCAAAAATGATGCCATGGTAACTGAAATTTAAATTCAGATGCCAATTTTGGTTAATAATTATCTTCATCCTTAATATCTTCATCACTATGTTTCAACTGATGAATTCTTCAACCTTCTCGTATTGTCTGAAGTTCCAAGTATATAATAAATGATGCAGACATATATCTTCATCCTGATTGTTTTGTTTATTGCCTTAGAATATTCTAATATTTTCTAATCATTTAAAGCAATCAGTTATGAGCCATGTGGGACACATGTATAGGCGACCATGTATCTTTCAATACATGACTGACAAGGCAGAATTTTTTCCTTCAGTAGGTTGCCATTATTTTCTGCAGTAAACCAGTTGCCATCCAAGGCTATCTGTCCAGCTATTTACCCATAGCTGGAGGGAGAATAAGAGGATTCATACCTTTCCCCTAGCATATTAGCATGTAAGTGAAGGTAATGGATTCAACTGGAATTCAAACTCGGCTCTCTGATTCCTCAATCCAAGCTGCTATCCATAACTTCACCGTGTCTCCTATTATTTAAATACCGCTGTCTAATATGGCAGTAACCATGAGAAGAGAACATACCATAGAGAAGCTTATTAGCAGGTGAGTCTTGCAACACATTATTAGTGATTTTCAGAAGAAGCTCCATAAATATGAATTTGCACCAGGGTTGGCTTATACAAACAAATATCTAATTCAATGTGAACAAATCTGGCAGTAACACTCAGGTTTACTTTTTTTTGTTAAATGCCATGTCCTTTCAACACATAAGTGACTATAGATCTTACAGATTCCTATTCTTTATTATCTGTGAATTATGATTTCTTAGGAAAGATACTGAAGCTGTTTCCTGTTGTCTTTTTCACAATTCAGAGCTGTCATTCTAAACAGGCTGCCAACCAAGGCTACAGAGTCGAGTATGCTCTGCAATTTAAATAATAGCAAGAGGGAGAAGAGACTTCCTAAGAGCATTAATGCAAAGTGAATGAAGCAGACTAGGCTGGGATTTGAACTCAGCATGCTGACTGCATTTTGTCTGCTGATGACTGTCATGCTATCCATATTTTTTTGTTATAAATAATTACCACAAGACAGATATAATGTCAGCTACTTGTTCCTGAGCATACTTGTCTGCTAGTGCAGCTGTTGTAGATTCCTACTCAGGCCCATTTGTGTTTGTTTAACACTCACAGAGCCAGCCTGTTGTTTATACAATAACTATATTGAGCCGACTTTAATTACAGCTTCAGGAAGAGAGTGTATAATCAGTTATGATGACTTGTGACTTCCTGCAAGCACACCTATCAACTCCTCCAAACAGTTCCATCTGACCAATTCCATTCACAAGGCTTTGACCAAACTTTGATATGGTTGTTAGTCACTTTCCATGGGTGCCACTCACTGTGATTGATTCCCTATGTCAATAACATCAGGATAATGACAAATCAACCTTGGTGAGCTTTGAATCTGGCTTTCATTGTTGGAAAGCAAACCAGCTGCTTCATCGAGAAGGTTTGATTTCCAACAATGAAACCTGGAACCAGCAAGGCTCAATACAAACTGTCTCATGTGACAATAAAAACTGTTAAATCTTTTACATACCTAGGAGGTGAGATAAATTCTACTGAAAAGGATGGGAAAATTCACATAGCTAAAACTTGGGCCACCTTGAATAAAATCGATGTGGAGATTATTTTGGGCCACTGTAGAGGTGATATTAATGCATGGTGCCACTGTCTGGACATTAACTAAAAGCCTACAGTCTAAGCTTCATAGAATCTATGCTCAGACACTGAGAGCTGTACTTAATATCTCTTGGAGACAACATCCAGCTAAGTACCACTTCATGGGTCTATCACTGATATTTCTACAATCTTATGTGAATGCAGAATGCCCTTTGTAGGACACTGCTGGTGAACAAAACAAGAACTCCTGAGTGATCTATTGTTCTGGGCACCTAGCCATGGAACAAGACAATGTAGCTGCTGAGCAACCACCTACATTGACCAGCTGCATTATGACACAGAATGCTACCCTAATGACATTCTGACCTTAATGCAGGACCATGATGGTTGGCGTGATAGACTCATGAATGTCCGAGCTAACTGAACTGATTGATAAAAAAAATGATAAACCTTCTAATCATTTGGCTACATGCCCATATAAAATATATGTTATAATTTATACATAAACTGTCTATAAAATGTGTTTTCTTGTTAACATAACTATTTTGCTTTTAGAACTGCTTATGTTATAGAGAGGAAAAAAGTAATTAAACCTTAACAATTGATATCAAATATATTTTAGCTTAAATTTGTTTAAAAAACAAACTAAATAGCAATATACAATAAAGTGTTAATTTCTTACAGGTAAACATAATATAAATAGGGTGTACTGAAAGTTACACTAGCCAAATTTCCAAACATGCTGATGACACAACTATTTACTCCTGTCTTAATTGTAAGTTTTATTGGTTCAATAAGGTCAAATTGGAAGTGGGTCTCAAAAATTACCTAAAATCTGTTGTAAACTGGAGTAAGGAATAGCTAGTTAATTTCAATGCCTCCAAAATGAAACTACTCTCTTTTAATTCTCTTAGAGAAACTGTTTTTCTTCCATCAGTATAGCTGATGCTAACCTCTAGGAGAGTGACTCATTGCACTTCTTGGGTTAATGTTTTCCACTGACATGAAGTGGAACGATTATATAGAATCAATTGCTAGGTCTAGTGCTAGGAAAGTTGGTTCATGCTAGATAATTTTTCTTGCCAGAATCTCTATTATATATTTATAAGTCTACCATTCATCCATGCTTTGAATATGGTTGTCACATTTGATCTGGTGCTCCTGCTATATATTTAGAGATTCTTGATAAAATCCAAAGAAGAATATATAATGTTATTGGTATCTCAGCTTCAGTCCCTTTCCAAATGCTGTAACACAGTTTCCCTTTTCTATAAATACTTTTATGGTAATTGTTCTGATACTCTTTCCTCTGTGGTCTATGGACTCTATAAATTTAATCGTAGTACTAGATTGGCGGCACGGTCTCATCATTTTACAGTTGAAATAGCAAGATGTAACCATAAGTTCTTTGCTAACAGTTTCATCTATCATACTTCTCACTGATGGAACTTTTTTTCTGGCTTCTTTGTTTCCAGTTAATTTTAATAATTTTCTCCAAAAATTTAAAGGCAGTGTCAATCAATATCTTCTCTTTTCTTAATTCCTGTTCTTTTATTTGCTTTAATAGTGTTTTTTTTTTCTCTCAGAATCTCTAACTCTCAGTAACTCCTTGTATCCTAATGGTTTTATTGCCTTTCTTGGGGTGAAATTATTTTTTTTTAAATGAGAATTTTTTTAGAATTGTTACTTGGTCAGACTAAGAACTTTTCAACTCCCCTCATATCCATTTAAACTTGATCTAAAAATGTCTATCAGCATGGTGCCTTGTGGCTCACAAATCCTTCACAGAACATCTCCACTCTGCCCTCTTTAAAGCTAACACTTTTGCTTCACACCAGTATTACCAACCTATTGCTTCATTCTCCTTCTTTATCAGCCCGTGGGTATCCTCTCAGTTTTGGCCCAAACATATCATACTACCTTGGGGACATGGTGGTCATGGTGCTTCCATTGGTAGGGGAATATGTTCTGTTTGAGGTTTCTTGAATTGTTCCATGCGGTAGGGTGATTGGCCCTATGACCAACCACTGTGACTTGAGGTAAGCTTTTTTTTTCTGTTGAGGTTTTTCTAGCTTTAGATGACTACATGTTCCTGTGTTAGTGAGTTCCATATGCCTGGGTTTGAAATCAGAGTTTTCTTGGATCTCCAGGCTAACCAGTCCAACCTGCAGTTGCTCTCAAAGGAGAGACCAAGAGCTGATCTTGCTGTAGCATTTGTCTTTTGCTCCTGTGTTACATTTGTCACAACCTGAGGGGTCATGTCCATTCTGCTCAGTGTCTCTACAGTTATGGTGTGGAGATATGAATATGGAATTCACCCTAGTTCCACAGATACATTACTTGGAAGCAAGAGATATCAAGCACATCTAAAAATATATATCTCTCTATCTATAAAAGGCAGGATGTGTGTGTGCGTGTGTGTAACGAATGCATGGTTGCAATTTTTGACGGATTTGCACCAAAATTTACATGCACATGCTCCAAGTTATCAAAAAGGTCAAGACCGACTTTGCATTTCCCAACTCCTATCGATAGTGGAAATAATCGATTTTTCATGCTTCTACGGCAGTTTTCATGTAGTTTGTGGCCATTTTGTACTCACCAGAGTGAGAGCCAATAGCTGGCTGCAACAAATAGGCAGGAAGATTCTATTGGCCAGCATGAGAGCCAACAGCTGACTGACAGGAATGTTAACTAGCATGCAAAAAAAAATCGATAGCTGCATTCGTCACAAGTGGGAAAAAATTAAATCTGCATGGCACTTTACTCCAATTGGCTCATTCGCTTGCTTAAACTCAATGTTGATTCTGATTCTGCAGAACTGGGTTGGGTGTAAAAAAGTATTTGTTAACATTCTTTTTTCATTTGGTTTTTCCAGTTACAAGTCCTTTTTTAAAGCTGATCATTTTGTGTTCATTTTGTTTAGTTCTTTTTTCGTAACAGATTTAATGTTTACTATAGAGCATAGAAAAAATTCGCAGTGTGAGAAGTAAGGCATGTAGCAACATCAGCATGGAAAATGGACACTCCTTTAAAGGCAAGGAAGGGCAAAAATATTTCAAGTCAACTGATAGTGATTGTTGTATGAGTTGTATGATTTTTGAATCAAGCATGGGCAATGCCGGGCCATGCTGCTAGTAATAGTATAAAACTTTGTCTATCAGTCTGTTTTTTTGGTAACTTTGTGGCAAAGAAAATTACATATAACTCTTGCTTGTTAATTTTGTGTTGATTAGCTATAAGCTTATTTTATTTATTAATTATTAATAAGATGATGATCATTGCTTAGTTGTTTAAAAGAAATAAACGGATAGATAGACAGACAGACTGATAAATGAAAATAAATCTGTGTTGCCTTGGACATTGGTTATTGAAATAAAACAATTCATTCACCATTATTGAATTCTGAACCTAAAGATTTTATAGACAATGAATCAAGTTTAATTTTATGGCTCACAAAATATATTGAAAAGATGAAATATTTCAAAAAGGTGCCTACCATATAAATGGCCATCATTTAAAGACTGATTAACATAAAGAGTGTCAATCATTCAGAAACTCTACAATAAATGCAAGTTAATGCCTTCACAATAAAATTGGTATTAAACAACTGATATTAATAAAATGTTCAGGATACAAGTATATTTATATAATAAATATATTTATATTTATATAATAAATATATTTATATTTATATAATAAATATATTTATATTATAAATAAATATATTTATATTATAAATAAATATATTTATATTATAAATAAATATATTTATATTATAAATTTATATAATAAATTTACCATATAAATTTCAGCTTATGATCTGTTTTTCTTATAAATATTTACAGTAATGAATTTGGCAGTGTGAAATTTGAATGTGCAAATTTGAGAGCTGTTCATCATATTAATATTAAATTAGTACAAAAGTACAAAGCATTTTTCAATAGATGGCCTTTGAACACATGACTTCATTTCACACGTGAGTGGAGTTTATGACTTATGACCTGTTCTGAAAAGTGACATTTCAACATGTCTTTCTGTAAGATAGGCCCATTGATTTTGAATTTAAAATGTTTTTACATTGAGAGTGAAAATGGAAAAAAATGAAATGCATTTTCATAATTTGATGACCTTTATTTCAAGAAACTAAAAAAATACTGTACAAACAGCAAAAAAGGTGTGTGACATTTGTGGTGATAGTGCCATAACTGAGAGTAGAGTTTCTAAGTGGTCATTAAATTTAGAAGTGGAAATTTTGATCTGAAGACCAATAGATATTCTGGTAGGACAGCAAATGTTGATGATGACCAAATTAAAATGCTGACTAAAAATAATCTTAATCACATGTCATAGGACATCACAGAGATTTTTTTTTTTTTTTTTTTTTTTTTTTAAATCGATGCACCCCATGCAAGGCGGGAAGCCACTAATATGCAAGGGGTTACAGAAGATTTGGAGTGAGAGCAGATAGGAGTGATAGAGGAAAAGATGAGGAGAAGGATAGTGGATAGATCAAGGCAACTGGAGATGTTGATTGACATTACATTTGAATAGTTGGAGATTATAGCTGTCAGGGAAACAAGAATAGGGAAGGGTGTTCCACAGGCGAGAGGTGCAAGGTATGAAGCTATTGGAGTAGAAGAAACAGCTACATTTAAAAGTTTCTACAGTGAAAGGGTGAGAGCAGGATGCCAGCCTCGTAGGACGCTTGAATTCATGAAGTCTGGGAACCAGAGAAAGCAGCTCATCTGAGCAATTTCCATGAAAGTATTTGTAAAAAAGACAGAGAGTGGTGACGGCGCATCTGTGAGAGAACAACGGCAAATGAAAAGCCAGATCAGGGCCAATTACATTGCATATCCGTCTCTGGATCTTATCAAGAACCCTGAGGCAAACAGAAGGGGCTCCAGACCATATATGGCAACAATACTCCATGCAAGGGGGAATGGTTGATTTGTAGATTTGAAGGATCGATTCCGGGGAGAAAAATCTCATATGAGTATGGTAAAGCATTTGAACAGACTTAGATATTCCACAAATATGAATGTTGTAAGGCATTTGAACATACTTAGATACTCCCCATATCTCATATGAGTATTGTAAGGCATTTGAACAAAATTGGATACTCTCCATATCTCATGCGTTGTTAAGCATTTGAACAGACTTAGATACTCGACATATCTGATATGAGAGCTGTAAGGCATTTGAACAACCTTAGATACTCCCCATATTTCATAAGCATGTTGTAAGGCATTTTCACAGCCTTAGATTCTCCCCATATCTCATATGCATGATGAAAGGCATTTGAACCAACTTAGATATTCCCCATATCACATATGAGTATAATAAGGCATTTGAACATGCTTAAGTACTTCCCATATCTCACACGTATGTTGTAAGGCATTTGAACAAACTTAGATACTCCATATATCTCATAATCTTGGGAGTCAGTTCCACAAAGAAGTGGTTCATGGAAATAAGATGATCGAGTGAAACTCAGATCTCATCAATGACATATGAAGGGAATGAGAGTGGTTTGCTACAATGTGTGTATTATATGGGATCTTAGCTGTGAATGTTAGAAATTGGAGACCTAAAGAAGGTAGATTGTCTGAAGACTTTCCATGTAAATAGCAGTAGAGCAGTGAGAGGCTTGTGTTTTCATCTGTCATAGAGTCGATAATAATTTGTCACTCAAAAGGTCACAGAGTTGGAAACATTTACTGTGAGACATGCATGAATTTTGGAATATAAATTGTTATAATACTTAAAAATCATTATTTGGATGTAAAAATCATTATTTGGTTGCAAAGATCATTATTTGGATGTAAAAATCATCATTTGGGTGTAAAAATCATTATTTAGGTGTAAAGATCATCATTTAGAAGCAAAGATCATCAGTTGGGTGTAAAGATCACTATTTGGGTGTAAAGATCATCATTTGGGTGTAAAGATCATTATTTAGGTGTAAAGATCATTATTTGGGTGTAAAGATCACTATTTGGGTGTAAAAATCCTTATTTAGGTGTAAAGATCATCAGCTGGGTGTAAAAATCCTTATTTAGGAGTAAAGATCATTATTTAGGTGTAAAGATCATCAGTTGGGTGTAAAAATCCTTATTTAGGAGTAAAGATCATTATTTAGGTGTAAAGATCATCAGCTGGGTGTAAAAATCATTATTTAGGTGTAAAGATCATTATTTAGGTGTAAAGATCATCAGTTGGGTGTAAAGATCATTATTTGGGTGTAAAGAACATCATCTGGGTGTAAAAATCATTATTTTGTTGTAAAGATCCTTATTTGGGTGTAAAACTCATTTTTTGTGTATAAAAATCATTATTTAGGTGTAAAAATCATTGCTTATGTTTCTTATTAAGCAATGTACAAATTAGTTTTTTAAATTTTATGGTAAGTCAGTCTTTTTTATGAAAAAACCCTGTAATTTGAACCTTAGTTCTCATGGTCTGTATCCAATGCTTCAACTATTTAGCAATAAACTTAATGGTACACTGACTAAATTTGTTTAAGCTATTTGAAAATGTCATTTGTGAACACTGACTCCAAAAACAAGAGAAAAAATAACCAAAGCTTTACAAAAGCTGAAACATTTGCGTTCATTAATGAAATAACTGAAATAAAACATTAAAATCTAAGACACCTGAGGTGAAGAAGCCAAGTAATCAGATATGATCATGCAGTAATAGTAAAATTATTATTATAGCAGCAGGGTAACTTGGCATTGCCCAGGGATAATCAGGCATGATAAATACAACTTAAATTAATTTAAAACGGGTTTTAGAAATTAATATCAAAGTAAACAACATTTCTGATCTTGCCTTGAGGAAGAAAATAAAAACAATGAGACTTGTGATAAGCTTAGATAATATGGAAGTGATGGTAGCAGTAGGAGGAGGAAGGAAATATTATGGAAGGCCAAATTTGATATAATCTCTCTTGGATATTTACACAAAATATTTTTTGGCCTAAAATTCAAAGTTGAAATTGACAATCTATCAGTTATTAATCTGTTATAAACTTGTTGTATTATGACAGGTTGTAATGTTTCTGTTCAGTAATTGACTAATATCTTCTTTGTAATGAATTTTGACTTGTACCATTCTAGTAAGTACTTGACGCTTCCTGTTATTCTCAACCTTTATAAGAGCCAGAGCAGACTGAAAATAGAGTACTATTGCCATATATGGGCAGGAGCTACTCAGTCTTCCCTTTTCAGTCTTGATATAGTTCAAAAGCATCATGGGTAATGAGAATTATCTTACACACTACAACCCCTTTCTTACAGATGAAATGTCACAAACCTCTCACTACTCTATCACTATTACCAGGGAAATTGTTCAGACAAACTACATTCCTTAGTTCCACCAGTTCTAACCTTCACAGCTCTGACTTACCATACTATGCACATTGTAACAAATTACTCTCATTCATTTTGTATTACATTAATGAGTTGTAAGTTCCATTTGAGCAGCTTGTTTTCACGAACAGTGTCTTTGTGGAACCAACTCCCAAAAGGATACTTTCTTGATCATTACAATCTCAACCTGTTCATGTCTAGGGTTAACCATTATTTTCACCACATATCTGTACACATGTGACTCTGTAACCCTCTACCTGGAGTGGCTCTCGGGCTTTTTACTTGGTGAATATCATTATAACCCCCCCCCCCAAAAAAAACCCTGTTATATGGGAGATAGGGTCAATTCCTAACTGATGAGGGGCAGTTGAATTAGTTTTTAACCATTACTTTCCTTTGAAAATCTTAATAGATTAATACATAAAGTTGCTCTGCATATTACCAAACAGTCACAAATTTCAATGGTTATTGATTTTAAGGAGACACCTGTTTTTGTCTTTGGGGTATGACAGTAATAAAATGCTTCATCTAACAATAAAATTGACGTTTCTTTCAGAAACACACCTCTCTGTGAAATTATTTTTTTCGCATATTTTTTTCATATATTTCATCAAATAAGCCTTCCAGGGCATAAATATGATTATTTTTTAATTTTCTAAATTCTAAGGGAGGGATTCAGTTTCTTACATAAATTGTAAATTGATCCCCTATGTTCCCGCCTCCCAAAAAAAAGATGCCCATTTTTGAATATCCCCTTCCCCAACACACAAAAAAAATGCCTATTTCACATGATAAAATATATTCTTGTTTACAAGATTTCAAATAATTTCAAATTAAAATAAAAAAGTTAATAATTATATTATTTATTCTTACATCCTTCTCTTGTGTTAAAATAATACTTACACCTTCTTCTATGTGCCCTGTACTTTCAGGACATTGGCGATCATGGCCCTTCACAACTTCCTTGCTCCTAATAATTTTTGTCTTTTTGTTATTTCTCCCGAACCCTGATCTACGATCTATTTGTTCAAGCCCATACAATAAACAAGTCTAATGCATACTACCAATACCACTATTAGAAAAGGTAAAAGAAGAACTAAATCACATGTAAGCAGAATGGAAGTACCAAGCAGACTGACTGATGTGTTTCCATTGTACCTGTCATGACGAAAAATGGCGAATTAAGAATTTTAAATACCTACATTTTGTCTTTTTGCTATCTCTCCTAATCTCTGTTCTGTCAACCATTTACACAAACTCATTGGGTAAGTTATTCTCTGCTTTCCTCTGTCTATTCTGCCTTCAATATGTCCTGTGCGTGTCAAATTCTCCAAGCCTTTTTTCGCCATTAGGAACTTCAATTGCCTCTTTCTGATTCTAAATATAAGTGTCCTTTTTGCTTTCATTTTTCCCAGAACTTCGCTGTTGCTCACATGTTCAGTTCATGTTATTCTCAGCATCCTTCTGTAAAACCACATTTATGATATCAAAACAGCCTTAGAATATAGGTTTAAAGTATATTATTACTTACCTTTTCCCTTTATTAATATTATTATTATTATTATTATTATTATTAACCTTTATTTTAACTTTATTTTTTGGTTTGCATAGGGGATCAATTTACAATAAATTTACACAACAAACTGAACTCTATTCTTAAAATTTTAAATTGCATACAAAATTGATATATTTGTGATCTGATGAGTTTAAATGATTGTATGAAAAAATTAGAAATAAATCATTATTTCTTGGAGGTGTGTTTCTGTAGAAAGGCAAAAAGTAACTACAGTATAGAAAACTGGAGAGAGAAGAGAAATAGCATGACTAGAGATATGTACTTCTTAACATTTCCATGACTGAAATGAGTTAGATGCCATCCATTATTTGAAATTTTGTAAATGAGTTAGGCACCATCCATATAATAGAGGATCTTCATTGAATTCATAATGGGAAAATTTGATTCATTATAAAGAAAAAAAAAATTCCCAGAAACATGAGCAAAACAACAATATCTTGTTTCAGCTTATCTGTGTCAGTCAGGCTATTTGTGAAATTTCAGGGTTTATCGTTTAAAAATACACACATGTAGACACACATTCATATTCATAAATCCATATACAGATACATAGAAACACTAAAATATATAGAAATCATAGAAATAGACACATATATTCGTATATAAGCTTGTGTAGACACATGCATATATGCATGCATGCATGTAGCAATTCACATTGAACGTAGAAAACATATAAAAAAAGCCGTCATCATCTTCATCATCATCCCCTTGACTTTTGCAATCATAGGAGGGATCTGAATGCAGAAACCACACTGAATTTCCTTGACAACAGTCTATCAATGGCAATTCTAATATAGTCATACTTGTCCATTGTTTGGCACTATTTGATGATATTAGTGGAATATTCATTACTATCAAAAACGTTTTGGATTCTATTCTACTAGTTTGTTAGATGAAGAACTTGCCAGTATCCAAATTTTTTTTTAAAGTAATGGATATCTCACTAATATCATTAAACATTATATATAATAAAATTAAATGATATTCACTAATATCATTAAACACGTTATAAACAGTAAAATCAAACATTTTAGGGAACCAGTGGTTTTGGGGACCTAGTTGGTACCCTATTTATTTAAAGTTGCCTTGGCTTGGCAGGAAATGTCAGCTGTTGTCTGACAGAATTTCAACCTGTATTGATTCATGCTACAATGCTGTTAAGTTGCACAGTGTGTTTCAAACAAAATCTGCATTTCCCTTCTTTCAGTAAGGATCATGTGTCCTATTTTCAAAAAATATCTAATCATATTTAAATTCAAATGCCGATGTGAAGTGGTGTACATAGGATAAACCAATCTGTGGTTGGAAATGTGGATTTTGCAAGACGCTCCCATCTGTTTGCATTCAAGTAGTCGAAGCCAAGTTTTAAGAACTACTCAAGAAGTTCACGATTTGTTGATTGGTCCGCATTTACTGGACAGTCCTGACTGTGCTGCTGAATATGAAGACACAAGGTTTTCTATTCTACATAGTGCTCACTTGAGGCTGTGTATATGAAATTTTACCAGCCGAGCCTATGTAGACAAAAGGAGCATTTCATGAACTCCTTATGATTGAGTGAGGGACTGTGTTTCTTTTACCATTTTATACTCTTGTGGAATTTGTTAATCATTTTATTAATTATGTACAATTAAAATTTATTTTATTTTAATTGCATTCCAATTGATTGTCTTGATTGTTTTGTATTTTGCCAATGATTACCTTTGAAAAAGAATTGATTGAAAGGATCCTAAGGTAGAAAATGACATCAATTTTGTTTAAATCTCTCTCTCTCTCTATATATATATATATATATATATTGGGGTAGATTCTCTGACTGACACCAATTCAGCTGGGTTTCAATCCTAGCTAAAGACAACCGGACATCTAGCCACACTGATAAGCTGTGATACAGAAAAACAGTCTGTCTATAGATGACTATATATATATATATATATATATAAAAGTATTGATCTCAGTGTCTAGTTTTATATTTACATACACTCTATCCCTGATATTGACCATTTTTAACCATAAATATAGCATAATTCAAACTATATTTTTTCATATATATATAGATTTTCTATACCCGGCTTAGATGTGACACAAGGCCGAAAGTATGGGGCACCCAGTGAGGATCGAACTCACTACTCAGTCATAATTGATCTAGCAAGACAAGCTTTCTAACCATTACACCATGTCGAGGTTATATATATATATATATATATATATATATATATATATATATATATATATATATATATATATATATATATATATATATATATATATATATATATATATATATATATATAGTCATTCACATGCAGGCCTGTTTCACTGTATCACAGCTCTTTAGTGCGACTAGACATCCGAATGCTTCAAGCCAGGATTGAAACCAGACTGATTTGGTATTAGTCAAAGTTTATATATATATAATAGTAATATAATTAAAATCCATTTTGGGTATCACTTCACACACATAGAGAGAGAGAGAGATTGAAAGCATTATAGATAATGACAAAGAGAAGTATAAAATGGAAAGGAGATACAACTACAATGTATATATAATTGTTAATTTTCTAGAACAAAGCTGGACCATAATAGAAGTGTATATATATATATATATTGACTTATTTTATGGTTCTCTATCTCTCTCTCTCTCTCTATATATATATATATCTGTATACATATAAGTTAAGTGAACTATTTTCATTCTATTACTAACATATATGTGTATGTGAGTGTGTGTCTGTGTAAGTTCATTTTCTTCTCTGTCATCCAAAGATTTATATTTGCATAAAAGATATCACAAAGCATAGCTTGGCTTTCAAAGATCTAATGTCCACAAATTCTTCAGCCTGAGTTCCCATGGTGGAAACAATCACAGATTTATTGATATTGACAAGATATCTAACTGTACATCTTTTTATCACTTGTGGTAGTTATAGAGTTTTGATGGTTGACTACATATAAGAAACATTCCAGTAAAATATTTGGATGTGTGACAAACTTGGTCAATATGGAACAAGATTTTCACTAGATATATAGTTACTGTCATTAAATTTACCA
>OZ010596.1:60179009-60234009 GCA_963932145.1 Acanthosepion lycidas | reverse complement strand
GGGCCAGATTTAGATGAAGAGAGGCCCGAGGCTATTCCACTTGTTAAGCTCTTCCAAATCCCCCATTGTTAAATTAAGCAATTTGAGTAAAGCCAAGGAGGATGACAGGTGTTTAAAATTAATGAAGGGTTATTCAGAGTCTACAATGCCATATGACAGCATGTGTAAGAAAGGCCTATGACAGTGTCAAAAATATTATACACCTTAGCTTGAGGCCCCCTAGATTTTGAGGCCCTAGGCTTCAGCCTGCTATGCCTATACGCAGATCCAACACTGTCAATAATATTATAAGGATATGCAGGATAGATAACGGCTGACTGTTGACTTGAAAAGTTTAAAATTGTAGTGATCAGGGAAGCATCATCTTGGGAACCGATTACATATATTTTACAATCAAATCCACTCATGAGTCGATGTAATCTCTGCAAAATTCAGAGTTGGGACAGATAAGTGAACATTTAATTTTATTTGTTGCAAATAATGCTCTCTCTCTCTCTCTCTCTCTCTCTCTCTCGCTTTCTCTCTCTCTCTTTCTTTGACTCACTCTTTCACCCTCTCTCATTTTGTCTTTCTTTCTTTCTCTCTCTCTTTCTCTCTCTCACTTTATCTTTCTCTATCTTTCTCTCTTTCACTTTCTCTCACTCACTCTCTCTTTCACACTTTTCTCTCTCTTTCTCTCACCTCATTTAATTTTATTTGTTGCAAATAATGCTCTCTCTCTCTCGCTTTCTCTCTCGCTTTCTCTCTCTCTCTTTCTTTGACTGACTCTTTCACCCTCTCTCACTTTCTCTCTCTTTCTTTCTTTCTTTTACTCTCTTTTTCTCTCTCTTTCTCTCTCGCACACTCTATCTTTCTCTTTTTCATTCTATTAGGTTGGTGCAAAAATAATGACGTAATAATGTCATTTTTTGATGTTAAAAAATACGTCAAAAAACGACATTATAACGTCATTATTTTTGCACCAACCTAATGTTACTCTCTTTTCTCTCTTTGTCTTTCTCTCACTCACTCTCTCTTTCTCACTTTCTCTTTGTCTTTCTCTCACCTCATTTATTTGTTGCAAATAATGCTCTCTCTCCCTCTTTCTCTCACTCTCTCTTTCTCTCTCTCTTTCTATCTCTTACTCTCTTTTCTCTCTCGTTTTCGTTCTCTCTTTCGTCTTTTCTTCTCTCTCTCTTCTCTCTCTCTTTCTCTCTTTTTCTCTCTATGATACAGAATACAGATGTAGAATATTGGTAGAGATAGTGAAATGGAAAATGCTAATGAGGTACCAGGCCAAGAGAAAAAAATTATTTAAAATAACAACAGAGTTAAGGTAAAATCAAAACTTTAAACCTTTAATGTGAATCATGTTCCATCTCAATAATCAGATAATTTGAGTAAAGCTGAGGATGATCACAGGTGTTTAAAATTAATGAAGGGTTATTCAGAGTCTACAATGCCATATGACAGCATGTGTAAGAAAGGCCTATGACAGTGTCAAAAATATTATACACCTTAGCTTGAGGCCCCCTAGATTTTGAGGCCCTAGGCTTCAGCCTGCTATGCCTATACGCAGATCCAACACTGTCAATAATATTATAAGGATATGCAGGATAGATAACGGCTGACTGTTGACTTGAAAAGTTTAAAATTGTAGTGATCAGGGAAGCATCATCTTGGGAACCGATTACATATATTTTACAATCAAATCCACTCATGAGTCGATGTAATCTCTGCAAAATTCAGAGTTGGGACAGATAAGTGAACATTTAATTTTATTTGTTGCAAATAATGCTCTCTCTCTCTCTCTCTCTCTCTCTCTCTCGCTTTCTCTCTCTCTCTTTCTTTGACTCACTCTTTCACCCTCTCTCATTTTGTCTTTCTTTCTTTCTCTCTCTCTTTCTCTCTCTCACTTTATCTTTCTCTATCTTTCTCTCTTTCACTTTCTCTCACTCACTCTCTCTTTCACACTTTTCTCTCTCTTTCTCTCACCTCATTTAATTTTATTTGTTGCAAATAATGCTCTCTCTCTCTCGCTTTCTCTCTCGCTTTCTCTCTCTCTCTTTCTTTGACTGACTCTTTCACCCTCTCTCACTTTCTCTCTCTTTCTTTCTTTCTTTTACTCTCTTTTTCTCTCTCTTTCTCTCTCGCACACTCTATCTTTCTCTTTTTCATTCTATTAGGTTGGTGCAAAAATAATGACGTAATAATGTCATTTTTTGATGTTAAAAAATACGTCAAAAAACGACATTATAACGTCATTATTTTTGCACCAACCTAATGTTACTCTCTTTTCTCTCTTTGTCTTTCTCTCACTCACTCTCTCTTTCTCACTTTCTCTTTGTCTTTCTCTCACCTCATTTATTTGAGTAAAGCTGAGGATGATCACAGGTGTTTAAAATTACTGAATAGTTATTTAGAGTCTATAATACATTATGACAACATGTGTATGAAAGGACTATGACAGTGTCAAAAATATTATATACCTTGGTTGGAGGTCTCCCAGATTTTGAGGCCTACTAAGTCTATAAGTAAATCTGGCACTGGTTTTAAGGCTACAAAATTACATGGCTAGAATGTCCAAGAGACATGTAGCCTAGTGGATGAAAGCATTGATTAAAATATGTCTGGTTTCCTAGCAAAGGTGAATCAGATTTAGGTGTATTGATATGAGCAGCAACAGCTAAAATAGATAGCACATGTAATGCAAAGAGAAAATAATAGCATAATCAAGATGTTGACATTCCACATTGCTTTAAACAAAAGGTTAGGAAGGAAACCCCCATCAATAACAGAAAGAACAATAACAGCTACTAAATTTGAGAAACTTATTTTCCTGAAAAATTGCTTTAAGAAAAAGATTTTATGAATTTCAACTGAAACCAGTTTCTGGCTCCTCAATCAATGAATGCCAATTGTTTCCTTGTAGAGAAACAGCTAATATTCTTTCTCTTTTTATGTACCATGTCCTTTCAGGATGTAGGCAATCATGGTTCTCAACCTGCCTCTAGCGGTTGCAGCTCTCAACAAGTTCCTTCCCACTGCTTCCTCTCCCAGACCATGTTCTGTCATCCACTTGCTTAAGCCCGCCAGGTACATCACGTTGTTTTCCCTTGTCCCTCTTTCCCTGTATTTGACTCGTGAGTATCAGATTCTCCAGGCCCTCCTTCCTTGTTATGTGTACCAGAAACTTCAGCTGTCTCTTCCTGATATTAAGTGTAAGCCTCCTCATTTGAAACCTCTCTAATTCCCATGATTCCACAGAAAAAAAGGAAGCCGTCCTTCTTTTCTTTTTGTGCCATGTCCTTTCAGCATGTAGGCGATCATGGCTCTCCACCACCCTCTATCCCTTGCAGCTCTCAACAAGTTCCTTCCAACTGCTTCCTCTCCCAGACCACGTTCTGTCATCCACTTGCTTAAGCCCGCCAGGTACATCACGTTGTTTTCCCTTGTCCCTCTTTCCCTGTATTTGACTCGTGAGTATCAGATTCTCCAGGCCCTCCTTCCTCGTTATGTGTACCAGAAACTTCAGCTGTCTCTTCCTGATATTAAGTGTAAGCCTCCTCATTTGCAACCTCTCTAATTCCCATGATTCCACAGAAAAAAAGGAAGCCGTCCTTCTTTTCTTTTTGTGCCATGTCCTTTCAGCATGTAGGCGATCATGGCTCTCCACCACCCTCTATCCCTTGCAGCTCTCAACAAGTTCCTTCCCACTGCTTCCTCTCCCAGACCACGTTCTGTCATCCACTTGCTTAAGCCCGCCAGGTACATCACGTTGTTTTCCCTTGTCCCTCTTTCCCTGTATTTGACTCGTGAGTATCAGATTCTCCAGGCCCTCCTTCCTCGTTATGTGTACCAGAAACTTCAGCTGTCTCTTCCTGATATTAAGTGTAAGTCTCCTCATTTGCAACCTCTCTAATTCCCATGATTCCACAGAAAAAACGGAAGCTGTCCTTCTTTTCTTTTTGTGCCATGTCCTTTCAGCATGTAGGTGATCATGGCTCTCCACCTCCCTCTATCCCTTGCAGCTCTCAACAAGTTCCTTCCAACTGCTTCCTCTCCCAGACCACGTTCTGTCATCCACTTGCTTAAGCCCGCCAGGTACATCACGTTATTTGCCCTTGTCTCTCTTTCTCTGTATTCGACTCGTGAGTATCAGATTCTCCAGGCCCTCCTTCCTCGTTACGTGTACCAGAAACTTCAGCTGCCTCTTCTTGATGTTAAGCTGAATGGTACTTGATCCCAAATGTATTCATTTATTTATTTTATTTCTTTCTGTCCTACTTGTTTGAAGTTATCACATCTTGATTTTACTGGTGGTTGTTATAAAACTGCCAGCATTATGTGTCCCAGAAACTTCAGCTGCCTCTTCCTGATATATCCTTGTTTGCAAACTCTCTAAGACCTCATCATTGCTCACACACTTGGTAGTACCGTTAATGTCAACTGTGAAGAGATCTACAAAATACTACAATATTACTCCAAAACATGAATCCATATCCACCGCATTATTTTCTAAGTCACGTTTTGGAATAATTCAATAAAGGATATAAATTCTAGTCAAGCCATCAGCTTCATTCAATGTAGTTCTATGTTCATCAAAAAAATTTGAGAAATTAATTTTCATGTACTTCTTCACTTAACATTTAGATTTCTCTTTGTGATATTTACATAAAGATGGTGGATGCATCATTTTCCATGTCTTTAGCCAATGTTCTTTATATTCTAAATTTTTAGCTCTGTTTGTATTATCAAAAGCAGCTTCAAATCCACTTTTTATGCTTTTAATTTTCTTTATGTCTTTTTTGTGACATTCTTAAAGCCATTTTTTCCTCTTCTCATCTTGCCAATATTTCAAATGTCTTTTTTGATTGTTCTATGATTTCCCATCAACTTCTTCATCATTTTCAAAGTTGTATTCCTGTCACTTTAATTATCTTACTTCTATTTTGAGATTATATCTTTTTCTATGACCCATGGGAATTTCATATATCTGAAATTAAAAAAAACATATCAATAACTATCAGTATATACATTTGTTTACAATATAATGAACAACCTTCAAATTTTCTTAATAAAATCTTACACCACCAAATAAGTTACTGTAAATTTTTCTAAATATTTACAGTAAGCTGAAAGTCTGATGGTATGTTTATCATATAAGTGTGTTCTGAAAGTTTTCCAACATTAGTTAATGCTAAATTTATTGTTAAAATATTGACTTGTGTAATAAAATTTGACACTGCATATTTTAAAGGCAAATGAATCCACTTTGAAATAGTGGCTGTATATTTTTTTCAATTCAATAAAGGCAATAATGCCACTAAGATGCAATAGACTACAAGAAGTGAAAGAGAATGAAAAGACTTTAGAAGGAACCAGAAACCCAATCCTAAACAGGAAATAAGAGATAAACCTCTATTCTGGTTCAAAAACCAAGGAGGAATGTGAACTGGATGATAGACATACATGTCTACTCCCATTCAAAACTATCTACTTGGTAAGGCAAATAGATTAAAGGTTTTAAAGAAATAAAACCAGTGAAAGAGACAAATGTATTGATCATGGTCAGCAGCACCATACTGAAAAAAGTTAGATATGTTGTTAAATAACCTTTCAGGTTTGAGTTTGACGATGTCTATGATGATTAAAATGACATAACTCCAAGAGAAAAAGTTTTCAGAGCTCAGGTTTTTACTGACAAGGGCCAATAACATCTGACCTGGAAGATAACAGATGAGACAACTGGAAAGTCAATTACTGCAGCTAGTTGAGTAAGAAAATGTTAGCATGACAGGGAAACTGTGAAGAGTGAGAAATAAAAATGGCTTCTAGAATGGAAGAATCTGATTGGTCCATGTGATAAAGACAAAGAAGTATTGCTTGCTATTTCTGATCTTTGCAGAGATAATATGAGGAGCATCAGTTGTTATTGAGAAACTGAACGTCCCGCTTGTGTTGCTTTTTATTTAGTCTCTCTCTGATTCAACAATCAAACTGTCTAGAATGGTGCATGTGTACCTGACATCAAGTTTTTTGAATAATAATTGCTTTAATCATTTGTTTTTGTTTTTTTGTTTGGAGTGAATTTTTTTTTAAGTAAAAATATCTGAAAATAGAGGAATTGTTCAGAATCACCAAAGTGGAATCTGGGAAAAAATAGATCTGTTTGGAATCAGGGTAATGGGGGAGCAAGTTAAGCAGCATTAAATGATCTCCTCCCCCATAGTTAGATCCTACTTAATTAAAATCAAAGCTGTTGATTAGATTCTTCTTCTTCTTCTATGTGTCGTGTCCCATCAGGACATTGGTGATCATGACTCTCCACAATTTCTCTTCCTTTGTAGCGCTTAATAAATTTTGTCTTTTTGTTATCTCTTCTAAACCTTGCTCCACCATAGGCTTATGTCTATATCATGTTGAAACACCAGTTCTCATATAGTCACCAGTTAAGCAATGTCAAGCCTGGTCGTTACCTTGATGGGTGACCATTTGGGAATACCAGGTGGTGTAAGCATGGATATGCAGATGGTGTAATGAATTGGCTTGGAATTGTTAATCTGAGAGCCGAGTTCCAATTCCCATTGGGTTTTTTATTTCACTTATGCACAAATACACTTGAGAAATTCATGAATCCACCTCTTCTCCCCCTGCTATAGGTTAATTAGTAAGACTTGTATGACTAAAACATTATTATCTCCAAAATAAAAATTCTTAGAATCTAAAAATATTTTCTGGCTTTAAATAACCTGCAGTAGGATGATAAGTCATAGAATACAAATCAGTCAGTCAATAACACATTTACTTAAGCCCACTAGATAGGTTATGTATTGTTTACCTCTCTCCCTCTTACCTTCAATTGGTCTTGGGAGTATCAAATTTTCCAAGCTCCTTTTCCTCATTATGTATCTTAGAAATTTCAACTCTCTCTTTCCTGATGTTAAGTATAAGTGTCCTTTTTGTTTCCATTTTCTCTAAGGCTTTGTCATTGCTCACATGTTCAGTCCATGGTATTCTCAGCATGCTTCTGTAGAACCACATTTCTGCTGCTTCATGTCAAGGCTTCATCTTTGAGGAGTTTGTCCAGCATTTACTGCCATATGCTACAACAGATATCACATAAAAGTTAAGTACTATTTTCTTTTTTTCTAACAATGTTTTTCTGTTTATTAATACTCTGCTTAAATTTTGGAATGCATCTTTAGCACTGAAAATAGAAATTACAAGAATTTAGCGTTTAGATACCGATATTCCAGTAATAGTATGAGCACTAAGAATAAGTAAGACAAATACTGATACAGCCACGAAGAAAATCTCAGGAAATCCATCTTTATCAGAAATACAAATGATTGTACCATTAATTTCTGCTCATGTAGAAACATTCCTTCAGTCTGATATCCTCAACTGCTTTCAATTATTTTCAAGTGAAAGACTTGGCAAATAATTGGATCAAACAAAAACATCAGCAGCAGCAATGGCAACAACAACAATAATATATGTACAATATTTGTTATACCCTGAGTGACAAGGTGGACTCATCCTTACGTATATATTTATGAGAACAGAATGTGGGACTAGGGGAGACAGCAAAAGCTGCACTTAGCGGTCATCTGAAAAAATACAATAGTAATTTGCAGCTGGACTTACTCTAAAAGTGACTGAACTCAACTAAGTAACAGACATATTACAAAAATATTAAAGGAACAGTTAATTTCAGAAAATTCACAATATAAATATAAAATGTGGGAGGTTTAAAATTGTTATGCAGGTTCCTCAGCAAGCACAATGTTCTTTTGAATGTACCTTCATTTATTTTTTTAGGGAATTGTCAGAGAAAAGCAAATTTGTTAACAAAGAAAGGGGAATCAGTAAAGGAATGAATGCGGTCAGTCTAGTAGGGCATGGAATGAAACTAAAGGAAAATAAGAAAACAAAACAGAAAGAATCTATCCAAGTGTTGGAGAAAATTTTGGAATATGAAAACTGCGATCATGTCTATAATTATTGTAGAACAGGGAACAATCTCAATAACTTTTGTAAAGAATCGGAAAGAATTAAAGATCCCTCACAGAAATAAAAATATTCAAACCAATAAAATGTTGAAATTGCTAAGAATATTAATAAGATAGTATTCGAAACAAGAGAAGACATACTGCCAGCACCAGATATCATGGGTCTGATGATACAAATAATCCACAGGTACAATGTGAAATTATCCATATATACATGAAAGGGTCTTGTCCTCTCAACGAATCTATAATACGCCCCCCTCTTCCAATTTATTATATGGGGGCCCCACTCTGCTACATCTCAGCTTTCATAACGTAGTATTCATATAAAATACAAATTTTATTGTAACCTAATTATGTACAATAATGGAACATATACAATATAGATGAACAATTCAACTAGAAAAATTGAAGATAAATACAAATTAGAGATATGTCATAATAGATCATTCCTCCATCTTAAATAAATCAACAATCTTTTGTGGCGATTTTTAGCATCAACTTGAGATTTTTCTTGTTAAAAAGTTGAATAATTTTAATATATTCAAAATTATAGATAAAAAAATATGGAATATATGTGGATCTTTAATTGTTAGTGGGTCAAATTCGAGAGAAATATTAGTTGAGACTCATCATATTATCATATCACTATATCACATTGAAACACTAATTCTTATATGATTACCAAACTTAAGCAATATCAAGCCTTGTCAGTAACTAGATGGGTGACTGTTTGGGAATAACAGGTGCTGTAAGCTTCAGTGTGTCAGTGGTGTAATGGACAACAGCACGGAATTGGAAATTGGTGAGCCAGGATCCATTTCCAGTCAGATCCATTATATTCACTTACACACAAATAACCTTGGAAAACGTATGAATTCACCTGTTCTCCCCCAGCTATGGGTTAATAAGAAGGACTCATATCAGTAAATCATTATTATCTTCAAGAAAGTCTTACAATCTAAAAATATTTTCTGGCTTCAAATAACTTGCAAAAGGTTGATAAGCTGTAAAAAACAAATCAATCAATCAACATTGGTTGAATAAATTGACCAGTAAGCTCACCAGTCTTCTGAGTAATACCATGTATATGAATAGTAAAAAAACTAGACTGACTTTTTTGTTTCATTGGGTTACAAGTGAATCAAAGTTTTTCTTTGAATCAGTAGAGAACAAAAAACCTTCAGTCCACTTTTGCTTTCCTCTACTACTAAAACCAAGTAGCAAGGCATTTCTTTTTCACATGAAAAGTTTTTAAAAACATGAAGACATTTGATCTGTTATTGAGAGAGAGAAATTCCAGTTGTGAGTCTGACTTTTCTCACAGATTCAAAGGGAATCTAATAAGCATGAAACTTAATAATCAGGGTGGGAATAAAAAAAAGAAATAAATCAGAAATGTGAATCAAACAACAAATAAGAAATAAAAAGAAAAGCCTGGCTAAAGGTTATTTAGTGTGTCATAACCTGCACTGAATTAACCTCCAATAATTTGGGTTAAAGGTCCTTTGTTTAATCTAAAAGGATTTTTTTTAAACAAGTTTAGATTACTTATTTTTTTTCTCCAAAGGAAGGAAATGTATATGAAGAATGTTTTTTATCCGAAGTAGAAAGAGTGTCATGGGAGATTTTAGAAGTTGCCATGCAAAAACAAACAGAAAAAAAAAGAATGCTAAGTTTTGGTAACATCTAATAATTTAGCAAATTATTTTCCATTCAACTTAATAAAAAGACAAGTTGAACAGAAAATAACTTACTAAATTATTAGAGAACCCATGACAAAAACCCAGCAGACAAGAACTTAGCCTCTTATCCCAAAATCCGAGTCTTATAAATAAATAAAAACTGTCCAATATAAAAAGAAACAAATTTAACACTGAAAATTCAAGAAACTTTTAATTCAAAATTTAATGTCAAATTGAGACATTAATCCAGCATGTACAAGAAAGAATTATTTCTCTCGGGTACTTTATGAGTTTATGGGTCTGCTCTGTTTAGAAAAGAAATACATAGTTAATCGATCCAATCTCTAAAAAATATTTTCTGACAATGCTACATTCACATATTCAATATATTTCATAGTTAGTGAGTCTTAGTATCCCATGTCCCAACTTTATGTGAAGAAAGCCTGAAGAAGTGTGTTTTTTAAAGTTTATGCCAAAATATAAAGAAACCACAGAGATTGTATACATATATATATTATGCCAATTTATGGGCTTAAGTAAAGTTTTTATTTGCAAAATAACTTTTTTCTACATATAAGTGTGTATATTAGATATTATTATTGTCTTAATATGACATTAAAATTTGAATTAAAAATTCCTTGAATTTCATTTCTTTTTATATATGAGACTTATTTATGAGACTGGGATTTTGTCCACTGGGATTTTGTTGTGTTACCATTATTAGAAAGGACCAAAACTTAGCATAATTTTTCCTGTTTGTTTTTCTTGCAACATGGAAACTTCTAAAATCTCCCATGGCGCTCTTTCTACTTAGCATAAAAACATTCTAGATTTTAATAATCCTAAAATTTCATTAAAATTAAATTGTTGGTTTTAATGGCATATCAACCCTTATTAGGTTGTTTAGTATCAAAAGGGTTAATTGTTTCATTGTAAGTTTTGGTATATGTATGATTGGATTGTTGTGTTTAACGTCACATCAGTTTTTATTAGTTCATCCATTGCCAAAAATTTGTTGTTTCTTTGTAAATTAATTTACATATATGGGGTTGGATTGTTGGGATTAGTTTCAAATCAACCTTTTTATTTTAATATAGACTGATACTTTTTATTTTTATTCATTATTTTTTTTGTTTGGATATGAATGAATCTTCCCAGTAGCGCCAGATCAAACAGCTATTTCATTAGAATGTGTAGAAAAGATTTACACCAAAAGGAGCACTTCCAAAGCAAATTCTTTTTTTTTTTATCATTTGATCATCTGATTGGAAATGGCTAGAGTGAAGAACGCTTCAGTACACCTGTGTATAAGCCTTAAAAATACAAGAAAAAAAAACCCAAATTATGAAAACTGTTTATTTACCATGATCCATTAGATTGAGTGCCATGTCAAGTAATTCTCCTTCATAGCATTTTTCAAGGCAATAGTGGTCACTTGGTGGTGCCCATCTTCTCTCTAAGTAATGACAATCATAAAATTGGCCATTTCTATATATGAAACATTTTACTTTCATAGCGCATAGGTGCTGAAATTTATAAAGTCTTTTTATTAAAGCAGTTTTCAAGATATTAACCCTTTGAGCCCCAACTTCTGCTTTACACGTGGTAGAGAAAAATAACTTAATGCCCAGTTACCAGTTGAACGATGGGTAAGCACTTGCAACTATTTTTATATCTACCATGAAACATTACACACCAATTATTTGTGAATTTTGACTCAGGAGCTCAGGCAGAAGGATTAAAATTGTTCAGGAATGCAGGCCTCAAAGGGTTAAACTTCATAAGTCCTCTAAATTGTTATAGCCTTTTTAACACTGATGGGAGTTTCCTTCCAGACTTTTTGTTTTTGATAGTGTGGAAAGTCAACATCTATATTTTATAGTGGAACACACCTATTCTATAGTTAATAGACTCTCCCACCTATAATAAGTAGGAGTAGTAAGAGTAATGAGATGTCGCTCAGTGGGTTGGTCAGTCAGTCGATGATGGACGATCGTTAGTTGGATACTAAAGTATCAGCGTCCACAACTAGATTTACTCTGCGTTATACCTATTATATGAAGTTCTTAACGTTTTGTACGTCGAACCTATTTTAGGACCGACTTAGTATAAATACAAGCCTCCACTGTGAAACCACTCCACAACACTATATTATGTCACTATTAGTCAGTCGATGATGGACGATCGTTAGTTGGATACTAAAGTATCAGCGTCCACAACTAGATTTACTCTGCGTTATACCTATTATATGAAGTTCTTAACGTTTTGTACGTCGAACCTATTTTAGGACCGACTTAGTATAAATACAAGCCTCCACTGTGAAACCACTCCACAACACTATATTATGTCACTATTAGTCAGTCGATGATGGACGATCGTTAGTTGGATACTAAAGTATCAGCGACCACAACTAGATTTGCTCTGCGTTATACCTATTATATGAAGTTCTTAACGTTTTGTACGTCGAACCTATTTTAGGACCGACTTAGTATAAATACAAGCCTCCACTGTGAAACCACTCCACAACACTATATTATGTCACTATTAGTCAGTCGATGATGGACGATCGTTAGTTGGATACTAAAGTATCAGCGACCACAACTAGATTTGCTCTGCGTTATACCTATTATATGAAGTTCTTAACGTTTTGTACGTCGAACCTATTTTAGGACCGACTTAGTATAAATACAAGCCTCCACTGTGAAACCACTCCACAACACTATATTATGTCACTATTAGTCAGTCGATGATGGACGATCGTTAGTTGGATACTAAAGTATCAGCGACCACAACTAGATTTGCTCTGCGTTATACCTATTATATGAAGTTCTTAACGTTTTGTACGTCGAACCTATTTTAGGACCGACTTAGTATAAATACAAGCCTCCACTGTGAAACCACTCCACAACACAATATTATGTCACTATTAGTCAGTCGATGATGGACGATCGTTAGTTGGATACTAAAGTATCAGCGTCCACAACTAGATTTACTCTGCGTTATACCTATTATATGAAGTTCTTAACGTTTTGTACGTCGAACCTATTTTAGGACCGACTTAGTATAAATACAAGCCTCCACTGTGAAACCACTCCACAACACTATATTATGTCACTATTAGTCAGTCGATGATGGACGATCGTTAGGTGGATACTAAAGTATCAGCGACCACAACTAGATTTGCTCTGCGTTATACCTATTATATGAAGTTCTTAACGTTTTGTACGTCGAACCTATTTTAGGACCGACTTAGTATAAATACAAGCCTCCACTGTGAAACCACTCCACAACACTATATTATGTCACTATTAGTCAGTCGATGATGGACGATCGTTAGTTGGATACTAAAGTATCAGCGACCACAACTAGATTTGCTCTGCGTTATACCTATTATATGAAGTTCTTAACGTTTTGTACGTCGAACCTATTTTAGGACCGACTTAGTATAAATACAAGCCTCCACTGTGAAACCACTCCACAACACAATATTATGTCACTATTAGTCAGTCGATGATGGACGATCGTTAGTTGGATACTAAAGTATCAGCGTCCACAACTAGATTTACTCTGCGTTATACCTATTATATGAAGTTCTTAACGTTTTGTACGTCGAACCTATTTTAGGACCGACTTAGTATAAATACAAGCCTCCACTGTGAAACCACTCCACAACACTATATTATGTCACTATTAGTCAGTCGATGATGGACGATCGTTAGGTGGATACTAAAGTATCAGCGACCACAACTAGATTTGCTCTGCGTTATACCTATTATATGAAGTTCTTAACGTTTTGTACGTCGAACCTATTTTAGGACCGACTTAGTATAAATACAAGCCTCCACTGTGAAACCACTCCACAACACTATATTATGTCACTATTAGTCAGTCGATGATGGACGATCGTTAGTTGGATACTAAATTATCAGCGACCACAACTAGATTTGCTCTGCGTTATACCTATTATATGAAGTTCTTAACGTTTTGTACGTCGAACCTATTTTAGGACCGACTTAGTATAAATACAAGCCTCCACTGTGAAACCACTCCACAACACTATATTATGTCACTATTAGTCAGTCGATGATGGACGATCGTTAGTTGGATACTAAAGTATCAGCGTCCACAACTAGATTTGCTCTGCGTTATACCTATTATATGAAGTTCTTAACGTTTTGTACGTCGAACCTATTTTAGGACCGACTTAGTATAAATACAAGCCTCCACTGTGAAACCACTCCACAACACTATATTATGTCACTATTAGTCAGTCGATGATGGACGATCGTTAGTTGGATACTAAAGTATCAGCGTCCACAACTAGATTTGCTCTGCGTTATACCTATTATATGAAGTTCTTAACGTTTTGTACGTCGAACCTATTTTAGGACCGACTTAGTATAAATACAAGCCTCCACTGTGAAACCACTCCACAACACAATATTATGTCACTATTAGTCAGTCGATGATGGACGATCGTTAGTTGGATACTAAAGTATCAGCGACCACAACTAGATTTACTCTGCGTTATACCTATTATATGAAGTTCCTAACGTTTTTTACGTCGAACCTATTTTAGGACCGACTTAGTATAAATACAAGCCTCCACTGTGAAAGCACTCCACAACACTATATTATGTCATTATTAGTCAGTCGATGATGGACGATCGTTAGTTGGATACTAAAGTATCAGCGTCCACAACTAGATTTGCTCTGCGTTATACCTATTATATGAAGTTCTTAACGTTTTGTACGTCGAACCTATTTTAGGACCGACTTAGTGCAAATACAAGCCTCCACTGTGAAACCACTCCACAACACAATATTATGTCACTATTAGTCAGTCGATGATGGACGATCGTTAGTTAGATACTAAAGTATCAGCGACCACAACTAGATTTGCTCTGCGTTATACCTATTATATGAAGTTCCTAACGTTTTGTACGTCGAACCTATTTTAGGACCGACTTAGTATAAATACAAGCCTCCACTGTGAAACCACTCCACAACATAATATTATGTACTATTAGTCAGTCGATGATGGACGATCGTTAGTTAGATACTAAAGTATCAGCGACCACAACTAGATTTACACTGCATTATACCTATTATATGAAGTTCCTAACGTTTTGTACGTCGAACCTATTTTAGGACCGACTTAGTATAAATACAAGCCTCTACCGTGAAACCACTCCACAACACTATATTATGTCACTATTAGTCAGTCGATGATGGACGATCGTTAGTTGGATACTAATTTATCAGCGATCACAACTAGATTTACTCTGCGTTATACCTATTATATGAAGTTCTTAACGTTTTGTACGTCGAACCTATTTTAGGACCGGCTTAGTATAAATACAAGCCTCCACTGTGAAACCACTCCACAACACAATATTATGTCACTATTAGTCAGTCGATGATGGACGATCGTTAGTTGGATACTAAAGTATCAGCGACCACAACTAGATTTACTCTGCGTTATACCTATTATATGAAGTTCTTAACGTTTTGTACGTCGAACCTATTTTAGAACCGACTTAGTACAAATACAAGCCTCCACTGTGAGAGCACTCCACAACACTATATTAAGTCACTATTAGTCAGTCGATGATGGACGATCGTTAGTTGGATACTAAAGTATCAGCGACCACAACTAGATTTGCTCTGCGTTATACCTATTATATGAAGTTCTTAACGTTTTGTACGTCGAACCTATTTTAGGACCGACTTAGTATAAATACAAGCCTCCACTGTGAAACCACTCCACAACACTATATTATGTCACTATTAGTCAGTCGATGATGGACGATTGTTAGTTGGATACTAAAGTATCAGCGACCACAACTAGATTTGCTCTGCGTTATACCTATTATATGAAGTTCTTAACGTTTTGTACGTCGAACCTATTTTAGGACCGACTTAGTATAAATACAAGCCTCCACTGTGAAACCACTCCACAACACTATATTATGTCACTATTTTCTCATCTACTTACATGTGCTCCCCATTTTTGTCATTGATACTGTTGGAATCTTCAAGTGATGAAGTTTTTGGTATTTAATAAAGTTCTTTGAAATTTTGTAGCACCAGTCTATAGATTCAGATTCAGGGGTTCTCTTTAAGAGTTAAATTATTTTTTTTTAATCATTTCACCCCAAGTAAGGCAATAAAATCACTAAGACACATGGGATAACTGAGTGTGAAAGAATAAGAAAAATGAGAATTACTATTAAGGAATGAGAACAATAAAAGGGGAATCAAGAAGAGAGTAGTAACAATTGACACTGCATTTATATTTTTGAAGATCAAAGTTGGCTGGAAAGTATGGAGCTAGATGAGTGTTCCACAAGTGGGGAGTGCGAGAAACGAAAATGTTAGCATAGCACTTACAGTTACATCGAGTCAATTTCAATTGTAAATTGACCAGACCTTGTCGCTGATCTTGTTGCGCTTAAATTCATAAAGTCCACCATATACTAACCGGATAGGTCACACTCCTACTTAATAATTGATGATCTACTGATGACTCGCAGATAGGTTATTATTGTGAGACCGGAACTACCTACACAATAGACTCTTCCAGGTCTATATTAAGTATGCGACACAATACTCTAGACAGAGAGACAGACTCTCGGCGACTGTCGAACTCTCTGCATTAGCAAAGAGGAACCCGGACGAGGCTTTGCCGAAGGGCAAGGTTTCGTCCGGGGAGGTAGACAGGCCTTGAACCCGTCTAGGCGGGTTCAAAAAGGCTATATTTTTGGCCGAGCCTACGGGCTCGTGGATACCCACATTAAAACGGCCTTGTGCCACATTCGATCCTCGTGGGTGGATTGATAAATACCGAGAGACAGACTCTCGGCGACTGTCGAACTCTCTGCATTAGCAGAGGGGAACCCGGACGAGGCTTTGCCGAAGGGCAAGGTTTCGTCCGGGGAGGTTGACAGGGCCTGAACCCGTCTAGGCGGGTTCAGAAAGGCCATATTTTTGGCCGAGCCTACGGGCTCGGGGATACCCACATTAAACCGGCCTTGTGCCACATTTTATCCTCGTGGGTGGATAGATAAATACAGAGAGACAGAGAGACAGTGAGAGCCGCGTACGTCTACCAGTATTGGACACTAACATATAGTAAGCTCCGCTTACACTGTCTCTGTAACCTGTTGTTAATATATCTTTCTTACATCTAATCCGTGTTCCGTGTTTTCCTTCTGTGGTCCCGACTTTGGCCCCACATCAGTTATATTATAATCTGAGGAGTTACACAGTCCTTTTTAAACATAAGAATTATCTACCTTTAATTAACAATTAAAATTCTAAACTATAAATTTGGCTACCGACTATATCGCTGCACAATGCAAAATAGTGCAAACATTTTAGGTACTAGATTCATGCGCTTTGTCATTTGTAAATAACACTTAAGAACGCCTTTTAATGTTATATGAAACAACTATTAAAGAAAGTTATCTTCCAAAGAATATATTTCATTTCTTTAAATCATAATTTTTCAACATATTTTTGACAAAATATATATATTTTGCAGAATGAATCATGGGACTATTTTTTCTTTGTCAATAAACATCTACACGTGGTTCCTTAACCTACATATGCATGATCAGGGTTTCTATATCAGTTTAGAATGAGGGCCCCAACCAAATGGTGACTGATGGATCAATGAATATTTTATAATTTTATCTATTTATTGTGATGGATATGTGAATCTAGCATTATGAGGTAAGTTTAAAGCAGTGAGTCAGTATATATGATAAATAAATATTGTTTCTATACGGAGAAAAACAACAGCTTTCTTTAGTGTTTATGGGTATCATTTCAGATTTCTCAGAAATCATGATGACAAGGTAGAGTTGTTTTACCTTTATGCCAAGCAATTTTTGGTAAAAAAAAGTGCGACCTATCCGCAAGTATATATGGTAGGTATCATAGTGAAAAGTTCATCAGGACAGTTACCATGAAAGTATTTATAGAAAAGGCACAGGGAAGCTACATTACAAAAAGTAGGAAATTTACTGAAGCCAAGATGCCAAGCCAAGACCAATAATATTGCAAATTCTTTTTTGGATTTGGCTTTTATTTTTAATCAGTGATCATGAAATTCACATGAATATCTGAGATAATCTAAAAAGCTAGAAGAAACACTTAGCTTTAAGTAGTAGAACTACATACCAGATGTATAAGAGAAAGTATTGTAATCTAATAAAATACTAAATTAATTAATGTTTGAATAAATACTTCAATGAAAATATACACCATTTTGATGAAATATTTTTTCAGGGTATGTGTAAAAGTTTATGTAATTTGAGGCACAAAATAGCTTCCTCAGAGAAAGAAAGAAATTTTTGAAAATATGATTCTTTAATTTCTCGCGGTTCAAATCTGAATGAGTGAAACGCTATGCATGACATCCATATTAAAGTCTAGATCTGACAAGACTATTTAAAAGCATCATTTGAGTTTTCAGGTCAGTTAATATCTTACAGTGTTGGACAAAATATTTTCTAGCGTAAATTATCCTTTGTTCAACTTTCTATCTCAGATACTAAATTTGATCCAGGCACAGGTATTAAAAGTGTTTATCAATTCAACTTTCTGAATTTATATAGTATTGGGTGAAACTACTCCTAGCACATTCTATGTTCAATTTATTTATCTTCTATACGGTGGCGTAGCAAGAGTAAACGTCACCCGGGGCGGTCCGCTCAAATGTCACCTTAATGACCCCGATTTACCCTATGCTGAATGGTTAGCTGTAGCTAAATTTTCATACATGCTCTACCTCTACTTTACTCTACTGACCGGTACGTTACTGTTTACATGTATCATCCAAGACAAGATCCAATACCAAAAAATAATCAGTTCAAATTAAAAGATTTTTAAAATGCAACTGTTCACTTTCAGAACAACTAAATACAAAACACGGCAATACACAAAAGAATGACATTCGATACTATGGTCTTAGAATGAATGTTTTCTTATTTTCATTGTGGCAAACTGGTCAATGACATCGTCAAAATCTGTTTGTCTTGTAAGCTTGTTTTCAATGGACAGCACAGCCAGATCCGACAATCTCGACTGGATCATGGTTGACGTAATTTTCTGTTGCTAATTTTCCGGTGTCCAATTTTCCGTTGCATCATTTTCTGGGTACCATTTAATTATCAATGATGTTTGAAAGTATTTTTCTTGACAAAAATGTTCTATATAATTTTTAAGCATTTTTCGGAACATTGTAAATCAACTGCATTCTTTTAAAGGTTACCTAGAAAATTTATGCAAAGTTTATTTTTTTTTTTGTTTTTCTTTATACAAGTAAAATAAATTTACATCGTATTTTGATGTTGTTATGATTTTAGTTTTAGTGATAATTTAAAAACAATAAATATTTATCATTAGTACCAATAATGGAGAATTAAGTTAAAAGAATCGTTTTTGGAATCGGAAAATAGGCACAAATTTTTCCGATTCCGATACCGTTTCCGATATCCCAAAAAGTTCCGAGTTTTCCGATTCTCGATTCCGATTCTCGATTCCGATTCCGATTAATCGTCCCAACACTAGTAGGTATATTCAAAAGTATATCACTCACTCAATGGAAAATTGTATCTCAGTGAATTGATACACAGGCAAGACTGAAATTGTTGCACTTTTGGCTTCGTATTTCGCTTTGTTGTTAAAACACCATATCATCCGATAAAATGTTACAACAATGTCTCTTGTTAGTAACCATGGTTGTAGCAACTGAAACACATGAAAGCTGAAAACATTGCTATTTTTCCTACTCACAAATTTCCTGACAATTTATTAGAAAATTTCTGACGGGGGTACAAAACTGGGTGGGTCATAAATTATTTCTGGGGGGTCATATGCCCGCCTGCGAAACCCTGTGTCTCCACCACTGTTCTCCGACTATTTTTGGCACCATAGCTTGGTTGAAAAATTTTGTTGGCGGTGACATTGTTGGCGCCACTGCTTCTATATTTGTTCCATGCATTGTGGTATTTGTATTTAGAATTTTAATTCAACATTCTGAATATATATGATGGATTTATGGCATGTGCCATCATTTGTCTAATTCTAATTCCAAATCGAAGATTCTGTTGCAGAAAGGTTTATTTAAAGTCCTGTTTCTTGGAACATTTGATATAAAATATTGATCTTTTGTTCAGCTTGATTCTCTTACCAACTGTGAACACCTATGTCATTTTCCTCATTGTCGGTACACTGCACTGGCCTCTATAAGAAAATAAGAGCATTGTTTTCTCTCAGTAAATTCATTTTAGGTGAGATAAGTCAAGAATCAATCATTATTTTTCCTCCTTACTCTCATAATCGGGCAGTTATTGGAAAAAAGATGTCTGAGTAGAAATTTCTTCTTACATCTGGAACACAAAGTAAATCAAGGTGATTTGAGTTCATTGAAATTGCATGTTATATCCTAGCTGTAAAGATCTGAACTGATGGAAATAAAGAATGGAGCTCATCTGAACATTTTCTATAGAAATTGCAATAGAATAGTGAAAAGCTTACAATATGCCTGCAGGAAAGTGGTTGCAGTGTCAGGGATAGGTCTTCTCCTAAATAACAATGTAAGCAATTTTGAACTCTATCAAATTTGGAAATTGTGGACTGAGCAGCTCCAGCCCAGATATGACAGCAATACTCCATTTTTAGTCTAATCTGATTCTTGTAAAGTATGGTAGAAAGAGTCAGATACTTCCTAGAGAATCAGTCAACCATTTTTCCAGCATTAATGGCAATAGATTGAATAGGAGTTCCACTTTAGGATTGGAATGAATTTGAGATCAAAGAAATATTCAAAGCATGAAACTTTATTGGGAGTGGAATCATTCACCATGACTGGAGAAAAAAATTATTGATGATCATGAAATTATACTAGTTTGGTTATTGATATATTGAAAATTATAGGCCAGTTATTCCCCTATTGAACTGTGGGATCAAAATCAGAGGAAAGGTCAGCAGAGAGGCTCCAATTATCTTGTTTTTTGGGATCTAAATGCTCTTATTATATTTATATTATATTTAAATGCAAAAGTCAACAGGTTGTACTGAATTACCTCATACCAGCAGCAAAGAACAATATTTGACCTAACCTATTATCAAACACTCAAAATGGACAAGCTTACACAGTTAAAAACCCTCCAACTACTCAACTATATACCCATAGCCAGAGGGAAGGGTGAAAATTTATTGATCCTAAGTTCATCAGTACAAATGAGTGCAAATTATCACAGCTGCAAAACTGAATAAAGTGCAACCATTTTTATTTTTGAATTTGGCACTACTCAAATTGACTGGTTCACTCATAAGAAAATAGGAAAAACTTGTGCGGGAAATGATTTTGTAGATTAGTATTCATTAGAAATTATTCACACAGCAACATTTGACAAAATCCAAAAATATTGATTTTTTAATCATTTTGGAAAGGTATTGGAGATACCAAAATCAAACAAGTGCAACAATTTAAAAATCTGGGGAATATTTTAAGAGAGGATGGAAAGTGTGACACTGAAATCCTAAAGCATATTTGGATCATGAAAATGCCTTCCAAAAGCTAAGCAAAGTATTAGGTTGGTGCAAAAATAATGACGTAATAATGACGTAATAATGTCGTTTTTTGACGTTAAAAAATACGTCAAAAAACGACATTATTACGTCATTATTTTTGCACCAACCTAATATTAAGAAACAGGAAAATTTTGTTAGAAACAAAGCAAAGACTAGTCCTCCTATGTGGTAGTGAATGCTAGACAATCTTCTCACAGATGAAAAAGAGACTTGTAACAGCAGAAATGTGGTTCTACAGAAGGATGCTGGGGTTACCATGAGTCAAACATGCAAGCAACAACAAAGTTTTAGAGAAAATGGAACCAAAAAGTAAACTTATGCATAACATCAGAAAGAGATAGTTGATAGATAGTTGATAGATAGTTGATATTTCTGGGGCACATAATGAGGAAAGAACGCTTGGAAAATCTGATACTCACAAGACATAATGAAGGTAAGAGGGGGGGCGGATGAAAACAATGCATAACCTACCTAGTGAATTTGTGTAAATGGATGGTAGTACAGGGTTTAGGTGAGATAACAAAAAGACAAAATTTATTAAGAGCTACAAAGGATAGGAAATTGTGAAAAGCTATGATCACCAACGTCCTGAAGGGACACGGTACACAGAAAAAGAAGGGTCAATTTATAATATAAATACAGTGTCAAATCAATCCTTGACTTCTTAAGTTATCTGTACTCTGTTTTTATTTACAGATGTCATATTTGAAACTGTGCTTACATCGTTTATAACTGCATATAACTGATGTCCTTTTCTCAATTGGTAATAACAATATGCAGTTATCAATGACATAATCACAGTTTCAAACTTGACATTTGTAAATATAAAAAAACAGAGTACAGGGTGTTCCAAAATTCAGGCAACAATTGGCAAAAAATTTCTTAATGATATATTGTCACATATAGAAACATGATGGTAAATAAATATAAAATTTAGAAGGTTATCAATAGTAATTAAACTTTTGGAACACACTGAACAGATAACTCCTTAAGAAGTCAGGGATCGATTTGATATTGTATTTATATGATGAACAGGACCCCCACTTTTAAAATGATGTAAAGATCAATGGTTTTTGATTCTTTTTTGTGTGTTGTGAATTTCTCCTGTTAGTTCCCTTTCCATATGTGCTGCATTTTCTGATGGGTGTCTTAAAAATCTGCAATGTACTTCAAAATGCATCATTATCATTGTACATTACAAATAAAAT
Source organism: Acanthosepion lycidas (assembly GCA_963932145.1). Lineage (NCBI taxonomy): Eukaryota > Metazoa > Mollusca > Cephalopoda > Sepiida > Sepiidae > Acanthosepion > Acanthosepion lycidas. The sequence goes on along the minus strand of OZ010596.1, from coordinate 60,211,518 downwards.
ACCAAACACAATTTCTCATATAAAATGCTACATTTCAGTCAACAACTCCAGACTTCATTAATCATTGTCCACCAAAGGATGTGTGGCTTTGGTGCCTTCTCCAAATGTGGACCCTACATTCGTGCACGGATGCATAACAGTTTCTCCTCTTTAGAGTAGATGTTTAAAATGCTGTCATACTGTTCTTTCACACATGTTTCCACCCCAGATGCAGCTGGGTTGATCAGTGTACACATTAGACGAATAACAGATTTTCACTCCCAGCTCAGGGGTTATTACACATATCAAACTTGCATCTAGCTTTAGTGCAAAGTCTATTTTGGCATCATCTGTGGTGAGTCCATTATGTACTACACTCCTATGGATAGTGAAATCAAAGCAATCTACTCACATGGATTGAATAAAACATTTGATTTAAAATTCCTGGAAGTTTATCAAATATGACAGAAAATTGAAAAAGGCTTATGAGTTCAACAGCCAAAATGTAATAATATCAACCAAGATTGAATAGATTAGCTTATAACAATAATGTTAATTCATCACCTTAGAAATTCAAATAGAGACTGACTATTTTCTGTAACAACAGGATAGCAATCCCAGAAAGGGGTCTATTTGTGAAAAAAATGCTACATTGCACCGAAATATATCCTTTGGAGAAAGACAATTGAGAAGAATGTAGGCTTTTATTCTCATGTGTGTGTAAGAGACTGGTTTCCCCTCTCAGGTGGGTGTTTGTATATCTATGTGTCATGTTTTCTATTTTTCCCATGTGTGCACATCCTAGTCACAGCTGGGTTCAGCATGTTTATCACATATCAGAGCAGTGGCTGATTAAAGGTGAAGCACAGATCTCTACCCGCAACTGGGAGGTCCACTCTGCAGCTGGCTTCTCTGAAGGGCTCTGAGAGCAAAGACTATTCTGGAATGATTTGTGTTGAGACACAAAGTTCACATTTTTATCTTTCTTTCTACTATAATGAAAAGGGTGTTGCTCGTAATTTAAGTATATACAACACAGGTTGGATAGATATGTCGAAGTTATGAGTTTAATAGTGTCCATTTCAGTCTCACTATTTCATGCATTTGTCAACACTGGTTACTGACAATTGCATCAACCACTTTTCATTTAGTTCACATTCATACCTGCAGAATGATTATCGTATAAATCAAATGTATAGCCGCCATTTTAAACATTCGTATACTCTCTCCTTCCCTCCTCACTTTCTCTTCTGACTGCTGAAGCTTTCAATTCATCTCGGCCATCTGTATAATTAGATTATAAGCCTCAAGTATTTCTTATCAGTGCAGATGTGGTCAGTGGATATTCTCTGTCCATTCGCACATCAGTGCATAATGTATTTGCAGTGAGAGGCAAGGGATTACATGTACAATTGAAGAGGGTAAAATTCATTTTGTTATTTTTCATGCCCCTTGAGGTTGAGGAATCTCAGTTGATTTTGTCCATCTTGGTCAGTTCAGTCAAGAGAGAGAAAGAGATTTAATGTGCAGTATTATAGTTAGAGAATTATAGATCTATCTGATCACTATCAAGGGCAAAAAAAATTCTATATCTTTAAGTGATTTAATTACCAACTGTTATATTTTCAGCCATTTTTATTTTTTTGATGGGCATTATAGATACTTAGATAGATAAACAGAGAGAGAGAGAGAGAGAGAAATAGAAAAAGAAAAATAGATAGTGAGAGAAATATTTGTAAGTATGTGTTGTATATATATATATATATATATATATATATATATATATATATATATATACAGACAAATCTCGCATCAACAGACTAATAGCGGGGATGGGTAGTCTATTAAAGCCGATTGTCTATAGATGCGATGGGATTATTTTTGAGTTATAAAACCACTATAGTAACCAGCAGTAGTTACGATCATCATGTAAATACTATAAACATGTATATATGGCATAAATAAATGTATACTTAATGTAGATATATTAATTAAAATAAGAAAAATAATAGATTTCTCACAGCTATTTTCTCACGTACATGCTAATGTATCGTACTTTATATACTGTACACCTGTTTTTGTTTAAAATTGAAAGGCCTGTTACCACCGCCAAGTGGTCACTTTGAGAGCTAAGAAAATTCATTCTGCTAAGCTCGCAAATTTTGAAATACATTGCTGACGATTTGTGAGTGTTTTTCTTGCAGATTTTTTTTATTTTGCCTGCAGATTTTGTGTTGCATCTGAATTTCGTTGATGAGTATCCATAGATGAGAGGTTTGTCTATATATATATATATATATATATATATATATATATATATATATGTGTGTGTGTGTGTGTGTGTGTATATACATATATATATGGTATACTATATTTATGGGTAAAAGTGCTCAATATCAAAGATAGAGTGTGTGTAAATAGAAAGTGGACACTGAGGTCAACAACGAATAGCTACAGTTTGTTTCATGTTTGAATGCAATCTTCAGGCTAATATATTTATATATATATATAATAACATATTTGTAAAATATATATATATATATATATATATATATATATATATATATATGATAAAAATATAGAATAAAAGAGCTCAATATCAGGGATAAAACGTGTGTAAATATAAGTAGAAACTACATCCAACACCGTGTGGTGACAGACTGTTTCATGCTTGAATGTAATCTTCAGGCTAATATATATGTGTGTGGGGCGGGGGGTACATGAGGTTGTGTTAGAAAGTTCACTATCAGTTTTATGATACTGATACTCTTTGTAAATAAAGAATTTTACAAACTTACACACACGCACACACACACACACACATACACACACATATATGGTGCGATGGATAAATTGTCGTCTAAATTATGCAAAAGAAAATGAAAATAGCACTGATACCTCATTTTAACGGATATAATTATCAAAATTACCCAAAAAATATCTTGAAATACTAAAGAGTAAATTTATTCAATAAAATCACCATTAGTTTCAGCCATGGTCTCCAGACGACTTTGAAATCTCCTGCAAAGCTTCTGGGCAGTCTCCTTGTTTAAGTTGGCGAATGATGCCATAATACTTGCCTTCAGTTCATTTTTGGTGTTACAAGGACTTTTGTTGGTCTCTTGCTCAATTACACCCCACACATAATAATCAAATAGCTTACAAGTCTGGTGAGTTACGTGGCCAGATGTAAGTGCTAATGTGGTCGCTGCAATTGTCTGACTGTCATGACTGGTTTTACCTGCTTGTATAGCATGGTGCAGAAGCCACCCTTTTGACCCAGGCAGCACTACCTTTATTGTGTATGTGTATATATATATATATATATATATATATATATATATATATATATATATACACGCACAATAAATTTTTCTTGAATTTGAAATGATTGATCAATCTGTTCACCTGTCAACTTATGTATTATTTTCCATGTCATTCATACATTCCTCACAATCTCTTGAACAAATCAAATCCTTATTTTCTCTAATCATTTCTTTCTTTGAGGAAAGCCATTTTGCATTTTTGACATGTGTTATGGTTTCTTTGCGTGAGATAAATATATATAGGTGTATATAATTCTGTGTATAACTAAGCGGTATAAAACCCTCTCTGATAACAAAGCATGTTTTTCAATCCTATACTTCCAGCTATTCCGTCCGTGAAATAAGGCATTATTATATCATGTTTAATGACCATAATAGAGGAATACATCCTGGGAGAATATTCATTTCTTCCATAGCTCACCCATTATGTGTATGTGTGAGCAAGTTCGTCTTATACAATGAAAAACATTTGGGAATAAATAATTACATTGCGTCCTTTTTGTTCAGTGTTCATTGGCTTGAACAATACTTTTGCTCATTTATTAAATCCTCGATTTTATTGCACAATATTCATACGAAGATTGAAATTATATCATTGTTAACTTTTCTTTATTGCACTTTATTGTGTCCTTTTCATTTCAATAAAATTGCTGCAATAATAAATCATTGTTTTCAGAAATGGCGAGAGCAATGCTCTGCTATGATTTGAACAATGTGATGTGCCTAATAATTCATCCAATCGAAAAAGAACAAAAGCTCAACATTGATTGGTTGATTTGTTAACACCATGTTTCCGTTATCTTGTCACAATATATTTGAGTTGTAAATCCGACATGCAATGATTTGTTAGATTTCTCCTGGCCGCCTTGAACTTTGAGCAAAGAAAGCAAGAAAGAAAGTAAATCACAAGCAGTGATATTGCATAGTCTTTCTTCAAAGCACCACGTGCCCTTGTCAGTGTCTTGTAACGTGATCATGGCTGGATCTTTCCTTTCTTTTTCTCTCGTCCATTCGTCCGTTTCCCTGCCCATCTGGTCGGTTGCGCGAACCAAGATTCTAATCGATCTGTGCTAGCGGCGTTTGTGGAAATGAAGAGTTCGTAGTGACCGTTTTATTTTTATTATTATTGCTATTATACATCACCCAACTCTGCCATCCAGATTGAAGCGTATATCACATTTAGCGAATGACTTGGATTAACCACGGAAAAGAAATAGCGAATGGGGATTAAGCCCTCACTTAGCCGCCGTGTCTTTTACGAACATGAATGGAACAGTTGAAAAGAGTAGAGCAGAAAGAACAAACACTGTTGTGTTGTAATGTAGTAATATATTTAAAATTTAACAATAAATATCCAGCTTGTAAATATTTCAAAGACGTGTCAACAAACCATACAAAGACAGGATTCAAAACACACACGCGCATGCGCCCATTTAGCAATAAGAAATAATGTCGGGTTATAAATCCACTGGAAAAAAAAAACTTTACGTTTCCGGTAAGAAAATAAGGCGAGCATATACACATTTCGAAAAGTCCCAGTGTAAGATGAATAATATCTTGATTTTTTTAAATAGGATACGTGAAATGTGTCTCGCTTTAGTGTAACGATGGCTTGATGGCAAAAAGTAAGCTTAGCCTGAAGGCTGTTTCCCAGGTCCGAGGGAATCAGGTTTGATAACTATCAGTAGGTATATTTTCTTTAATGAATGAGACTTTCAATCCCTAAGATGTCTACTTAAACACGTGTACCTAGTAAATATAATGTTTAGAGCAATATTATATTCTAATATATACTCTATGTACATTCGATCGGAGGAAGTGCGTATTCAACAAAAATCGAAAATTGCTTTTTTTCACTGCAAATTATTCATTATATTATATCCAACCAAGTATTTTATATAAAAAAAATTAGAGCCGATTACACAAAATTCCAAGCTCAATTTAGGTTTATAGTTCATAACCATGCAATGAGATGAGGTAACATAAAACTGTAGATTTGTCTGCGGAATATCATTACATTATTGTTACACATAATTATAGTGAAATCATTACTTTTTTCTTTTTTTTTTTTTTTCCGAAAGCATTTTATTTTTGGTCGTATATTAATTTAAAATATTCTTTTTTACAGGTTTATTTTTTAAATGAAATAAGATCATTCTAAATTTCAGAATTTCGCTATTGTCCATCAAAATGATTGGAAGAAAGGTGTCTAAAAACAATAATGGGAAAAAATGGTAGCAAAGCGTAAACGAAATCGCCCTAGTCTGGTCAACTCAGGAAACTTAGCATTGCAGTCAAAGTATTCTAAAATACTGCCAATAACAAAGGAGAAAATGAAAAATACCTAACAACAAATCGAATATAGCTGTAACGACAAGAGTACGCAGGTGTAGGGTTTAAGAAAGCCTTAATCAATTGAGAATACAAGGTTCGCGTATAATGTCCTTTTATAGTCCCAGTAAACAGAAATAGCTCTATCAAAGAGGAGAGTAACAAATCAAGGGGAGACCACTCTTGGTTATTTATAACAATATCATCAAAATTTATATTATTTTTATTTATTTGTTATGTAACCAAATACATAACTATCAACAATGTTTTCTTAAAACCTGATATTTCCTGTAATAAATTCTTATTGTAATTATTTTACTTAAGTGTAAAGCAGTCCTACATTTACATTTCATTATGGTTAACCATGAAGGAATGTTCATAAAACTGCTTAAAACGTTTAAGCGTGTATTACTGCAAAATTATCAAATGCTGAATACGCCCCACCTCCGCCGTATATATATATACTACACTAATGCCTTGAGATACAAGTTTAAATCGTTCCAAGACCCAGTTTGTAACTCAAAAGACTTGTATCTCAAATCAATGTTCCCATTGAAATTAATGGAAATATTTCCGATCTGTTCCAGACCCCTAAAATCACTCTTATTTTCCTCAAACTCACTCCTATTTTTGTATTTGTGGGTTTCTTATAAGAAAAAAAAAGTGTGCATAAACAAGAAATGTAGTTTACAAACAATAAAATAAAAGAGAAAAAACAAATTGTAAAGAAATAAACTGTACTAATAAAACCATGAAGTTCAGACGAGTTATAAGACAACCGGCGGAGGAGAGACAACAGCTAGCCTCGCAACGGCTAGCCTCGTCTTCGATACCAAAGATTAACTTTAACACTTATTTTTAAAACATTCGCATTTTATCCATAACTAATTTTTTTATAATTTTTTAAATTTCATAATTTTTATTTATCATTGTTGTAGAACGTTCATTCTATCTCGCCAAATCCATTACTCGTATGTCTTTCTCATGTTTTTCTATAATTTCCCGCTTTACCTCAACGAAATCATATGTCGGCTTTTCACCACTGCTCTTTACACTTACTTTCTTCAGACCCATGGTTTCACAAAATGAATTTTGCAAAATAACGGCAAAAAAAGACACAACACAACAGAGATCCTTCCAGAGCGAACTGAACATGCGTACTGAGAGCGGAAATACTCTCGAAGCTTGGCGCTCGCTGCGCCAACTAGCAGATGCTTAACAGAAACACGCCCCTATCTCAAAATTCAGCTTGTATCTCAAGGCAAAAAATAAGCCGAACACTGGCTCGTATCTCAAAAAACTCGTATGTCCGTACTTTCGTATCTCAAGGCATTATTGTCGCCATTTTCTATTTAAAATTTCGCGCATGTGCGTTGTTTGTTTTTTTATTTTGTCGACTGCTTAGTACAGTAGGGTCAATTAGGCACCGTCTGTATGAAAATGATCACTATGACGGAATTAACTTCGCCAGAAATCTGAAAACGGCATACTGTACTGCTTGGTATTCGCACCAGAAGCTCCAATACGAACATTTCAGGATGTTTGGGTGTCAATCTGAGGAGAGTGCAGAGGATTTGGAAAAAGTTGGGTGATATATCTATGTTGTGAATATGGATTATCTCCTCTTTGATAATCCAAGCTATAAAAGCTGTACATTTTCGCTTGTCAAGTAGACGAGTAATAAGATTCGAGTCGATCTTGCGTTCGTCTGTCGAACTCTCTGCTTTAGCAGAGAGGGTTCTGGACGAGGCTTTGCCGAAGGGCAAGGTTTCGTCCAGGGAGGTAGACAGGCCTTGAACCCTGGCTGGTTCAAAAAGGCTATATTTTTGGCCGAGCCTACGGGCTCGGGGATACCCACTTTAAACCGGCCTTGTGCCGCATTCTCTCCTCGTGGGTGGATTGATAAATACCGACGAGTAGTAAGATTCGTCGGCGACTGTCGAACTCTCTGCATTAGCAGAGAGGAACCCGGACGAGGCTTTGCCGAAGGGCAAGGTTTCGTCCGGGGAGGTTGACAGGGCCTGAACCCGTCTAGGCGGGTTCAGAAAGGCCATATTTTTGGCTGAGCCTACGGGCTCGGGGATACCCACATTAAAACGGCCTTGTGCCATATTCGATCCTCGTGGGTGGATTGATAAATACCGACGAGTAGTAAGATTCTTAATTGAATAAAAGATTACTAGACAGAATCTCTTGTCCTGTTTTCATTACAATTTATTAAATTAAGAATGAAACAATTTATGCGACCGGAGCGATTTACCACAGACCCAGAAAGCGATTCAGCCGACAAGTGCTGGAAACATTGGCGGGACACATTTACAAATTTCGTCGAGGTTCTACATTCAGAAAGACCGGGACGTCCCATCAATAAGCGCTCCTAACCAACTACCTGTCTCACAGTCAACGAAATTATCTCGGATTGTGTTACCTACGAAGAAGCAATCGATGTACTGAACGCTACATACATAAAGCCCCAAAATGAGATATTTTCTAGACACCTACTTGCGACTCGCCGACAAGAATCAGGCGAAACATTGGACCATTTCCTTAAGAGCCTTCGGACACTGAGCAAAGATTGCTAATTCTGCCCAATGACGGCATTAGAGGCGAAAGAGCAACACATTTTGGACGCCTTCATTAACGGCTTACGTAATACTCAGATAAGACAACGTCTTCTTGAGAATAAAACCCTTACACTTAGAACAGCTTACGAGCAAGCCTATATCTTCGAAAGTGTTATACAGCAGTCTAGTTCTTATTTACAGCCAGACACCGTGGGCGCCGCGTTAAACCCACCTGTTCCTACTACGCCCCCTCATGACGATAGTCCGACGAAGCTTCAAGAACAATTGGTCACTGCCGCTTTAAAAAGGGACACCTGCTATTTTTGCGACTTATCTAAACACCTACGAGTTTCATGCCCTGCCAGAGATACTCGTTGTCATAAATGTGGAAAACTTGGTCATTTTTCAAAGGTATGCAAGTCTTCTAAAACTCTATACAAAGCCACTCGTCAAAATACATCTGCAACTTTAGCCGCCTCCCCCGACTGCCTTTCAAAAACTATTGTAAAAGTGAAAATTAACGGGAGGTCTACAAATGCTCTGCTCGATACCGGGAGCTCAGAAAATTTTATCAAAGAAAGCTTGGTAAAAACCAAGAAATTGTATTTTTTCCCCTCCCCCAGCAGAGTAACAATGGCAAACGCGTCATTGTCTGCGCAAGTAAGTGGTTATTGTTTGGTGGACTTACTATTTAATGACGTCTCCTATAAAACCACTTAATTATCCGTAATGAAAAACCTTTGTTGCGAAATAATACTGGGACACGATTTTTTGCAGCAACACTCACAGATTGAAATTCCGTTTGGCGGTTCAATGCCCGCATTGAAAATTTGTGGATTGGCGACAGCAATAATCCAGTACCCGTCACTTTTCGAAAACCTAACTGAAAACTGAAAACCCATAGCAGTGAGAAACAGACGTTTTTCTTATAATAATAAAAAAATCATTGACTCTGAGATAAAAAGACTACTCGAGGAGGGTATAATTGAGCCTAGCAAATCACCCTGGAGGGCTCAGGTAGTTATAACCACTTCTAAAAACCATAAAATTAGAATGGTTATAGATTACTCCCAAACCATAAATAGATTTACTCTTTTGAACGCCTTCCCACTACCCAGGATGGATGAAATGATAGGCGAAATAGCCAAATATCGTATGTTTAGCACTCTGGACTTGAAAAGCGCCTATCATCAGATCGCCATCAGACCTGGAGACAAGCTATACACTGCTTTCGAGGCAAACGGTCGACTATATCAATTTCGCAGGATTCCTTTTGGCGTTACGAATGGGGTAGCCAGCTTCCAAAGGATAGTCGACCAAATCATAACGGATGAGAAACTGGAAGGCACATTTGCGTACATCGACAACGTCACAGTATGTGGCCATAATAGAAAGGGACACGACGAAAATCTCAGACGGTTCATGTCCGCCGTCGACAAATACAACCTTACCCTAAACAACGACAAATGCTCGTTTGGACTGGACAAAATAAACCTACTGGGGTATACCACAAGCAAAGGTTTTATGGCACCGGACGCAGATCGATTGAAAATTTTACTCCAGATACCTGTCCCTCACAACCAGCCTTCCCTTCGACGTGCTATGGGCATGTTTGCTCACTACTCCCAATGGATTGCTTCGTTCTCAGAAAGGATACATCCATTAACACAAGTAGAGACGTCTCCTCTGTCCCGTCAAGCCGTTGAGGCATTCGAGGGACTGAAAAAGGATATTGCGAAATCTGCAGTTACAACAATAGACCAAAATATTCCTCTGGTTGTTGAAACGGGTGCGTCAGACTGTGCTATTGCTGCTTCTTTGAGACAAGCTGATCGTCCTGTAGCCTTTTTTTCAAGGACCCCCTCACAGGCTGAACGACGACACCCCGCAATTGAAAAGGAAGCCTACGCCATATTCGAGGCATTAAGAAAATGGCGACACTACCTGATCGGACGCCACTTTAAACTTATTACTGACCAGAAATCAGTTGCTTTTATGTTCAATTCTAAGACTACAAGTAAAATAAAGAATGAAAAAAATAGCGAGGTGGAGACTTGAACTATCTTGTTTCTCCTTTGACATCAGTTACCGACCTGGCAAGGAGAACTTAACAGCTGATACACTGTCAAGAGTATGCTGTACGGCATCAAGCGGGGACGAACTCCGAACGCTACATAACAATCTCTGTCACCCGGGCATTACTCCAATGGTTCATACTGTGAGGTGTAGAAACTTGCCTTTCTCAGTGGAGGAGGTAAAAAGAATTACAAATTCCTGTCGAACGTGTGCTGGAATAAAGCCTCGGTTTCATAAACCCAAAACTGGCGTTTTAATAAAAGCAACACAACCGTTTGAAAGACTCAATCTTGATTTTAAAGGACCGCTACCAAGCAAAACAAGGAACCGATATATATTAACGGTTGTCGACGAATATTCACGGTTTCCTTTTGCCTTCCCTTGCTCAGACATATCGGCTGCTGCAATTATACAATGCCTCTGCTCACTATTCGCCATCTTTGGAGCCCCTGCCTATATACATTCGGACCGAGGCGCTTCTTTCATGTCAGAGCAGCTTCGACAATTTCTACAGGAACGAAGAGTAGCTATAAGCCGGACAACTCCCTACAACCCTAAGGGTAACGGCCAATGCGAAAGATATAAGGGCATTATTTGGAAGACCGTTCAATTGGCTGCCTCAAATAACGGATGTTCGATTGATAATTGGGAAGATCTCCTTCCTGTCGCATTATACGCCATTCGATCCCTATTGTGTACCGCCACGAATGCCACCCCACACGAAAGGTTTTTACCTTTTAAGCGACGGAGTTCGGCAGGAGCTTCGCTTCCATCTTGGCTCTCTCGACCTGGTACTGTGTTTCTGAGATGACATGCACGTTACACCAAGAACGATCCCTTGGTGGACTAGGTAGAGCTTATAGAGGCGAACCCCAAGTACGCTCTAGTACGACATGCAGATGGTAGAGAGTCTAATGTGTCTCTCAGGGACCTAGCACCGGCCAGAGACGTACCAGGACCGTGGATAGCCCCTGAGGACAGACCAACTACCCCTGACACTGAAGCCCCTCCGGAAGATCATGGCACTGAAATTGCTCCTGACACGTCGTCTAATGACACTGTCTCCGTTGAGGCTCCGTCAGACACTTCGGATGGGCCAACACCTGAATCCCTGACAGATGAAGGACTAGCACCGAAAAAACGTGTTCATCCAGAGACTGACTCTGACGCGGAACGGCCTGCTCCTCTGAGAAGGAAACATTTCAGAACAAGGTATTTTAGAGCCCATAGACAGGCTCGCACTGAAGAGCCTCCCTGTTCGAGTACTCCGACCACGAATCATGGACTGCCGAGGCGGCCACCGCGAGCTCGTAGGGAGCCTGGACATTTAAGGGACTTTCTTCCCTATCAGTGAGAAATTTGGTGGGGGAGAATGTTGTGAATATGGATTATCTCCTCTTTGATAATCCAAGCTAATCCAAGCTAATCCAAGCTAATCATTGAATAAAAGATTACTAGACAGAATCTCTTGTCCTGTTTTCATTACAATCTAGTCAACACCATGGTGTTTTGAGTGATCACAAGTGATGGCAACTTATGCCTCCATTCATCTTCCCACAGGGCCTCAGACTCAACACGGAGGCCTACATGAAATACTTTGAGGAGGTAGTGCTACCTTGGGCCAAGAGGGTGGCTGTTGGAAGACCTTATGTGTAGCAACCATGCCTCACACGCAGGAGAACCCAGTCAAGTCTGTCAGGCAATTTCTGCGACTACATCACCTCTTACATCTGACCACCTAACTCTAAAATCTAAAAATCGAATCACTTCTGGTCCCAAAAATTTCCGATAAAGGATTCTCAACCTGTACCAGGCAAAAATTTAATAAATTTTATATAAAACTATTAGGTTGGTGCAAAAATAATGACGTAATAATGTCGTTTTTTGACGTATCGTCAAAAAACAACATTATTACGTCATTATTTTTGCACCAACCTAATACCTTATATATGTATAAGCTGTGTTATGAAATGTAAAGCGATATTGTCTTTGATTCCATTCCCAAGCTGCCCCATTTTATACATGCTATATACAAATTACACAGCCTGTATTTAAAAATCCTAAAAAATCTTAAAACTGAAGCACTTCCGGTCCCAAGAATTTCGGATAAAAGATTCTTAGCCTGTATTTCCTTTACTTATGTAAATTTTGATTAATATAGTTCGAATTCCAATCAGATCCATTACATTCACTTACGTGTTAAGGTATGGATCCTCTTCTTCTCCTCCCAGCTATGAGTAAATAGCAGGACAGATCGGGTTCTATAGCCTTGGATGACAACTGGTCTACCATGGAAAGAAATGGCAACTTACTGCGGGGAAAAAATCTGCCTCGTCAGTCATGTATCGAAAGATATACGATCGCCTAAGCGTGTATCACGCATGGCACATAGCTGACTGATAGGCACATATGCATTTTTTTCGAACATTTCAAAGAGTGTTTAATATGAATAAACATCCACAGAAATTCAAATTGCACACATTTTTATATCCAAAAACTGTTGTAAAGATGTAAATAAATTGCAGTTTTGAATTTTAACAGTTATTGCATGACACTTAAAAATGGCTTTGAGTTAGTAAAGCATATAGGTCGTGGCAATGACCGTCCATCTTTGAACATCGCTAGAGAATCACAAACAAAGAACTGTACAAGATATAAACTACATCACTTGAGGATTTTCAACAGCAGCAACAGCTAAAATGGATAACAGATGAAACTCAAAGAGAAAATAATGACATAATCAAGATGTTGACATTCCGCAGCACTTCAAACAAAAGATTAGGAAGGAAGTTCCCACTTATACTGAAAAGAGCAATAACATTTACTGGACTTGATAAACCTATAATTTTTAAAAATTGTCTGAAGAGAATGATTTTAATAATTTCAACCTAAAGCAGCACTGGCTACTTGCTCAATGAATATCGAATATTTCGATATAAGAAAACAGCTAATATCAGTGTGTGTGTGGGGGGGGGGTAAAAACTGGCTGGTTAGATTCAATGCATCGAAAACCAAACAAGTTATCCGCCGATCGAGTCTCTACCACCAGTTACGGTGAACGGATGTCCCCTCGAGGAGGCACCGTGCCTTGAGAGAATATTGGGCCTCAAATTCACACCTGATCTCAAGTGGAACTCTTATATACGGTCCAACGTTAAAGATGCAGGTAAAATAGTCGGCTCCTTGTACCGCTCCAGGAAGTACCTGACTCCTCATGCTATTCTCTACCTTTACAAGAGCCAGATCAAGCCGAAAATGGAGTACTGTTGTCATATTTAGCGGTAGCTTCCCTGTCCTCACTTTCCAGTCTTGAGAGAGTTCAAAAGCGTCTCCGAGTCCTTGTGGGCGACGGATTATTTTCCACCCACCAACTTCTCTCTCACTGGTGGGATGTGACGAGACTCTCACCGATCTATCGCTACTTCCGTTGAAGGTGCTCGGACAAACTATATTCCTTGGTTCCGTCAGGTCTAACCTTCACGGCTAGGACCCGCCATGCCACTTACATTGTAGCAAACCACCTACATTCCTTCAGTATTCCATCGGTGAGAAGTAAATTCCATTCGAACAGCTTCTTCCCGCGAACAACTTCTCTCTGGACCAGACTTCCAACAGGATGTTTCCCCGATCACTACATTCTTAAGCTGTTCAAGTTAGCCGTTATCTTCCCCTCCTACCTATATAAACTACTCCTTAACATAACCCTCTACCTCGAGTGGCCCTGGGGCCTTGAAAAGCTGAACCCTACTGTAAAAAAGTATTAGGTTGGTGCAAAAATAATGACGTAATAATGTCGTTTTTTGACGTATTTTTTAATGTCAAAAAACGACATTATTACGTCATTTTGCACCAACCTAATATATATTACCATTAGCAGAAGTTACTTGACAAACAAGTGGAGTAATCTCACAATACAGAAGGTTGTGAACTCATGATAATATTAATTTTTAGATATTTACGAACTTGTGAAAAGGCCGCTGCTTCTGGTAGCATTATATATTTCTGTAAATATTACAAGTTATTGAATGTTTATACACAGTCAATAGTTATATTGACGACGGCAGGGGTTAAAAACTAAATGTTTCCTTGTAGGGAAACGGCTAATATTTCTATTACTGTTTAATCTTAACGATGACTTATTATTATTATTATTATTATTATTATTATTATTATTATTATTATTAATATCATCATCATCGTTATAGTAATGCACACAGATTTCGCTGAACCTTGTAGAAAATCTGACATTCGCCTTTCGCCATAAAGTCAGCAAAGATGGTATGGATCAAGTTAACCTCTAAACGCCACAGACTTATTTTTCTTTCTGCTGTTTCTTAATATGTTTTCTCTTCCCACTTCAATGCTAAAGCCATCTCACTCAGTTCCATTTGCCCAGACAGTGCGCACTCGCTGTCAAAGGGAGGGCAACAAAAAAAAACCGAACAAATGAATCAAGAGTCAGGTGGATGGGGTTACGTTAAGCAGATTGTTTTTATTTCGTTTAACGCGTCTTTTCGATGTCATTTTTCATGTTTGTTTTCTGTTTCTTTCATCCCCCATTTTTTATTCTTTGCTTTTATTTAGTATTATCGCCGAGAAAAAAAAACAAAAACAAACAGCCTCTTCTTTTGCAGCTTTATCGGTGTTTTGTTCTTTTTCATTTTGAGTTCTTTCTTTCTTTTTAGATCAAATCATTCCATGCAAGGTAATAAAGCCACTAAGACACAAGCGGTTACTGAGTGTGAAAAAATAAGAAAAAAAGAGAAGCATTATTAAGGAGCGAGAATAGAAGAGTAACCAAGAAGATATGATGATTGACATTGCATTTAAATTAAAAAGTTGCCTGGAAAGCATGGAGCCGAAAGAAAGTTCCATAAGTGAGAGATGCCAGAAAGGAAACTGTTAGCATTGAACTTACGATTACATCTAGCCAATTCAACTCTGACTTGATGACCTCTTGCCGCCGGTCTTCTTTCTTTCTTTTTATGTGTCATGTCCTTTCAGGACGTAGGCAATCATGGCTCTCCACCTCCCTTTATCAATTCCAGCTCGCAACAAGTTCCTTCCCTCTGTTTTCTCCTCCAGACCACGTTCTGTCATCCACTTACTTAAGCCCGCCAGATATGTCACGCGTTGTTTTCCCTTGTCTCTCTTTCCGACTATTCAACCCGTGAGTATCAAATTCTCCAGGCCCTCCTTCCTCATTATGTATCCCAGCCGGTCTAGTAAATTCATAAAGTCTAGGTACCATAGCGAAGAGTGATATTGATTCGTATGATAATACAAAATATGGCACAAGGCCAAAAAGGGGAATGGGGGGAAAAGGCGGTCTTCTTTTGTCTTAACGTTAAACTTATCTAGGCACAAACACTGATCCAAACGTACAACAATATTCCTTACACCAAAACAATGCATTTTTATCTACCATTCTTACTTCATTCACTATAATGCCTTAGAAACTCCATGAAGTCCTAACCAATTCCCATATGTACAATTCATTGTCTGTGAGAAGAGGGGAATAAAATAACAATTTAAAAACTAGCCCCAATACCATACCATAGCAAAGAGTTCATCTGAATAATTACCATGAAAGACAGAGGAAGCTACATTACGACAGTGGGAAAGTGACTAAAGCCGATACGCCAAGGTCAGGACCAATAATATTGCTGATTATTCTTTGGATTTTATCAAGAATTTCTAAATATACAGCAGGAGCACTAGACCATATGTGGCAGCAATATTCAAAGCATGTATGAATGGTAGACTTATAAATATGTATTTAGATTCAGGAGAGAAATATTAACACGACATAGTGAACCAACTTTCCTAGCAGATCTAGCAATGGATTCAATATAATCTTTCCACTTCATGTCAGCCGAGAATGTTAGCCTAGGAAGGCGCAACGAGTCACTTTCATGAAAGTTAGTATTTCCAGAGTTTTTGCACAAATCGTTCTGCGTTTCTATGCCATATCCCTTCAGGGCGAACACGGATATCTACAGCCTCCTGTTATCTATAGCTATAAGCAATGTTTGTCCCCTTACTATTCGTTCGAGTTCCCACACTGCCATCCATTTACATAAGCGATAGGTTACTTGCTGTTTCTATCTGTCCATCTTCCCTTCAATATATCCTGTGTGTGTCAAATTCTCCAATCTTACTTTCTTCATTAAGTCTCCTAGGAATTTCAATTGTCTCTTTCTGATACTAAGTGTAAAATATCTTTTCGTTCTTATTTTCATTAAAACTTTCCCGTTGGTTATGTGTTCAATCCACGGCATTCTCAACATCCTTCTGTAGAAACACACTCTGTCGCTTCAAGTCTTATCATCATAAATGAGTGAAAATTGAAATTTCAGCATTCACTGACATCTCGTGGGATAGATATTACATGGCAGATTCACTTTATTACAATAGATATTCACTTTCATTTTCATAAGTAAACAATGCAAACATTATTCAACAAAAGACTTACATACTGTTTACAACAGTCTACTACAAAATACAATGATTTTTGTAAATGTTGGAATAGATATTAAAAATGAAATTTAAAGTCACTACGGTAGTTCTGGTTTGATTTGTTTGTTTAACTGCATATCAATCCCTTGTGAGTGTCATATAGGAATAAAGTGTCACTGCTGACACTTGAGTTTGAACATAGATCGCAAGTGAGCAAACACAAGCGATCCCATTATTGAATTAAGTTTCCACGTGACCATAGAGAAAACGCATAAGTAGGAAATTGCGTGACGTCTAAATGATCTGTCTTTCTAGTCTATCTTTTGTCACTATTCGGATCCCTATTTCTAGTCTATCCTCTATTACTATACGAACCGCTATTCTCTACTCTATTCACTATACTATTTCTCTATTCGGATCACTATACGGATTACTATTCGAGCGAGCATTATCGAGCAAGTACTACTAGTGCGAGTGCTATTCCAAGGCGTCTGACACCAGTATTGTTCAACGGCGTACTATAGTTGTATTTGCGATTACAAAGTCTCTACTACAACGAACATTACAAAAAGTGACAACGAGTATTTGTTGGCATCACAAAAGTAAGTTATTTAATGCCGAAATGAAATTTTCTTGGGAGCTTTGAAGTAATACAAATATGATATATGTTCTTCTGCTTTCACAATTGAATACATGGCAGATGATATTCAGCTTTTATGTATATACATGTTTATTTAGACGTGATTATTAGGGGCGGTGACGTGTGTTTTATATTCTAGTGTTGTTATATTTTATATTATATTTATATTTATATATAGTTTATTAATATATTTATTTATAGTTTTGTGATATTTTGGAATACAGTTTGACTTCTTTAAGAAATTGAAGGATATTATATGGATTAACGTCAAGAAAGAGTTATTTTATTTAGCGGCATGTCAACCTCTATGGGTTATTCAATGCCGAAGTCTAAATATTTCGAACGTAATTGTATGCTTTCAACTATAGATAAAATGTATTGTTGGTAATTCTGCTATAAAATGTATTGCTGGTAATTTTACTATAAATAGGTATTTTTGTTAATATTTTATATAAAAATATATTGCTAGTATTTTTACTCTAAAATGTATTTTTATAATTTCAGTGTTTTGTTTTTGTTTGAGGTTTCAGTACTTGTCCATAGTTGGGACCCTAACAAGTACTACCACATGATGCCGGATGTAGTTTATCGTCACTACGGTAGGCGCCCGATATCCGTTATTAGCTGCTGAAAATATTAGTCGAGCCAAACTTGTCATGAGTACAATGTCTTAATGCCTAAATGTTCATACGAGGTGCATTCCAGAATTTTTTAGACGTTTTCAGGAGAGGAAGTTCTAATTGTCCGTAATTGTTGTAATTTTAGTATATCTTTACTATACATCTAATAAGCTGACCTGACATCTCTTGTTATTTCAAATTTGTTATGGTCCGGTTCTTTGTACCAAAGTCATAGTCCAAGGGAGAACCAATAAAAAGAACTCGAACACAGGTATGGAATAACACAGATATATTACAAACAGGAATATATACATCCAAACATCATGAGACTTGATTTAAAATTTGAATTGAGTATAATTTATGAGATTAAGTCTTACAATCAACTCTCCAAATGAGAGTATGTAATGTCTGCAAAACTAGAAATGAGATAAATGAACATTTGATTTTATTTATTGCTATTAATATTCTAGTCCTTGATATTGAGTACTATAATTACAAAGTTGGCTTTTTTAAAAATGTTAACTCTACTTCACCATCATTTTTCTGTTGGTAAAATATGGTCGTTTGTTTTACACACACACACACACACACACACACACACACACACACACACACACACACACACACACATTTTTTGCACATCCAGAATGTGAAATCACATGTAATACACTGCTCTCATCAGCTGCCAACCAGGGGAGATAACACAGTTTTAGTAGTTAAGACAGTACTGCCACCCTTGGCACCACCAGCAGCTTTTGCTACCAGACAAAGTATTGTCTTTTATGTAAATGTTATAGTCCGGTTCCTTGTACCACGGTGATAGTCCAAGGTAGAACCAATAAAGAAGAACTCGAACACAGGTATGGAATAACACAGATATATTACAACAGTAATATATACAGAGGAGTAGAAGTGTTAGTATGAACAATCAGGTTTAGTAGAGAGAACAATGTAGTTTCGACCAGTATCACTATTCCAATGTCTTGCAGTAATTGTCTGAACGCAACTCTGTTTCGGACTGCCTCTGACTCGACTTTTGACTCGACTTGAACTACTGACTCACTGAGGCGCAGTATTTATTAAGTATGGAATAGTCCATTATTATTATTATGGGTAAAATCCCATAACAAAATTAAAGGAGACGGTTGTAACAGCTATTTGGACACTCCCTACTAAACACCGACTCATAGCTGCCTAGTGTCATACCACTAACATTTTCTACACAAACTGAATGAATAAATTAATCAATGAAATTGTGATTGTTCGTGAGAACGGAGTTTTACCCATGAGTAAATTCTGGGTGAAATAATTTCTTCAAAATTGCTTCAATAAAACTTGAGACATTCATCTTGGGTATTCGTAGAGGTACAAGTTGTTTAAATCTTTCAGTGCGCCGACGTCACTACCATGATTGACATAAGGTCAGTTTAACAGCAATACTGTGGGAAAATTGCTCAAGCTTCCTCGCCACTTCCCCTTCTGGGTAGGTTTCAGTCAGCTGGTTGTGACCCCAGTCCCCGCCCGAAGGAGAGGTACTAACTGGGGGGGATGGCACCTGGGACTTGAGGTAATATTATTTTGAAATTTTCCCGGATGAAGCCAATTTTTTTAAGCGGCTATAATCAAGTGTCTGATATTTACATGAAATGAATATGTCTCTGTGGATGTCTGGTAGAGGAAGTTAAAGTTTTACATATTGTGCTAATGAAATTGATTGTAGCATAATGTCGTCTTTTTGTGACTTTTGACAATAAGTCAAATGTTCAATGAAAGATGTACGAGTGACATAGCTTTCAAAAACTCTTCTGAATATTGTCTGCCGTGAAGAGAAGGTGCATTACAGATGTCTTCGTTTGATATGGGCGGGTAAGCTTCTGACTGGTCAGAAAAAGGCGATTCATACTGGATCATTTTTTACGCATGCATCCAGCCTATGCGAAGACGAGTTTAGTCATTTGTTAATTACCCGTTGTCTGTACTTTCGATATCGCTTCAAAAGTTCAAAACTACAAGGAGGCGCTGAAAAATTATCTTCTCGATTCTCTCTCTCTCTCTCTCTCTCTCTCTATATATATATATATATATATATATATATATATATATATATATATATATATGTATATATATATATATATATATATATATAGATAGATAGATAGATAGACAGATAGATTGAGAGAGAGAATATTGCACATTGAGTGCGAATGCTAATAAAATAGTGTTCGATGTTCTAATGGGTTAGTCAATAATCGGTGACAAATACAAACTAAAACCGACCCTCTACTATTTTTATTAACATCAACCAAGACACGTGAATTATCAAATAGGCAGTATTTTTTTTCAACATCAACTCATTTACTGACTAATAACAAGTATATACTAAAAACTCATTCAATATCTTAGCAATTAGTAAAGGAAATCGTAACTATATCAGGTCTTATGCTGAGGACAATCTAGCATAGATAGTCAATGCAAGTCTATTTTTATGTTGATGGTGAAATTGAATGAAATAGATTGCTTGACTTACTGTAGAATTGTCTCGCTTCGACTGATATAGTTACGATTTCCTTTATATTGTTAAGATATTGAATGAGTTGGTTTCTGAATCTCGTCTTGTTTGAATTAGTCAGTAAATGAGTTGATGTTGAAAAAAAATTAAATTCCACGAACTGGGTTGATGTTAATAAAAATTAACTTTTAGTAAGGAAGTTTGGTTACATGGATTTGTGTGATGAGTTGATTGTTTTAAGGACTCACTAAGTCGAATCGAAGTTTCATATTTATGAATTTTCTTGATCCCGTGGGAGGCTCAAGAACATGTTTACATTTTTTGGTGTGTTGTATTATGAAGAGGTCAACTGGAGGTCAACCGTACGGGCGTAGGCAGAAACATGATATTATTATTTATGGACCAATCAGAAAGCATTGTTTCGTACTGAACTCTGGAACCGATTTTAATGGGTTCAGCACAAACTGAGAATACCTAGCTGTGATCGTCTTTTAACAAGTTTAAAACAGAGAATGTAGAAATCTAATTCTACAATGTATAATAAGAGAGCTATTTGGTTAGATTTTGGGAGGTGGTCATAAAAATGAGGAAAAGGATTCCATTTAAAAATATAGATAATATTAAGCTGCTTATTTATAATAAATTGGACAAACGAATTTTTTAGAATAAGAAATATTCCTTGTTGGTAATCATTATGCTACTTACACATCTCAAATTTATTTTTAACAGACAAACAATATTCTTCACAGAATATTATATCACATTAGGAGTTTTCATGAAATTATTATATATGAGTTTGTTAGAAAGTTAGTAATTATATCCGGCCCACGAAGAAGACTTATTTATATGGTTTCAGAGTGTCTGAAACCTTATAAATATAACAACCAAGGTAAAGGAGACTAGTTTGAATAAATCAGAGCATGATAATATTTTATAAAGGTTTATTAAACTTTTTTGTAAGTTAAATAATTTTGAGGTGTAGAAATCGGATTTGTATTAAAGATCTCTACAAAATGTTATGTTAATTTGCCTTCATATTTTAAAGTCATTTTTACCTCAAGCAAAGCAATAAATAGACTACGACATAAGGGGTTACTGGGTGCGAAAGAATATGAAAAAAAGAAAAACATAATTCAGGATAAAGAACAATAAAAGAACAAGGATTAAGATGGCAGAAGATAATGATTGACATACCATTTAAATTTTTGAAGATCTGGAAAACAAGAAGCTGGAAGACAGTTCCACTATTGAGAATTTCGAGGGAAGAAACTGTTAGCATAGAACTTACGGTTACATCTAGCCATTCCAAGAATAAAATGACGAGACTTAGTTGTCAATCCAGTCAGTCAGTTATGTGCCACACGTGATACACGTTTGGACGATCATGTATCTTTTGATACATGACTGACGAGGCATATTTTTTCACGCAGTAGGTCGCTATTTTCTTCTGCGGTAGACTGGTTGCCAACCAAGGCTAAAGAACTCAGTCTGTCCTGCTATTCAACCCATAGCTGGGAGGAGAAGAGAAGGATTCATACCTTTCCCCAGGGTATTTATGCGTAATTGAATCTAGCGAAATGGAATTCGAACTCGGCTCTCTGAAAGGACCACTTGTAGTGAGAAGGCCAGATTCTTATAACTAATATCATTTGCACCTAGCTTTGCTACACTCTCATAAAAGAATCAGATTATCGCAAAGCAAATGTAGATTTATATAGTAAGGTATGCAGCACGTAACATTTTAAAATAGATATTCCCCCACCAAAAAAAAAGTAAAATAAAATAAAATCAAGCATATTAACTACAAACATCGGGTTCTTTTCTTTAACTGCAGTCCTTCAGCAAAAGAGATTGCTCCCTAGCACACAGATGATTGGTACTTTGAAAATTTCTCTCAAGTGTGAGAAGTTCATAAAGACTTACATCAAGAGAAAGAAAGACTTAGAATGGATGAAAGAAACACCAGATCAAAACTCAGATCAAAACTTGTGCCAAGAAACATACAAGAATTTCCTGCACTGATTCTTATACCTCTTAACAAACCTTACATTGCTTGCTGTTAACACACACACACACACACACACATACTCACACGTGCGCACACGCACACGCACACATACACACACAGGTTTTCAAGAAGTTATACGTCTTTACGAAATTGCCTATTGTCGATGTATATATGCATTTTCAATACGTATTTGTATATCTATACGAAGTTTACATTGCCTACTGTTACCAGGTATATACATTTACAAGACATATATACGACTTTATGAAACTTATTTTGCTTGTTTTTGACACACACACACACACACACATATATATATATATATATATATATATATATATATATATATATATATATATAATAAAAAGGCTTAAACACTAATATTCCATGGTCATAATTTATTCCATTGGAATCGTAAATACAATCCAATTCATCAGACCTAAAAATTACAAAAAGAAAACAGAAAAAACAACTACGGAAATAAAAACAGAATTTAGAGAGAGTGTAAGTATGAGAGTGTGGGACGAATGTTAGAGCTAAAGAGAGGGGTAACAGACATATATATATATATATATATATATATATATATATATATTTTCGTGTGACGCGTTTCATCTTTTAGGATTTCATCGGACCAAATTTATGTTTATGTTGATGCGACTACACATGATATATATATATATATATATATATATATATATATATATATATATATATATATGTGTGTGTGTGTGTGTGTGTGTGTGTGTGTGTGTGTGTGTGTGTCTGTGTGTTTGCGTGGTATCCCACTTGAGTTTGTTAAAAAGCTGTCGCTAGACTGTGCCCCGTAAGCCTATAAAAAAGCGTGCATTTCTCTTCCTAGCCCCTCTTACAGTTTTTTAGCTCTGGACTTAAGCTGTAAACGCACGTTAATTTTCATGGATTTCTCTCTTGACTCTCTCACACACTCTTGTTACGCACACACACACAAAAATGTACATTCTTATTATAACTAGTTTCAGGGTTTGTTTTTTTCTTTCATCACACACACACACACACATATACATTTTCAAGACACATTCAAACGTTGATCTCTTACGTTTTTGTTACAAACTAACTAGTGTTAATGCTATTTTGAAACTAGCGTAGGCAAACTGTAGCATACCTGTTTTGTGATCTACTTTTATTATTTTGTGTGTTACTGTTAGGGATATCGTTTAGCCTACTCTGTACCTCAGAGTATCTGATCGAAACCAAAATAGCGTCACCCATGAGAAATTGTTGTCAATATCGCTACAGTTATTTATTTCCAGTAAATGTTAATTTCCTATTTCCCCACAAATGGGACATCGCAGACAGGCAAAAAATGCAGTAGGAAAAGCGTTAATAGCTAAACATATGACCCACAGCCCTTGGCCAGCTTTGATCCAACTGGACAGCTTTGTTTGGTGACGTGTTTCAATTCTTGTCTATGTTAATATAAACAAAAACTTGTAAAGGCCTTGTGCATGTTCAACAAATGAATGGAAGGTGAATTATTGATATGGATTTACTTGTCTGTGGAGTAGTAGATGATACCTGGGACATCTTTGATGAGCTTCTTGTTTTCTATTATGACAGACTAATAGATCAGATTTTCCCTTCAACCAACAAGAATTCCATCTGTGACTATACCAGATCTCTGAGTGCAACTCTCTACATCCGGATAGAAAGTTTGTGACTTGCCGCTGACTCTCTCCTACCGCATCTCTGACCATCTCTATATTATGACAAATGGTTGGTCACATCCAAGAATGGCTTATAACTGGTCATTTTAGAATACAGCCTGACTATATGAACCGATGATTGGAATTCCATATCTTCCGGTTATGTGGCACTTGATTCTATAATTTATTTATACATAAAAGTTATTTCTGACTACCAACTCACTTTCACCGCTTTGACTGCTCGTAAGTCTACATCTCCACCAACAGCTTGTCACTCACTAACGGGAAGCTTCTAACTTACTCTGACTATGACTGTCTATATATAAGGCCATAACTGGAAATCCTTACCTTCTAGCTGAATGGCTTCTTTCTTTTTATGTACCATGTCCTTTTAGGACGTAGGCAATCATGGCTCTCCACCTCCCTCTATCCCTTGCAGCTCTCAACAAGTTCCTTCCCTCTGCTTCCTCTCTCAGACCATGTTCTGTCATCCACTTGCTTAAGCCCGCCAGGTACATCACACGTTGTTTTCCGTTGTCTCTCTTTCCCTCTATTTGACTCGTGAGTATCAGATTCTCCAGGCCCTCCTTCCTCGTTACGTGTACCAGAAACTTCAGCTGCCTCTTCTTGATGTTAAGCTGAATGGTACTTGATCCCAAATGTATTCATTTATTTATTTTATTTCTTTCTGTCCTACTTGTTTGAAGTTATCACATCTTGATTTTACCGGTGTTTGTTATAAAACTGCCAGCAATCCAGGCTGAGCCAATTCGTGGGGACTCATTGTGTTACCAACAGCCAAACCCGATTTGGAAGATCTTTGATTAGATGTTGGCAAACATTATCTGAATGTATTATATCAATGACAAAATCTTTTATGAACTGGAATGATTATATTAAATCAATTTCTAAGTCTGCTGCTGCTGTTGGTTCATTATGTTGTGTTAGAGCATTTTCTCACCAGAAACTATCTTATACCTTTATAAGTTTACAATTCATCCATAGATTGAATTTTTTTGCTAGATCTGGTTTGGTGCCTCTGCTATGCATCTAGAGATTATTGACAATATCCAAAGAGGAATCTGCAATGTTACTGGTTTTGATTTGGCATTTTGGCTTTAGTCACTTTCCGCCTGCTGTAGATTCCACAAGCTTTTCTATAGATATTTTACTCGTGATTGTTCTGATGAGCTTTCCTCTTTGGTATCTTAGGAATTTAAGTGCAGTACTAGACTGGCAGTTACGTCTCATCATTTCACTATTTAAATTGTAGTCATAAGTTCCTTTTTAATAGTTTTTCACTTGCGCTTATCGACAGTGGAACTCTCTTCTTGCTTTCTTGCGAACTACAATGTTCAAAAATTTAAATGCAGCATCAATCCTCATTTTGATGCTTTTCTTTTATTGTCCTCTTTTTTCAATAATATAACCCATTGTCTTAGTGGCTTTCTTGCCTTGCTTGGAGTGAGATGATTGGAAAAAATCATTTTTTTTCTTCTATTAAAATGGGCTAGATCTCCTGAAGAAAAGATCCAGACATGACTAGAATATTTTGATATCGACTTTCTCTGTTATGAATTTTGACTTTTAGAGTGAACGTGGAAAGAATTCTTTTTCTTTTTCATTCTTTTTAATCAAGCCGACATTTCTTCAATCTGCAACTTTGATGGGTGGTTGAATGAAAGTGAGGGAATGGAATTATGACAAAGAAGTAAGAATAAATTGGCCAGATCTTCTTACGAGCAGCTGCAAAATCTGTTGCATTAGTGAAATAGGTGGAGTTCAGGAAAAATCTCCCAGGTTGTTTGAAGATATTAAACAGTTGCTCAATGCAATGAACAAAAATCCAAAAGGAAATTTAATAAGGAAACATTTGTAAGGAAACATTTGGTATTCATTGACTAAGCGGCCAGTACTGATTTTGTTCGAAATTTCTTATCTTTACCTTTAAAATATTTTTTAGGAAAACACGTTTCTCAAGTTCAGTAGCTGTTATATCTCTTTCCGGTACTTATGGGATTTTCCTTCCTGACCTTTTATTTGAAGTGGTGTGGAATGTTAACATTATTATGATGTCTTTATTTTCTTTTTGAGTTACAACAATTCGCCCTTGCATGGAGTATTGCTGCCATATATGGTCTAGTGCCCCTTCTGTTTGCCTCGGGGTTCTTGATAGGCTCCAGAGGCGGATATGCAACATAATTGGCCCTGCTCTGGCATCTCGTCTACAGTCACTTTCTCACAGACGCGCCGTCGCCTCTCTCTGTCTGTTCTACAAATACTTTCATGGTAATTGCTCCGAGGAGCTGCATTCGCTGGTTCCCAGACTTCATGAGTTCAAGCGCCCTACGAGGCTGGCATCCCGCTCTCACCCCTTCACTGTCGAAACTCCTAAATGTAGCCGTCTCTTCTACTCTAATAGCTTCTAATCGCAACTCTCGCCTGTGGACTCCTTTCCCTATTCCAGTTTCCCTGAGAGCTATAATCTCCAGCTATTCAAGTGTAATGTCAATCGACATCTCTAGTTGCCTTGATCTATCCACTACCCTTCTCATCATACTCTCTTCTATCTCTCATATCTGATCTCGTTCTATATTTTCTGTAACCCCTTGCGTCCTAGTGGCCTCCCGCCTTGCTTGGGGTGAAATGCTTAAAAAAAAAATATGCTATCCACTTTAGTTTCTGCGGCTGTTAGTAGTCTATAAGTGATCGCTTACTGTATAAATATAAAATGTAGACGCACATCTTGAGACAGTTTGGTCAAAAGCGCTTTTTTATGTGTTCAGTTATGAACAGTCTATTTTTACTGAGTTTTATTTTGGAATTGTTATTTGATGCTAGTTTTGCTCAGTTGCCCTTTACTGTGCATCACTTGAAAGCCCACTATTTTCACCCTGAATCTAGGCATTAATATTCGCAGCATCTTTTGCCTTCCTCTTTCCTATCAAAATACTTGCTCAAAATCTAACACTTTCTATAATCTATATATATGTGGTGGCTGCCATCTCGTGTCCGAGTACGGCCATTACTACATATCTTTTTGGAGAATATCTACTTATGTGCTGAACAAATGTGGCTCTTTAGCCCAGCAAGGGGCCTACATATTCTGGCACAAATAGGGCACATAAGAGGTGCGACAGCGGGTGTTACTTTATCATGCAATTTAAAATGTCGCATGAAACCGCATATCTTACGGCAAATATCACATTTCAGTTGCTGGACATCTACGGTTTATAGTCAATTGCCACCTTCCGTCGGTGTGCTCTCAAGTGACTCCTTAGACCAGCCATCGACAAACACACTCTACCACATCAGATCAAGCTGCCTGTAGGTGCCTTCCGGAAAGCTAATGGAGACACCTTTACGCACATCTCTTTTAAGCCTTGCATGCCTCCTCTTCTCCTCTTTAAAATGACACCTTCGACTCCGAGAAGCTTCATTTCACTTATTGTGATCAGATGCACATTCTTCTCACAAGGAATGCTGATGCAGTCCTTAAAGCACATCTTAGGTTTGACGGCATTTCTCTTCCATGTTCGCAGCTCACAATCAAACAATTACTTTGGAATACGGCTGTCATCCATTCTGACGAGGTGGCCCATCCATCGAAGTCGATGTTTTAGTATCAAGGACTCAATATATATATATATATATATATATATATATATATATATATATATATATATATATATGGGCATGTGGCTGAGTGGTTATTATGTTTGCTTTCCAACAATCAGACTTGGGTTTGACTCTCACCATGATCAATTTACCAGGAAGATAACTTCTTCATGTCATCGGTCTGGGGAAGCATTCACAGCACCTCTGGAAATTGTCTGAAAGCCTAACCACGGGTTGATTCAAGCCATGTGAGTGAAACTGGGCAGACAGAACTGGTGGGAAAACTTCGATGGTTGCGGTAGCACAAAATCATCATGACCGAGGGTTTGAGCGTAATGCCGTTGTTCAAATTGCTGATCATGACAGATTACGTTTTCTCTCCCAGAACTAAGGTCCTTTGGTGGGTGTTGAAAAAACACAGATTTGCCTGAGCAGATGTCTATGAAAGGGATTAGCTTCCTGCCCTAGCAGACATGTTCTCAGAAAATGTGAGTAGCCGGCCTATATATATATATATATATATATATATATATATATATATATATATATATATGTGTGTGTGTGTGTATTTAGGCAGCAATCCTTCTTTCATGCACATTTCATTGAATACGACAGACAAGGTGCTTTGATTTAGTTTTTTTTGTATAATTTCTCATGCGATCTAATATCTTTGTTCTTATCAGATGATAAATTATATAAAAAACTGTCCGAATGTTCTTTTATTCCGAGTGCTTTCGGCTATACATCTAGCCATTTTCAAGGATGAAATATTTTAACTGTTAAATAAGAAATAATTTATTGCCTGTATGTATTTATATAATGTTTTCATTTTTCTAAACACGGTCAAGATATTGTGTCCATGTTCAGAGTTGATATATTATTAAGTGTTAATATTATATATATGTCATTCAAAGAATGTTTCGACTGTTCATCAGTGTGACTAGACATCAGAATGCCTCAAGCCAGAATTAAAACCGAACTGATTTAGTGTCAGTCTGAGCTTGTATCACTGAGCTATCTTCATTCGGCAGAATGGAACAGCTAAATCTAGCGTATTGTTTTTACAAATGTAAACAAATGCCAATCAGCCAAAGTGCTCCATTCATTTTACTGAAAAGCTTTGCATTAATCCAGGTGGCTGTTGTTTATAGAATTAGCTTATCACTCAACAGTGCTCAAATGAAATATAGTTTCAGGTGCTAAATTATGTCATTCGCAGTTGTGTGTGTGTTGTTAAAATCTGTAGATATTTTATATCTGTTAATTTTAACGATCTGTCTTCTGTTTTTCTAATATCATTTTCGGAATGTGTTTGTTGTGTGCATAAAATGATCCAAAGTGATGTTATTTGTTTTCAATCTTTCAGCTCACACCTGAGTCTTCATCATCAGTAAGGTATGAGTAGAGTGAGAAAAAACATTAAGTGTGTTTTGGATTGTTTCATTATTATTTAAAAGTATCATTTGGATTTGGATTACAGAACATGAATTTTGGCCAGCACTAAAAGGTAATTTATACATTAAAGAAAACATCATTGAATTTAATAGATATAAAATGATCTTGTTTTTACTTAGACATATAAAATAAAAATAAATAGATATATCTAGATAATTCAACCAAACATGCTTGAATATATATATAAATATATATATATATATATATATATATATATATATATATATATATATATATATATGTATATGTATATATATAAATATGTATATGTAAGCAAATATATGGATATAGATCCGACAGTATGAAGAAAAATATATGGAAAAAACAAACAAAAATCCTTATATGCAATTATGCTGTTTTAATGTTAATATAATGTCAATGTCGGACGTTTCGGTCTAATAAACCATCTTCAGGACATATTCATAAAATATAATTAACATTATGAATTCAACATGACAAAGACGATGGACATAAGAACAAGACTTATCCAAACAGATAACTGAAAGTTTTATAAGATCAGCGTTCCGTTTAAACATGGTCATCTGTTTGGATAAGTCTTGTTCTTATGTCCATCGTCTTTGTCATGTTGAATTGATAATGTTAATTATATTTTATGAATATGTCCTGAATTATTAGACTGAAACGTCCGACGTTGACATTATATTAACATTAAAACAGCATAATTGCATATAAGGATTTTTGTTTGTTTTTTTCTGTATATTTTTCTTCATATATATATATATATATATATATATATATATATATATATATATGTATGTATGTATATATATAGATATATAGATATTCAAGCATGTTTGGTTGAATTATCTAGACATATCTATTTATTTTTATGTGTAGTGATAGAACCATATTTTTAAAATCAAAGATAATTATATATATATATATATATATATATATTATAATTATTTTCTATTTTAAAAATGTTTCTGCCGCTACACAGGAATTACCATGTTTTGAAACAGAAACTAAAATCTTAAATTTAATTATAAGATTAAATTTAAAATCCATAGTTCTGTTCCATTCTCAAGTGATTTTTGGAATAACCTATTTAGAAATTTACTTAATTTATAAGCACAGACAATCTTAATATTTTAAATTCTTATGGTTACAGAAAGTTCAATGATTTTGATAAAGGTGGTTGGGTTTTAATTTCCCTAATAAATTATATATTAAATATAAGTTACTTTCAAAATCAGGTGAAGGTGGGAAAATCTATTCCTACAATTTTAAAGTACCTTTCCACTTGTAATAACTAATAGACTATATGATATTTTTTACAAATTAATATATTAGAATTATATTTAATTATTTATTTAAAAAAATGAACCAGAAACCATATCCTAAACAGGAAACAGAGGATAAAACTCTAATCCTGTTCAAAAGAATGGGGGGTAATGAATGTGAACTGGACAATATGCAATCCTGTCTTCCATTTGAGGAAAAAATAAATAGTAAATAAAATTTAGAGTTTAAGCGAAGACATTTTAGAAATATATATATATAGGCACGGTGGAGTGATGGATAGCAGCTTAGTTTGAGGAATCGGAGAGCCAAGTTTGAATTCCAGTTGAATCCATTACCTTCACTTACGTGGTAATACCCTTGGGAAAGGTATTAATCCTCTTCTTCCTCCAGCTATAGGTAAATAGCAGGACAGACTGGGTTCTATAGCCTTGGATAGCAACTGGTATAGGAGAAGGACAACTCTGAATTCAAAATCTGAGCAGGGTCATTTGGGGACCTTGTGGCCCTTCAAAAAGTGTGAATGGTTCTGCACAAAACCTTCACCACTATAATCAAATCCTATGTGCTGGTGTTGGGCTGTTGATTCCTAGGAACTGAACTGCTTGACCCTCGTACATCAAATTTGATGGGAGAGTTGAATATATATATATATATATATATATATGTATATATACTTTCCCACCACCTTAAACATAGCTACCCTGTGGCTTTTCTATAAATACTTTCATGGTAATTATTCTGAAGAACTTTCCTTTATGTTATTTAGATTTTATGAATTTAAGTGCAATGTTAAATAATAGTTTACTGGATTATTATTTTTAGAGAAAGTGTATTGCTGCTTCGACTTCCTGTGGTTGACCTTAGGGATCAAATAGAAGACAAAAGAAGGAAGTCGATTTTGATTGGCTGAACAAATGTGAGAACGATAGATAGAGAGAGGGTTTTCAGGGAGCTGGTTCTTACATGTCAAGCAATGTAGACATGTTGACTTTCATGTCTGGAAACTGCTCCTCAGTAAAGGGCAAGAGTGACCCCACTGGCTAGTTGGATGTATATGTTGACATTAATAAACTAGCTAAGTTAAAATTACTTTTGTTGATGTCTTTCATTTCTGAACCCAAACCAATTAGCAATCACTGGCCAGGAGAAGATGAGAAAGAGAAAAATGCATCTTTATTGTCAAATCAAGACCATTGCACAAATGCTCCCCAGCATCAGGGGGGTATACAACATGCAGTACTCAGTTACTGGCTAGGTCTCATAATTTTAGAGCTGAAATGATTAGATGCAACCGTAAGTCCTATGCTAACAGTTTCTTCTCTTATACTTATCATTTCTTGCTTGTGGAACTCACTTCAAGCTTCTTGTTTCCCAGTCAAGTTTGATCTTCAAAAATTTAAATGCAATGACAGTCATTATCTTCTGTTTTCTTCTTGTTCTTTTATTGTTCTCTCTCCTTAATAGTATATTTTTCTCATAATCTCTAACATTCAGTAAGCCCCTTCCATCTTATCAGTTTTATTGTGTTGTTTCTGGTAAAATGAATATATATATATATATATATATATATATATATATACACACACACACATATATTGAATAAATTACAAACATTATATCTGCTTATTTTTATCATAATCCTTTCATATTCACAAATATTTTTCCATATTAAATAAGGCAAGAAATGCTCTGTCACAGTGAGAATCATTTTTATTTCTCAAGCGCTTTCCATCTCTTTCTCAGATCATCATCAGGGATGCAACTAGTAAGGCAAAAACTATGTGTAGCCATCCATTATAAAATTTTTCTTTAGCATTTAAATGCTATAGCTGATAGTTATACTTTAGTCTTCATTAGAACATGAAAAGTTATCCATTATGGAATTTCTTTTATATTGGAATGTCATGGTTGAGCCCATAAATACCTAAATTTGCCGAAATACACAAATGTAATATATATATATATATATATAT
>OZ010596.1:60019009-60176509 GCA_963932145.1 Acanthosepion lycidas | reverse complement strand
TGTGGAATAAGATGCCAACAAAATGACAACAATATTGACAATAAGACTAATATTTATTATGTATTAGGTTGGTGCAAAAATAATGACGTAATAATGTTGTTTTTTGACATATTTTTTAATGTCAAAAAACGACATTATTACGTCATTATTTTTGCACCAACCTAATACTAACCTTTTGACTAAATTGAAGCAGAAAGTGAAAAATTTTAAAGTCAGAATTTTCAGACATGCCTGTGTCCTTTTTCAATGAGTTGAGAAATAAACAAAGAAGTGGGACTTACTTTTTCAGGGAATGTAGTTGTTGTTGGTTAGAGGGCTCCCAGTGGAAAATATATTTCTTAATATTTGATTCTATTGGTTTAAACAGGGAATACGGTCTACTTAGAGAATATGCTTTCCACAAACTTTGATAGATTTTTTTTTCAGCTGTCATGTTCCATATCTTCTGCTCGATTTTCAATGCTTAGAATATATGGATGTAGCCAGCAAATATGGACACAGAGACAGTATAAATTACACACACAATAGATAGATAGATAGACAGATAGATAGATAGATAGATAGATAGGAACAAACTTAGACAGATAGATAGATAGGTAGATAGAAACAGACCGGAAAAAAAGAAAGAAAGAAAGAAAGAAAGAAAGAAAGAAAGTATTTGTTGGAGAGACCCTTTTCTCAAAAAATGGACAAATACCAGATTTTGCTTTGGCAAAATGTTTTGTCAGGCCAAGAAATTTTCAGCACCCCTTCCTAGATAGATAAATAGATACCATATGTAGTATTTTACATTAAGGCCCAAAAGTTAAATTTTGAGCTTATCTGAAGAAAGCATCTTCCTCAACTTGTTTGCTGTATTTCTTATATGGCAGTTTGCAAATAGGACTTCTGATGGCTTTCTTTCAACAATGTCTTTCTTTTTGCCACTCTAAGAGTTTCCTGTGGACAGATTCTTCTACCTGAAATATGGATCTTTGCAGCTCCTCTAGAGTTACCATGATTTTCTTGGTTTTCTTTTCTGATTAAAGCCCACCTTGTTTGGCCTGTCAGTGTAGTGTGATGGCATTGTCATGGTAGGTTTGCAGTTGTACTATGTTCTTTCGATTTTCAGATGATGGATTTAATAGTGCACTATGAAATGTTCAAAACATGGGATAGTTTTTTGTAACCTAAACCTGCATTATACATATCCACAATTTTATCCCTGATCTCTTTGTTCTTTATGATGCCGTTTGTTTGGCAATGTCCTCTA
Source organism: Acanthosepion lycidas (assembly GCA_963932145.1). Lineage (NCBI taxonomy): Eukaryota > Metazoa > Mollusca > Cephalopoda > Sepiida > Sepiidae > Acanthosepion > Acanthosepion lycidas. The sequence goes on along the minus strand of OZ010596.1, from coordinate 60,175,257 downwards.
CCAAACCTCCGAAACCTTTATACAACAGGTGTATTTAACTGGAGAGTTCAGAATCAAGGATCATAACTCTTTTTCAATTCTTTCTTTTACTCATTACTAATTATGTGACTTCTGAAGCACTGTATTTTAACATAAGGCTTTTACATTGCAAGTTTATTTAACTGGAGATTACAAAATCAAAAAGAATGCAATTTATTTTATTATATTGATTTGATCAGTTAATTTATTTGTTAATTTTTAATGCTAATATATATATATATATATATATATATATATATATATATATATATATATATATATATATATATAATAATTATTCAACTTAATTTTAATAATTATATTGATGGTTTTGGCTCTCATTTTTGAAACATGAGAACTCTTATGTATCGAAGGAATGATTTTTTTTTTAATATTATAATATATATATATATATATATATATATATATATATATATATATATATATATATATATATATATATATATATATATATATATATCTTGTGGTTTGCGTATGTTTATAAGTATTGTCCATTGCAATGTTGTTTCCATAGTAATTAATGTTGTAATGGACCATACTTATAAACATGCACAAACCACAAGATAGCTTATTCCTAAATTTTCACTTGAGGATGAAATGGAACCCAACACCTAGGTTCAACTTAATTTTAATAATTATATTGATGGTTTTGGCTCTCATTTTTTAAACAGAGAACTCTTATGTAGCGAAGGAATCATATTTTTTAAAAATATTATAATATAAGCTCTACTTCTGTATGGAGCACTATCTTCTTAAAAATAAAAATACTAAGGAACTCCAGATTATTTACCTGACATGTTCCTTCCTATTTTTTCTGCATACTTGCACACACACACACACATATATATATATATATATATATATATATACACACAGTGTTCACCATGTACAAGACCCAAGAGCCATGCAAGGTAGTGGTTTACAGAGTCAGAGGAAGAGTTTATGCAGATATATAGGGAAGATAATGGTTAAGCTTAGGCTTGAACAGGTTAAGATTGTAGTTAATGGGAAAATATCCTCTGGGGAGAGCAGCATTTCAAGGGACAGGCAAGGAAATAAGAATGTAAAATTTACAAGTTAGAAAAGCAGAACAGCACAGCATGCATGCTTAATTTGCATAATATGTAATCACCTATATATAAATTCATTGCCTGTCACAAACCTATAAGGTTTACATGTATGTATTTATCATATATACTTGCATATCATGTGGCTTTTGAGGACCTAATTTTAAGGAGGTTGCATCATGCACAAGATAGAAAATTAGCGTATATACTACACTGTTGATCAAACTATATATCCATTTACTGTAGTCAAAAAGTACAGCTGTATTTAAAATAAACATGATTTTGATATGACAAGTATGACTGTACCAGAATTGCTAATGGCTGCTCTTGTGGAAAAAAGTTAGTGTGGCTTCTGCATTTGGATTCACCCTGTGATTACAAAAGTCAAGGGGATGGTTATGAGGATGATCCAATAATAATGCATACAATATTCGCATATTAGTCAGTTATGTGCCATGCATGATACATACTTAGGTGATCATGTATCTTCCAATACATGATTGATGAGGCAGGTTGCCATTTCTTTGTACGGTAGACCAGTTGCCATTCAAGGCTATAGAATCCAGTCTGTCCTGCTATTTACCCATAGCTGGGGCGGGGAGAAGAAGAGGATTCATACCTTTCCCAAGGGTATTAACACGTAAGTGAATATAATGGTTTTGACTGGTATTTGAACTCGGCTCTCCAATTCCTCAATCCAAGCCGCTATCCATTACTCCACCGTGCCCCCTATAGATATTAGTATAATACAAACATAGTGAATAAGAATCTTTTCCGTTGTTTACATTTATAAGATGTTTAGCTGCTTTTTGTTTGGTTGTTTTGGCTGTACACATTTATGCAATGTGTATAGCATTAGTGACGACACTTTTATCATTCTTTTTTACTTTTTGAACTTATTTAACTAAAAGATGGGATAAAGAGAAAGAAGGAAACAAGGTTAGTATATTGTAATTTGGTCTCTCAAAAAAGGAACTCACATGATGATAAAATCATTTTTTATAAGTGAAAATTTGGGGGTTGCATGATACCCAGGATCACACATTACACAAGTATATATGGTGTATATTCACATACATACATGGGTCACTCCCAAAGTAATACAGCCTATTTTATCATATTGGTACACAATATCACCATCAGATATTGATGGTATAGTTTATACCTTCTGCCAGTAACCAATATTCTTTTCCCTGTTGGATAAAAAATTACACCCATTGACATTCATCAATACTTCTTTTTCTATGTGCCATGTCCCTTCAGGACATTGGCAATCATGTCTCTCCACAATTTCCTGTCCTTTGTAGCTCTTAATAAATTTTGTCTGTTATTTCTCCTAAACCATGTTCGACCATTCATTTACTCAAACTCAGTAAGTTATGTGTTGTTTTTCTCTGTCACTCTTGCCTTCTATCTGTCCTGTCAGATTTTCCAAGCCCTCCTTTCATCCTTATGTGCACTAGAAATTTTAACTCTCTCTTCCTGATGTTATGTATAAGTTTCCTTTTTATTTCCATTTTCTCTAAAACATTTTTTATTGTTCACATGTCCAGACCATATTATCCTCAACATCCTCCTGTAGAACCATATTTCTGCTGCCTCAAGTCTTCTCTTATCTGTGAGAAGATTGTCCATCATTCACTGCCATACATAACATTGATATTACATAACAGTACACTTTTCTTAGTTTCTAATGAAATCTTTCTGTTTCTTAATACTCGGCTTAGCTTTTGGAATGCACCGTTGGTTCTCCCAAAGTACCTTCAGATTTCAGTGTCATACTTTCTGTTAAAAAATTCCCAGATTTTTTGATATCTCTGATTTGTTATTAAGATGTTGGGTCATTCCTTTTGCTAACAACCATTTTGTCTTCTTACATTTGAGGTTTAGTCCTTTCTTATTGCTTTCCTTCTATAGGAGTTCTTGTTGTTTCCTTTCCGTATCTGCTATCCACACTGTGTTATCTGCATATCTTACGTTGCTAAGATTGAGATAATACTTAAAAATTTATGGAGATCAAACAATGGATGTGAGCATAACAAATTCGTAGGCAATGCATTTCAGCACTGTCAATAAAGATGTATGCGAGAAGCCATGTTTATAAACACAATATGTGGACTGATGGTCATCACTAGCTTGAGTGTCTCTCTTGCTAAAGCTGAAAACTTGTTCTATCCAATGGCATTATTACATTCCCTGTATCTGCTGTAGTTTCCATGGAAATAAATAGATGGCATTACTTTTGGAGTGTCCTTCTATGTATACATAAGGACGCAAATTTATTCAGATATGGATTTGTGTGTCCATTTTCATGAAATGATTGCAAATAAAAATTTTGCTTTTTACTTATTATTCTTATTCAAACATTTACTTATACATTTATTTATTTATTATCAATTTGTATTCAGTTTGCCATCTTTTTTCAGCTGTCATGTCCCATATCTTCTGCCCTATTTTCAATGACTAAAATATCATATGGATGTAGCCAGCAAATATGGACACAGAAACAGGATAAATTACATACACATATAGACAGACAGATAGATAGATAGATAGATAGATAGATAGATAGATAGATAGATAGATAGATAGATAGATAGATAGCAAACAACAAACTGAGATAGATTGATAGGTAGGAACAAACTGAGATAGATAGATAGATAGATAGATAGATAGATAGATAGATAGATAGATAGATAGATAGAAACTGAGATAGATATGAACAGATTGAAATAGATAGCAACAAACTGAGACAGTTCGATAAGAATAAACTGAAATAGATAGATAGATAGATAGATAGATATGAACAGATTGAAATAGATAGGAACAAACTAGGATAGATAGCAAGCAACAAATTGAGATAGATAGATAGATATCTTAGATACATAGATATAAAAGAGACTGACATAGATAGATAGATAGATAGATAGATAGATAGATAGATAGATTCATACATACATACATAGATACATATGAACAGATTGAAATAGACAGGAACAAATTAAGATAGATAGCAACAAAGTGAGATAGATATCTTAGATAAATACATAGATATGAAAGAGACTGAGATAGATAGATAGATAGATAGATAGATAGATAGATAGATAGATAGATAGATCTTTGTTGGAGAGACCCTCAAAAAACCGGCCAAATATAAGATTTTGCTTTGAAACAATGTATTGTTGCACCAATAAATTTTCAGCACACCTTCCGAGATAAATAGGTAGATAGCTGTCTAGCTCCATATCCATACAGACAGGTGGATAGATAGATAGATAGATAGATAGATAGATAGATAGATAGATAGATAGATAGATAGATAGATAGATAGATCAGTATAAACAGAAAACTGATAGATAGAAAGATGGGTGTCCGTATGAACTTATATTCATCTTTTTCTTCTTTCAAGCAGAAAAATCCTTGGACATATAATGATAACAGTTTTTGCTGTAAATAAAATAGTTAGCCATGTACAAAAATTTATAAAAATTGAAAAAAAGGCAGATAACAAAAAAGAAGAGGGCAGTCTTCATGCAACTTATGTATATTTATAGAGTCATTATTCTGCCTCATTGGACAAGCAAATCTTATTAGCCTCAAGTTATTGTGCAGCTATGACAAGTCTGATTTGCCCAGATGGCCCCTACCAAATTAGAATTTGTCAAGGAATCATCAGCCCTTAAATGATTTGTAGTGTCACTTGTGGGGGTCAACCTTGTAGAGAATCCTGACCCCTGTATCAATCACAAATCTATATCAGAGGCATGAAACCATTTTTTAATCAGGTTTGTGCTTCTTTTTTTTCATGTTAGAAATAAGTCTCCAAAATCACTTGTAATTAAGTTTTACTGTTGTTTCTTTTACTTTTATTTTTTTTGTTGTAGAGACAGTTGGAGGAGAAGGGCGTTATCCACATTATAGAGAAGGTCTTCTGCACAGTTACTTCCATAAACTGAACTATTTCTGTAGTCTTGTTGATTTTGCTCAGTAGATAGCAAGCAGCAATGATTTTGAATTTCTAATTTAGGTACAAGATTTACATGCTGTGTCCCTTCAGAATGTTGGCAATCGTGGCTTTCCACAACTTCCAATTCTCTGTAGCTCTTATTAATGTTTATCTCCTTACTATTTTCTGTCCTGCCATCCATTTACACAAGCTTATCAAATGTGTTACTCACTGTTTCACTCGGTACCACTTGATTTTAATAGGTTCTATGAATGTAAAATTCTCCAATCCCTCTTTCCTTACTTTGTGCTTGAAAAATTTCAACCATTTGATTCTAAGTACAAGTTTTTTTATTTTCATTTTCCTTAAAACTTCTTCATTGCTTACATATTCTGTCTATTGTATTATCAGCATCCTTCTGAAGAACCACGTTTCTGTGGCCTAAAGTCTCTTCTTCATCTGTGAAGAGATTGTTCAGCATTTGCTGCCAGATAGGAGGATTTATATTGTGTGGCAGCTCAGTATTATTTTCTTCATGTCTAACAAACTTTGCCTGTTTCTTAATACTTTGCTTAGCATTTGTACAGCACTCTTTTTGTCCCCAATGAAAAGAGAAGAAAAAAATCTCATTAGCATTGGGAAATATTTTCTGGGGTTTTGAAAAAAGAAAAATATTTTTACAGTAATATGAATATTCTTTACTGCAGTAACAGAAAGATTCCTTTTTCTGCAACAATATTAAGTGTTCTTTTATGTTTTTTAAAATATACTCCATTCCTCAATAAGTGTCCGATTTCACTCTTTATTTAATGTATATCTGATCACTGATATTGAAACAGAAGTAGTAATATTATATAAAATATAAATATGATATTATTAATTTATATTATATATATTTTTCTCGTCAAAATCTAGCTTAAATATTTATCAGTTTACAATTTGTCCATGCCTTGAATATTGCTGCAATATATGGTCCATTGCTCTTGCTAAACGTTTAGAGATCCTTGGTAAAATTAAAAAAGAATCTGCAATGTTATTGGTCCTGAAAAAAACTGTATAAAAAAAATTGGTGTATCTGTCTGGATAGATTGATTCCATTTCTTAAAAATATTTGGTCTGAAGAGATGAATATAACATTATTCATGAAATAAATTATAACAGTTATGGTTTTTAAGGTGTTTTCTTAATTTATCATTATATATATATATATATATATATATATATATATATATATATATAATTTCTGTATATGTTATATATGGAATTAAATATTTGTCTCTTTGTGCATGGCCTGGCAGGTCTTTAAAGGTCTGAACTGGAGAAATTATGGAACATAGTTCATCAGACTATTTTCTATAGAAATAGTGATGGAGTAGCAAAGGACTTGTAAAGTTTTGTTTGGAGGAAAGCGGTTGTAAGTTAGAAAATAATTCATTACCTACAAGACTTTATAGATGTTTTTGAACTCTACATTGCAGATAGAGAAAGAACAGACTACATGCTTTTTTTACTAGTATTTTCTAATGCTGGGCAGTTTAAGGGAAAATATATAAAATATTAAGATATTTTTTTAATTCAATAAATAATTCTACTTGTGGACTTAATGTGTCATGTCTCTTTATTTTTCAGGGAGAAATTTTACTTTATATTCAGAAGTTGTTAAATGTTATTATGTGGGTAAATGTAATAACCTAATTTACTGTGTCTTGGAAGCAATAATTTATCATTTTTAGAAGCTGAGAAAAACTCCCATTAGACAATTTCATTAAATAAAGTACACAGGACATAATTAATCTACATGTCTCGATATTAACTTCTGGGAAAGTGTGTGTTGTATTTATTCCTCTCTCTCTCTCTAATTTCTCTCATGTATTCTCTTTCTACAGGGATGGACAGAGATATATAAGTATATTTTTAAATCTATATCTCTCTCTCTATCTATCTATCTATCTATCTATCTATCTATCTATCTATATATATATATATATATATATATATATATATAACAAAAATAAAGTTTTAAGATATGCTAAATTTATAGGTTAAAATTTGACCCCTTGATTTCCAAAAATTTGTTCCTATCTGTTTTTAATTAGAATTTATAATTCTTATTTAAAACTTTATTTTCAATCTTAAATGTTAATCTAGGCCTAAACTGAAATCCAAAATTAAACTACAATTCATTTAAATTATTAACAACAATAATAATTATGAAAATATCTAGCAATAACCAGAAATATTAAAAAAAACGTGTTAACCCCAAAAATTTGTACCTGAAGATTACAGGAGTATGAAACTCCAAGTTGTACAATCAATGTAGGTTATTATGTATATTTTTTAATATATATATATATATATATATATAAAGAAATATAGTCTTAAGGTGTGCTATATTTATGGAATAAAGTGCTCAATATCAGAGATAGAGCGTGTGTAAATATAAAAGTGAACATAGAAGTCAACACTTAGAGGCGACAGTCTGTTTCATGCTATATGCAATCGTCAAGCCACCAGGTGTCGCCTCTAAGTGTTGACTTCTATGTTCACTTTTATATTTATATATATATATATATATATATATATATATATATATATATATATATATATGTACTAGTGACATATATATATATATATATATATATATAATATATTAATATATTTCAGCCTTGAAAATGACTAAATGTATAGCTGAAAGTACATGGAAAAAAGAACATTCCAACAGTTTTTATATAATTTATCATCTGAAAAGAAAAAAATTATTAGATCTCATGAGAAATTGTGTGAAAAACTAAATCAAATACCCTTGTCTGTCATATTGAATGAAATGTGTATATATATATTTATATATTGGCAACCCATATATATATATATATATATATATATATATATATATATATATATATATATATATATATATATATATATAATAAAAAGACTTAAACACTAATATTAGTGTTTAAGCCTTTTTATTATATCCTTACTCTCTCCTGGACATTGAGTTCAACCTGGATTCTATCCTCTTGGAATTTTTTGTTCAAAAAAAATATATATATATGTGTATGCATGTATGTATATATGTTTATATATTTTGAATATGTATGTGTATATTTACCACTAATATTATCTATCTATCCATCTATCTATCTATCTATCTATCTATCTATATATATATATATATATATATATATATATATATATAAATTCCCAAGAGGATAGAATCCAGGTAGAACTCAATGTCCAGGATGGAGTAAGAATATAATATAAAAGCCTCAAACACTAATATTCCATGGTTATAATTTATTACATTGGAATCGTAATCACGATCCAATTCATCAGACCTACAAATTCAAAAAGAAATCAGATTCGAATTTGTAGGTCTGATGAACTGGATCGTGATTACGATTCCAATGTAACAAATTATAACCATGGAATATAATTGTTTGAGCCTTTTATATTATACTATATGATATATATATATATATATATATATATATATATATATATATATATATATATATATATATATATATACTGGCAACAATTTACACTTGAGTTGGCTAGATCTAACCATAAATTCTCTGCTGATTTTTTATACTTCTCACTTGTGGAGATCCTTTCTGGCTTCTTACTTTTCAGCCAACTTTAATCTTCCAAAATTTAAATTCATTGTTAATCACTATCTACTGTTCCCTAATTACTCTTCTTTTGTTCTTGCTCCTTAGTAATGTTTCGGTAATTTTGTGGCACCAGTCTGTACAGTCTGACAAAGTATTGTCTTCTTTAATACCTGAAGGATTTATTCATTTGAAGCCATTTTCAATCATTTATCTGATAAAATGGTTACATATTGCTGATAGTTTACATGGTTCTAAATGGGCTGAATGTCATATATGACATCCACATGAGAGTCTGGATCTAATGAGGTTATTTAAGAACATTAAGTTCTCAGGTTAATATTTTGGTTTTGTAGCATCTCATGGCTTTGAACAAATGTACTCCTCTATCTTTTCACCCATTAAGCCAAACTCTTTATCCTTATTTGTTAAAAACAAAATTTTATAACTGTGAGGCAATCTGAACATTTTACCTGAACATTTTACCTGAACAATCAATATATTTCCAATATATGCCACTCTGTTAATATATCCCCATAAAACTGCATTATTTGACCTTAAATAAACTAAACAAAATAAAACATATGTCAGAATCCACTTACAAAACACAAACAACACTATTCCTTTCCTAGATATTATGTTAAGCCATACTGACAATTATATAAAACTAAGTGTCCATTGCAAATAAACTGATAAAAATCATCTCAAATTTCTATTGTCATCATAACAACAAAATAAAATCTGGAATAATCATCAGAATTCTATACAAGAACACTCAGAATTTATGATTACATTGAAAATCATTTTCATTATTTCATATTCAATGTGAAACAGAAGTCTTATAAAATATTAATAAATAGAAGAGTGGGCCACTTTGACAAACCCAACAAATCAAAATATATTGTTCTACCTACCAACTCTATCCCAAATACAATTGAAAAGAATTTATCTAAGCTTAATATAAAACTTGTTACAATAATACTTCTAAAACAATAAAAGCCTAATTAATGCAACAAAAATAATAAATTAAAACTTGTAATAATTGCCACAAGGAGAAGAATTAAAATCAAAGATTAAATCGAACACAAAAGAGTTCTTTAACATAAAGCACACTCAATGCATTAATTACACTCCATAATGAGTCTGACCATAATTTTGATTTAAAAAGTGCTATTATAATTAAAGGAGAAAGCAATTTTCTAAGATGAAAATGTATATAAAGGGCTTTAATCTCCAGATTATCCACAGGAAATTTGCACCCAGTTTCTTAGATTTCATCCTTCCTTGACAAATCTTCTATTATCACAATGTGGGATACTTAATTATTAGGTTGGTGCAAAAATAATTACATAATAATGTCGTTTTTTGACGTATTTTTTAACGTCAAAAAACAACATTATTACGTCATTATTTTTCACCAACCTAATACAAAAGTGATAAAAATATAAACAAAAGCAAACTAAATGAAATTAGCTCCACTATATATCCAGACATATCTCTAAAAAAAACACTGAAATGTATAAGTTTAAAATTTCAGCATCTTAAAATTTTCAGCATTTCCTATCTGTGCATAATTATAATGAATATTTGTGATTTTATATACCCCCCTTTCTTTAATGCTCATATGCATTTGCATCAACAGAAACATCACTTTCTTTAGTCTGATGAAGTTCTAAAGGACGAAACATGTCAATCAAAAAATGTTTTTCACATTTTGTCATTAATTTTCCTTACACTGTTCTGGTATATAAAAATTTATATAGCATCTTCTTCCAGGTCTAACAAGGAAATTTTTATTTTTTGTTTACTCTTAGTTCACCCAATACAAGGCTCAAGAGCCACTTAAGGTAGAGGGTCACCAAGTGAGATTGTTGTAAGGAAAGAAAAGGAGGAAGTTAGAAATGCATATCATGAGGACATGTAGGATAGATATCTGTTGGTGCTGAACCAAGATTGTATTTGAAGGCAGGCATCCTCTTAAGAGTCTGTTCCACAAAGCAACAATTCTGGGAAAGAAGCTGTTTGCTTTTTATTAATGGAATGCAAAGGGAATGACAATGGTTTGCTACCATGGTCATAATATGGAGGGCCCTAGCTGTGAAGGTCTGAACTAAATAGTAGAACAGATTGGACCTTTTAGCTTTGGTTGGCAACCAGTCTAGGAGAAGCAAAACTCTGAATTCAAACCAGCCTGGAACTGGTTGGATTGTGTGTATCCTAAAGTGTGTATACATGTGGCTGAGGAACACTTGTGAATCCAAATTCCCACTAAAACTACTACTATGAATTTGCATGCACTTCAGGATATGGCAGATTCATTTGACAGAGGTGGCTCAAGTGATCCTAGGTGAATAATAACCATTTGGAAGCACTTATCAGGATTAGTGCAGGTTTGCACTCCACTCAATGGTAATGAAATGATCCTAGTTTAGATTTGGAGGTACTGAATGATACCAGCCATCCAGCCTTTACCCCATTGAGCTCTGAGGGTTAGGTCAAAGGAGAGATCAGTTGCTAAGCAATTGTATAGAGATACATGACCCCAAATGAAATACAAAAAGCATTAACTAAATAAATCAATAATTATTATGATCCATGTTCTCTATCGCTCTCTCTTTCTCCACCCATTCTCTCTCTCTCTCTTATATATACAGTGTTGTGAAAAAGTAAATAAACCCCGAAGATATTATTTAAAATAATTATCTTTTTTTTCAGATAATCAACAAATCTTAATTAAACTATATACTCATTAAGAAAAACCTTTATTAAATGAATTGCAACCAATTTCGAAGATTTTTATCAAGCTGATTATAAAAATAGCAATTAAAAATGAAGATGTGCAAAAGTAAGTGAGCCCTTACATTTCACTTTGTATTTTTTGTTTTACATGGTTGCCAGTGGAAATAAATTTTTGTGCACATGTGAAAGTCAAAATGATATGTGTTCATTATTTTTGGTAAGCTGTGTATAAGGCAGTCAAACAATATAACTTATTGTGTATACAAAAGTGTACAGTTAGAGACTAAATTTAAAAAAATATATATGCAAAGATCAAAAGAACTTCCTGAATCTTTAAAAAATAGTTGAAACCTATAATAATGGAGAAGGCTACAAAAATCTATCAAAACGATTTGGGTGCACTTGTCCACTATGCAACAAATTCTTTATGAATGGAAGGCCTTTGGTATGACGGCAACACACGCAAGAAATGGCTGTCCACAAAAAATAACAGCAAAAGCAAGTAGACATCGTTCAGCAAACCCAGGCAAATTCTGCTATGACCTTTGCAGTTTTCCAATGCTCAGTGACCAATGTTGGAATCAATGTGCATACATCTACAGTGTGATGAAATCAAAACAATGCCAATCTTGAAGGCAGAATGCATAGAAAAATCCACTGCTTATGAAATAACACAAGCATACTCACTTCAACTTATGCCAAAACTCATGTTAATAAACTAGAAACACTGGAAAAAGATTTTAGCTCGGATGAGACCAAAGTAGAGCATTTTAGGAGGAACAGTAGGTGGTATATCTGGCGAACTCCTAATATTGCTTTTGAAGAGAAGAATTTGATACCAACCATTAAATATGGTGCTGACAGCATTATGATTGGGGGGTGCTTTGCTGCAGCTTGAACAAGTAAAATAGTATGCAGTGATGGCACAATGGACTCTGCACGATACCAAGCAATTTTAAATGAGCGTCTTGTCCTCAGTTCAAAAATTGGGTTTAGGTCAGGGCTGAAACTTCCAACAATGATCTGAAGCATCCAAGCAAATTCACAATAGTAAAAAGGAAATTTGAAGCCTTGGAACAGCCTAATCAAAGTCCTGATCTAAACTCATTTGAAAATCTGTGATTCAAGTGAAAGAAGGCAGTGCATGCAAGAAATCCAGGTAATATTGAGCAATTGTGAGAGTTTTGCCAAGAAGAATGGTAAGAAATCAGCACTCACTACTGCCAGAAAGTTTTTGAAAATTATAGAAAAAGATTGGTTGACATTGTAACTTCAATAGGAGCAGTCACCAAATATTAAATGTTAGGAATCACTTACTTTTGCACATCTTAATTTTTAACTAATATTTTTATTCTAACTTGATAAAATTTTTTGAAAGTGGTTGTGATTGACTTAATAAAGGTTTTTCTTACTGAATATATAGTTTAATTAAGATTTTTTGATCATCTGGAAAAAAGAGACAGTTTTTAAATTATTATCTGAGGGTTCACTTAATTTTTTCACTATATATTAGGTTGGTGCAAAAATAATTATTATTTTTGCACCAACCTAATATATATATATATATATATATATATATATATATATATATATATATATAATCCTTAAAAATATAAGGAATCCTAATCTCTTAACCAAAAGAAGTGATTTAGTGAGCACCTGCCTACCTAGATTCAAATTTCTACTCAAACACATTGACCCAGATTAGTAAGTGTTAATTGTGCTAATGTCAAAAGTACAATGGAAACTTTCTTTCTTCCTTTAATAAGGCTACTAAAAAGCTTGTGCGTGAATATGAGAGGATCATATTAAAAATAAGTAGACAAAACTTGTCTACATCATTTAATGAGACATGTCTTAATGAAAACATGTTGCCAAAGTATGTGCAATATATATACACATATATATATATATATATATATATATATATATATATATATATATATATGTTGAATTAATGTAAGTAAAAGTTTGTTACTTAGCCAATTGATGTTATTTTTAGCATCTCGACACCAGGTGGACCTCTCCAGCCACTCTTCAGTGGGGTATCTGCAATAAGAGTATAGCTTTAACATGTGTTAATTCATGTGTAAAAAGTGCTCAATACCAGAGATAGAGAATATAAAAATATAATAGGGGTCACTAAGCTCAACATTACACATATATATAACACACACATAATTATATATATCTATCTATCTATCTATATATATATATATATATATATATATATAAATTTTATGCCTACATAAAAATATAAAGACAAAAATACATAGACATAAAATATAAAAGTGGACACTAAGCTCAACACCACTCAGTCTGTTTCAGGTTTGAATGCAATGTTCAGGAATCTTCAATTTTGCTTTATGGATAGCAAGGTCTATTGCATTATCCTAAAAGTTATTGGATAAATAGTAATGGTTATGTTTCAAATTATTCCCGAGACTAGGGATAACTGTGAATCAGAATGTGGTTATTTGTAAATATGTCTTGTTAACTTTTTACTCATATCACTGAATCCCTTCATAATGTGACAAAACTGAACCAATTTGCATGAAAATATATAAAATCAATACTATTTGTGCATCTTTAATCTTTCACACTGATGCTTGCTGAACATTTCTGGTGACTAAACAGTAGATATAAGCACAGTTAGGTGGGAATTTTAACAGTGAATCACAAGTCACAGTCCAGGCACAGCTGTCAGCCAATAAAATAAGTAGCTATTTTTTATCACTGCTGAAAATGCATAGTAAGTGGAGGAGACTATGTTTGAAAATAGTATTTTTATAGCGAGTGTTATTGTACTCCTAGTATCTTTTGGAGTTTCTGAGGAAATAAACAGGAGGTTTTACTCTCAGAATATAGATATTTATACCTTTTTTTTAGAAGTGCTGAACTGCTATGTAATATCAATCTTCCTATATAACAGCAAATGCTAGATAATTGCTTAACAGATGAAGAGGAAACACTAGGCAACAAAGATCTGGTCCTACAGGAGGATGCTGAGCATAACATGAACAGAACATCTGAATAATGAGGAAGTGGAAAATGGAAACAAAAAGTACACTTGCATGTGAAATCTTGTCAACAAAATTCAACCCAAGACAAAAAAAAAAACATGATGGTGCACAGTCCAGAGAAATGAGCAAAGGTACTTACCTTAAGTTGTGAAAAAAATATCCACTTCTGTGATGTAGCTTCTCCATCAGATAACTTGCATCATAATAAAAGTAAAAAAAAAAATGAGGAAAAAACATCTTCTTTATATAAACACTTCTGTGATCACGTGATAGCAAGTCATGAGACCTTGTCAGTATAAAAAAATTGGTGCAAAAATAATGTCGTTTTCTCACATAGTAACATATGTGAGAAAACGACATTATTTTTACACCAACCTAATAAAAAGATGATGGCAACTTTTAATGTCCAGAACAACAACCCAAGTAAGTACCTTACTCCTCCCACCTAAACTGACAATTTTTCTACAATCTGAAAGATACAAGTGAATTTTTTTGGACACAAAATGAGGAAAGAGTGTTTGGAAAATTTGATACTCAGGGGACATATTGAAGGTAAGTAAGACAGAGTGAAACAGTGAGTAACCTACATAACAAATTTGTGTAAATGGATGACAGAACATGAACTGGAAGGAATAGTAACAAGCAAATATTGCTTAGAGCTACAAAGGATAGGAAATTGTGGAGAACCATGATTGCCCAGATTCTGAAAAGCACAGAGAAGAGATATACTTTCACATGCTTGTATGTATGCATATATGTGTGTGTAATGTTCTTTTGGAATGGTCATATGAACACCATAGAAATTTTGGCAAAAATGTCATAAAAAATTAAAATTACTATAATTCAAACCCATCATAGTCATGTTCTTAAATTTCGTTGACTCTTATACAGATGTCATGCATGACAACAAACCTGTTCATAAATATCTAAACTATCAGCTGTATACAACTATTTTCTAAGATCAGTGCTTAAAAATGTTTTGTGTGAGTAAAGCTTATGAATCTTGGTGAAGTTCATACTTCTTCGGACCTTGTGGACTGGGTATGGAATTGCAAACAAAGAACTGTACCAAATAACAGAAACCATATCACTTTGGGGATTTTCAACAGCAACATCAACTGAAATGGATAGCACATCTAATCTGAAGGAAAAATAATGGCATAAACAAGAAGTTGACATTCCATATCGGCATTCCTTAGGAAGGAAAACCCCATCAACACTGAAAAGAATGATAACAGCTACTGGACCTGAGAAACTTGTTTTCTTGAAAAGTTGTTTTAAGAGAAAGATTTTGTAAATTTAATCTGAAAGTACTACAAGCTGCCCAGTCAATGAGTGCCAAATGTTTCATTATAAGGAAACAGTTAATATTACCAATACTGTTACTTTATAGACATTTGATATATGGTGCCAAACACAAGTGGTATCAGAAATAGTCTTGCCCAAGGGTATTTTTCAATTTATAAGCATGCCAGTTCAAATAAACATTCTGCCAGGAAATTTTTCCTGAGTTTAATAAACATGGAACAAAATAAATGTGTCATGGAGAAAACTATTTAATAAATGGCAAGCATGCCATACCAAATGGTTGTTGGGGTGGGGTGTATTCAAGGAAATAA
Organism: Acanthosepion lycidas; assembly: GCA_963932145.1. Classification (NCBI taxonomy): domain Eukaryota; kingdom Metazoa; phylum Mollusca; class Cephalopoda; order Sepiida; family Sepiidae; genus Acanthosepion; species Acanthosepion lycidas. The sequence continues at coordinate 60,159,210 of OZ010596.1, read as the reverse complement.
TTTAATTGCACTGGCACTTGTATTTGGTACACAAGAGTAATTGTGGTTTAAGGGTATGCAATCCTTTTGTTTTTATATTTGCATCAAATGTCTATCACTTCTCTACCAGAATCTAAAGATCTTCATATTTTTTCTTTTCTTTTTTTTTTATCATTTCACCCCAGGCAAGGCAAGGTATGCAAAGGTTACTGAGTGTGAAAGAACGTAAGAAAAACAAAAACATTATTAAGGAGAAAGAACAATAAAAGAACAGGAATTAAGAACACAAAAGATAACAATTGACATTGCATTTAAATTTTTGAAGATCAAAATTGACTGGAATGCATGAAGCCAGAAGAGAGTTCCACAAGCAATGTGAGAAATTCAACCATATTAAACATAAACATCCATCTCCTTTCTTTAAATGGAGTCCTTCAGTGAAAGCATTGCTCTCTACACACAGTTTTTTTTTTATCATTTTACACCAAACAAAGCAATCTTCTTTATGTGCTGTATCCCATCAGGACATATGCGATCATACCTCTCCACAACTTCCTGTACCTTGTAGCTCTTAATAAACTTTGTCTTTCTGTTATTACTCCTAAGCCCTGTTCTGCCATCCATTTTCACAAGCTCACTAATTATGCTATCCATTGTTTTCCTCTGTCCCTCTTGACCTCTGTCTGTCCTGTGACTATCAGATTTTCCAAGCCTTCCTTCCTCATTATGTGCCCCAGAAACTTGAGCTATCTCTTCCCGATGTTAAGTATTAGTTACATTTTTGTTTCCATTTTCTTCAAAACTTTGTCGTCACTCACATGCTTGGTCCACAGTGTTCTCAGCATCCTCCTGTAGAACAACATTTCTGTTGTTTCAAGTTTCCTCTTCATCTTTGAGGTGATCATCCAGCATCCACTGCCATAGAGGAGGACAGAAAAAAAGCCACTAAATTTAGAGCGTTACTAAGTGTGAAAGAATGTAAGAAAAAGAAAAATATTATCAAGGAGAGAGAACAAAAAATGAAGAGGAACTAAGAAGACAAAAGATAGTAATTGATAGTGCATTTAAATTTTTGAAGATCAAAGTTTACCTGAAATCAGGAAACTGGAAGTGAGTTCCACAAGTGAGAAGTGTGAATAGAAAAACGATTTTGAATTTGCTTAGAAAAAGAAAAACGGATAAACTGTTTTCCTCTCTATGGTTTTGTGTGTTACTTTTCAACTCAACATTTACCATTTATGTACAGGTTGGCTGTTGTATTGTAGATAGGAAAGGTTGACACAGAAAATAAGTAGTTTATTCCAGAGAATAATATGGTACAAGGTTGAGAACGCAGACTAATGTAATAAATAGTTAATTATTAACTCCTCGATATTTATCTGAGACCTCCCCACAAGGCGGGATGTGGCACAAGGCTGATTTTTTACATGGGTCATTCTGAGCCCATAGATCCTGTATACACAAGGTCGGGTAGCTGTCTACATCATCTGGGTTCCTCTCTGCCCATAAGCAGAGAGTCGACAAGCAGAGTTTACTGTAATCATTAACTCCTCCCCTTCAGTAAGAGAGAGTGCTCTTTAAATAGTCTTAGACCAGTTCATCTTGTGGGGGTGTTCAGCTACTCCACAACATTGGTCATCACCAGTTTGGTTCAGTTAGCAATCCAACACTGATTTCTATGAGACTAATCTCAGATTCCCCAGGTAATGGCATGAACATGCCATTACTGTTTGGTGGCACTATTTCTTTTTATTATAACCTGTTGTTTGTCTCCAGTCATGTCGCCAATGGATACAAGAAGTATTTCTCATGGTATGAAGTACAGACACTATAAGTTGTCCATAACAGATAGTGAATGCATTTTTTATTTATTAATCCGACATATTTTTAAAGGTATTTTATTACTTAAAGGTATTTTATAGTGGATACTCGTATTTGAGTAGAGACTCCATTTATTTATTAAACAGTATATATACATATTTTTTTTTATCAGAATCACTCGAAGTAAAGCATTAATGCCACTAAAACACAAGGGCTATAGGGTGTGGAAGAATTAAATAAGAACAGAAACATTAATGATGAGCAGAGAGAGAAGAGAGTAATCAGGTGGACAGGAGATAGCGATTGACATTGCATTTAAATTTTTGCAAATTAAAGTTGGCTGGAAAACATGGAGCAGAAGGGAGTTCCACAAATGAGAAGTGTGAGAAAAGAAAATGTTAGCATAAAACTTACAGCTACATCTAGCCAGCTCAACTGTAAATTGATAAGATCTCAATGCCAGTCTAGTGCTGTGCTGAAATTAAAAAACTCTAGGTACCATAGCAAAGAGCTCATTCGAACAATTACCATGACAGTATTTATAGAAAAGGCACAGAGAGGCAACCTTATAGACTGAAGCCGAGCTGCCAGATCAGGACCAGTAATAGTGCTGATTCTTCTTTGGATCTTAACAAGGCACTCAAGGTAAATAGCAGGTGCACTGGATGATATGTGGCAGCAATATTCTAAGCATGGATGAATAGTAGATCTATAGATATGTAAGATAGGATTTCTGGATAGAAAAATTGTCTCGCCCAATGTAGTGAACCAACTTTCTTAGCAGCTGACCTAGCAATAGATTCAGTATAGTCTTTCCACTTCTATCAGCAGAGAATGTGAGCCCTTAGAAGGCACAACAAAGGGTCTCTAAGATGATTAACTGAGAGAAGTTTAGTTTTGGAGGTGTTAAAATTAACAAGCTATCTTTTGTTCTAGATAACTACAGACTTGAGGTCATTTTCAACATTGACTGCTATTTTGACCTTGTCAGACTGATAAGCCTTACTATGGAGAATTGTTGTGTTGTCAGCATAGATACCAAACTGAGAACTGATGTCATCATGGAGGCCATTAATGAAAATTAAAAATAGAGTAGGATCAAGGATGGAGCCCTGGGGGACACTTGTGTTAGTATGAAAGAATCTAGATGAGTGGCCATTCAGGATGATGCTCATTTCATGATTTGAAAGAAAAGACTGGATCAGTTTAAAAAAGTGTTTAGAAACACAGTAACTTTTGGTTGTGGAGAAGACCTGAATGCCAGACCCTGTCAAATGCTTTCGAGGTGTCCAATGCAACAACCTGGGATTCACTGTTTTTATCTAGAGCATGATAAACTCTTTCCACAAATATTTATTTATTTTCATCTACTGGCTAGATTATTCAACAAATCTTATAAGAGAAAAATATGCACTTTCCAGCAGGATTCAAACCTGTATCAAACTTCTGAAAAAAATATATGTTCATATAATTTCTTTATTAAACAACATATACTGATTTACAGGTATTTTAAAAGTAGGATGATGAGGATAAGCATTTTCTAATGAAATCATTAATAATCTCCCTCTTCTTCTTCTTCTTCTTCTTCTTCTTCTTCTTCTTCTCATTATTATTATTATTATTATTATTATTATTATTATTATTATTATTATTATTATAACCGTTTAAATGCTAAATAATAGAAAGTAATAAATAATAATAAATAAATAATATATATATAATAAATAATAGAACATACTCGCCATATATTTATAAAACTAATTATTATTATTATTGTTGCATGTGCTATCCATTTTAGTTGTTACTGCTATTGGTAGTCCTCAAGTGTTGTTTTTCTTATTTGGTACAGTTCTTTGTCTGTAAATCTGTAGTGCCAGTCCATCCTACATGTCCCAATGATACTCGATTAGTGATGACCAACTTGTATTATAATATGATACATGATATAGAAATGGTATTTTTCACTGGGCTGAACGTATCTATTGGTTATTAGATATATTTAAAATCCCAGTCTCCAAACTGAGAATTTTTCTTTCAAAATCTGAAAACATTTTTTAAATTAATGTTTATATAATATATATATTGTTTAGAAATATTTGATGTATACTTGTGGAAGTATCTGTTCTTTAATTGTCCATATTCATTAATATAATCAAAAATAGTACTTTAACCAGACAAATGGCAATTTATATATGTATATAAAACTTGATATTCACACACCTACACATGTGCAGAAAAAGATAATAGCCTACAATTAGATTGACTCGAATAGCATTTAGGAATGCATGTCTATTTAGACAATAAATCCTTAAACACCATCTGGTATTGATAGGTCAAGTTCAGGAACCTGATTATGACCGATATTTGGTATTTACTGTGGTATCATTTTACTATATTTCTTGATATTGATGCTATTTTTTCCTGAAATAAGTCTAAAAGATTTGCCCTTCATGCTCCAGGCTGAAGGTTATATTTTCCTTTTGCTTATTGAAAGTTGGTGAATATATTTATACCATGTGCATGGTGTTATTTTTCTCAGTTGTTCTTAACTGGGTTTATCCAAATAGCCATCATTTATGTTGAAGACCTTTATAACATTGTAAGCAGCACTTTGCAAGTGTTCAACTTGAGAGGCTGTTGCTATGTATGCTCACTTAATCTTATGAAGCTATACAATCTTCACTTGAGTTTCTAGTGATAAACTACTTTTTTCTCCCTTTGCAATTTCATTTCATTGCCCATTTCCCCCCAAGCAACCCGATAATAAAATAAGTTACTTTCATATTTATTTTATTCCATGTCATGTTTTTGTTCCAAAATTCATAGTTCTAATAGTGGAGAGAAGGACAATAAAAGAACAGGATACAGAAAGATAGACGATGGCAACTGGCACTGAATTTAAGTTTTTAAAGATTGTAGGTGGCAGGTAAGCAAGAAACCAGAAAAGAGTTCCACAGGTGAGAAGTGCGAGAAAAGAAACTATTAGAAAAAAAAATATTATAACTAACTTATTTCAACTTATTATTGATGAATGAAATATAAAAGTAAACTAAACAATGACTTTCATGATAAAATATTGTTTAAAAATATATTTTTTAATGTCATGTCCCTTCAGAATGTAGGCAATCATATTTCTGTATAGATTCCTTTCTTTTATTATGAGTGAATTGCCATGACTTCTTGAGAAAGATAGTTTAGCAGAGCCTCCCCATTGCCTTCTCCATGGTTTTTAATTCAGAGTAGTCTTCTCTCTAGACTAGTTGCCCCCCTAGACTAGAGATATTTAACCCATAGCTAGTGTTGGGTAGATGGACATGAGCGAAAGTGAATGCTATAGACTAGATGGGAATCTGAACTTGGCTTGTCAATTTCACTTTCTGTGCCAATAACTGTTATACTGCCTCTGCATTCATTGCCAATTATACTTTTTACTTACCCGATAGTTGAGAGGAGAAGGGATGGATTCATGCCTTTCCAAAGAACTTGAGCATGGAAGTGAAAGCAACAGAATCAGTTACAATTTGAACTTGCATTGCTGGTTTCAAATTCTGTGTTGATAGCCATTACACTGTTTTCACATCAGTCAGTCAGTTATGTGCCATACATGATACACACTTAGGCGGTCATGTGTCTCTTGATACATGACTGACGAGGCAGATTTTTTCCCACAGTAGGTTGCCATTTCTTTCTGTGGTAGACCAGTTACCATCCAAAGTTATAGAAACCAGTCTGTCCTGTTATTTGCCTATAGCTGGGGTGGGGAGAAGAAGAGGATTTATACCTTTCCTAAGTGTATTAGCATGTAAGTGACTGTAATGGATTTGACAGGAATTTGAACTCAGCTCTCCGATTCCTCAATCTGGGCCACTATCCATTACTCTACCATGTTTGCACATACTAGATTTAAATTATTCCCTTGTAAGCATGCCTCATTTAAAGGGACATTTAATCATTGCCATCATCATCATCAGTCTGGGTGTGCAGAGTCATAGCAGAGCTGAGTACCTAACCTGCCCCCTGAATATGTCTTGGTTACGTACCAATGTCTTAGTCTCTGTGAATAATCTTCCTGCTCACTCAGTGATGATGCCAGCCTATTTTTCCTATTCTTTTGCCTATGGAGAAAATTTGTAGGATGGTAGTGGAAAGATTATTGACATTTATAAAGTGTCCATACCATTTCAATTTTCATTTCCTCACAGTGCATTTGAAAACTTCCAATGGATTTGCTTCTGATGCTCTCTCACACAGCATCATTTGTGATGTAGCCTACATAGGAGATGAGTGAGATGGTTCTATAGCATCTCATTTCTAATGCATGGATTCTTCACTGCAATTTGGCTTTCAATGTTCAAGATTCGCAAATGTACAGAAAGAGTGAGAAGGCCAATGAATACAACTGTCTCATCTTTGATTTTCAGCCAGATGTTCTTGTCTTTCCAAATGGTTCTTAATTCTGCAAGTTACCATTGTTTATGCTATTCTTGAAATTATTTCTATTCTGGAATCCTCTTTAATTTTATATACAAGATATTAATAATAATTCTTTAATTTTACACATAATATTACCATTAGAGAGGAGGCATGGTGGAGTGGTTCAGATTGAGGAATCGGAGAGCCTAGTTTGAATTCCATTTGTATCCATTACATCCACTTACGTGCTAATACCCTTAGGAAAGGTGTGAATCCTCTTCTCCCCCTCTCCCAGCTATGGGTAAATAACAAGACAGACAAGGTAGCTTTGGGTGGCAACCAGTCTAGGAGGAAAAAAAACTCTATTCAAACCAGCCTGGAGAGGGTTGGGCTCTGTCAGGCTATCTTGCCTAAGAAACACCACTTCTGCTGCAGCTGTGGTACTTTTCGTGTCCCTACGAACCTAATGGGTCACAGGATTTTTGATCATGATTACCATTAGAAAATTAGGTAATAGAATATTATTATTATTTTAAATTAATTTTCTAAAATTTTTCTTAAATTAAATAATGCTATGTTTTGTTGGCAAATGCATATGGAACAAGATACGAACAACAGAGCCAGCAGGAAAAAATTGAGGAGAGTACATGGTGTACTTTCCTTCAGGCCATGTCATAGTGCAACTGACAGCCAGAAGTGAAGGTGAAGATTTTTAAGTTTGGGTTTGCAGCAGTTCAATCCTGTAGCAAGCTTAAGAAATGTTTGGTTTTTACGCTTGGAATAACTTTAGCTTATTTAATTGAAGTACAAAACTTATTTATTTTATTTTCTTCAGACTTGATATATTATTTTGTGTTTTCATTGCAAAAACAAACTTTTTTGTGTGTAATCCACCAAGAAATGTAATTTAGGAAATTTCTTACTTGGAAGTTAATTTATCAATTTTCATATAAGAATAATCAAATATTCTTCCCTATGAAATTTTTATTCATAAAAGCAAATACACTAATGATAAAATTTATTTTGGCTTAACCAGTATTTCTATTTCTAACAAATGAGATTTTTATCACACTTCTTTTACTGAAATGGAACATTTTGATTTTTATTTGATTTAAAGATATAATATAAAAAAATTTTTCTAGTCTTTCTTCTTACAAATGTTACTAAATCACTCCTAAGAAAATTGATTTAAATAATGTTTATGTTTAATGTTTAAACTTTTCTTCTGAGGACTTTTTGCTTTGACTCTGTTTTTACACTGCAAAATTTACTTAAAAATTCTATTATTTGTTATATAATGTTCATTTAATACTTTTCTTTATGATATTGTTTTCATATCAATAAATATGTTGATAAAATTTCATTTTTATGAGTAAATTTTTTTTTAAAGGAATATAAAAAAGTATGTTGAATTGTTTAGTTTACCATTAAAAACCATAAAATAGCAAACATATTAATGAAAATTCATTTATTAGGAATGTTATTACATAAAGTTAATGTAAAGTTAATTAATTTCAATAAATATTTTTAGATATCATAAACAAGGTGTAGGAAATATTAACCCTAACCCTGCTGCTAAACCACACATTTTTTAAGAGTCAATTTTTTTCTTGGTATTTCTGTAATCATAAAAATGTATATTTCTAAAAAAAATAAGTCAGCCTAATGATAGTTACTTTAATTCTAAACAATAGAATAAATAAAATAAGTTACTTTCATGTTTCTTTTATTCTATGCCATATTTTTGTTCCAAAATTCATAGTTCCAATAATATAAAAACTATCTCATTTGTGGCATGTAGGGGCTTCCTTAATTGCTCAATGCAGCAGCAACAGAAATAATCAGCAGTCTACAACCAGAATTCCCAAAAATCATAAAAGCCTTGATGGAGCCCTAACTTTTTCATCTTTTTAGTAGTCTCTACCTCACGATCAGCACTCTTTTCCATTTTCCATTTCAGTGGCCTCTACATCCAAGGCCTGCTCTTTTCCACTTTTCCTTTACAGTGTCCTCTACCTTCAAGCCTATCTCAAAGGGCTACACAGGCCTTGCTGCAGAAGACACATCCAGGCAATTTGGCTCAAATTTCTTATTCCTCCTGTTGGAACCAGCCAAGAACTCACCCTTCAAAATACCTACCAAAAGAAAAACTACATGCAACCCTTGCTGCAGAAGACAAGTCCTGTCCTAGCAATATCACACTCAGATTTCTAGTTCCTCCTCTGGGAACGAGAGAAGAAATCTCTCTCAACAAAAACTACTAGTCAAGAACTTTGTTAACTGGGAAACTCCCTTTTTTTTCCCACAAAATGCTACTAATTTGCATTTTCTTTCATCTACAAATAAAAGCTGTTGAACACTTATTTCAAGCCTTGGGTTTTGTTCATTCTGCTCACACTGCCGAGTACAAACACACATGCAACTGGGAAAAATTACTAAGAATATGGGTTTTGTTTCCTTAAAACAGTTTTAAAGTGAACAGTTAATTCAAAGATTAAAATTCATTTAGCATTCATTCGCTCTTGTTAATGGGTTGGGAAGTGAGTTAAAGATCCACCAAGTTAAATTTTAATTCTAATAAAAGCTTAGAAAAGAAAAAGATATACCAAGAAAAAGAGAGTTAACATTTTGAGTGAATTCAATTATGCTTTTAATTGCTACATTTTCCTTTTAACCTGCCTACAGCAATGAATGACTACAAACCTAAACTGAAACTACAAAAACATCAGTGGAATGATGGGATTTGAAATAAACCTCTAGTTCTGGCCATCAGTTGCACTATGACTTGGCCTGAAGTAAAAAAAAACAAAAAAAAAACACTATGGTGGAATATCAAAACAGATTTTTATTATATATGAAGAAAGACAAAAAGAAAAAAAAATAGGATGATTGTCAGGTGTATTTCATATGCTAGTGATCAACAGATATAAATAGTTGATATATGATATCAGTAGATATGATGGTGTTATGGGGTCCACCCCTTTTTCATATAAGTGGACTCTACCAAGTGTACCTGGACTGTTGTCGTTAAATACCCAGAGTTACAGTCAGTGAGGGTAGTCGGTAGTTGGATAGAGAGAGGATATACGGAGAGTGAGCGAATATATGAACGGAGATAGTGTGAGGTAACCTCTTGTAGAAGTCAGTTACAAGCACGTAGACTCTAAGGAATTCCTACTTCGAGACTGTATATATCTATCTGTATTTGCTACTAACCACGTTCCTGGACTTACTAACAGTATTACTCTTTGTATGATTGTGTAAATACATTTTATTTCTTATATTTAATTATTGCGTTTGTCATTCCTTGGAGACCGAATTCATCTCGGAATCCACAACAGATGGTATTTACAGTTCTATCTTCTTTTATATGCTGTCTCCCTTTAGAAAATTATGGTTCTCCACAACTTCTTATATTTTGCAGTTCTAAATATTTTTGTCGCCTTGCTATCTCTTCCAGCGACTGGTCTTCCATCTATTTACACTAGCTTGTTACATAGATTACTTTCTGTTTCCTTTTCACCTTTCTTGCATTTTTCATGGCTGGTTTGTATCAAAATCTCCAAACCCCCTTTTCTCATTATGTCTTTCAGAAATTTCAACTGTCTCTTTCTGATACCTTTTTTTCTTTTCGTTTGCATTCTACTTAAAACTTCCTCACTACTCACATATTCATGGTAGTCCATGGTATTCTCAGTATCCTTCTGTAGAACAGAGAGCAAACTTTTTCGTTAATCTATTACCAATCTATAATCCAAGTCCTGATTGTCATCACAGTCTTCATCTATAAGCAGTGTCTCTTTAGGGTGTAGACAATCATGGATCTACTTAAGTTCCTATCTTTGCAGTTCTTAGTAATGTATGTCTATTTAATATCCTTCCTATTCTGACGTTTTCTGACATCCATTTACATAAACTTCTTAAGTAGGTTACATGCTGATTCCCTCTGTTCCCCTTCCCCTCAATATGTTCTTTTGAGTGTTAAATTTTCCAAGCCTTTTTAACTCGTTATATGTCCTAGAAATAATGGTGTACTGTTGCCATGTATGGTCAGGATCTATCCAGTCTTCACTTTCCAGTCACAATAATGTCCAAAAGTGTCTCTGCATTCTTGTGAGTGATGAATTATTTTCTACCCTACAATCAATTTCCAACAGACGAAACGTTGCAAGCTACTTTATTGCTACTTCCATGGAAAGTGTTCAGATGAACTACATTCCTTATTTCCACCAGTTCTTACATTCATGACTAAGACTTGTGATGCTTGGTACATTGCAGCAAACCAACCTCATTCTCTTTGTATTCCATTGGTGAGATGTAAATTCCACCCAAGCAGCATCTTTCCATGAACTGCTACTTTGTGGAACCTACTCATAACAGGTTGCTTCTCCAATCACTACAATCTAAGCCTGTTTAAGTCTAATATTTCTTAAAACTTCCTCATTGTTTACATGCTCCATCTATGGCATTCTCAATATCCTTCTGTAGAACCACATTTCTGCTTCCTAATCTGTGTAGAAATTATCCACTATTCACTGCTGTACAGGAGGATTGATATTACATGGCAATCCAAGTAACCAAAATTGTTCCATTTTTTCATTCTTTTTAATTCACTGGATTTGTCGGATATTCAGAAATGTGTTTTCATGATGCAATACAGGTACAGAAGTTTTAGAATTCTTATTAAACTTTAATGTAAGCATTTGACTCTTGACGTGAATTATATGATATCAGATTTGATAAGGCAACATTTTCATAATAAAATTGATCTTAACCAACAAATGTTCCTAAAAACTGTGGACTAATAAGAGCAACATACTATATGAGTTTCAGTTTATAATATATATTTTTATATACAATGGAACTTCAATTAAGCAGATTAATTGGGAGAGGGTTGTCCATTAAAGCTGTTTGTCCATTAATTTGAAGCATTTTGTGGCCTAAAAACACCCAGTACAGTCCAAAATTATTGTAAATAAATATAAATACAGTTTATATATATGTGTGTATATTTTAAAGTTACTATATAGTAACTTAAAATAAATTATGCACACATACAGATAGAAAGAGAGAGAGAGGGATGCTGTGTATGTTATGTACATGACAAGCACTCAAGTAAACAACAGCAGCTATTTCCAGATTTCCAGAACTACAAATGTCTATCTGTTGATTGCAAAAGTAATCAACAGCAGCCAATTCTGGAACTAACGGACTTTGCTTGCTATATGCGGGTGTTTTGAGTTATCGCTGGACACTACCATTTCTGCAGATTTTGTCTGTTAAATCTGGTGTTCTTTGGTTCTGGGACCATTAATTCAAAGTTTTACTGTATTTACAAATTACTTAGTGGTTTTGGATTTTATTATGCAAATTGAGTGTTGTTCATCATATTATGAATAAATACACTACAAGCAAAAATTTTAGAAAACCATGTATTTCTTTAAAAAACACCTTAAAATGAGATATTTTTAATTTTTTAAAAGTAAAAGATAAAATTTCAGTAAATACAGCATATTTGCTTTTATTTTGTACAAAAAATAAGCACATAACTATAAAAAATTCTCATACAACATCATCATATTTTGTTTTCATCAATAAAAACACCACCTTCCTAAATTAATGCTTTACAAATTTTTGGCAGTCTTTCCAACATCTTTTTGAAAAAAAAAGTGGATGGCAGACATTCCCAAGCATTATTTAAGCACTGGGAAAGCTCACTTTCATGTTTTGGTTATTCTCTTTGAGTTCTTCTGTTCAATTTATCTCATACTAATTCAATTGGAAAGAGGTTAAGAGACTGAGTTGGCTCAGCCATCATTTCTAAGATTTTGTTCCTGTTTTTTACTCTAGGTACAAACAAAATGGTATATGTCTTTGCAAAATAGATTGATATTTTTCTTTTTTCAGGATTTCCATGACCTAAATCAAATCTCCATCCCTCTCTTCTCCAAAATAACCCCACACCATAACAAACCCACCATCATGCTTAATTGTTGGATCCACACATTCATCATTCAGTCCTTTTCCAGGCTTTCTTCTCATATACACTCTCCGCTTAACACTAAAATCTTCAAATTTGGACAATACAAATTTACACAATACATTTTGTCACTTTTTCAATGTCCAGTTCTTATGATTTTTTGCCCATAACAATTTTTTCTGCTTATTCACATTCACCATAACAGGGGTTTCTTGATGGCTGTACACCCTCTGAGTTCACTGATCTTAGTCGCTTTTTCCCAGTTGAGAATGACACTGGTCTCTGCCAAGAGGAATTAAGCACAGCTATCATCTCTGAAGCAGTTTTCCTTCTATTTCTTTTGCTCTCAATAATCAATAGTTTATCTTCTTTGCTGCTTCAGATCTTTTCTGTCAGCATTTGCATCAATTTCTAACTGTATTTGTTTAGATATTACACCTCATGTTTAAAAATTTTCAAATTCTTGCCAATTGTCTGGATGAGTGGAGCATCCTTTGAATAACATTTAAATCTGTGGCCTCACATCACTACTTAGCTGCTTCAATTTTGCCATTTTGTGCAAAATACTTCAAAATAAAAAATAAAAAAATCTCTGAAAATACTGTCATAATGGCACAATGTTTTTTTTTTCTTCAAATAGAGACAGCTCCATATGTTTTGTTTACAACATAAGTCCGTGCTGAGTTAACATTTACAACCTGTATTAACATTTAACTTTGTTGAAAATTTTGTTAGTCTCAAAAAGTCCACTGAGGTTTAAAATGAAAAAAAATATAATGTTTCTCATAGAAAATATTCATAATTGTGGACAGACAAATCCAAATTTAAACTCTTTGGTTGTAAGAGGAGCCTGGAAAAAGACAGAAAAATAAAAGTAAATACACTGTAAAAGCTGAAATTTTACCTTTTACTTTTAAAAAATAACTCTTTTTTTGGTGCAGGGCAGCCCAGACTTTTTTCCTGTCGTGTATATCCAATTCTATGGTTATTGCTATTCTTTTTTCCTTCTAAACTTCATTACAATGTGATATTTTATTTTGCAAATCAACGTTTTCATAGTGGAATTGGTATTAACCAACCAATGTTGGTAAAACTTTTAGAATATACTTATATTTATATGAATGATATATCATATAAGTTTCACCTTGTAATATCTACCCTTATTAAAAAAAAAAAATTATATTTCTGCTTGTTCCTTTGTACCTTGGTTAGTAAGTGCATATGTTACACTCTGCCATTGCCTCAGATAAACAAGAGACCATTCCTGTTTGATTGCAAAGATTGGAATGTGCACTTGCACACAAAACAGAAGGAAAGATATATGAAAGGCAAGAAAGAAAGAAATTATAGTGATAGAAACAAATAAATTACTAAATAAACCCAAATCCTTATTACTAGACTATATCTGGAACCAAAATAATTAACAATAAAAGAAAAATTTAAAGGTAAGCAATAAAATACTTTAAAATACAGATAAGAATGGTAAATAACAATAAAGAAAGAAAAAGTTAAATTATAAAAAAAGTTAAATAAGATATAGAATACTTCTGGGAATCATCAAAACAAGCATTTTACTGCTAAATGAAGCAAAAATCAGAACTTTCTCTTTGTTTTCCAACCACAGAAGGAAGCAGAAATCCTGGACAGTTCTCTGGCAAACATGTTGCCACCAACAGATAAGCAAAACTTCTTTATTTTTGCATACATATATGTTCTTTAAAATATACACTTATTTCTCTGAAATGTATTCTAGAACACTTTATTATATTTGTCAATGCTTATTTCATTGTATCTCATATATATTTTTGTAATTTTATAATCCTGTTGTGGGCTGATGATGCCCTTTTAACCCCGCCTTCAAAAATACATATATAAAAAAATTATATTCACACAAGGCCAACACATCCCACTACAAAAGAAAGAAAGAAAGGAAACACAATGGCAGTGATAACAGGCTTAAGTTAACAATGTTAGCTTTTAATCTTTTCATTTGTACCCTCTTACTTCTTTAAATAATGACTTGCATTCATATTTATGATTGTCATTGTAATATTTTGTTAAAGTTATTAATCTCAAAAATTTAACTTGTCAAAAGGGGAATTTCCATGGATATTTTATAGTCATGGTACTCACAAGGAGTTCATTTGATCATTAACTTAAGAATTAGGATTCATCAGAAAATTCATATAGAATAATTGAGAAATTTTCATGGGTTTTGCTAGTTGATAATAAACTTTTAGGTGAGAGTCAGGTTTTATTATGACAATAAACAAGCACTAATTAACAGGAATAAATCAGTACCAGTAGGTCAGGACAGAGGTTACTCCTTGTTATTGCTACCATATCACCTAGTACAACCTGTGACATATTCATAGCAAAGATGGGTACATTCAAATAATCCCCTTATCATGAGAAATGGTATCCAAAATCAAAATTTTTATTATTGCATTATTCCAAAATGTTAACACATCAGCAGATAGCTACTAATATCAACAACTGACCACAAATAGTTATTAATTAAAAAAATTAGCAATTATTTTATCTTATCTTTAACTACATGCACAAGAATGTCGTTTTTGATAAAAAGTTTTAAAAAAATGACCATAAATACGTAAAAAAATACGTATATTGTCGAAAATTCCTTTTTCCACGATATAAACTATATATTACTATGTAAAATGGATTGTAGAACAGGTATATTGATCTTGACTTGTATAAAAATAAGCATGCTGTTGACACAGTGAATGATTTTAAAAATCCTAATTCGGCATATAATTAGCAAAAGGTTGTCGACCCTAGTTTAGGTAATAAGCATTATAACAAAGCACAAATATCTATATTGTGGAAAAAGGAATTTGTATTTTATTACCTTATGAAATTGTAGTAGAGTGGGGGTGGGTCCCATATCATAGATTTCGCGGGGGAACTAAACCCTTCCACCGGCTCTACCTCGATTATAAGTGCAGAGAAAATTACAGTGCACATTAAAAATCCTTTGAAGGGAAAGTCATGTCTGATTGTTTTACTTGATATTTTATACAATTTACCGTAACACTGGTCATTTGAGTGCTGACTATCATGCATCCACAGATCACAACATCTATCAGAGAAATGAAATTTAAATTTTTATTATTGCATTATTCCAAAATTTTAACACATCAGCAGATAGCTACTAATATCAACAACTGACCACAGATAGTTATTAATTAAAAAAAATTAGTAATTAATGTTTAGTTTAGTTTGTTTTGTTTTACGGTATATCAACCTCTATGGATTATTTAATACCAACAAGATTTTTATTGCTGGTAATATTTTTTTTTTTTAAATGTATTTCTGGTAAAAAAATTTTTCTTCAAAAATGTATCGCTTGTCATATCTTTTTTCAAAAATGGATCACTGGTAATAATTTTTTCTTCAAAAACTTATTGCTGGTAATAACTTTTTTACAAAGTATTTCAGGTAATAAAACCTATTTTTACACTTTCATAGTGTTTTGACCCCAGTTTGGGGGTTAACTATTTACCCATAGCTGAGACCCTAACAAGTGCTACCACCCTTAGTTAGGGTCAACCTGGGAACACCAGCAATTAAGAGATGGTTCCACACACCTCAAAAGCTCCTGATCAGAGGCTTTGCTGTTGGACGTAGTTTATCGTCATACCCAGGACGGAGTAATTAATGTATAATATTATCCACAACTACATGTACAAGAATATTGTTTTTGATAAGAGTTAACAAATAACCATAAATACATAAAAAATGTGTATATTGTTGAAAATTCTTCTTTCTACAATATAGATATTTGTGCTATGTTATAATGCTTATTACCTAAACAATAATAATACTGAATAATTATTTTTAAACATTTAAAGTATATTTAATCACATCTCCCTAATACCTGTCGTGATCTGTTAACAAATTATATCAATTATATCAGTTGACTAGGAAATTGAGAACTTTTTTGTTCACAAAAGATAATGAGAAAGAGGAAAGGAATGATAACATTTTCCTTTACATTGGAGGTGCCTGGATGCAAGAAAAGACATGGATATTGTAAGAAAAAAAATAGTTTCCTTTCCTTACTGTTGAGCAAAAAAGTAATTGAATGATCTTGAATTCACATGGATCCATATTAAGGTAATAGTAAAGCTGAAAATGAAAACAATCCTAAAAGACTTTAACATTAGATGCTGTAATTACGTTCTCCTAACATAATTTAATCATCTTGAGCATTGAATCATTGCCACAATATACCACAATATACAGAAAATATACCACAATACAGTGTTTGCTTATAACAGTATTAAAAATAATGATATCAATTACCATATACAGAGTTCGCCAAAAAATATATACACACTTCAGGAAAAGAAAAACTTGTATAGATATTGTAAAACTAAATTTATTGAGACATCGCAAGATTAATACAAGTTATTAAGTTGGTGCAAAAATAATGACGTAATAATGTTGTTTTATGACGTTCAAAAATACATCAAAAAACGACATTATTACGTCATTATTTTTGCACCAACCTAATAGCTTTGGACTTTAAAGTCACAAGAGATGTGCAAAAGGGTGTCCTTTAGCTTCCAGACATTTATTAATACAGATTATTAATAATCTTACATTCTCCAAATGACAAACATACGCCCACCATGTTGTAGACATCTCTTGTTGATGCAACAGCCATGAGGGTAATCTAATCTTTTTTCTTTTTTGTTAATCAGTTTCACCCCAACCAAGGCAGTAAAGCCACTAAGACATAAGAGGTCACTAAGACATAAGAGGTCACTGTGGAAAAATTATGAACAGAAACAAATGAGTGGGAAGTGAAGTAATCAGGAGGGCAGTAGATAGTAATTGACATTACATTTAAATTTTTGAAGATTAAAGTTGGCTGAAAAACATTGAGCCAAAAGGGAGTTCCACAAGGGAGTTGTCCAAGAAGAAAAGAAACTGTTAGCACAGAATTTATGGTTACATCTAGCCAGCTCAACTGAAAATAAATGCCATCTTGATGCCAGTTTAGTACTTTGCTTAAATTAAAAATGTCTGGGTACCATAGTGAAGAGCTCATCTGAGCAATTATCATGAAAGCATTTCTAGAAAAGGCACAGAGAGGCAATCTTATAGGAGTGAGAAAGTGACTGAAGCTGAGCCACCAGATCAGGACTGATAATATTGCTGATTCTTCTTTGGATTTTATCAAGAAGCTCAAAGTAAATAGCAGGGGCACTGGACCATATGTGGCAGCAATATTTTAAACATTGATGAATGGTAGACTTATAGATTCCAGAGAGAAAAATTGTCTTGTATGTCACAATGAACCAACTTTCTTAGAAACTGACCTAGCAATGGATTCAATATAGTCTTTCCATTTCATGTCAGCTGAGAATGTTAATCTGAAAAGGCACAACAAGTCACATTTATGGAGGTTAGCATCAGTCATGCTGATGGAAGTCAGAGAGTGGGAAGGTCTCTCAGATGATTATATATTTTATTACTTATTACTTATGCTTACATATGGGTACATGGCCAAGTGGATCTTATCTTCTTTGGATCTTATCAAGCAGAGTAGCAATATTCTAAGCATGCACGAATGGTAGACTTATAGATATGTAAGATAGATTCCAGAGAGACCTATTTTTTTCAAGAATTAACATATGAAGGCATCAAGTTTTTCCAAAATGCCAAATCATTATGTTTGTTCAAAAGGGTTACTGCTGAATGACAACATAATAGAATAATGTACTGAATTAATTTAAAATTTGTAAAACTTGAATTGTTCTTAATATATCCAGAATTGATCTTAAACTTGAGGACCACTGACACAGGGACACTCGTTTGTTCAGATTAGTATTAAGAGCTTTTTTATTTATTGATAATAATTATTTTTTATTTATTGATAATAATTATTTTTTATTTATTGATAATAATTATTATTATAATAATTATTTTATTATAATAATTATTTTTTATTTATTGATAATAATTATTTTTTATTTATTGATAATAATTATTATTATAATAATTATTATTATAATAATTATTTTATTATAATAATTATTTTTTATTTATTGATAATAATTATTTTTTATTTATTGATAATAATTATTATTATAATAATTATTATTATAATAATTATTTTATTATAATAATTATTTTTTATTTATTGATAATAATTATTATTATAATAATTATTATTATAATAATTATCTTATTATAATAATTATTTTTTATTTATTGATAATAATTATTTTTTATTTATTGATAATAATTATTATTATAATAATTATTATTATAATAATTATTTTATTATAATAATTATTTTTTATTTATTGATAATAATTATTATTATAATAATTATTTTTTATTGATAATAATTATTTTTTATTTATTGATAATAATTATTATTATAATAATTATTATTATAATAATTATTTTATTATAATAATTATTTTTTATTTATTGATAATAATTATTTTTTATTTATTGATAATAATTATTATTATAATAATTATTATTATAATAATTATTTTATTATAATAATTATTTTTTATTTATTGATAATAATTATTATTATAATAATTATTTTATTATAATAATTATTTTTTATTTATTGATAATAATTATTACTCTAGATATCTACTCTTAGTGACAAAATTCTACTCACCTTCTTCATCATCTTCTATGAATGGTTTTTTGATGTCCTCATCTTGGGTCTTTTAACCAGGTGGAGCACATCTTTCTAAATTATGTAATTTTATGCATATAAATGTCGTTATTATTAATATTATTACTATTATGATTACTACTAATAGTAAGGTATGGTAGAGTAAGGGATAGCGGCTTGAATTGAGGAATCGGAGAGCCAAATTTGAATTCCAGTTGAATCCATTAAATTCACTTACGTGCTAATACCCTTGGAAAGGTATGAATCCTCTTCTTCTCCCCACAGCTATGGGGTAAATAGAAGGACAGACTGGGTTCTATAGCCTTGGATGGCCTCTGATCTACTACAGAAAGAATGGCAACCTGCTTCAGGAAAAAATCTACCTTGTCAATCATGTATTGAAAGATACATGATCTCCTAAGTGTGTATCATGCATGGCACATAACTGACTGAGTGATGTGCTAATACCCTTGGGAAAGGTATGAATCCTCTTCTTCTCAGCTATGGGTAAATAGCAAGGCAGACCAGGTTCTATAGCCATGGGTGGCAAATAGTCTGGTGCAGAAAGAAATGGCAACTTACTGCAGAAAAAAATCTGCCTTGTCAGTCATGCATCGAAAGATACATGATCACCTAACTATATATCATACATGGCACACAACTGACTGACTATTAGTAGTAATAGTATTTTATTATATCCATCATTGTTGAGATATTCAAATCTCTTCTTTGTCTTTGTATAGTTGCTGTTGTTAACACAATGTTTCAGCCAATCCATTCTTTAGCTATAATTTTGTATTAAAAATAGAAGAGATTTCAATGTCTAAACAATAATGCATATGTCAATGCCCCTTCTCAGAATTATAGGATTAACAACAACAAATATATAAAACTGAGATTTGTGTGTCTGAATAATGATAGTTATATTCAATTCTTAAAATTATAGACATTTGTTTTTCTTGGAAATAAAATGGAGTAACTTGTAGTGGGTATGACTTTTTTTTTGTATAAGATACCAACCCACTCAAATGAAGATTGTTTAGAAGAAAATGATTTATTGCTAATAACCCTTACCCTGTACATTTATAATTAAACAATGTCTGTCTTTATGTGCTAGTCCCTTGATTTTTCGTTAGGCTTGGTTACACTTTTTGTCTCTCTGTTGTATGATACAAAAGGATGCATCTTTTGAGAACCAGCTCCTATCATAATAGCAGCTTCATTCTCTGACACCCTGTCTTGGTAATGTCCAGGAGCAAAAGAGAATGATTTCTCGCAATTGGGGTGAGTCCTAAACTTTGGTGGGCTCTCTTATAAGCATGGTGATGTGTTCATTCTTGTCCATTTACATCTTTGTTCCATAGCCATCTAGGCTGACAGTGAAATCATAAATTGTTATTAGAATGTCCTTATCCCTATGCTTTAGTCCTTTCTTTCTTTCTTTCTTTCTTATTCTCTTCATATATATATATATATATATATATATATATATATATATATATATATATATATATATTTCTTTCTTTATTTTATTATTCTTTTGTTCTTATTTATTAATTTCCTATGAGGAATCTTTATTTTTTTAACTTATTTTCTTTTATCATGATCATAATCATGATTGTGATCATCATCATCATCATCATTATTATTTTGATGTCACACATTGACATAATCAACGGAAATTCTTTTCTTGAGGCATAGTGTCAACAAAACTCCTCTCAACCGAAGAACTATTCTGAAAATCTTTACAGAGTAAAAAATGACAGTTTTCTGGAATTCTACAATCTTTGCCTCAATTTCAATTCTCTCTAAGCTTTTTTTCAGTTTCCTAGATAGTGTTCCAAGCACACCCATTACTACAGGAAGTAGGTCTACATTCAAGTTCCATAGATTCTTCAGCTCCCGAGCCACATCCTGGTATTTTTCTATGTTTTCAGTTTCTTTAGAGTCCACTTTTGTATTATAAGGAAAAGCAAGGTCAATAATTTGACACTTTCTATTCTCCATATTTATGACAGCAAGGTTGAGTCTTTGTGCTTCAATGACATCATCTGTTTCTACCAAGAAATCCCATAATATCTTGTGACTGCTATTTTCTATCACTGCCTTACCAATGGATTCTCCTATTTTTGTATTAAACTGTGTAAAATAATTTCCTGCATTTTTAATGAAAGATGTCATGAAAAGCAATTTTTTTCACAGTATGGACCCATAATGAGGAACGAGAGCTTAGAAAATTTAACACTCACAGGGTAAGCTGAAAGCAAGAAAGTCAGAGTAAAGCACCACATCACCTTACCTGACAAGCTCGGGTAAACATTTGGTAGAAGAGGGATTAGGAGAGAGAGAGTGAAAAGACAAAATTTACTAAGAGCTACAATAGACAGGAAATTGTGGAGAGTCATGATTGCCAACATACTGAAGAGACATGGCACATAAAAGAAGAAGAAGAAGAAGGTTTTATGCTATCATTGCAAGTTAAAGATCATAGTGAGTTGTATGCCTTATCCCTAAACAGGAGCAGGTACCAAAAGGCATGATAAATTACAGGTGTTGATTGATGATAGATGAAAACAACAATAGGTATTGATGACAATATATGCATAATTTCTTTTTCCTTTATATTATTTTTAGTTATTTTTACGTAGCTGCTTTATCAGTTTTTCCTTTTGTTATACAAGGCCCAAGAGCCTCAAAGTAACTGAGCCACTCAAGGTACATGGTTACTGAATAAGGTTGATGTACAGAATTAAGAAGAGCTGATTATGAGGATATGTACAGTGGTGAAAATAAGTATTTCATTTCCTGCTGATTTTCTGAGTTTGCCACCTTACAAAAATAGGAACGGTCTATAATTTTCAGGCTAGGTCCATCTTGAAAGTGAGAGATAGAATATAAATAAAAATTCTATAAAATCACATTATATTAATTTTTAAACATTTATTTCTTTCTTATTTTCACCACTGTAGAACAGAAAACGGTTAACACTAGGCTTGAAAAATTTAGGCCCATAGTGATTGTGGAAGCATTCCCTCAGCACTCTGTTCCACAAATTAATAGTTCTTGGGAAAAAGCTGTCTGAGTAGAACTTCCTCCTTACCAATGGAATATGAATGGAATGAGGATGATTCGACACTGTGTAAGTGGCATGGTGGGTCCTAGTTGTAAAAGTCTAAACTGGAGGAAATAAGGAATGTAGCTCATATGATCATTTGATGAAATAGTGATAGAGTAATGAGAGTCTAGCAAATTTTTGTTTGCGGGTTAAGTAAGCTAATATCATTATTCTCAGAAAAATTAGTGAAGCAGAAGAAAAACTTCTAAAAGCATTTATTTATATGGAAACAAGGAATGAATTTATATTTTTACAACATAATGCTGTATGAAGAAATATATATTTTAAGTTGAAGAATTAGAAGAGACATCTAACAACAAAGTTGTTAATCAGCAAAAAAAAAAATGAATATTAACCTGATTGATGCTTATGGGCCTCTATATATGCTAAATTATAAACTTTAATTAACAATAATAAAAAAAAATTGAGAAAATTAACATGATGCATATTTAAATTGTATTTATTTAATTATTCTATGTTCTTTTATTTAATAGCAGAAATTTCATTGTTAGAATTCATATGAATGAATTTTCAGATATTCAAATTAATTATTCAAATATTCTTTGAAAATCTTTAGAAAAAATTAATAAAAAAGTTGTTTATGCATTATAAAATGTATAATTTAGCAATGAATGTGTAAGTGGCATTACAGCTATTTGTGCAGAGAGCAGAATTGACAAGTTCAAATTCCCATGTTGCATTCCCTTTTTTTTTACCTAACCTGAGCTATGAGCTAAATAGGGTTTTCTAGCCTTGGATGGTTTTGAACATGGACAATTTCAAATTCAAACGTCATGGAGATGGCATCAGAAACCACTCCATTATCCTTTCGAAAAAAATCATAGCAATTCACTGATAATAATGAAAATGTTTTCTGTGGTAGGTCATGATTGCCCAGTTATGGGTTAAATAGCAGGGTAGACCAGGCCTTGGGTGGCAACCAGTCTAAAAGAAGGAAAACTTTGAATTCAGAATCATGGAGAAAGTAACAATAAACCACTGCACTACCTTTCCCAAGAAGTTAAGACAATTCTCAGAGAAGATGGAAAAGAAATATGTTAAAAGCCATGATTGTCTATGTCTTGAAAGAACACCCAGTACAAGCATAGCAAGCCATTCAAGGTAGAGCATTACTGTTAAAATGTTTGTGATGAATGAGGTGTGATAGGAAATGAAGATGACAAGGATAAGCAGGATAGATGGACCCTTGATTTGAAGAGGTCAGCATTAAAGTGTTCTGGGTGCACCAATGCTGAAGTTTGTTTCATGAAAGTTGCAGTTTTCAGGGAAAAAACTGAGTGTAACTACCTTGTTACATTTGGAATATAGAGTAAATGTGGGTGATTTGAATCCTTGGAAGTAGCATGACATGTCCTAATAAAGATCTGAACTGGTAGGACTAAAATATGGGATGCATCTGAACCTTCACCATGGAAATATTGGTAGCAATGTGTCTGTGGGCAAGAGGCTGCAGAATGGTGAATAATTTTCGACCACATAAACAATTTCATACTCTCTCAAGGCTGGGAATTGAGAATTGAGCACATTGGCATAGCTAGAGCAATGGGGTAGTCTATTCCAGGCTGCACTTTTACTTTTATGCCTGCTGTAAGCTATAAGCCTGTATTGCCAAAAAAAAAATTCAACGCAGTAAAAGTGGGCGGGGGAACCCAGAAGAGAGCAGCCACAGCCTGGTAAGGGCTGCAAAAGGAGTCCTCCTCTTGAGACCTGCTCCAACTAGGTCTAGTAATGGAGAAGAAAAAAAATAATGGTCTTTCAGCATGACAATTAACCAGTCACATGTCGGCTGGTAGACAAAAAAGACTGGTGAGAGTATGGAGGACGATTTATATAAGGAGGCTAATCGCTTCCCACAATCCTCCTCCTACCAAGGCCATAAGTATCAATTGGTCACTTGCTTCCAGTTTAGCTGGGTACAATTTCCCCGAGGCTGAAGTAACCTGTCCGTAAGTACTCCCCTCTCTCTTCCTCTTTCCTTTTCTTCACAGTATAGTCTGTATTGAAATAAAAGTGGTTTTAATGTCAGGACAAGACCCACAGTTAAAGGAACTTTTCAATTTCAAGTAACTTAAACTATGGCATATATATTGGCCTGTCTATTGTCAATTGACAGATGAAATAGTTTTTGACAAAGCCATTGAAGAATTTGCCAACAAAAAAGCAAGAAAAGTTACTTTGTAGAAAGCTGTAATTTTCATTTCAGAAATAAAGATGGTCCTAATTTTTTACACTTTTTTCCCTATATGTTTGTTTTTGATTTTTAACTGTTAGTAATAAAGTTAAAGTATGTTTGGTGTATGTTTGGTGCATTTTTAAAGCATACTATATTTGAGTAAAATAATGACATAATAATGTCGTTTTTTGATGTAACGTCAAAAAACAACATTATTATGTCATTATTTTTGCACCAACCTAATAGTTTTATAACTTTAAGAGTGAGTCACTGTGCAATATGTATTTTTTGTGGAGGCTAAACTCAAGGCCAGCTGACATTAAAACAAAATTACAAATCAAACAGAAAAAATTTAAATTGGTCTAGTAATTCATTTATTTAATTTTTCACTGGAATTATTCGTTTAGAATGGTTGTGTTAATATTTTTATGTTACATTTGTCTGAAAAATGGCTGGTTCTAAGATTACATTTCATTCAAAATGGCTAATTTTAAGGTTACATTTCTCTCAGAATGGCTCATTGTAAATTTACTTTGAGCTGTGTTGTATCTTTGATGTTCTGGTATGTTATCAATGTACATAGTAACAGATAACATTAAACTGAACAAATCTTCCATTGTAATCTTACCTTTGATATTATTTTAATGTGTTGACTACTTTGATAATGGGTAAGGTTTCTTACATGAATATTTTGTGATACATGAAATAATGGTGGTGAAAAAGGAGTAAATTGTATACACAACGAAATGTTAATGAATATATTTGTGTGGGACTTACTGTGTCGGTGTGTTTTAGTATGAAGCATTCACAGTCCTTTTGCTTCAGTGTGAAAAGTTCATGTCATCTAGTTCAAAAGCGAAAAACCTGGAAGAGAAAGCTACTTAAGGCTTTACTTGTTTTTATACTCTAGAGCCGCTGCTGATAATAGATTTATTAAGGCACTACATTATAAAGAAAAATAATGGAATAAATTTTTTTAAACATCTTGGATAAAGTTTCAAGAATCTTTTTTTAATATTACACACAAAAAAAGAATTATTCCAGTCCCTTACTCTGTACACAGTCTACAAGCTGAATAGGTTTACCATAAGTACTAGTTTGGTCAGGACCATCTAATTTGGTGCCCCGCCCCTCCACTGGTGATATAAGTTGGTTGTATTCATTTGTGTATGTATGTGTGTGTGTGTGTATGTGTGTGTGTGTGTGAGTGTGAGTGTGTGTGTGTGTGTGTGTCTGTGTCCTGACACTTAATGAGTGTTGGCTAATGAAAGAACTTTATTATACAAGAATCTATACTAAATAATAAAAAATGGAAACTGTCCGAGTTTGAGGCTTGAAAATAATGGTAAGTCTAAAACTGGACATTCTTGCATTGTAGGTTCTACTACTTTACAGATTCTTGCATTGTAGGGTCTACTACTTTACAGATTCTTGCATTGTAGGTTCTACTACTTTACAGATTCTTTCATTGTAGGGTCTACTACTTTACAGATTCTTGCATTGTAGGTTCTACTACTTTACAGATTCTTGCATTGTGGATTTTACTTTAAAGATTTTACCAGAGTTGGACAAAGATAATGGAAATAGTAGAAAAGATATTTTCTGTTCTGTGGATCAAATTCTTTTTCTTTTATGATGATATTCACCGTGTACAAGGATCAAGGTAGAATGTTACAGAATAAGAGGTAGAGTTTATGGGGAAATTTAAGGAAAATAATGGTTAACCCTAGACATTTTCAAGTTAAGATTCTAGTGATTAAGAAATCATCCTCTTGGGAATTAATTCTCCAAAGCAGTAGTTCATGGGAAGAAGCTACTCGAGTGGAACTTGCATCTCACCAATGGAATACAAAGGAAATAAGCGGGGTTCACTAAAATGTGTGGAGCATGTGGGTTTCAGCTGTGAAGGTTAGAACTGGTGAAACTAAGGAATCTATCCCAAAGATTGATGATGGCCTTCTTCAAGAAAGTACAGCATGTACATAAGAGGATTTTTAGGTGAGTAAAAAGATGCAGAGGACTGAATCCCACCCATTTAATTTTCTTTCAGCAAAGAAGGGTTCAGGATGGCTGGTGAAGGATCAAATCAAGTGAATGGCCAGACCCAGCTAGGAATTCCAATCTCATATATCAGTAAGATATAGTCCTCCTCTTGGAAGTCCTCCTCTATAGTTCCTGTCTGGGAAAGCTTCTGACACCTCAAATTATCACCCTATTAGTAATTTACATCTTTTTGGCAAAATACTAGATGCTCTAATCAATGCTAAATTGGTTTAGCAACTCACTTCTCATGGCTTCCTTTCAGATAAACAATATGGCTTCTGTTTCTCCATGTCTACTGCAGATGTGTTAATGGTCATTACTGAATTTGTTTATCAAGCTTTAGATGAGAACGGTGAAGCTAGATGTCTCAAAGGTGCTTGACATATCTCATTGCTCACATGCTGGCCTTCTCCACAAGTTCAAAGAACTATGGTGTCTCCGGATGAATATTTGACTTAATACAATGGGAACACTTCTAGATAATTTCATATTACTGCAGTGGAACCCAGGGCTCTATCCTTGGACCTATGTTTTTTCTAATATTCAACAACAACCCTTACCAATGTCATCAGTTCTCAACGATGTATTTATGAAGATGACAAAATTATTTACTCCTGTCTTAGCGTCCAAAAAATCTGACAAAGCAAAACTGGCAACTGCTTGCAAAAAGGACTTCTAATCAGTGGTTAACTGGGTCAAGGAATGACTTGTAAATTTTAACACCTCCAAAACAAAACTGCCTTCATTTAATCAAGAGAACCTTTTCTCCCTGCCATCATTTTGGCTGATGCTAACCTCTATGGGGCAACTCTTTGCACATTCTTGGGATCACATTTTCCACTAACATGAAGTGGAGTGACTATATTGAATCAATTGCTAGGCCTACTGCTAGGAAAGTTGGTTCACTGTGTTGTGTCAGACAATTTTTTTCATCAGAATCCATCTTGCTCATTTATAAATTTGTACATTGAATACTGCTGCCATATCTGGTCTGGTACTCCTATCATATATGTCAAGATTCTTGACAAAATGGAAAAAAGGGTCTCTAAGATAATCGATCATGACCTGGCATCTTCAGTCACAGTCTCACTGACATGACATGATGCCTTTCTGTCTTTTCTACAAATATCTTCATGGCGATTTTTTTGATAAGCTTTCTTCCTTAGTGCTTCAAATGCATGAATTTAAGCAGCCTACTAGATTGCCATGTAGGTCTCATCATTTTATTGTTGGACTACCTAAATGCAACCATTAGTTTTATTTTAATAGTTTCTTTTCTCACACTTCTTACTTCTGAAATTCTCTTCTGATTTTGTGCTACCTACACTTTTCTTTCTTTTCATGTACCATGTCCTTTTAGAACATAGGCAATCATGGCTCTCCACCTCCTCCTATCCCTTGCAGCTCTCAACAAGTTCCTTCCCTCTGCTCTCTCCCCCAGACCATGTTCTGTCATCCACTTGCTTAAGTCTGCTAGGTATGTCACACATTGTTTTCCCTTGTCTCTCTTTCCTTCTATTTGACCCATGAGTATCAAATTCTCCAGGCTCTCCTTCCTCATTATGTGTCCCAGAAACTTCAGCTGCCGCTTCCTGGTGTTAAATATAAGCCTCCTCCTTGTTTGCAACATCTCTAAGACTTCATCATTGCTCACACGCTCGGTCCATGATATCCTTAGCATCCTTCTGTAGGACCACATCTCTGTCACCTTGAGTTTCTTCTTCAACATTCGCTGCCATAAACAAGGACAGATGCCACATAACAACTCAGTATTCTTTTCTTTGTTACCAAAGAAATTCTCCTGTCTTGCAATGCTCTGCCCAGCTTTTGGAATGTGTCCTTGGCCATCCTAGTATGCCTACAGATCTCAAAGACACTTCCCAGATATTTAAACTTCCACATCTGCTTGATTCTAGTGACACTGCATTTCTTTAAAAACACCTTAAAATGAGATATTTTTGTATTTTTTAAAGTAAAAGATAAAATTTCAGTAACTACAGTGTATTTGCTTTTATTTTTCAGTTTTTCTCCAGGCTCCTTTTACTACCAAAAAGTTCAAATTTGGATTTGTCTGTCCACAATACATTTTGCTAAATTATGAATATTTTCTATGAGAAACATTATATTTTTTTCATTTTTAAAACCTCAGTGGACTTTTTGAGATCAACAAAATTTTCAACAAAGTTAAATGTTAATACAGGTTGTAAATGTTAACTCAACACTGACTTATATATTTAAACAAAATATATGTTGCTGTCTCTGTTTGAAGAAAAAAAGATTGTGCCATTTTGACGGTATTTTCATATTTTTTTAAATTTATTTTTTAATTTTCAAGTAATTTGCACAAAATGGCAAAATCAAAGCAGCTAAGCATTGAGATGAGAGCACAAATTGAAATTTTATTCAAAGAAGACTAATTTCAAAGACAAATTGCCAAGAAATTGAAGATTTCTAAACATGAGGTGCAATATTCAAAGCAAAGGCAGTTAGAAACAGATGCAAAGGTTGACAGAAAAAGAGTTGGAGTACCAAAAATGACAGCTGTTACTGAAGATAAACACTTGGTTATTGAGATTAAAAGAAATAGAAGGAAAACTGCTTCAGAGTTGAGAGCTGAACTTAATTCCTTTTGGAATGAACCAGTGTCGCTCTCAACTATGAAAAATTGACTTAGATCAGTGGTGCTCAGGAGTTTCATAGTCATCAAGAAACCCCTGTTATGAGGAAGGTGAATAAGTAGAAAAACTGTAAGGAGCAAAAAAGCTGTTCTATTAAATGAGCACTACAAACAGTATCTATAAAGTGAGAGTATTTACTATGTTTAGCTAAGTCTGGCTCAAGGTTACAAATGTACAGACATCCAAAATGGATCAATCTCTCTGCAGTACTCGTCTGATCTAGTGTGAAGAAATATATGTGTGTAATAATTTTTTAGTCAAATACTATTAGTCTGAATATTATTCATAACAATCTTTGTGGTTTTTATCACTTTTTGGCTGATATGTTCTCCAGCTTTCTTAATGCATTCAAATATCTTTGAAAATAAAATATTTCTGTTGTGCTTGGGTGTGATCAGTCTAATCCTTTCTTTTCACCTTCCAAAGAATTCAAAAGTATTTACACACCCTTGTAGGGGTTGAACTATTTTCCAGTCTGTAACTCCTTTCTCACAAATGCAATGTCATAAGTGTCTCGCTACTCTATTGCTTTTTATCCTGACAACTGCACTCTTCAAGTCCTGTGTCAATTGTTATCAAATAGTCATAATCTGCAATTCTTACATCTGTAAAACAGCCCTATTCAGTAAACCTCTACCTTCAGTGGATCTTGGTCCTTATATTGAATGAACAAAATCATGATGAAGATGATCATATCCCTCATCATTTGATTATAAGGGACCATGAAAATTTTGCAAATTAGACTCATTATATAAATCTGAAACAATAAACAGAAACAGGTAACAGGAAAATTTTGTTAGAAACAAAGAAAATAATGCAGAACTGTGATATAATACCAATCTCCTTATATAGCAATGAATACTGGACAATTTCAGGCAGATGAAGAGCAAGCTTTAGGCAACAGAGATGTTGTTCTACAGAAAGATGATGAGAATACCATGAATGGAATATATCAGCAACAAAGAAGTTTTAAGAAAAATGGAAACAAAAGGGACACATGCTGTATATTCTTAAGTATAGTGCAAGTTTTTATGATCAGTGTTTTACTCAGCAAATAGGTTCTTATACTATATTTAATTTTTTTGAAGAGGTTAAAAATCATACATTTTTGGTGACCTGTTGCACTATAAACATGTACATTTTTTTCTGGAGGGGTTAAAATTCATGCAAAAAATAGCCTGCACTATACATGAAGTCAGCATATACACAAGTATATACTGTATATTTAGATTCAGAAACAATCAGTTGAAATTTTTAGGACACATAATGAGGAAGGATTAGAGAATTTGACACTCACAGGACATATTGAAGGCAAAAGAGGCAAATGGAAATATTGAGTAACCTACCTAATGAGCTTGTTCAAATGGTTGAGAGAACAGGGACCGGAAGGGATGGTAAGGAGATAAACATAAAACTATAAAGGAAGTTATGGAGAGCCATGATCGCTCACCTCCCAAAGGGACATCATATGAAAGAACTTATTATGGGATTGATTTTCCCTTTGGTTTCTTTAAATACAGAGTGGTCCAAAAGTAGGTGGACAGTAAATGATAAAATTTGTTTGAGGTTACATATACAATTATATTTACTAATAAAATTTTTTTAGATAAATTTAGTTATAAAATTTAAAATAATATACCACAAATGCCATAGTTATAATGAACACCATTGTAATGATATAACTGATACAGTGACTTATCCCACCTACTGTCCATCTACTTTTGGTCCACTCTATATATGCAAGTTGAAGCTTTGTAGATAGTCTTTTGAACAGTTTGTACAGAATGAAGCATCAATGTTGTGCCATTCAATATTTATAATTTTAAAGAGTTTCTGATTAGTTAAGGTGATTTTCTAAGCATAACGTAGATGTGGCACAAGGCCAAAAGTGTGGGGCACCCAGTGAGAATCAAACTCACTATTCAGTTGTTATTTTTCTATCAAGGCAATCTTGTTAACTATTACACAATGCCAAGATGCCCATTGTTGGTTAGCTAAAAATGTTTCCTCAACTGGATTGTTTTTGATGTGAAGCTAAATATTCTTGCCCACATTTAAATCTGTACTTGGACATGGGTAAAAAAATGAGTTTGCTTAATTTGTTCTCAAGCCACGATTTGGTGGTCTTTGCAATTTAGGAAAGAGCATTGTCTTATTGAAAAAGAACATCTGATCCTTCCTCTTGAGAAAACAAATTTTCAATAGTGGAAAACAAATCTAATACAACCCACCCATATTCTAATGCATCAGTTGACTTTTCACATTCTAGGTTTGGCCTCTATTTTTTTTGTCCAGTCTATTTCAGTTGTAACTGTATGAAATATATATATATATATATATATATATATATATATATATATATATTGCAAAAGATACATAAATAATTATAAAATAAATGAAAAAAATATCTGCCATATTATTGTACTTTCATTAATTCAACATTAATCTTGTGTTTGTTCAACAACAGCTTCCTCCATTGACATGATCCGACTCTTGGGTCCATAGCTTCATATTGTGTTGCACGACTGGCAGTCCGGACAAGGGGAGGGTTTGATGGAAAAGAAAATGTCAGATATGGCTGGCTGTTATATGGGGTGGTTAGGTCAGCAAGTGTCTGCCTCTTGGGCATCTTATACGATGGGTAAACAAACAAATAAATGATTGCCTGCAGGAGAGGAAGTGAGCTAGAAGGGGGTTGGTTTGGTTAGATTTGAACCAAAGCTGGAACTGACTGTTAAGCTGGGAAGAATAATATGGAAGTGAATTGGTAGTGATTTGAACACAAATATTATAATAATAATTATGGAAATCCGTCAAAGATTGAAATGTGTTTATATTGAGGATGGTGGAGGTTGCTTTACAGAATTTCAATTGTTAAGTTGAAGAATAAGGATTCACATCTTTGCTAGGTTCTCACTATAATGGCACGAGTTATCGGCTTTTATGTTATCTATCTTTCCCAGTTGCACATTCTTTTTCTTGCTCACTGTTTTTCTTAGTGTTTTCATCTCTCTCTCTCTCTCTTTCTCTCTCTCTCTCTCTCTCTCTCTCTCTCTCTAACATACTGGCTTTTGTTCTCTTTCTTTCTTTCACTCTTTTTTGAATCCTCTTTCTCCCACTCTCTCCATGTCTATTCTTTCTCTCTGATTTTATCTTTTACCTTCTTTTCATTTTTTTCATATGTTCTTTTTCTCGTCACTCAATTTTCTCTTTCTTTCTCACTCACATTTATTTTTATTCATTCATTTTTTTTCCTAATTTCCTTTCTTTCCTTTTTCTTTCCATAATGACATTGGCTGGATTTATCCTCTTTTTATTTTATCTATTTTTCCTAGTCAAACACTTTCTTTCTCACTCATATTTTCATCTCTCTCTCTCTCTCTCTCTCTCTTTCTCTCTTTCTCCCTCTCACTCTGTCTCTCTAACACTCTGCCTTTTCTTCACTTTTTCTTTCTTTCTTTATTTCTTTCTTTCTTTCTTTCTTTCTTTTTCTAATCATCTTTCTTCCACTGTCTCTTTATTTCAGTATTCTCTTTGTTTATTCATTTACTCTGATTATTTCCTTTATGCTTTATTTCTTTTTTTTTTTTTCTTCTCGTGCTGCTTTCCACTTTCTCTTTCTTTTTCAATTGCATTAATTTTTATCCTTAATTTTTTTTTCCCTACCTTCCTTTCTTTATTTTTCCTTTCCATTTTTCTTTCAAAAATTCTCTTTCCTACCATTTTGATCACATCTCCTTAATTCTGCTTTGGTGTCTCCCACAAAACAAAGACCGAACGAAAAAGCGGGATCCTTGAACTTCTTGGGAAATTGGCTGCAGCCAAAGGGTCAGTTTCTGTTTTTTTATAGCTTCAGGCATTTTTTATTCTTTATTTTCTTCCTTACCCAATCCCTTCTGTCGTTCAGCAGCTTTCTGGTCCTTTCTCAGTTTTCCTTATTAATATCCAACATGATGTCTCACACCTCAATCCCCAAATTACACCTGTCAACATTGGTGGCTATCCTGACAATGCCAATGGCCACTACAGTAGAGAAAAATGCACAATGACACATGAGTACATATGTCAATATTCCCGTCCGCCACGGACATATAAATCAAATACTGGCAAACAACTTCCTTATCCATGCAAGAGTATGGCTGCACTGAATGGCCTCACACTTTACACATGTCAGAATCAATTGTCTTTTGACAAATCAGAAGGTGGTTTTTCAAAGAAACATATTCATTTGAGAATAGACAACTAAATGATGGCCACCATTTTGTTTTCCAATATAATATTGTTTTACTTTTATTGATAGGTTCCATTTGCCAACCCACTTTGTAGCAGATATAGTTGTATATTCACCACAAGCACAAATTGTCACTGTTAAAGTCATGATAAAAGATATGATTACAGATATTTCATTATTAATATCAAATACAAAATTTTACTTCTGTTAACTTTTATTGTTGTCCTACTTGGTAGCAGATAGGGTTGATATTTCCCAGTGTTAATGACTGACTTTATCTTGGTAAAAAATCTCTTAAAAAATTCCTAGATTTTGAATAAATATTTCTTGGTAGGCCAACACTGCATCCTTGGAAAACTGCTCATCCACCATATTTTTTTCTCATAGATCTAATTAATATATGTAAATTCTGTGTATTTAGGCAGCAAATTTTCTTTAAGGTAAACATTATTAAAGACAAGCATTTTGTGTCAATTAATTTCATTGATCAACTTTTCCAAATTATGAATAATCCCTCTTGAATAAGGAAAAAATTCCATTAGAAATTATCCAAAGTTCATTTTGGAGGAAATAAGAAATATGGTCCAAGCTTTTCCTTGAGTCATTATTAGGCTTAATGAGTGTTGTGATGTAGGCAAGATATGATGCGTGGGTGTGTTTTCTTTTGCATATTTTTATATACATTTGAGGTTCTAAATTTATGATTGTTTTTATTTATAGTTGGTTGTTTTTGTTGTAAGAATATTGCATTGAGGATTATAAGTCTGTTACAATTTCTGATGGAATTTCATCCTAATCTGAGGATTATTTGCAATTTGGAAAAGCCAATCAATAAAATTAATTAACACAAATTGTCTTTGTAGTATATGTCATAGATACTGGTTAATTAGAGCATCACTTTAATGGGGCCAAAGTGAGGACTGGGGAGCTCCAGCCCAAATATAACAACAGTACTTCATTTTCAGCCTAATCTGGCTCTTGTAAAGGGAGAGGACGGCATAAAGAGTTAGGTACTTACTGGTGTGGTACAGGGAACCGGACATATTACCTGCATCTTTAGTGATGAATATAATGTATGAGTTCCACTTGAGGTCAGGTGTTAGTTTGACATCATTTTATCGTGACTGCCTTAGTTTGGGGTCTGATCGGCAGTGATGGAATGTAACTAGTTCAATTTTTGAGGTACAGAATATAACCAGCCAGTTTTTTCACCACTGGGAAGTTACTGCTAGATTGAAAGAGTGGTCAGCTGCCAATCTCTGATCATTAAGAATTTTACAACTGCACCCATATATCACTGTATCATCAGCATAGATGTTTACAAATGATCTGAGATTATTTATGTAGTAGGTTGGTCTGAGAAGTGAGCCCTGGGAGATATCTGCATTGACCTCCAGGGCATCAGAGGGCAGGTTGTTAATAACTTCCTTCGGGTATCTACCTGTTAGGAAGGATTTTATCACTGAGAAGACCCTTTCAGTGATTCTATAGCTGGAGAGCTAGCATAGCAAATATTTGTGTCACACCTTGTCAAAGGCCCTCGAAATATCTAATGCTATGGTCCTCAAGGTGTTTTTGTCATCAAGAGCCTCCCTAAACCTATGTGTAATGGTAGTTAGGATATCAGCAGTGGATCAGGCTGATTGAAACTCATACTGCTCATTGCACAGGAGTTGTTTCTATCTAGGTGATTGATGACCTTCTTCTTGATTATAGCCTCAAAAACCTGATGATACTGAGGAGACCAATGGTTTCATACTTGGAGAGGGGAGATCATTCACCTGTGTTCTTGAAGGCTGGGCATAAGCATGACTCCTTCCACAGGCTTGGGAAAGATTTCTTCTTCAAGCAGCAGTTGTATAACTTCACTAAAACTGGGGATAATTCAAGGTTAATATTCTTCTTAATATAACCACTGGAATTTTGTTTGGGCTAGTGGCTTTCTTAAGGTCAAGGCTCACTTAATGTTGAGTTTGAGGCAAAGATCAGGGTAAAGAGCTTCACTGATAAGGAAGATGTGACCTTGGGGCTATTTATAATAATAAAAGAAATAATGATAAAACTATACTGCTTCATGCCATAGATATTGAAGTAGTTCCTGTGAGCTATGTCTACAGTGAATTCAGGGGTGAACCAGGGCTGATTGTTTGGGTTTGCTGGAATATGTTTTGGCCATAAAACTCTCTGTTTCAGAAATGATCCATTCAGAGACAGTAGCAGCTTTGGAGGCAGCATGCTTAAAAAATTTGAGAGAGGAATTTCCATTATATAAGACCAAAAGTTGTCCTAGCCTGCCTTCACATAGCATAAAACCATTCTATAGAATGGTAAATCAGTGGATGTCAATCATTCGGCAACTATCTGGACATGGACTAGGGAATGGTCTGACATGTCTATAGAGTATAAAACTTTTGCTAAACATTTATTTGGGAACGATGTTAGAAAAAGGTTGCATCCAGGACATTGGTAGGTTCATCAGTGATCTGTATTAGTTCATAGATGATGGAGAAGTCTTTGCAATATCTACCTTCCTCATCGGTTTTGAACTTTTTGTGGAGAATATTGAAGTCATTTGCAGTTTATGAATGTTAACAGAGGAAAATTCAGTAAGGATATTAGGTACAATTATAAGAGTCTCTGTTATTCGAAAAATTACAAACTCCTAAAAAGACAAAAGATTTGTCACTTTCTAAAACAAAGCAGCTCATGGCTATATCATGTTGAAGCACTGCTTTTTTTTTATAACCACTGAAGTTAAACACTGTCAAGCCTGATCAGTACGTAGATGGGTGACCAGTTGGGAATGCCAGGTGCTGTAAGTTTAAATGTGTGGGTGATATGATGGACAATGACTTGGAATTGGAAATCAAAGAGCCAAGTTCCAATTCCA
Source organism: Acanthosepion lycidas (assembly GCA_963932145.1). Classification (NCBI taxonomy): domain Eukaryota; kingdom Metazoa; phylum Mollusca; class Cephalopoda; order Sepiida; family Sepiidae; genus Acanthosepion; species Acanthosepion lycidas. The sequence continues at coordinate 60,123,193 of OZ010596.1, read as the reverse complement.
GTCGGGTTCATTATATTCAATTATGCACAAATACATTTGAAAAAGGGTATTTGAATCCACCTCTTCCCCCCCAAGCTATGGGTTAATTAGTAGGACTTGTCTCAGTAAATTATTATTATCTCAAACAAATTCTTACAATCTAAAATATTTTCTGGTTTTAAAATAATCTGCAATGGGTTGATAAACTGTAAAAAATCAAATTTGTCAGTCAATCAAAACCAAGTCCAGTGCTATCTTGTCAGCTGGCAAATAAATAGAATGCTAGAGTTTATAGTTACAGATTTAATACAGCAGAAAAACACAGTCAGTCTGGAATTGGCACTTCATAAAGATAGAGAAAGATTTTCTCAAAGACAAAATCAAGAAAGCTAGGATCAAGATGTTGAAGAATATGAAGAAGTAATAAACCAGGATGCAGTGAACCATGTCGATGGATGAGGATGGTATTTTATGCATGAATATGAAGGTACCTCATTATCCTCATTAGAGACTTGCTTTCATTGCTTAGTTCACATGCACCCACTTAACAGACTAACCCAAGAATGTCTTTAAATGCCATTTGATGAACAAATTACAGTTGTTCCAGAATATCATTGTGGTGAATATTCACGTGCTCAGTTGCAAAAATGCACCAGATTATATGTGTAATGGCCAAAGGGAAAAAAACAAAAAAGAAAAATAAACAGGCAGAAATATGATGCCAGTTTTGAAACCTGTTACATCCTTGCTCCTTTTGGCAATTTTTCTATCCTGAGCTTTTGCCACACGTCACTCATTAGTAAAAATGCATGCAGCCAGTCTGAGGCAGAGAATATTGATATCAGTATCTGTCTATGTTTCTGAGATGAGGTATTGTAATTATTTACATAATTTACATTGTTTGGACTGTTGTCCTCATCTTCATTGTTATATTCAAAACGCGTTAGAGATTTGGGTTAAAGGAAGGTAACAGAGACACCCCAGTAGGAGCATGGCACATGGAACTAGAACAATCTAACCCAGTGGACAAAATAAAGGGTTTAGTTCTAAATTCCAATCACCTGAAGAAGTCCAGAGCGTACAACGGCAGAAACATTGTGAATATAACAATAAAGATGAAGACAACAGTCCAAACAATGTAAATAATGCAAGTAATCAATATCAGTGTTAGTTAAATTTCCTTTGAAGGTTTGTTTAATATATATCTTTATCTCTCTATATAAATATTTCTTCATCTCACTCTCTCTCTGTATATATATATATATCTTTATCTATTTCTCTCTATATATATACATACATCTTTCTCTCTCTCTCTCTCTCTCTCTCTATATATATATATATATATATATATCTTCATCACTCTCACTCTCTTTACTTCTCTCTCTCTCTCTCTCTCTATATATATATATATATATATATATATATATCTTTATCAATCTACCTCTCTCTATATATATATCTTTATTTTTCTCCCCACACTTTCTCTATCTCTCTCTCTATATATATATATATATAGAGAGAGAGAGATAGAGAGAGAAGAGAGAAAAATAAAGATATATATATAGAGAGATAGATTGATAAAGATATATATATATATATATATATATATTTCCGATGCAATGAGAATGAAAATAAGATATAAATTCTAACATTGACAGCATTAATTCAAAAGAGGGCTCAATTCCAATAGAGCAATAATTATTTATTATAATTCTATCATATAGATATATATCTTTTCATATTTCAGGCTAATGAATCTCCTGTGAAGCCATGAAAAAGTCTAAACACCTAACCAATTCCTTAGATGAGTTGTTTTTATTGATTAAAAGGTGATTAAAGATTTTACAAAAAGTAAATGATCAGGATTAAGATGTGCAGATAGTGTGATAGTTAGTAACTTGGAAAGAGATATTGGCAAGCCGAGTTAGAATTCTGGCCGAGTTTGTTTTACTTTTATTTTTTGTACCTAGCCATTTACTTTTATTGTCTACCTAGCCATATTGGCATCCACGGAAATGGAAAAGCTGACATAGCAGTAAATGATCACTAAAAATGAACATTCTCAATATTTTAAAATTCCCTATACAGACTTCAAACCAACTATAAATTCATACATTCTAAACAAAGAGAGATTGAAGGAAAGAGGGACATAGGAAAGCAGTGTGTAACTTGATGGACGGTAGAACAGGATTTGTGATAAATAAGAAAAAGAAAAACTTATTAAGAGCTACAAGGAACAGGAAAATGTGGAGAGCCATGATTGCCAATGCCTGGAAGAGACACAGCACATTAAAAAAGAAGAAGAAACAAGTGGCAAGAGTTATGGAACTACCACCAAAACAACAAACTTTACAAAATGAAACCCATTCTCGGAGAATGGCATCATGGTCTCAGACTTTCTTGGAAGGAAGAAGTCATCAAATCAAGAATCAGAATAGGACATACCTACATCATTCAGTCATTTCTTCTAAAAAAATAAACATTCTCTTGAATGCATAGCATGTCAGTAGGCATATACTGTAAGACATATTTTAACTGATTGTAGTGACCTTGCCCATATACGTCAACGATTTTATGACATGACTAGTCTAAAGGAACTTTGCAAGAAGAAAAAAGTAGAGACGATTCTAGCCTACCACAAATTATAACACTAAATAACTCTGTTCTAGAGGCATAACTGGAGGGTGATGGAACCCACAACCCAAAGGACTGTTTACAAGTCATATATTTAAAAAAAAGTTTTCAGCATTGATCTAATAGAGTTGATATGCCGTTACAACATAACACTCAATAAGTATTCACTCTTGCACGAATATCCTTGTGAAAGGAATGAACCCATCTCTTCTCCCTCCATCTATGGGTTAAATACCGAAGTTTACTGAACTCTTTTGCATTGAGGTGGCAACAAGCCCAGAAGAAGGAAAACTCTGAATTCAAAATCAGCCTGAAGAGGGATGGTGTCTGTCAGATTATCTTCTTCTAGATGCATGCACTGTTGCTATTGAGGTAGCAAATAGGTTATAGGTCTTGTAATGTTCAACTGCACATTTCCAAACACACCTGTCTGGTAGGGTGGCTTGCCAATCCCAGTCATAGATACTTGCTCAGACACTGTTGTGTTTATTCAACACCCACAATGCCCACCTGTGACTTCTAATACAACTATATTGAACAGACTTTACTTAAAGTTTCTGGGAGAGAGTATATAATCTGTCATGATCGCCTGTTTGAACAATAACAATCTGTGCAAACACCTCTATTTATGCATTTGGTTTTCTGCTAAATATGAAATGGAGGAGATGGTGTCACGGTAGTGAATGTGTACACTTTATTTAATTATTTGACAGAATGCCCAATCTATGGAAACGGTTTGTTTAACAAAAGGAGAAATTCATAACTATAGCAAGTTTGGATGAAGTCAAGACATGACACTGAATTTTGACATTTTCATTTTTGTGAGAGTAATTTTAGTAATCATCTGAAATGTTCAAACACTTCTCACAGGTGTATAAATGCTACAAATGTTGAACAAAGCAAAAAAATAGCAGCTAATTCAATTAAACTTAAGAGAAACCTGTTTTAATCTTAGCTGAAGAAGAAAAACAGTGTATTTCATAAAGTAAAATTCCTTTTCCATGATCACAGATTGCGAACACTTGCATTCCTTTTGTCTAAATGTGTTTTGTATCCAAACTTGTCTATTAGCAAGTCTGTTTCCTTTTCTGCTAAAGTTTTCAGTTGAGTTCCTGAACTTTTCCATGCTGACAAATCCAGGAACTATTATCTACTCACGCCAAAACAAGTGGTTTGGAAGAAGGAACAGAAAAACACTCAATACACTGTATAAATGAAAGAAAAACGAGGTCACTCATAAAAAATATTCTTCCAATAGATTCACTCAGCCCAATTGTTACTACAGATTATTACTTTAAAAAAAAACATCTATACAAAATCAATACAATGCACCACTATTGATCTTTCTCACCATCTCTCAATCAATCAACTTATATATATATATATATATATATATATATATATATATATATATGTAAATGAAGTGTGACAATTTAATTCCAGGAATGACTGCAACTCTTCTTCCTTGAGACAAAATCCAGATGTGTCATTTATTGCTGAGCAGTAGAGGAAGTTGTATGTGTTTATGTTAAACTGCTGATGAAAAATGAATGAAAGGAATCTGGAGTACCTGATTAACATCATGTTTTCTTAGTAAAAAGGTGAGTGGAAATTTCTTCTACTATGTGCTGCATCCCTTCATGACATAGGGGATTATGGCTCTCCACAACTTCCTATCTCATGCTGCTCTTAGCAGTTTTTCTCCTTTTGCTAAGGCTCTGGCACCCCTATTCTGTCATTCATTCACACAAGCTTGTCAAGTAAGTGGCTCACTACCTTCCCCTATCTGTCTTGCCCTTAATATGCTCCATGAGGATTATTTTTTCCAAACCCTTGTAAATCTATCATAAAAATGTGCCATTCACATTTTTTACCAATTTTAGAACTCTGAGAGTTTTTGCTATTTCCAAAAATGGGAAATGTGTTTTTATTAGTAATGTATGATGATAATATTACATTAACACTGAAGAACTGCCAATGTTCACTATAAGCCATTTTTATAACACAACGAATGGTTTTTAGCAAAAGGAACAGGTCCAATATACAAATTACAAATTGAAGATAGCAAAATCAAACTTGTACAACAATTTAAATTTCTGGGAAACATTTTAACAGAGGACAGAAGATGCAACACTGAAATCCAAAGGCACACTGAGACAGTGAAAAATGCCTTCAAAAAGCTAAGTATTAAGAAAGAGAAGAATTTCATTAGACACAACCTAGGACATGGCAACATATTTCCATGACATATGTTAATATAATTAGGACTGAAAATCCACATGGATGACATAAATATAATACATACAATAAAATGAAATTGTTTTAAGCTGCTTGTATATTTATTGCCAGTGATGTCATTGGTTCTCAGTAGATTAGATGATGAAGCATAAGGTCTTGTCTCTCTTACAGTACCCAGAAAGAGCAGCAAATCTAGGGAATAAATAAAAACAAATGTATTCTTCCACTGTGCCATTTGTATTGTATGTATGAGGCAAACACTATAAGTTGAGACAAGATTAATGGAGATTGCATCATAATGATGAATTGTTATATGTCAGCACTGCCATAACCCAAGGACTTGCTGTATTTTAGTCCCTCGACTCTCTTGGACACATAATGAGGAAGTGAAACATTAGTGTTATTAAAATCGCTGGTAGTGAACAAGTATTAGGTTGGTGCAAAAATAATGTCGTTTTCTCACATAGTAACATATGTGAGAAAACGACATCGTTTTTGCACCAACCTAATAGTTCTTCAGTGTTGTGCAATATTATCTTCATACATCTATATAATAAATTTGAAAATCTGTTAGGTATTAATCTATCTCTTCTCTCCACAGCTATGGGTTGAACAGCAGGACAGACTGTTTTTTTTTTTAGCCTTGGCTGGCAACTGGTCTAGGTGAACAAAAATTCTGAATTCAAACCAGCCTGGAGAGGGTTGGGCTCAATCAGGCTATCTTGCCCAAGACATACCACTTCTACTGCAGCTGCAGTACATGTGATGACCTTACAACTCTAATGATTACTTGTGATCATGATGCTAGCTTTTAAATAATTTCATATAAATTATATTGACTGATTGCATATTTAAAATAATTCAACACATTGCTCGCTTGGCATTCCATTGATATTACGCAGTAATTGAACACTTTTTTATTTGTTTCCTACAAAATTCTCCTGTTTCTTCATATTTTGCTTATTATTTGGGAGGCATCTTTCACTATTCCAATGTGCCTTCAGATTTTAGTATCACATTTTCCATTCTCTGTTAAAACACTTCCCAGGGAGTTAAATTTCTATATCATTTGGTTTTGACATCTCTAATTCATAGATCACATCTTGGACTGTTCCTCTTGCTGACAACCATGCATTCTGCCTTTTTACAATTTATAGTTAGTCCTTTCTTCTCATTTTCCTTTAGGACCTTCTCTCGGTGTTACTTTGGTTTTGTTTCCATATCTGCTATCAACATTATCATTAGCATATGTTAAGATTCTGCCCACCAATAATAAATACCTTTTTCTTTAAATTGTCTCACCTCAAGCAAAGTGGTAATGCCACTAGGACACAAGAGATTACAGAGAGAGAAAGAGAATGAAAAGTCTTTTGTGAGGAGAAAGGACAATAATGGAACAAGATTTGAGAAGGCAGAAGATGGCAATTGGCATAGCAATTACATTTTTGAAGATTGTAGTTGGCAGGGAAGCAAGAAATCAGAATGGAGTTCTACTGGCAAGAAAGAAAAGAAAATATTAGAATAGAACATACAGTTTCATCTAGCTAGTTCAACAGTGAGACCTAGTTGACAATCTAGTAGCATACTTAAATTTATGCTGTCAATGCACCAAAGCAAAAAGCTCATCAGAACAATTACCATGAAAATATTTGTAGAAAAGACAGAGGGAACCCACGTTACATCAGTGAGAAAGTAACTGAAGCTGAGATGCCAGGTCAAGATCAATTATATGACAGAACCCTGATAGGACTTTTACTTCTTTCAGGAGCATCTTGTTGTAAAGGTTGAATAAATCCAGTTTTGAAGAATATAGCATACCTTTAAAATAAAAATAAGAACCTTATAATATTTGAAAGTATCCACTCTAACATTATCAAAGATAAGTTATAAAAATGCTTACTGTATGATTCTTTTAGGCACCCTGACTCTTGTAAAGCATTATATTATTATTATATACTTTTAGTCTTATCTTATCGTCATATAATAATGGTTCTCTGAAAAGTTCTTGGCCTGATATAGAGTGAATTAAAAAAGTTTGCGGTTTGGTCATTTGGTCAGATCTTTGGAAAGCAATTTGGGCTGTGAACTTTTTATCACCCTCTTATATTCATCTCAGGAAAAAAAACTTGTTTAATTAAATTTGATACTTTTTTTCTACAAACATTTTTGTTTTTTAAAATACTATTACGAAATAAACTCAGTTATGTCTGCAGTCTCCTTAAATTAATATGGTACACTGTGATTAATTACTTTGATTAATACTTTGATTAATTACCTTGATTAATAAATTAAAAACACTTGTTCGATGTCCTGTTTCATGATAAATTTCAATCAAGGTTGATGCAAAATTTTCCGGCATTTTTGACAAAATTTTATTATCCATATAAATTCATTACTCAGTCATTAAAGCATTTTCCCTTGCTTTCTTTGATCTTGCGCTATCTTTCAACTAAATTTTACATTCCATCATAAAAAGAAAAATGATTCTGATTTTGATCCAATAAGTACCTTGAAGAATTTTTCAGTATCCTGAATTAGTTGGAACCACCAACCAAACAAAGAATTGTAAAGGGAGTGAAACAAATGATAGTCTGAAGGTGAGATGGTTGGAGATGTTCATTTGCAGTTGTATTGTAACAAATGATCATGAAGAGGGAATGGGACGTTCTTCTGCATTCAAACATATTCTCCAACCATATAAGATAGCTGAAAAATATGTTGCATGCAGAAGAGCATCCCTATTCCATCTTCATGATCATTTGTTACAATACAACTGTAAATGAGCATTATCATACAGCTAAGTCACCAATTGATTTTTCTTATCCAGAAAAAGGATTTTCTTTATGAATGCATCATTCAAATCAGCCATTTACTCACTGTAGCATTGTGCCGTTAACAATTTATCCAGATTACAACAATTATTAATGAAGAATTCTTTTTAAATCCCACTAAACATGGAGAACTTTTTTCCTAAATTGATTTTGTTGAGATTGAGATGTCTTCAACAGCATCAAGAACAAAAATAGGAGAGAAAATAATGATACAATCAAGCTATTAACATTCCATATTAACAAAAGTGAGAAGTTTGGAAAGAAACTCTCATCAATATTAGAGCTATAACATTAAGTGGACATGAGAAGTTGGATTTCCTGAAAAACTGCTTTAATAATTAATCTTTATTAATTTTATCTATTTCAACCAACGGTAGCACTGCTAAATCAATGAATGCCAAATGTTTCTTGTAAAGAAATGGTTAATTTTACCATTACTGTTACCATTAGATGTAACCATGATTTTTTTTTATTTTGGATTCCTGTAAGAAAGCCATTTTAATAATCACTAATTATATTTTTATATGCCATACAACAAGAGAAAGATAAATGTTTAAATGCTGACCCATGTTATTTTGTCCAAAGGTTGTGAGGGAGACATTTTCATAGCTTTAAGATTTTCTCCAAGGTATGTAAATGACAAACTATAGTTGACTGATTTCACAAGTAATAAAGAGCAACTTCAAAGATACTTCTATGATTTCCCTAACACTGTGCAGAAGACAATGTTGGGAACTTTTGCATCAAAATAATATTACAATTTCCAGATACAAGCCCTATTTAGATTTGTTGTATTAGGTTGGTGCCAAAATAATGACGTTTTTTGACGTTAAAAAATACGTCAAAAAACGTCATTATTTTTGCACCAACCTAATATTTCTGTCCATTCATGAAACATAGATGGGAACAACAGACTGAATAAGTCAAAATATATTGATATTCCTCATCTCAAAAATCAAAACAAATCATCAAAAGTGGTACAAATTCATCATGATATCCAAATGATGAAACCAACTGATATTGGATTTAAAGGCTCTAAAAATATGCCAACGATGTCATTCAAGATGGTGGAATAGTATTAATAGATATTAGTGTTGGTTAGTCAAGTGCTGCTGTCATCTAATGCCCATGAGTTCAATCTCTGGATTAGGTAATGAAAGAATATACTCTAGTTTAGCAGGAATGAAAAAGACCCCACATTAAAAAATAATGTGATAATCAGCACCAAAGATAATGGATACATGAAGATGGTCAGAAGGTACTTTCCCAAAATGTCATGCTGATAAAATCATGTATGACAATACTTTGAATAAATCCATGTATACTAATATTGAAATTTGTTTTTAACTAAACAGAGAAGAAATGAGAACATAGTCCAGAACTTGCAGTTACTGAAAAAATTAGAACACTCCCCAATGCAGCATCACTTTTTGGATGTTCTGTTTATATGGAGAGGGTTTTGGAGTGATATTTGCAGTAATCTTTTGTCGCTTTGAGATGTTGATGTGCCCAGGAATTTTACTCCTATGATTTTTGATACTTTTTTCTATCATACCCAATGCCCCTCTATCACAATAGGGATAATCATAGTTTTAAATTCCACATTTTATAATTTGACAGTTTTTGAAATTCTTTTTTAGAATTCTGTGGGCAAGTCATATCAATTAGTTGGCAGGTTCCTTTTTTGAAATTTTCTTCTTCTTATTATTATTATTGGATTGTTTCTGAATGAGGATGTTTCAAAGTCGCCTTGGCTGCCTCATCCTTCAAACTTAAAATAAAAACAACTCCCTTGACACTCAGCTATGATGCTCACTCACTATTTCTGCTTGTAAACAAATAACACAGTGCCTCAATCCTTAGAAGGCATGCCCAAGTGGTTATGGTCAGATAACTGATAAGCAAATATGTGGTACTGAACAGGATATTCACTATGGCCGAACTTAATTCACTGAGGCAAAGTATATATATTTTAACCCTATCAATCATGAACCATGAGAGACATGCCTTGTGCAGCATCATGACTTTTATTATTATTATTATTATTGTTTGTATATTATGTTTCCTGCTTTTTATCCTGTAGAGCCAGATTCAAACTATGGTCCTTAGGCCCTATAGAAGAATAGTCATTTAACTGATAGCATTTTTCTTAGTATATGGGATGTTCCTAGTAGGGCGATTTTCTGGGCAACTTGTATATTAATGTCACCTGGGATACAATTAGTAAAATTATCCATTCCTTTTCTCACATGGCCCATAGCTCCGATTACTAGTCACAGTCCTCATTCCCCACATCCTGTTAATCTTGATCTCTGGGTCTTTGTATTAGGACAATTTCTCGATAATTTTCATGGAGGTGTTTCTCTCAGATGGTGCTGCTATGTCAATAAGCATACACTTCCTGAATTTCTTGTTTTTATGATAATATCAGGTCTGTTATTTCCCTGTCGGTCTGAATTGTTCCAGAGGATAGTTACATCGCTATTTTGGGTAAGTGTATCTGCTTGGTGCTCATACCATCTCTCAGTCATTGCATATGTCAGTACCTTGTTACGTATATGGATATATTCATTTTTTGCTAGTTTCCAACAGCCTGAGATAATATGGATGACAGTTTTCTCATATTTATCACAGATCATGCATTTTGGGTTAGTTCCATCCTTGAATATATGAGAGTGATAGGATCTGGTTGCAAGGCTTTGGTCCTGAGTTGCAATGAGGCCTTTTGTCTCAGCTTTCAACCCATTGCTCCTCAGCCACTGATGTGTTTTTTGTTGGTCCACTTCTGCTTCTTTCATTCTTTTTAGTTATTTGCCATGCAACACCTTTCCTCCCAGGTTTTTTTGTAATTTCATTTGGTCAAGTTGTTTTGCTTTTTGTTTTACTCGTTTGACATAGATGGTATTCATTTTTTGGTGGTAGGATTCCAGGTATATTAAGCTGTTTCTTGAAGAGTGCAGCTTCTTTGTTGCTGGTGTGGATTTGGTGTTTTACTATTTATAGGAGAGGGTCATTATTTTTTGTGAAGTATGCTTCCAAACTGGTTGTTGTGGTTTTTAGAGTTAGTTCAAGTTGGATTAGACCTTGACCTCACTAAGGTTCTTGGTACATACAGCCAATCAAACGTCTCATTTCAGGTCCTGCAGCCTCATTTGGGTAAAAGTTTTTTCTGGTCTTGGTGTCCAATCTTTTAATATCATTCAACTTCCATTTAATAATCTTGAAGATTGTTACTATTATTATTAACTTTCTTATTGTATTTTACTTCTGAAAGTGATCATTGTTTTTATTTCTTGTTTTAAAAGAGATATTTCTTTAGGTTTTGAAAAGTGTTTAAGTGCTTTGTCAGGATCAAACTATTGAGCCAATCATTTATGATTTTCATAAAGATCCATTTCTCTTCACAAGTTAATATTTGATCAAGAAATGGAACATTCAAATTTCACAGATTCAGCATTACACTTCAAAATGTCAAATTCTTTGAAACCCATTTATCAAGATTCTTCACCTTGCTAATTTTCTTGAGATGGTCCGATATTGTTGAAATGTTGACAGAAATTATCTGTGACATTCCACTGACACTTTAACCTGGGTTTTGTTCAACTCGTATTTTCAGATGTTGATTATCAATTGCAGAATGATAGCTCCTATCAGCTTGATCTTCAAGACTCATATCCCCACTGTGGAACTTCAAAAACCAGTGCTGTACCATTTGATCACAAGTGCTCTGTTAATGTTGGCAGCAGTTTGAAAAGCATTATGACCAAGCTTCAACCAATGCTTCAACTTATGCAAAAAAGGTAATTAAATTTCTTGTTTTTTCATGTTCAGAATGAGGGGTATATGTTTAAGATAATTTCTGATTAATGTTGATAAAAAATTGTTATGAAATTTGATATCTACTTGCCAACCCACACAGGCAGGATGTGACATAAGGTCAGTTTAATGTGAGGAGCATAGTCATGTGCATTTAGGCAATGTCCAAAAATAATCCTCCCACACAACTGTTGGTTGTGCTCGCATCAGTTTTACAACTGATCACCTTCTCTGGCGCTATGAGATAGGCACTGCTGCAGTCAGCTGCTCCTCAGGATCAGGCACCTCTCAGTTTTTTTAGTTATGCTTTGTCCAAAGACAAAGACTCAATTGAGAGATGATAAATGATGTGACACACTGAATTTTGCAGGTCTGACTCACAAGACTATATCACATATGATACTATTGGTTGAGCACTTATATTGTCTCTATGGCTTAGTGATGTTAATTAGGCAGATATTTACATATCACTACAAAAATTAACAAAGAGGATATTTTAATCTTTAGGAATGTGCAACTATTACAATAATATATTAAAACACAATTAAAAAGCTTATTATAAAATCGAACATTATTTTTTAAACAATCTCTTATTATTATTATTATTATTATTATTATTATTATTATTATTATTATTATTATTATTATTATTGTATTTTTCTTCCGATGGTGATTATTGTTTTGATTTTTTGTTTTCAAAGAGATATTTCTTCAGGTTACCTGTTGCCTTATGCTTGAATTCAGAGCGGTTCTAATAGACAGACTTCTACCCAAGGCTGGAAAGCCCAGTCTACTTTACTATTTAACTCATAGCTGAGGGGAGAAGATACAGATTAATACCTTTTCTAAATGCATCTGTGCAAAAGTGAATACAACAGACAAGGCTTGAATTTGAAATCAGCTTATTAATTCCACTTTCCAAGCAATAGTAATCATAAAATGCTGCTATAGCCATTATCAATTATGACAGGCGCTTGCAATACAATATATGTATGAGCTAATGGGAAGTTTGACATATTTGCTTATTAAATACTACTTATGATGTTGTAATTTAAACGGTAGATATCATTTCTGTTTGAATTTCTGGAATGAGGAGATATCATTATTTACACTATTTATATTCAGACTATTGTTTTCATCCTTGTTGTTCTTATCACAACGTTTCAGCCATTGTGCTCTTATCAGGTATATACCTATCTGAGTAATCTACTAAATGGAACCAGTAGGACAGTAGCCTAGTTGGTTCATGAATTTAGTAACATAGTAATTGTGAGTTCAATCCCTGGGCCAAGAACTATGTACTTGAACTCAGTAGAAACAGAGAGCAATAACCAAGCAGGATTAAAAATAACTAGATGAGATATCCCTAGACATGGACAGTGGAATGAGAACAGTCTATTCCCTTGATTAAATAAAGGGTTTAGTCCAGAATTCACTGTAGGTTAACCAGATCAATACACATCTGATGTAGGCAGGAAGGGACAACAACTGAAGGGATAACAAAAACAAATATGACAACAATAGTCTGGATGTAAATAGTGTGACACAAGGGCAAAAATATGATACGAAATAACAAAGATGAGGACAATAGTCTGAATGTAAAAAGTGTAAATGGTAAATAGCATATTGAATGACATATTAACCTCTAGTTCTATTCCAGCAGGTAATATTAAGAAAAAAATTGTTAAATGTTGCTGGAACTTCATCTATTTGGTTCAGTTTAAAAGACAATTCTTTTTGTGCATTTATTACATATTTATGAAATTCTAATATATTTGTGGAAAAGTGGTTTTGATATGCCATCAAATACAGTAAATACTTAGCAATTTATTCAAGTGAAATGTAGTAACTCCTCTTAATTCACCATTTGTAAGAACATCAATGGATGTAATTAAATAAACATGCATGTAGAGGCAAGGTTCATATAAATGTTTTATGAAATTAGAATGTCAAAAGAAATATTGTGGCAGGGATCTGCATTAATAAATATGATTTTTTTCAATCTTACAGTCATATCATGTAAATGAGAATAAGTAACAGTACTGCAGCAAATGTTCATTTTAGACTTGTTGGACAAGATTTGTTGCCAAGCAAATTTTCATTTTTTGTATTATGATTTTTTGTGATTATTATTATTATTATTATTATTATTATTATTATTATTATTATTATCTCCTTTGATTTCTGTTGTATAGATATTTCCTTCCAGGTCCCTATCTTGTGGAGCTGGGTCCAAACTATGAACCTAAAGTCAGAAATGGTTTCATGACATTTTCCACTGAGCATTTTTGTAAAAAAAAATAACTTAAGATTATATATATTTTATATAAAGCTCTTCATAATTTGTGTGCTGTACTTGTGAGTTCAAATTTTTGTATTTCTTTAAGGCATGGACTCCCAGGAATCCCTTTAGTGTGTGTATCAGAATCTTTTCCAATCAATTCGAGTTAACCAACTACAAATGGAATTATTGATATCTTCATGTGCCACATTTTTGAGATTTCCACTTCAAGATCCTTGTATTTTGATAGTTTTTGAAAATCTTCAAAGATACATTACAGTCTTCAGGGACTGCTATGTCAATGAGAAAGCACATTCTGTTTTTGTGGTCTTTGATTATGATAACTAGGCAATTAGATTTGTCTGTTCTGTCTGTATGTATTATAAAATCCAATAAAATTGTTACAGGTCCTATCTCCCTAACCAGATCTGGGTGACAGTCATACCAGCTTCAAGTAGTTTTCTTCTTGTAAATGTTGCATATTTTCCAATGCAGATATTGTCCCACTCTTTCATGCTGATTCAGTGGGGGTGCTAACACTGCAACTTGATACAAGATGAACAATAGTTTCATTATTAGTTCTAATGATTTATTTGGTACTTACAATCCTTCAGCCATCTTTATCTGTAAAGGAAGATTTTTTTTTAAAGTTATCAAACATATATTGGGAAATTTTTTTGAGTATGTGGGTGGTACTCATGTGCACAGTCTTTTATATCTCAGATGGTGAAGAAGTTACCAGTGATTTTCTTAGTGTTTGTTGTAACATTCTTTTAAATCAATCTTAATGACCTTGTTATAAGAATAATGGTTATACTTAAATATTAATACCACATTCTTGCAATTTCTATAACTAGAACTTTATGTTTATGTCTGTTATTATTATTATATTTTTAATTATCATCAATATCTTTGTTTTTGATATTATTACTAGTATTAGTAGCTTTGCCGTATTTTTCTTTACTATTGTATTTATTATTATTATTGTTGTTGTTACTATCTTGCCTTGTTTGTGCTATGGTGGCTGCAGTACATATAGTTGCCCCAATGATAATGGAAATTCTCTTCTTGAGGCATAGTGCCAACTAGACTCCTCACAAGACAGAGTAAATGATGGCATTTTTCTGAAATTCTACAATCTTGTTCTTAATTCCAATTCTGCCAAAGCACTTTTTTAGTTTTTGTTTCAAGCATACACATTACTGCAGGAATTGTTTCTACCGTCATGTTCCATATCTTCTTTGGCTTCCTAACAAAATCCTGGTATTTTTCAATTTTTTCAGTTTCTTTGAAGTTCTCTCTTGTATCATATTGAACAGTAAAGTCAATGATTTGCAATTCTCCTTATCTATAACAATAAAGTTGAGTCTTCATGCTCAGTGACATGGTCTATGTGGACTGAGAAATCTTATAATATCTTATGACATATTCATTTTATTACCATCTTGCCAAAGCCTAATTTTAAGTGTCTAATTATCAAAGGGCATTATTGGAGAGTTATCTATATATGTTTGGGACATTTTGTTTAGATGGAGAGGGTTTTGTGAATATGTTCAGTTCCCCAAAAAGTAACATTATGTAGCTCTGAGATGCTAATGTGTCCAAGAATTTTACTCACATGACATTTTTAAAAAATGTTTCATTCGTTTTGCTGCATTGATTTAAAGGGATTTTTTCATTACAAGGCAAGCAACATTTGTACAAAAACTTATCAATTTTTATATTTTTATACTTGCAAAAATATTTTTTAAATATAACTTGTAGAAGACAGACATACTGTCAAAATATTGTTAAACGTTGCCAAACACTATCTTTTCTTTTTCTTCTCTTAAATTGCACTCTTCTCTAAGTGTATTATTATTATTATTATTATTATTATTATTATTATTATTATTATTATTATATTTGTATTTTTTCTGTCAGTGATTATTATTATTGCTACACTATTATTATCTTCATTGTATTTATTATTATTATATTTTTCTTCTGTGAGAGATTGTTATTTTTATTTTTTGTTTTCAATAAGATATTTCTTCTGTTAATTCTTTAATGCATGACAAATTATAAAAAGTTTTAGTGAGATATGTTTTGTCCAATATATATATATATATGTGTGTGTGTGTGTGTGTGTGTGTGTGTGTGTGTGTGTGATAATAATAGCTGGCTACTCGTATTCAAGGATACTCATCTACTAGTCTACTAGGGTGGCCAGCCAATCCCTATTGCAGACTCTCACTCAAGCACATTTGTGTTTGTTCAACACCCACAGAGCCCACCTGTGGTTTATACTGCAACTATGCTGAGCAGACCTTACTTAGAGTTTCTGGGAGAGAGCGTGTTATCTGAACAATGCCAGCACACTCAAATACTTGGTCATGATGACTTGTGACTTTGTGTTAGCACAGCTATCAATGCCCCCACCCCATATGTATATTTATTTATACACCCACAGTATATATATACATATATATATATATATATATATATATATATATATATATATATATATATATATATATACACGCACACACACACATCACTGCAAAAACTATTCCTGTAGGCTGAAGGATTTTATTAAAATTAAGCTAACATTGTTATTAAATAATTTTGAGATCAGAATGTAAGCCTTCCCATTGTTTTTGGTTTATACTTTACAAATGTGAATAAAGTAATATTTCTGTTCAACATCTGTATGAGTGAATGCATTCATTGATTCTGTCGTATATTCAGACTGTAACTAAACCAGTGAGGGGAAATTTCAGAAAAACCATAACTAGAATTCTGCTGTAAATCTAACAACTGGAATAGCTTCTTGAATATTTTGTATAAAGCTGTTTTCCAATTCACAGACTCTAAGAGAATCATTCACATCACCAATCCCCTGAGACAAACCAACTATGGAAGCCAGAGTAGGAAGCCATTTTGATTTATATCTGACATTCAGAAAATGGCTCCTGGCGATAAAGTATGGAACCAGAGTGCATTCAATATGTTAACCCATACCACTTCTGTTAACAGTTGATAATTTAATTCTCCACTAAAAAATAGCAAAGCCCAAGAAATGGAAAAATAGAAATATATGCTGTTTTCTTGCTCGTCCTTATTACAGTTTTTAGAGAATGATATCTTCTGAGAAAATCAAGACTAGTGAACATTTTTAAAAAATAGATAAACTGAGTAGAAAAAAAAAGGAAATAGAACAAAGATGGAATAAATAAGAATAATTCATATTTATAATAAGGCAGGCAAGAAGAATGAAGAGTAAAAATGATGAACATAATCAATATTATTGAAATTCAGAGAAAAAGATTTAATATTAGAGATCCTAATGAAGTTTTCATAATCACAGTAATAATAATAACAATGACAAGAAGAAGAAGAAGTAGCAGAAATGGTCAATTAAAAAAGATTTTTACACTATTTACATTGTTCAGACTGTTGTCCTCATTTTTCTTGTCATATTCACAACATTTTGGCCACTTTATGCTCCAGCCTTCTTCAGGTGATTTTTTTTTAATTTGATACCAAACCCAGAATAGTCAATCTGTATGCTGACATTACTGAAGATTGGTTTGATGGCATTTGTGTATTAAATTGAATTTTCTTTGAATGGAGCTGTCTTCTGCTGCTTTTATTCCCCCTTGAGTTCGGCTAATTCTATTGTTGGTTTTACAATAGCCCAAACATTGTCACTGTGACAATAAAGATGAGGACAACAGTCCAAACAGTGTAAATAGTGTAAGTAGTTACAATACCTCATCTCAGAAATATAGATAGATCATGAAGAAGGCCAGAGCATGCAACAGCCCAAACATTGTCACTGTGACAATAAAGATGAGGACAACAGTCCAAACAATGTAAATAGTGTAAATAGTTACAATACCTCATCTCAGAAATATAGATAGATCATGAAGAAGGCCAGAGCATGCAACAGCCCAAACATTGTCACTGTGACAATAAAGATGAGGACAACAGTCCAAACAATGTAAATAGTGTAAATAGTTACAATACTTCATCTCAGAAATATAGACAGATAAAAATATTTTATTTACATTAATGATTGATTCCTTTTTTAATGCTTATCAACCTTTTTCAGGTTATTTAAAGACAGAAAATATTTATAGATTGTAAGAATTTTTTTTAGATAATAATGACTTAGTGGTACAAGTCTTACTAATTAACCCATAGCTGGGGAGAGAAAGAGTGGATTCATACCTTTCTCAAAGGTATTTGCACATAAATGAATACAACAACTCCAACTGGAATTGGAAGTCAGCTCTCTAATTAACAATTCCAAGCCATTATTCATAACACCACCTGCACATCCAAGTTTACAGAACCTGGTATTCCCAAGTAGTCACCCATCTAGGTATTGACCACTTTTGACATTGCTTAATTTTAGTTATATTTTGTGTAGCTTCTAAAATGAATCAGATATGAAACTCTTTTGAGATGAGACTGTAAATTAATACCTATAATGGATGCTTAATAATGAAATTGTGAATGTGATAATTCTTAATAAATATGATTTTAGAAGCAGAAAATAACCAGTAAATTCAAATCATCTGAATGAATATATAACCACCTGGAGTTGGGATATTGAAAGGAACAGAGAATTTTCTGAAAACAATATTTGTTGAAAAATAGGACATTTAATATTTGGTGACTTGAAGTTACAATGTCCAGCAGTCTTTTTCTATAATTTTTAAGAAAATTCTGGAAGTAGTGAGCACTGATTTTTGACCATTCTTCTTGGCAAGACTCCTATTATTACTTGATTTTACTTGGGTTTCTTGCATTCCTTTCTTTCTTTCACTTGAATCACAGATTTTCAATTGGGTTTAGATCAGGACATTGACTAGGCCATTCCAAGACTTGAAATTTCTTTTTACAAACCAATTCTTTTGTGGATTTGATTTGATACATCAAATCATTGTCCTGTTGTAGATCCAGCTAACTTCAACCCAATGTTTGAACTAAAGACAAGACACTTTC
The DNA here is from genome assembly GCA_963932145.1 of Acanthosepion lycidas. Taxonomy (NCBI): domain Eukaryota; kingdom Metazoa; phylum Mollusca; class Cephalopoda; order Sepiida; family Sepiidae; genus Acanthosepion; species Acanthosepion lycidas. Next base: position 60,104,419 of record OZ010596.1, on the reverse strand, counting down.
ATTCAAAATTGTGCCATCAATACATACTATTTTGCCTGTTCTTACCAAATATTATCTTAGAGGTTCACTTACTTTTCTACAGCACTGTGTATATATATATATATATATATATATATATATAGGTGAAAATGGTCATTTACTAAAGGTATCTTAATTCCAATTGTAAAGAAAATTTGCTCTGTTTATTGAAAATAAACATGGAGCACTCTTCTGTGAGTTAGTTTTAACATATTTCAAATTCTATGTTGTGTTAATAGGACTTGCCTGGATTATACCAACAGATTACTACACCTACCTACATATATATATATATATATATATATATATATATATATATATATATATATATATATAGGGGAGAAGTTGTATTAGGTTGGTGCAAAAATAATGTCGTTTTCTCACATGTTACTATGTGAGAAAACGACATTATTTTTGCACCAACCTAATAGTTGTTCCAACAAGAGAAAAGTGTATATATTAAAAAGAGAGAAACCACAAATGTATTTTGTTGTAATGTAGATTTTTTTTAATATATATATTATGCTTTATTTTCCATAATGGAAAATAAAGCATAATATATATTTTTTTTAAAATCAATATTACAGTCAAAAACATTTGTGGTTTTTCTCTTCTTCTTAATATATATATATATATATATATATATATATATATATATATATAATGTCATCCACAGACAGACTGTTTCACTGTATCACAGCTCATCAGTGCAGCTAGACATCCGGTTGCCTCTAGCTAGGATCAAAACCCGACTGAATTGGTATCAGGCAGATATTCTACCACTAAGCTGTTGGTGCACGGTCGGGATGAAGGTGGATTTTTAGCGTATTTATTTTTGGAAACACGCCCAATGACCGACAGTGACTCAATTCGGATTGCGAAGAGTCTCGCTATATATATATATATATATATGGTGGCTGTTTATTTGTTAAATGATCACCATTGCTGATAAGTTTGATTAATCCTTTCAGTTTATGTGATCATGAAGATAGTGAGTGACTTGCAATGGTCATTGCAGATCTAGCAAACTATGTTGTTTTGTACAGGGCTTGGCCTGTTTTATAAACTCTGTTCAGCTTGCTCATGGGTTTTCATGTAACAGGTGAAACTGGAATATTTCTGCAGATTTTTGTGACACACCTCACATGTTAAATTATTTCCAGCATAGTACTGATTGCAATTTATCAAGGGTTTCTCAATACAACACTTCCGTTGTTTAACGAAGCCTGCATTGGAGAGACATACTCTACTGCATTCATTACAAATCATTTGAGTAATTGCTTGATCAATGATTTCCCTTTTCTTAGCTTCACGCTTGACATTTGCTCATGGAATATCTTAGTGCTTTCATGAATTGTATGCCTCCACTTATTTTGATCACAAGCAGCAGTTTCCTACTCAGGATCTTCCATATGACAGTCTACAAGAGACTCTTTTATACACTCCTTGAAGCACTTCTCTGGTTTATGCTGGGGTTGAGTATCATTATAGCAACTGGCCATAGAGCAGGATATTTGGCTGTTGTCAAGATAACTATCCAGTGAATACTGCAGCAATAAATGTGTGCTTTGATGCTAATTGTATTACCACAGTAATGACTTCAAGTGAAAGAATTCCTCTATGGATGCTATAGAATCGTAGACAAAAAAGATTACCAAATAACAGAAACTACATCACTTGAAGATTTCCAACAGCAGGAAAAACTAAAATGTGTAGCACATGTAAATAGAAAGAGAAATAATGATTTAATCAAGATATTGACTTTCCACATTACCTTAAACAACAGGTTAGGAAGAAAACAGTTATCAGTACTAGAAAGAGTTATAACAGTTAGTGGTCATGAGAAACCTATTTTTCTGAAAAACTGTTTGAAGAGAAAGATTTTATAATTTCAACTGATAGTAATGCTACCAATTTTTTCCCATATGGAAATGACTATATAGTCATTACTGTTACTATAATTATTTTACATCTGTTGATATGATTTATTGTGTATGTGTGTGTGTGTGTGTGTGACAAAGAGATTTCATTATACAAGTCAATATTTTCACAATAGAATTAATACTAAACAATTGATTTTCATAGAATTTTCAGGATATACTTATAAACATTATATTGTGCAATTTTTGGCTTATAATACGCATTTCTTTTTTATAATCATTTCATCCCAAGCAAGGCAATAAAGCCACTAAGATGCAAGGAGTTACTAACTGAATGTGAAAGAACATGAGAAAAAGAAAATATTATTAAACTTTAGCACTCTGCATTATTAATATTATAATATTAGTTCCTTTCCATTGCATTCTTTTTCAAGGCATCTCAATTGCAGTATCCTTATCATTAATTTCACTCAAAGATTATTAAATATAATACTGATAACTTTTGGGAGTGTCTGGTTTTATGACACAAGCAAAATAAGTCTAACATGAATTTTTATTTATAAATCAATCCAAAAGACACAGACCAGAAAAATACATACATATATATATATATATATATATATATATATATATATATATATATATATTGTCATCCACTGACTGTTTTTCTGTTTCAGAGCTCATCAGTGTGGCTAGACATCCAACTGTCTCAAGCCAGGATCAAAACCCAACTGTTTTGGTATCAGTCAGGGACTTTACCCCTAAGCCATTGGCGCATGGCAGGGATGAAGTTGTACATACATATATATATATATATATATATATATATATATAATCAAGAAGAAAATTTGAAGGTTCATTTCAGTTATATTTTATTTTGTGAATATCGCTATATTCATCTCTTCAGACCAAAATCATGAGTTTGTACTGAACAGATGTATATAGTGTTATTCACAAAATAAATTATAACTGAAATGAATCTTTAAGGTTTTCTTCATTATTATTATTATTATTATTATTATTATTATTATTATTATTATTATGCTCTGTACTTTATTATTATTATTATTATTATTATTATTATTATTATTATTATAATGCTCTGTACTTTACATTGAGCTCTCCCTTGATTAATATTCTCCCTCCTTAGAATTATTCCTACCAGTCAAAAATTGGTTATATATATATATATATATATATATATATATATATATATATATATATATATATATATAATAGAATCATCTACATGCAAAAAAAAGGCTAAAAATAATGGAAGCCTTATTAATAAATGCAAAAAAACTAACAGTTAATAATATCAACTATGAACATGGACACAATATCTTGAACGTGTTTTGCCACATGAAAACATCATATAAATACATACATGCAACAAAGAATTTCTTATTTATCAGTTAAAATATTTCATCCTTGAAAATAGCTAAATGTGTAGCCGAAAGCGCTTGGAATAAAAGAACATTCAGACAGTTTTTATATGATTTATCATCTGAAAAGAAAAAATTATTAGATCGCATGAGAAATTATATAAAAAACTAAATCAAAGCACCTTGTCTGTCATATTCAATGAAATTTACATGAAAGAAGGATTGCTGCCTAAATACACACAATATATCTGTGTGTGTGTGTGTGTGTGCGTGATTAAAACAATATACCATATAACTTAATAATTTATTATTATATTTTATTACATTTATTTGGGCATCTTGATATCCTATGACTTGTATCAGTCTTTTGTCTATTGATTTTATATCTTTTCTGCTGTTTGAACTTTAACATTAATTGCAGCAATTTTTATTGCTTCCAAGAGATTTTCTTTGTTTGAATATCGTTTTCCATTCTCATACGCATCTCTTTTAATGATGGATCACAAGTCTTCGATGAGATTAATATCTGGAGAGGCCGGGGGCTATTCCATTGATTTGGTATTCTTGAAACCTTTTTTCTTTTTTTGGTTTACAGAATGAGAAAGAGCATTAATGTGTATATACTCTTTAGCTTAAAGGGTTTTTGATTCCAAAACTGTACCACTTAAAAAATATCTTGTCCAAGAACTTACAATGATTATGCACATTTATCTTGAACCATCATCAACTTTGAAGGCACATAATTTTACTGCCTACACTACTTGTCCAAAAAAACGACTCCACTTTTCCCTAAGTGTTTTCTGAGTTGTGTTGGCTGTTTTTTTTTCCATGAAGAACTCAACCCTTAGTTCAGGCATCAGAGGTCTGATAGGTCCACCAAAGTAAAACTAGCAGCTGCTCCTGAAAATGGTCTGCAATCAGTTGTTAACTGGAGCAAGATGTTTCTTGTAAATTTTAATGCCTCCAAAATTAAACTGTTGTCCTTTAATAATAATTGAGAACTATTTTTGCCCTCCATCAGCATGGCTAACACTATTGCTTTCTACATATGGACCACTGCACCTGCTATATATTTAGACATTCTTGAAAAACTCCAAACAATAATCAGCAATATTATTGTTCCTGACCTGGTATCTTGGCTTCAGTCACTTTCCCATTACCATAAAGTTGCTTCCTTGTGACTTTTCTATAAATACGTTCATGGTAATTGTTTGAATAAGCTTTTTACTATGTTATCGAGACTGTATGAATTTAAGTGAAGTACTAGACTGATAACAAGTTCTCATCAATTTACATTTAAATACAATGTCAATTATTATCTGCTAGCTTTCTGATTACTCTTCTATTGTAATGTTTCTGCTTTCTAACTCTCCCACCCCCTTGTGTCTTAGTGTCTTTAACACCTTCATTGGTCTGATGACATAAAGCAGAGCAAATTATATGGAATCACCTTCTATGTCTACTGCTAAGAAGGTTGGTTCAGTGTGTCGTGCCAGACAATTTTCTCACCAGTGTCCATCTTGGACATTTATAAATCCACCATTCATTCATGCATTGAATATTGCTGTCATATCTGTTCTGGTGTTCCAGCTATATATCTCAATATTCTCAACAAAATCCAAAGAAAGGCCTGTAATATTATCGATCATGACCTGGCTTCACTTTCCTACCACCATGAAGTGGATTCCATGACATAGTTTTGTCATTTCTATAAATATTTTCATGGCGGTTGTTCTAATAAGCTCTCCTCCTTGGTACCTCAACCATGTGAATTTAAGCATACTACTAGATTGGTTATTAGGTCTCATCATTTTATTATTGAAATAGCTATATGTAATCATAAGTTCCATTCTATTAGTTACTTTTCTTGTATTTTTAACCACTAGAATTTCTTGCTTTCCTGTCACTTACAATCTTCAAAAATTCATATGCATCGCTATCTTTTGTCTCCCAGATTACTGTTCTTTTATTGTCCTTTCTCTTTACTAAAGTATTTTCATTCTCTTTAAATTCAGATTCTTCAAATATTTTCTTTCTGATCAATCCACTTTTCTTGCTTATTACTCTTTTAAATATCTTTTTGTGATATTTCTATATTTCTGAGATAAGGTATTATGTACACTATTTACATTGTCAGACTATCATCCTCATCTTTGTTGCCATATTTATCACAACGTTTCAGCCGTTGTATGCTCTGACTTTCTTCAGATGGTTGGAATGTCGAACTGGACTCTTTATGGAGTAGACTGTTCAAGTTCCGTGTGTCATGTCTAATGGATGTCAGTTATCTGGTATTGAACTCACACTCTAACTAACACCTTTATCCACTGTGCCATGTGTCCTTGAGGACATCTGTGTATGAATTGCTGGGTATTATAAACCTAATATTTTCAGCAGTCATTTTTTACTGGTGCTCATATTGCAATTTTAGCTGTTATCATTGCATGTTTTTCACCAGAGCTCATATTGCAATTTTCATTGTTATTCTTGCTTTTCTCTGGCACTCCTTATTACTGGTTCCCATATTGTATTCATTTCTATGCTTGGTCAGCTCAGGAGATTTTTGTGGCTTAGCATATGTGCTGATTCCTTAGGCCTACAAATTTTCCAGTGATATTTTTTGTCTATGATTTCAATCTGATCTTTTTATGACATTATTAAAACTGTTATTTTTCTTATGCTTATCTTACCAATGTTTTTTAGTTATTTTTAAATTGTTCTCTAATCTGTTCAACCTTTTCACAATTTATTCCCAAGAGATTTTTATTTATAAATAAATCCAAAAAGATATCAGTCATAGAAATATTGTGCATTTATCTTGGTACCATCATCAATTCTGAAGGAAGTCTATAATTTTATTACCTACATTGCTCTGTCTTCTATGTAAAGTTGGTTTCCTATTACTATTGAGAAATCAGTTTTCATATCTTTTTTTTTTTAATTGGTATCACCCCAAGCAAAGCAGTACAGTCACTAACAAGCAAAGGGTTGCAGATGTGGAGGAATTAGGAACAGAAGCATTAGTAATTAGTAGAAAGAGAAGAGAGTACAGTAGAGAGCGATTGATAGTTCATTTAAATTTTCACAGAGTAATGTTGGCTGGAAAACATGGAGCCAGAATGGAGTTCCACAAGCAAGAAGTGTGAGAAAAGAAACTGTTAGCATAGAACTTATGGCCAGCTCAACTGTAAATTGATAAAATCTAGAAAATTCATACAGTCATAGTGAAGAGCTCATCTGAACAATTACCATGAAAGTATTTATAAAAAAGCCACAGAGTGGCAATCTTACAATAGTGGGAAAGTGACTGAAGCCAATCTGCCAGATCAGGACCAATAATATTGCTGATTCTTCTTTGGATCTTATCAAGGAGCTCTAGGTAAATATCAGGGGCACCAGGCTATATATGACAGCAATATTCTAAACATGTATGAATGGTAGATTTATAGATATGTAAGATAGGATTACTTTGCTCAGCTTACATGTTTCATGTTCTTAATATTCTCCATCTTTTTTTGCTGTTTAACAACAACTTTATTGTTGATAAATTGTCTTTTCTAAATTTTTACCTTTCTAACTTTCTCAAATCTGATCTGGTGATATTCTTAAAGACAGTATTTTTCTTGTTAATTTCTTTCCAATATTTTCAGTTTTCTTTTTTATTGTTTTCTGATCTTAGTTCAACATTTCTTTTTACGATTTGCACAACTATGTTCCCATCATTCAATAATTTTACAGTATCTTGTTTTTTTTGAGCTTATATATTTCTTAAAATGAATGTTTATATGTTTTATTCAAATATAAATATCAATAAATACGCTATTATATATATTTATTTATGAACAACATTCGAGTAATGTAATAAAATCTTACACTGCCAAATAGAATATTATAAATATTTCTAATATAAAAAGATATAAGCTGAAATTCATATAGTATGATACTCATATAAATATATTATCCTAAAAATGAATTAATACGACTTTATTATACTGATAATTTCAAAATAAAATCTGGCATTGTGTGTGTGTGTATATATATATATATATATATATATATATATATATATATATATATATATATATATATAGTATTAGGTTGGTGCAAAAATAATGACGGTTTTTGACATATTTTTTAACGTCAAAAACCGTCATTATTTTTGCACCAACCTATTAATAATACAATATGGTAATCTGTATGGAACCAGGAGGATATAGATGCAGGGGATCTCTATATCAAAAGACAGACCAAAATTATTATTAATTAAAGAATATCAAACAGTTAATATCCCATTTATTTTTAGCATAATCCATTCATATTCATGGATATGTTTCCATGTATTACAGTCAAATGATGCAAGAAATGCACTGTAACAGTGAAAATCACTTTTATTTCTAAAGTACTTTCCATCTCTTTCTGAAATCCTCATCAGAGGTAAGGCAAAAATTATGCTTTAATGTGCACTTGACCATGACATTCCAACATAAAAGAAAAAATTCCATAGTGGATAATGTTTTCACATTATAAGGAACACTAAAGCATAACTGTCAGCCATTGCATTTAAATGTAAAAAGAAAACAAATTCAGTAATGAATAGCTGTACATAGTTTTTGTCTTACCATTTTTTGCCTTGCTAAATATATATACATATATATATATATATTAGTTTGGAAACAAATACAGATTTAATATGGGTCAGAATTTGACAAATTGATAGGATAAAGAACAAATAGGAAATGTTTATCAATCTAAAAATTTACATTTAATCATTTCACCCCAAGCAAGACGGTAGTGTCACTATAACACAGAGGGTAACAGGGAATGAAAGCAAAATAGAACGCTGAGAATAGGGAGGAATGAGGAAAGACAAAAGATGAATGGGGTCAAGAAGACAAAAGGCAGCGATTGATGTTGCATTTAAATTTTTGATGATTGTAGTTATCAGGGAAGCAAGTAGAGAGTTCCACAGGTGGGAAGTGGGAACAATGAAACTGTTGGAGTAGAAGTAGCAGTTGCATTTCACTATTTCAACAATAAAACAGTGGAACCTGAATGTCAATCTAGTAGCACACTTAAATTTATGCATTCAGGGCACCAATTTTCCCATCACACCCTGTATATACATACAGGGGCATAGAGTGGGTTTTGATCACTTGGGACAATGTAAGCTATTGCATATCATCATTAGCTCTGAGCTGTTATAAATTATATAATTCCATACACATTTCTTCAGCATAATTAATTTTTTTACACCGTGAAAAATTTAGTGCTGAGTGTATTGCCTCTCCGGCGCTTGCAATGCTACCCCACTTCAACTCTATACTCCTAATGCTTGTGTTTTCTAACTCTTTTGTTAGACCTTCTATTAAGTAAAAATTAGTAAAAAGAAAATATATGTATGTATGCCCGCACGTGTCTTTTAGTATACTGACTTTAGCACTCAGATACAGAGAGAAGGAGGGGGAAGGTATATATATATATATATATATATATATATATATAATACTAATATGTCCCTTCAGGACATAGATAACAATGACTTGAATTCTTAGCAAATATAGTGAAGCAGTTTTTTCCTTCTTTTAGATTAGATTAAATTGGTTCCCAACCAAGGCTAGAGAGAACAGTTTACTTTGCTATCTGGCCAGTAATGTCTCACCACTGATTAATTTTTCCTTATTATCTATGAACTGCTATGATTTCTTGGGAAAGACAATGTAATGGTTTCCTGTTGCCTTCTCCATGGTTTAGAATTCAGAAGAATTTATCTCTTAGATTGGTTGTCACTCAAGGCTAGAGTACACAGTCTACCCTGCTATTTAACCCATAGGTGGGTGGAAGAGAAGGATTTATATCTTTCTTGAGAACATTTGAGCAAAAGTTAATACAACAGACTAATCTGGAATTTGAACTCAGCTTGCCAATTCCACTTTTCATGCTGATATCCGTCACACTATTCAGCCTTAAATCCTGTACTTTTGTTAATTAGATACAAAACATCATTGTTGCTTTTAAAGAAATTAACTTTATTCTTTTATAAATTTATTTCCATAATATCAGGAAATGAACTGTTAATTACCAACTGTGACTTATTTCCAAATTTTTTGTCATGATTTATATTGTATTCTCTAGTTACTTTGTACATCTACTAATCTGACCTAAATTACTGCTGTTACTGCTATGGGAAAATAAAATAAAGTCAATAAATAAAATAAGAATAAATAAGAATAAAACAATAAAAATAAATACATTTTCCCATGATGATGGTAATAAAGGAATTGGAAACAGTTTTAGTCATCTGCGCAATTTTATGGCCCCTCTTTTGTTAAGGACAGCCTTCCACTCTATTTTGACTTTCTAATGCATAATGTACAGCGGACATGATTTGCAGAACATACAATAATGGAGTAAGTACTTTAGTTGTGCCAACTCAGTGCAAAGCTGACTTGAGGTTGACCATTTTAACCATTCTTAACATTACTTACCCTAGCTTAATTCTGGACCAGAAAAAGAAAACAGATATACCCAAGAGACATTATAAACTTTGTTTTACTACAGTTTCTATAAAAAAAAAAAAAAGAATGAATGGTGCATCATAGAAAATCTCAAGTTTTTGTTGATTCGTCTTTAATTGTTTGTATGTAAACACACCCCAACCTACAACAGACATCACCATGTAACCTTAAATTTCATACTGCCCCATGGAGATCTTTTATATTGTCTCCTTCTTCCAATATGTAAACCAAGTGACCCCTCACATAAAGATATAGCACTACACATTTGTAGAAGTGGTTATGGATCACAGTGTTAGCAGTTTGCTTATAGATTTTTATTATAGATTTTGCTTATATATTTAGCTCATAGATTTTGCTTATAGATTTTGATTATATATTTTTTTTATTGATTTTGATTATAGAATTTGCTTATAGATTTAGCCTATAGATTTTGATTATAGATTTAGCTTACAGATTTTGCTTATAGATTTTGCTTATAGGTTTAGCTTATAGATTTTGCTTATATATTTAGCTCATATTTTGCTTATAGATTTTGATTATATATTTTTTTATTGATTTTGCTTATAGATTTAGCCTATAGATTTTGCTTATAGATTTAGCTTACAGATTTTGCTTATAGATTTTGCTTATAGGTTTAACGTATAGATTTTGCTTATATATTTAGCTCATATTTTGCTTATAGATTTTGATTATATATTTTTTTATTGATTTTGATTATAGATTTAGCCTATAGATTTTGATTATAGATTTAGCTTACAGATTTTGCTTATAGGTTTAGCGTATAGATTTTGCTTATAGATTTAGCTCATAGATTTTGCTTATAGATTTTGATTATACATTTTGTTTATTGATTTTGATTATAGATTTTGCTTATATATTTAGCTTATAGATTTTGATTATACATTTTGCTTCAATATTTAGCTTATAGATTTTGATTATAGATTTTGTTCATCGAGATGTCATTCTTATTTCTTATTATTATATTTACAAGTAAATCTCTTACTTTTTGAGTGAAATATCCAAGAACAAGCTGATGAAATCTAATTAGGTTTATGTTAAAATTCTCATATTCCATTGATTACATTCCTAAATAATAAAAACATTTAAAGCAACACTTGTTATCAACATGCAGTTTGAACTGTTCATTTAAAGGTTAGATTAAATGTGCATAGACATTGAGACATGTAGGCTGAGGAAGATATTTATCTTTAAATTTACCTTTACATATTCCTAATTATATATATATATATAAACCTGAGAAAAGTAAAGAGATATTTTTATTTTCACTCAGGTTCTTTAAATTACAATTACAAGACAAAAGTAAATAGATACCTTTATTTAATAATTTATAATTATATGACAAAAGTAGACATCTTTATTTTAATTACCCATATTTAATGATCTACTATTATGTGAAAAAAGTAAATAGACATCCTTATTTTTGATTAATTAACTTTATTGAATGATCTACAATGATGAAGCAAAAGTAAATAGATACCTTTATTTTCTGTTAATTACCTTTATTTAACAATCTACAATTATGTGCCAAAAGTAAAGATATACCTTTATTTTCATTTAATTACCTTTATTTAAAGATCTACAATTATGAGACAAAAGTGAATAGATACCATTATTTTCAATTAATTACCTTTATTTAACGATTGCTAATGATGAGACTAAAGTAAGGACACACCTTTGTTTTCAATTAAGATCCTTTATTTAATGATCTACAGTTATGAAACTAAAGTAAATAGACACCTTTATTTTCAATTAAGATCATTTGTTTGTTGATCTACAATGATGAGCCAAAAGTGAATTGTCACCTGTTTTAAATAATGGATCTTAATTGTATTTAAGATTCTTTATTCAATGATCTACAAAGATGAGACACAACTAAACAATTACTTTTATTTCCCATTAAAATCCTTTATTCAATGATCTACAAAGATGAGACAAAACTAAACAATCACTTTTATTTCCCATTAAAATCTTTTATTCAATGATCTACAAAGATGAGACAAAACTAAACAATCACTTTTATTTCCCATTAAAATCCTTTATTCAATGATCTACAAAGATGAGACAAAACTAAATAATCACTTTTATTTCCCATTAAAATCCTTTATTCAATGATCTACAAAGATGAGACAAAACTAAAAAGACTTTTACTTTCCATTAAGATCCTTTCTTCAATGATCTGTAATCACCTATATTTTCATAATGGAACCATTCAGTAACTGATATTTTTTCACTTAAAAAATTATCTTTGTTTTCTTCCTCTATGTACCTTGTCACTTCAGGAGATGGACAATCATGGCTCTGTACAGTTTTTTGTTCTTTGTCACTCTTAGTAATTTTTTCTTTTCTAAATCTCATCTAATCCCTGTTTTGCCAACCATTTATACAAGCTTGGTAGGTATGTTATACACTGCTTTCCTCTTTCCCTCTTGCCTTCAATCTGCCCTGTGAGAATCAAATTTTCTAAGTCCTCTTTCCTCATTATCTGCACTAGAAATTTCAATTATTTCTTTTTGATGTTAATATAGGTGTTCTTTGCTCACATGTTCAGTCCATGGTATTCTCAGCATCCTTCTGTAGAACTACATTTCTGTTGTTTTTTTTTTCATCTACGAGATTATCTAGCATTCACTGCTAGATAGAAGGACCAATATTAGATAACAGTTCTGTACTCTTTTGTTTCTAATGAAATTTTTCTGTTTCTTAATGCTTTATTTAGCTTCTGGAAAACATCTTTTACTTCTCAGTGATCCTTTGGATTTCAATGTCACACTTTGCATCCAAGATATTTAAATTTTCATACTTGCTTGATTTTGGTATATCCCATTTGTAATTTGCATGTTGGGCTGTTCTTTTTGCTGACAACCGTGCATAGTATTAGGTTGGTGCAAAAATAATGTCGTTTTCTCACAAATGTTACTATGTGAGAAAACGACATTATTTTTGCACCAACCTAATATCTTCTTAAAAATGATGTTTAGTCTTTTCTTCTCTCTTTCCTTTACTACCTCCCATAGTTTCATTTCTCTGTCTGCTATCAACATTGTGTTATCTCTGTATCTTAGATTATTGCTGACAATAATGAATCCTGGTAGGAATTCTAATTCTCTCAGAATCATTTCACTGCAAAGGTTGAATAATTTTAGTGAGAAGGCACATCCTTGACTTACACCCTTTTATTAATATTTGTATATTTACTGAATTCGTTTTCTATCCATATACAGGCAGTTTGAGTCCAGTATAATTCTGGATTATTCTAATATCCTTCCCAAATATGTCAAGGTTACCTAGCAATTCCAACAGTCCTTTGTGACATACTTTATCAAACACATTTGCGCAATGTATAAAACATAGGTACATCTGCAAGAGAAAATACAGAAAAAGAAAATATAGATATTTTTATGAACGTATTTATGCACATTAAGAGTTATGTTCTTCAACATTCTATTTTTATGCGACAAAACAGATGTTACATTTTATTTATACAGATAAGCAAATTTAATAACAGATCAAAGAATAATTTATATAAGTAATATGAGGAAAGGGTGCCATATGATTCATTTGTTTTTTTTTTTGTTTTTTCTCTTTCTAAGCAAACACTGAATTTAACAAACTACAATATAAAGGGTTTGGGATTTAATGCTTAAAGGTTAAACCTGATTGTTCAAAGAAGCACAATGAAAGGAAATATGAAATATGAAGAAAACAAAGCATAACTATAGAGACCATGTTCTACTACCACTGACATCAAAATGTTTCAATCTAGGTGGATGTGTGTGAGAGAGAGAAAGAGATAGAGAAAAGTAGGATGTAAGTAAGGATTTGGGATTTAATAGACATTATTTTAGGGTTGTGATTGAGCCAGATCTGCTTGAATTACAATATGAGTAAATATAAAATATCTGTAAGTATTGCAGCTTTTATTCTTACTATATACATACATATATATATATATATATATATATATATATATATATATATGATTAAATAAAGTACTTATATATTGCAATATATTTTAGTTACAGAATATATAAGGAACATGTTGAAAGAAATACAAAGAAACTTAACCTGAAATACGAAAGAAAGACAATGAAATCAAAGCATAACTATAAAGACCCCGTTTTAGCACCACTGACATCAGAATGTTTAAATGTGCCTAGAGAGAATAGGGAGAAACCAAGTTGTTGAAATTAAGTCCTACCTTACCTCCAATCACATCATTTTAGCTGCTTGTAAGTTCAAGAGGAAGGTGAATGTTTGAATTTGGTTCTGCTTTTATACCAACACATCACATGATGAATATAGTTACACGTGACTCCTTATCTAAGAGGAAATAACACCCTACTTTTTTCAATCATGTTTTATTTATCCATGTGGGTATGTGAATGGATATTTTCATATTATTTATTTTGCTAAATGTTCTTGTCTTGATGTAAGAAGACAAGGTAATTACATATTACAAGGATAACATATTTTCTATAAGTATTTTCATGGTAATTGTTCTGATAAACTTTCCTCTATGATAACTAGACTTAATGAATTTAAGTGCAGTACTAGATTGGCAGCAAGGTCTCACACTTCACACTTCTTGCTTGTGGATTGTGGAACTCTCTTCCAGCTTCTTGCTTCCCAATCAAGCTTGATCTTCAAAAATTTAGATGTAATGTCAGTTGTTATCTTCTGTCTTCTTAATTCCTGTTCTTTTATTTTTCTCTCTTCAAAAAATTTCTTTTCTCATCTTCTCTCACACTCAGTAACTGCTTATTTCTTACTGGTTTTATTACCTTACTTGAAGTGAAATAATTTTTTTAAAGAAATTAGCTGTATAGTATTTGTGTCACCATGGCTGTATACAGTTTTGAATGCAGAGGTCTTTTTCCTAGGCTGGTTGCCACCCAAAACTGAAGAGCCCAGTGTGCCTTATTATTTAACCCAGAGCTGGGGTAAGTCTCTAGATGTCCTATATGCAGTGCATAACATTGAAAGTGGGGTCCAGTTATATTTTCAGATCAGGTAATCCAGATTCTCAGATGGTCTCGCTCAAATTCAGAGTGTTCCAAATGTGACTCCCAAGTCCTCTTAATTGTTTTATCCTTCAAACAAGTTAAAAAAAGAAAACTCCTCGCAATTTGCCATGGTGCTCCTTCAGTCTTTAGTTTAATCCATAGCTGTTGTCAGACACTAGATTTCCTTAAAAAAATAATGGAAACTTTTGCATATACTTATTTGAATCAGTTTTAGAAAAGATGGAGACTTTACTCACCTCCTGAAAATAGCAATTTGTAAGCCTTTGTTTATGAGTTCTGTCATCATTAAATGTTTTGTTATTAAATGTGCCACATTGGACAAATAACTATCAAACTGATGCAAAAGTTACAAATGCCACTAAGACACACTTACTGGGAGTGAGGAGAATGAGAATACTTTAATGAGAAGAAAGGAGAATAAAAGAACAGCATTCATGAAGGAAGAAGATTGTAATTGTTGTTACATATTTGAAGATTGTAGGTGGCAGAGAAGCAAGAAATCAGAAGGAATAGGTTGCAATATTTTTACCCAGGCAATTAGAAAAGATGGCTGTGATTGGACTGGTTTGAGCCATGTCTGCATGGAAGATTTTCAAACCACAGAGACCAAAGTTGATCCAGCTAGCAGGAGAATGTTGTCATTGACATCGTACAAAATCCTTCCTCTGATGTCATCCCAAATCCTCTTGAATGCTCTACTTATCAGCTACAAGAGAATCCATCCACTGTAAGAGAAACCTGCCGAATTCACCTGAAAAGATATTTACAATGATGATGATGACTGGAACTGAATGATGATGATAGTGATATTTATAGAAAAATATAAATGCAGTAATAATGTTAAAAAAAGAAAAAGACAATGAAATTCAAGAGCCATGAGCTAAAATCTCTATATAAAATTCTGTGACTTCCATTAATCCATCTGTTCATCTATCCATCCATTACACTGTCTAAAATAGCCATATATTGACCAATCAAAACCAAATTTTGAGAAGTTCACACAAGTACAAGTTGGTAGGCTGCATAGCTTAGTACAATAAATTTTCATTAATGGTTTTGGAAAAATTAAAAGTTTTATCACTTAATATATAAAATACACTTACTATTTTACAGACAATTTAATGATTGAAATAACAAATACTTATTTAATAAAAATGCAATATTTTTTTTGCATATCTTTTCTTTAAGTTTTTTATATACAAGAATCCAGTTTTTTGTTTGCCCTGCATTTGCAAGAACTATAAAAAAAAAAAATCACAAGGCTTAAAATGCTTAAATAAGTTGGAATTTAGCTCCAAAAAGAAATATTTATGCATGACCAGTTGTATGTTGCCTGCTCAAGAGTAAGAATTTATTCTTTACCGTTAAAAAGGAAAAAAAGAAATTTTCTTAAAATTTACCATGAAGTCCTAAAAAATTAAAGAAATTATTAATAATTTCCTTAATTTTATACTGCAAAGTAGGATTTTTGTCAAAGCATTTTTCCAGACAAATCAGATTATTTAAATTTCATCAATTGGTTTGCAAAATTAAACAAAACATAAAGTTTGTAAATCTTGACAAAAAAGTTAGTGATAACTTCAACAATACTAAATTCTGTGAGGATTTCAATATGCATCAGTATGTTGCAAAAAAATTCCAAAACAAAAGCTAAATGATTTTATCCCAGAGACAATAAATTCCTGAAAGGAGGAGGAAGTAAGCATGATTTCTTCTCCCTCAGAAATAAAATAAAAATCTATTCTTAAAGGAAATGTCTTAGACACATTGAGTGTTAAGGACTAGATAAAAAACAAACATAGGGCCAAAGTTTGTTGAAAGCTGTACTTAAGAAAAAATATATCATTAAAATAAGCAAACTCAAAAAATATCCATTCCAAAATGATTGTAAAAGGAAGAGACATGGGTATGAGGCTAAATGCTCCACTCTATTAAAAAAAAATCCTGTTCCTTTTGAAATGTCAAATGAAAATCCACAAGACAATTCAGTTTTAAGAGGAAACAGATATTCCTCTCAAAATTGATGCCCCTGTGATCCTGAAGGCAAGACGTGGTTGGATTGGTAACATTCTACGAAAAACAGCAAAGCAAATTTTAACCCTCAAGATTTAAACAAAAAGAATGATAAGATAAGCCTTGAAACAGACACCAGAAAGTAGGTATATATCTGGATAACCAACTGGTGACAAAAAACCAAGACAGTACTGGTTAGAGATTTTTTTTCTATGATCTATATCCAATAATAGCATCCCAAATTTCCAGGAACTGGTTCTATAAAAGCATGTAATCTTTAGGAAACTATTCTGCTTATTTTCTTTTCAATCTGTGAATGGAAACAAATCACTTTATAGCATCAAAAGGAATTAAACCATTTTGATAATTTCCATATTGAAATTCTGTTCTCATCATATTTCTGTTCTGAAGTATGATGCTTTTTGACTCTTGCGTCATCAGCTGTTTTATGGTTTCTTAGCCACATTCAAACGGAATTGTTGCAGTCCCAAAGATCCAATGGAAGACCTATCAAATTTATAAAGAGGTGTGTTTGTGGAAAGGAAACAGAGAAGGATGGGAAGCAAGATCAATGTATCAGATATCAATTGACTTGAATATTTGAAGATTATAGTTATCGAGGAAGTAAGCAAGGGGAAGGGAGTTCAACAGATGGGAAATGTGAGAGAAGAAGCTGTTTGAGTAGAAGAGACGGTTACATTTAACCGTTTTGATAGTGAAAAGGTGGGGCTGAGATGCCAGCCTAGTAGCTTGCTTAAGTTCATGCAGTCTGGGAACCAGCGAAAGTAGCTCATCAGAACAGTTGCTATGAAAATACTTGTAGAAGAGACAGAGGGAAGCCATGGTATGTCTGTGAGAAAGCGACTGTAGGCTAGATGCCAGATCAGTACCTATCACATTGCATATTCTTATGCTTGCAAAAATTGAAAAAATCTTGTATAAACTGATGAGTCATAAATTGACTTTTATCTTAATCTGTAATTGTAGGATAGTATCTGAAACAAAGTGAAGATGAGATGACAAAGTTGAAAATTTTTAATTAGACACATTTCACTGGAGAAAATCATTATGTTCTGTTTGGCATCATCAGTTTGTCTTTCTTCTTCAGGTGCGACTTGGTTTCAGTGAAAAAAAGAAAAAGAAAGAAAGAAGTGTTTAACGTCTTCTGCTAATACCTCTTAAATATTAGATTGGTGCAAAAATAATGTTGTTTTCTCACATAGTAACATATGTGAGAAAGCGACATTATTTTTGCACCAACCTAATAATAGACTATTTCATTTTGATCATGTGATCAGACAATATCAAAGATGCTAATTGTTTTCAATGAGAAAACAAAAGAAGGAAAGGAAGATAGAAATGTTTAACGGCTGTGAAATGGAATAGAAAAATGGAAAAATTTGTCAGTTTCAAATCTTTTCGTTTGTACTTCTTTATTTCTTAAAATAACACCCAACATTCATATTTGCAATTGCTGTTACATTATTTTGTCAAAGTTGTTAAGCTCAAATATTTAACGATTCAATAGGGGAATTTCTACATATATTTTATTGTCGTAGAACTCGCCACGTGTTTATTCAATTCTTGACTGAAGACTTAAGATTCATCAGAAATTTAAAATAGGAAAAACCATGAAATTTGCACAAGTTAAAACTAGTAATAATAATAAAATGTTTACTCAGATTTTCATAAATTCTATTTGAAATCTGTAAAAGATGTAGGCAAACATTTATTATTATTATTATTTTTACATATATTTTATTATCATTATATTTACATATATACAGTAATTATTAGGACCTCAAATAAGTTCTTGCTGATTTTTTAATGAAAAGTAATGTTTTATTTACAAAAATTAGTAAGAAATATGTTACTGAAAGTATTGTCTGTCACTAGCTATTATTTTTGCCCATCTTTCTGGCAGCATTTGAATTCCACATCGGAAAAATGACACATCTTTTGAGGCTAACCATGAGTTGACCCATTTTTTGACATCTTCATAAGAATGAAAGTGCTGCTCAGCCAGGCCATGTGCCATCAATTGGAACATGTGATAATTGGACAATGTCTGATGAATACGACGGGGGGTGGGGTAGTACTTCCCATTTAAATGATTCCAAGTTTTGGAACATGTGTCCTAGCATTGTTGCAAAAATCACTTTGTTGTGTCTCTTCTTGTATAGCAGCCATTTTTTCTTAAATACTTGGTTCACATGCATCAATTGTAGTCAATAGCAATCTCCCATAATGGTTTTGGTCAGTTTGAGCAGCTCATAATAAAGGACACCCAGCTGATCCCACCAAATGCAGAGCAGAAGCTTCAAAGCATGGATATTTGGCTTTGCTCCATGATCTGTTATGCTTCAGGTTATCATAGTATATCTACTTTTCATCACCGATCATGATACAATACAAAAAACTTTTCCTTTTCTGCTGTTGAAGCAGCTGTTCACACGTAACAAGACGCTGTTCAATGTCTTTCAGCTTCAATTTGTATGGCACCCAAGGTCCTTGCTTTGGAATCACTCCTAATGCTTTCAAATGTTTCAAAAGCATTGTGTGATCAACTCCTAATGATTCTGCAAGTTCAGATTGTGCTTGACATGAGTCTTCCTGAAGTAATGCCTCCAATTCTTCATCTTCAAACTTTTTCAGTGTGCCAAAGTGTTCTTTATCTTCAACAACAAAATCATTATTCAATAAGAATTCTGTGTGCTTCTGCTGCAGATTCCTTTTGAATAAAGTGGTGCAGTAAAATTCCCCACAAATACACTTTCCTTGGCACAAAATCCGACATGTTTAACGCTATGAAAAACAAAGTTGTTTACATTTCAGCAAAATGACATACACTGAATTTCAAGCTTGCCTATAGTACTTACTTATAGATATGTTACCATCTGAAACTACACAGTTTTGGAAATGCCATCTGTTGAAAAACAGTGAGAACTTATTCAAAATCCTAATATATATATATATATATATATATATATATATATATATATATATATATATTATATAGATAACTATACTCGTTTTGAAAAACCCTTGAATTTTTGATTTGCCAATAATATAGCTGACTTTCCCTGACGATCCGTTTAGGTGAAACCTAGGTAGGTTTGTCTGGCTCACTAGGTGTATCTATCTATATATATATATATATATATATATATATATATATGTATGTATGTATGTGTGTATAAGCACAAGATTTGCTTTAATGAAAAATCAAACCTAAACACAATTTTTAAAAACATCCTGCAGCATCTCACTAACTTTGACACACTTTAGCATCCACAATGTTTCTTACACATATCTGAATATTATCTGTCACTTCATTACACATGACACGTATCTAACCAATATGAAATAACAAAACACAACATACCATAAATCTGCATCTCTTTGCTTTTTACCATTTTTTATCATTTCTATCTTGATCTCTGATGAAGCTTTAATAAAATAAAACATGTTACATTAACATATGTTTCCTACTTGTTGTTTATCCTATTATTTATATATATATATATATATATATATATATATATATATATATATGTGTGAAGAAATATAGTCTTAAGATATGCTATATCTATGGGATAAAGTGCTCAATATCAGAGATAGAGTGTGTATAAATATAAAAGCGAACATAGAAGTCAACACTGCGGGTGGCCTGACGATTGCATCTAGCATGAAACAGACTGTCGCCTTTAAGTGTTGACATCTATGTTCACTTTTATATTTATATTTATGTATATATATATATATATATATATATATATATATTTGGTTGGATTGATGTGAGTTTATGACCCTGGGTTTCATGCTTTTGCAATCGCCAGAAAAACTGATTAATTTTTTAAAAAATTTTGGGTTTATGTAGATTGCGTATATTGGCGTTATTATGGAGGGGGGGGAGTCGTCGTGGTGTCATCGGGGTGTCATCTTGCTAACACAAACATACATATGTCATATCCAAAACTGTCCACATATGTTTATATATGTATGAGTCCCGACGGACAACCAAGTGTGTATGTGTGTTTGCGTACTTCATTGGGCGTATGAACATACATCGATATTTGTGTTAGCACGATGACACCACGACGACGTTCCCCACCCCCATCACACACATTTCCATAATAACACTAATACCTGCAATCTACATAAACCAAAAATTTTTTTAAAAATTAATCAGTGAAAGCATGAAACCCAGGGTCACAAACTCACATCAATCCAACCAAATATGTTAGCTCTATCTCTGATATTGGATGCTTTCTAATAAGTACTGTGCATATAATATATAAATAATTATATATATATATATTTATTTATATTTATATACACACACTTTTCACACATATATATATATATATATATAGTAATTTTCAAGGCTATTAATAAAATAAAACTTAAAAAATTATAAGTGAAAGTATTTAAAAAAATGGGAAAAGAGTTAAATCTATTTTACCTTTTTTAAATACCATGTCCCTTCCAAACATATGCGATCAAAGCTCTCCACAGCTTCCATTTCTTTATTATCTGTGAATTACTATGAATTCTTGGGAAATATAGCAATATGGTTTCCCATTACTTTCTCCACAGTTTGATTTAAGAGTTTTCATTCTCTTAGATTGGCTACCAACCAAGGTTAGAAAGCCAATTCTACTCTGTTATTCAGCCCATAGCTAGGGGGAGAAGCAAGAGATAATGTTTTTCTGAAGTATAATTCTGTGAAAGTGAAAGCTATATACTAGGCTGGAGTTTCAACTCAATCCTTTATAAAAAGGGAAGAAGGCAAATACCCTGAGTCCCTGGTTTTGTTTAGAATTTCAATAAGGAAACTAATATTTTTTAGCATTTCTTACATTAGACTCTTTGAGAATGTCACATCAAAGTTAAAGAATGAGTGAATAAAGGAACAACAACAATACTACTATCAATTATCATTCATTTAAACATAAATTGAATCCCTGCACATTACAGTATCCTGTCTATTACTTAGTAAATTAGACAGAGGAAGATACAATCAAAGTAAGTGGAGAGGAAAGAACAAAGAAAGGAAAAAATAATAATAATATTATAGATTGTTTATTAACAGACGATATTATAAGCAGTGGTATTGTACAATATTTTTTCTCCTCAAAATATGTCTTTATAAAAATTAATTATTAAGAGACTAGATAGTTGACACCAATATTGTGCAATATTATTCCTCAATGATATTGCATGAACATTATCTTATCACAGCAGTAATATGGCACCAGTGATATTGGTGTTAACCATTTTATCTGCTATTGTTCCTCACAAATTCTTTTTCTTGCAGTCTGTTTCAATTTTGTGTCTGTGTGTTTGACTCTAATTGCTACTGACAGGCCACCGCAGAATACAGTCTACTGCTGAGTTAACAATAAGCCATGATATTGCTAGACACACCTATAGGTGCACACACACATTCACACTCGCAAAAGTAGAATAAAGACAAATTCTTTATATATATATATATATATATATATATATAAATATATATATATATATATATATATATATACAGAGAGAGAGAGAAGGCGAGAGAGAAACAAATGGGTAAATATAGGTAGATTTATGAGTGAGCAATCATATACAAATACATATAAATACTCTATAGTTTAAGAAAAAACAGTGCTCAATGTTAAATAACAGAGCTATTTAATATATATTAAAGAATATAAAAAATACCTCACATTGATTGAACAACTCTAAGTTTGATGCCAAAGCAATTATCAAGTGCTAGTATATTTATTTTTATTTTGATATTAATTAATAAAAATAATTAAATTAAAAAAAATACCAGCACTCTTGCTTTGGCATGAAACTCAGAGTTGTGCAATCAATGTAAGGTATTTTGTATATTCCTTTTGTATATATATATATATATATATATATATATATATATATATATATATATATATATATACATATATATATATATATATATATATATGTGTGTGTGTATAATATGTATATTAATAAAAAGAAAGAACAGTAAGATATATAATCCGGTGTTCTTATAGATATTTTTATTTTTACAAAATAGTGCTCAATGTAAATTTACAGAGCATTAATATTATAAATTAATAGACTTAAAATATGGTTTTTTGCTACACAGTTCCAACCATGTTTCAAAAATGGAAGCTAAAAGCCCCGAATTTAATTTTAAAACCATATTTTAAGTCTATTAATTTATAATATATATATATATATATATATATATATATATATATATATATATATATATATATATATATATATATATGTATGTATGTTTTTGTAAAACTATATATATATATATATATAGGCATATTTTCATTCAAGCATGTGTGGTAAAATAATTTAGATGTATTAAGTCTATTTATTTTAGTTTTAATCCTTTCACGTTCATGAATTAATTTCTTGGTGTCTGTAGAAAATTGATTAAGAAAAATTCCAAACTTTTTATTTTACCAATTTTCTACAGCTACCAAGAAATTCAGTGAAAGGATTAATATATATATATATATATATATATATATGGGAAAATTTATAAAATAGAGTAGATAAGTTGGTCAATAAAACAAAGTCAGACAAAAGGGTACTGATGTAATCAGTATGAAAAACATTTAATAATATTAAAAAATGAAGCACGGAGATTGAAGTTCCAAGTTCAGAATTTTCAAACATGCCTGTGTTCTTCATCAATGAGTAATAAACAGGGGGGCAGTGGAAACTATCCAACATTAGTTCTTGAGGCTTGGTAGAATCCTGCTTGTAGGTGGAATTGTTAGAAAAAATCCATTCCCTCTTATATATGGGATAATGATATATACATTTTGAAATATAGAAAAGAATTTTAAACGAAATATGTATGACAAAGTGGAATGCATTATATATATATATATATATATATATATATATATATATATATATATATAATTTTAATGAAACTGTTCTTTTTTAATTATCTTAGGGAACCTTTTTTTACCTTCTGATGGCTGATGTTAACCTCCAGGAGAGTGACTCATAACACCTTCTCAAGCTAGCATTTTCTCCTGACACAGCATGGAAAGATTTTATTGAATCAATTGCAAGTTATCCTACTATGAAAGTTGATTCAGTGTGTCATGCTAGACAGTTTTCATCACCAGAATCTATATTACACATTTATTATCAATCATTCATTCATGCATTTAATATTGCTGTTACATGTAGTGTACTAATTCTACTATGTATTTAGAGATTCTTGATAAAATCCAAGGAAGAATCTGCTCTGCTATTGGTCCTGACCTGGCGTCTCAGCTTCAATCACTTTCTCACCACCATAACATAATTCCACTGTTCCTTTTCTATCAATATTTTCATTGTAATTGTTCTAATGAGGTTTCCTTTTTGATAGCTAGACTTTATGATTTTAAGCCTAGTACTAGAGTGGCAGCAAGATCTCATCATTTTACAGTCAAAATGTCTCAATGTAACTGTAAATCCTATGTTATCAGTTTTGTGGAATTCTCTTTTTCGCTTCTTGCTTGCCAGTCAAGTTTGATCTTCAAAAATGTAAGTGTACTGTGTAATCTTTAGTCTAAATTCTTGTTCTTTTATTGCTCTATATCCTTAATAACATTGTTCTTTTTCAGATATTCTTTCTCCTTCAGTAACCCCTTGCATCTTAGTGGCTTTAATGCCTTGCTTGGGATGAAATGATTAAAAGAAAAAAATTATATTGTTTGAAAATTTGCTTTATTTATTATAGACTATAGATGATAAACTACATCCAGCAACAAGGCTTCTGATCGGGAGATTGGAGGCTTTGAGGAGTGTGAAACCACCTCTTAATTCCTATTGCTCCCATATCCACCCAGACCCATGGTGGTAGGACCTGTTAGGGTACCAACTATGGGAAAATACTCAAACCCCAAACAAAAGCAAAAGACTATGAAAGTATAAAAATATATTTTTATAGTAAAAATATAAGCATTTTTCTATAAAAAGTTACCAACAATACCTACTTGTAGTAAAATGACTAACAATACATTTTATCTGTAGTTGAAGACATACAATTGTGCTCAAAATATTTAGATTTTAGCCTTAAATAGCCCATAGAGGTTGATATGCCACTAAAAAAATCAACCAAAATCTTTATTAGAAAAGGGTGCTCAGTATTGGAGTCTTTGCAGATATAGACTGTGTTGATACAGAATTTAGCATTTCATGGTGACTGTTATTTTCATTTCTTGGGAAATTATTAAACTGTGAAATAATACTATAAACAAGCAGTCCAAGCAAGAAACCTCATGATAGGGACAAAATAAAACAATAATAAACATACTGAGATATCCCCTAACAGCTGAAATAATGGACACCCAGAAATGACCTGTGGGTACTTGGCCAAAATCTTGTGGCCATAACGATAACATTTATAAAAATCTTTAATGAAGAAGGGAACAATAGTTTAAATAAATCAAAGGATACTGACAATTTCTCATCTGAAAAATCATTCCGGTATATATCAAAATTTGCTTATCAGTATTATCACTGATAAGAGAAATGAAGACATTTGATATGAAATATTGCTAGTGGCTTTGATTCCTTCCAGTCATTTGAAATTTGTGTTGTTTGATGCTGACTGTTTGCAGCATTAGGGGACATTCTTTATGTATATAAAAGGAAAGCCTAAAACATGATTCAACACACAAATATTTGTGGTTTTATAAGCCAATATATCATTGCATCTGTAAACACTCACAAATATGCATGAATAGTTTTGCATGCATGCATGCTTATTCTTTGATATTAATATTATTTTTATAAGAAGAAATGCATTTAGACATGGAAACATTTCATGAAATATATGAATTTATATTTATAGAAATACTCTTTGGAATAAATGGATTTATATTCAAAGAATTTCTCTGTGTAATTTATAAATTTATACTCAAAGAATTATTCCATGAAATATATAAATTTATATACAAAGAATTATTCTATATTATAGATGAATTTATATTCAAAAACTATTCCATGTTATGCCTGCATTTTATTATAAAGAATTATTCTCTGAAATATATGAATTCATATTCAAAGAAATATTTAAGTAGATAGATGTATTTGTATTCAAGGAATTACTCTATGTAATATGCGAATGTATACTCAAAAAATTATTCCATGATATATATGAATTATTCCCTGTTATAGATGTATTTATATTCAAGGAATTTCTTTATGAAATGTATGAATTTATATTCAAAGAATTATTCTTTAAAATATTTTAGACAAATATCCTGATTCTCAGTTTTGACCAGTTTACTCTCTATTCATCCTTAGGAGGTAGCATATTATCATCAATATTAAAAGAGCTATAACATTTAGTGGACTTGAAAAGACTAATTTCTTGATATACTGTTTTAATAAAAAGTTTTTATAAATTTCAACTGACAGTAACAATTTTATCAATGAATGTTTCTTGCACTGAAACAGATAATTTTAATAATAACATTACGTGAGGAATGCAGTGTAAATAGTTTTGTTATGAGAATGCACTGTAAATGATTTTAGTGTAAGAATTCATTGTAAATGGTTTTACTATAAGAATGCATTAGAAATGATTTTAGTATAAGAATGCATTAGAAATGATTTTAGTATAAAAATGCATTAGAAATGATTTTAGTATAAGAATGCATTGTAAATGGTTTTAGTAAGAGAATGCACTGTAAATGATTTTAGTATAGGAATTAGAAAACACTATAACATTTATAGGATTTTAGAAGTCTAATTTTCTGAAAACCTGTTTTAATAAAAATATTTGATGAATTCCAGCTGATAGTAACACTGATCAATGAATACCAAATGTTTCTTGTATGTAAACGGCTGATTTTACTATTGTCATTAACATGCACTTAAGAAAATTTGTTGAGCAAACCAGCTAAAATCAACACAGCAAACATCTAGATATTTACTTAAATAATTTATTGGAAAACAGCAACTAAAATTGCCTGAGAAAATGTTCCATTTATTTTCAAATTTAGAATTGCTCTGTTTGTTTAATTGCTGCACAACAACAAGTTACAAGTATCATCATGATTTTGAATATATGTGTAGCTTGGCATGCTGGGTTCAAATTTCAGCCAAGGTCATTGCATTTGATTTTATGCTAAAAACCTTTGGGAAGTTATAAAGCCATCCTCTCCCCAACTGTTATTGGGTTATAACTGGGCAGATTACTATTTCCCTGGAAAGTAATCAGATGAACTACATTCCTTAGTTCCACCAGTTCTAAGATTTATGGCTAAGACCCAACAGATTCTGCACATTGTAGCAAAGCACTCTTATTCCCTTTGTATTCTGTTGGTGAGATGTAAGTTCCACTCAAGCAGCATCTTTCCATAAACCGCTGTTTTGAGGAACAAACTCCCAAGAGGATGCTTCCTTAATTACTACTATCTTAACCTGTTTAAGACTAGTGTTAACTGTTATCTTCTCCACGTATTTACATAAATTGTGCCTCTTACTTTTTAGCCCTCTACTTTGAGTGACTCTTAGGCCTTGTACAGGGTGAACATCATTTATTAAAAATACACTGAGCCCTCCAGATTTGGGCTGGTAACCAGTTTAAGAGAAAAACTCTGAATTCAAAACCAGTTGATTTTGGAGCTAGCAACTCCACTTCCTAAATACATATTTGTTATGGAAACCACAGAAATAATACCTAATGTGATGAGAATGAGGCTCTATAGTCTACAGAGCACCCTACAGGCTTATATCACATTCATACATCATTGATTTTAATTTGATTTATTGGAAAGCCTAATACCCAGTAGCAACCAAAAATAACATTTTTTTGCATATCCTATGTTTGGGAGGATTGAAACCCTTAATATTCTGTATGTAGCTGGTAGGCATTTACCCAATAGGCCATGTAGTTTTCAGATAATACAATAAAAGTGTGACATATATTTGCAGGAACAAAGTACAAAACAAAAAATATAAAATATTGTGAAGAATACAACATAAAAAATTTTACAACAGTTTATAATAAGGAACAAAGATAAAGATTTTTTTTCACTTCAAATTCTGAATCTTAGAATTTATATTTAGATTGACTGAAACACTTAATTCTTTATATATACACATTATAGTTCAAAAGTTTGAAGCAACCCCCAGAATTAACATCAAATGAACTTGACAGAAGAGTAAAAAAATGTGAAAAGAGCTTTTAGAGTCATTGAAAAAAGAATGGAATCAAGTATATATCAACTTATACTTTGAGAAACTTTTGCAATCAATGCCAAAAATTTGTGTTGCAGCAATCAAAACTAAAGGAGGATATTTTGACGTAAGCAAAATTTAATCATAAATATTTTTTTTTTTTTACCATAATAAAATTTCAAGTAAAAAATCATGTCAAACTTTTTTTTTTAACCATGTATAATAATTTTCTCTCATTTAAAGTACAAAACTACTTTTTGGGCCAATTTAAAAAAATTACCAGGGGTAACCTCACAATTTTGAACTGTATACACCTACTGGTAGACATGTGTCAATGTCATTTAAATATAAAATAATGTTGCAAAATAGCTTGTATACCATTTAGTATTGGATAACTGGAAAAGTTTTGTTTATTAAATAAAATCAATTTCTTTACAATTCTGTTTCAAATGGTGAAACATATCCACATAGAAAACCGGATTTCATTTCATCATATTCATGTGGCAAATTCAATATTATTAAATCTTCAATTTCAATTTATCTTTATTATGGTAAAATTTATCCTTCTTTTCAAAAATCGCATTAATTTAATGCCCCTTTGATGCTTTACTTTGGGTTTTCTGTAGATTTTAAGATTATATTCATAAAATATACACACATTTCTGTGACATGGTATATCATTATATTATATTATATTATATTATATTATATATATATATATATATATATATATATATATATATATATATATATATATATATATATATATATATATATATATATTCTTAGCATCACTTGATAATGGAACGGAACTTTGTATTTTATGTTCAATTTTTAAAATGAAATTTGAATTGAAGTTTCTATTTTGAAACATGGGGATACCGGTGTTGTGATGATTATATATTTTTAAAAACAATTATAATATTATGCTCTACTGTTGTATCGAGCACTGTTTTTTATAAATAAAAAATAAATGCTAAGAACTCTGAATTATAAATCTCATTGTTCTTTCTTATTATTTTAATATATATATATATATATATATATATATATATATATATATATATATATATATATATATATTCCTTTCTGTTGTGCCAGAATGGCCTAGGGGTAAGATATCTGACTGATGTCAAATCAGTCGGGTTTTTCGATTCTGACTTGAGACAATTAAATGTCTAGCCACACTGAAGAGCTGTGATACAGTCTGTCTGTGGATGACTATATATATATATATATATATATATATATATATATATATATGTATGTATATATATATATATATATATATATATATATATATATATATATATATATATATATATATATATTGGGTTAATGTGAGTATAGAAATTTACACATTTTTTTTTAAAGTGCTGAACTGCTATGTAATATCAATCTTTCTATATAACAGCGAATGCTAGATAATTGCTTAACAGATGAAGAGGAAACTCAGGGCAATTGATATGATATTTCATTATATTATCATGATGGATTAATATGTAATGGCTCTGACTGAGGAATTGGAGAGCCAAATTCAAATTACATTACACTCACTCATGTGCTAATACCTTTGAGAAAGATATGAATCCATCTCTTCCCCACCTCAGGTATGGTTAAATAGCAGGACAGATTAGGAAAATATAGCCTTGGTTGACAACCAGTCTAAGAGAAGAAATTAATTCAAACTAACCTAGAAAGTGTAATGAAACACTATATTATTATATGGCAATGGTATTGGTTGAGAATAGGGGTTTCCAGACAGGAAACCTTCAACCTTCATTGACGAAAACAGTTTGTGTTAGTATTGGTTGAAATTCATAAAAACCTTCTCTTAAAACCATTTTTCAGGCAAAAGCAGTTTCTCAATTCCACTGTTATTGCTCTTCCTCGTATTGGTGGGAGTTTCCATCCTAACATTTTGTGGTTGGGTGGAAAGTCAGCATCTTGATTATATCATTATTTTCCCTTCTACTTACATGAGCTATCCATTTTAATTATTGCAGCTGTTGGAAGTCTTCAAGTGATGTGCTTTTTGGCATTTGGTAGAGTTCTTTGTTTGCGATTTGTTATAACTCATCCCTACACCAAAGTGTCTGAAATGTTTAGTATCTATTAATTCGATATTCCGAATTTTTATACAAGTATATATTGCAGTATATAAACAGAACTTGTGTTAACTCCATTGTTATTGCCACAGGATTTATATATTTGTTCAAAATGTTGCCATATTTTGCTGAAGTCATTTATTCTATACAAAGAGCTTAACATATTATGTATTGAATAATGAAAAACTTTTGACCAAACAATGGATTTTAATTTATACAATAAGGCTAGGTTAAATATAAAATTAAAAACTCAGGTTGCAAATCAAATTTTAAAAATATGAAATAAAAATTTACACTGAAATCTTTAAACCAGAATTCATATTCAATTTTATTTTTTCTTGTCTATTTTAATCTCTTGGGTGTATTAAAAGAATTGAACAATTTTGATTTGTAAAAATGATGCTATTTTTATTGGCTCATTAACCCTTAAACAGTGGAATCATCAATTGATGTTTCATCGGAGACCAGTGCATATCATCAATTGATGTTTCATTGGAGCTCAGTGGATATCATCAGTTGACATTTCATTTGAGATCAGTGTGTATCATCAACTGATATTTCATTAGAGATCAGTGGATATCATTAACAGAACTGATGTTTCATTAGAGATCAGTGAATATCATCAATTTATGATTTAAACTTTTCTTCAATGATACAAGCATCATTCATTTGGATTTGAATCTAATTAGTAACACAAGGATTTGTGTGGTTACATAATTTCCTGGAGTATTTGTCTGTAAATAAAGCTGAAAGAATAAGCCAAAGACAGTGCCAAGGTCTGCATGCAAACTTCTTGAAAAGAAGAAAAGGGTAAAAAATTGGTAATAACTTGGTGCAAAGATTACATAACTCAATTGTTGATGGAATGTTTCATGGAGTTTCATAATGCTAAAATATATTAAATTTAGCAACATAACATTTATTTTTCATATTTTCTTTATTTTGTAATGTAAAAGAGTTCCAATTTTTATAGATTTTGTATCTAATTAAATCGTGAATAAGCATAAAACCTACAATTTAAAAGTGAATGATTTATTTTCACAGCCTCAAATAAAGCAAATGCCCAGTTGATTCCAAACAAGGTTGAAAGCAGGAAGATCTTGATCTTTACTAATTCATTTATTGTTATCACAATTAATACTTTGTTTCTTCTTTTGAATTTGAATGATGAATGAGCAATGACCAACATGAAAGATTGTGAAAAAGTCAGTCTTTTTTGTCTTTTAACCTTTAAATGGCAGCCATCATCAATTGATGTATCAGCGGAGATCAGTGAATATCATCAATTTATGATTTACACAATTTTCAATGATACAGGCATTCATGATTTGAATCTAAATGATTAATTGGTAACTCTAGGATTCATCAGGTTATATCATTTCCTGGAGTATTTGCCTGCAAATAAAGTTGGAAGAACAAGCCAAAGAAAGTACTATGTTGGTATACATACTTCTCAAAGAGAAAAAAAGGTGAAAATTAGTGGCAACTTGGTGCAAAGAATGTACAATTCCATTGTGTATGGCTTGCTTCAAGAAATATTATACTGTAAAAAATATTCAGTTTAGGAACTAGTTATTTTATTTGCTCTTTTTTATTCTTTATTTATATACTGTAAAAGAGTTAAAATATCATATTTATCATTTTTGTATATAGTTAAAATGAAAATAAGCATTAAACTAACAATTTTGTTTACCAATATGTTGTAACCATTTGTGTCACCTTTTCTTGTAGTTTAAGGATTAAGAGAATCATTAACAAAAGATACAAAAAGATTTTAACCATCCATATATTGTTTTAAAATGTATTCTAGAAGTTTCATTCAATTATGTATCATTTTTAAAAAAAATATAAAAAAACTCTTCATAAAAAAATATGCTACTGGGTATTTACTCTGTCTCCCCACTAAGATGAGATGTGACACAAGGTCATTTTTTATGGTGGGGACCCGAATGTGTACACCCGGGCAAGAAACAAAAATTGCCTGCAGCCCATACAATGTCAGTTGTGCTGGCCTTGATGCGAGCACCGATCCCTCTCTCTGGTGCAATAAGACAGCGGAGCCTCAGACAACTGTTCCCCAGGGCTGGGCACTTCTCAGTATAATTTTCCTCAGTTGCGACTCTGTCCTTTGATGGAGTTACCCCTGAGAGCACTCTGCCCAAAGACAGAAATGCAAAAATATGTTACTGCATGTTATATAAGATACAACCCTCAACATTTACATATTATATATATAATATATTAAGAAATCTGGTTAACTGTTCAACTCTTCCAACTATCAGCCTATTCTATCTCTTTTTGGGAAACTTCTAGAAGCCATAATCAATGCCAAATTTATTCATCATCTCTCATTGCAGAGCCTTTTCTCAAACAAGCAATATGGCTTTCGTTTCTTCAGGTCAACTGCTGATGTACTGACAGTAATTACAGAAAGAGTCTGTCATGCTCTAGATAAAAACGGTAAAGCCTGGGCTGCAGCATTGGACATCTTGAAAACCTTTGACAGGGTCTGACATTCAGGACTTCTCCACAAGTTGAAAAGTTATGGGATTTCTGGGCACATTTTTTGAGCTGATCCAATTGTTCCTATTAAATCGTGAAATGAAACTTGTCCTGAACAGCCACTCTTCTACATTCTTTTGTACTAACGTGGGTGTCCCCAGGACTCCAACATTGGTCCTACACTGTTTTTAATCTCCATTAATGACTTTTCTGTTGACATCAGCTCTCAACTTGGCATTTACACTGACAACACTACCATTTACTCCTGTCTCAATAGTAAGGCTGATCAGTTCGACGAGGTCAAAATATCAGCT
This sequence comes from Acanthosepion lycidas, assembly GCA_963932145.1. Classification (NCBI taxonomy): domain Eukaryota; kingdom Metazoa; phylum Mollusca; class Cephalopoda; order Sepiida; family Sepiidae; genus Acanthosepion; species Acanthosepion lycidas. The sequence continues at coordinate 60,071,428 of OZ010596.1, read as the reverse complement.
GGTGTCCAAAATAACCTCTAAACTGTCATTAACTGGGGCAAAAGATAGCTTGTCAATTTTAATGCCTCCAAAACTAAACTTCCCTCCATTAATCTGAGACCCCTCTCTGCTTTTCATCTGAATGGCCAATGCTATGCTCCAGGAAAGTGATTCATTGTGCTTTCTTGGGCTAATGTTCTCAGCTGACATGAAGTAGAAAACTTTATTGAATCCATTGCTATGTCAGCTGCTAAGAAAGTCGGTTCACTGTACTGGGTGAGATAATTTTTCTCTCTGGAATCTATCTTGCATATCTATGTCTACCATTTGCCTATGCTCAAAATATTGCTGCCATATATAGTCTGGTGCTCCTACTATTTACTTGGAGCTACTTGATAAGATCCAAAGAAGAATCAGAAATATTATTGGTCCTGATCTGGCAGCTTGGCTTCAATCACTTGCTCACTGACATAAGGTTACCTCTCTGTGCCTTTTTAATAAATACTTTCATGGTAATTGTTTTTGATGAAAAAACTGAATGTATTTTAAGTTAAATTCTGAATCACTTCATCTCTCATTGCAGGGCTTTTTATCAGAAAAGCAATATGGCTTCTGTTTTTTCCAGGTCAACTGCTGATGTGCTAATGATAATTGCAAAGAGAGTCTATCATGCTCTAGATAAAAACAGTGAAATCTGAGCTGTATCATTGGACATTTCAAAAGCCTTTTTGAGGCTTTGGCATACAGGTCTTCTCCATCAGAAGAAATATTATTCTGGAGTTAATTACTGACGGTTAAATTTTATAAAAATTTTTTTATAAAAATAGGAAATTAGGCTTATTAAGTCCATTAAATGTTATAGCTCTTTCTAATACTGATGGGAGATTCCTTTCAAACTTTTTGTTTTTGGTAGGGAGGAAATTTAACAGCTTGTTTAATAGGCCAGGTACAAGTACTGGTAGTCAGCAACATTTTTTTTAATCATTTCACCCCAAGCAAGGTAATAAAGCCACTAAGATGCCACTAATTATAGCTAATTCAACACATTAGCTATAATAATAAGTAAAAGTTATTGATTGTTTAAATGAACAACAGCTTTGAAGTTTGCATTGTGTGTTCTTGATAAACAAACCAGTGAATCTTTAAACAAACATGTTAAAGAATATGAGAAAAAAACATTATTAAGGAGAGAGAACAATAAAAGAACAGGAATTAAGGAGATAGAAGATAACGATTGATATTGCATTTAAATTTTTAAAGATCAAACATAACTGGGAAGCAAGATGCTAAAGAGAGTTTCACAAGTGAGAAGTGTGACAGACAAAACTATTAGCATAGAAGTTACAGTTATATCTCGCCATTTCAATGGTAAAATGATGAGACCTTGCTGCTAATGTAGTACTGAGTTTAAATTTATAAAGTCTAGGTACCATACAAGAAAGTTTGTCAGAACAATTACCATGAAAATATTTACAGAAAAGGTACAGAAAATCTATGTTATGGTGGTGGAAAAGGAATTGAAGCTGAGATGCCCAGCAGGACCAATAACAATGTAGATACTTCATTGGATTTTATCAAGAATCTCTACATATATAGAAGGAGCACCAGACCAGATGTGGCAGCAATATTCAAAGCAAGAATGAATGGTTAAACTTATTTGGGGAAACATTTGCCTGCCAGATACTTTTGCTTTGTATGTAAGATCGAGGAGTTATATTTTTATGAGTCTCTTTGGTGAAGAAAAAGTAGGTTCACAGATCCATCTAATACTGTATTTTTTCATGTTAAAAATATAAAATTGTTTTTGTCATAAAGTTTTACGTTGATTAAATTCTCAATTTAAATTACCTCTTACAGATTTCACTTTCTAAAATTTGACTTAAGTTATTGGAAAAGAACTTCTGGAAATTTAAAAAAAATTTTATTTCTAATTTTCAAAATTTGACAGAAATTATATTCAGGGGAATCTGTTTCCATAATCCTCTGCACCACAGTGACTTGTTTTTTAAATATAGAATAATGCTGTAAATATTATTGGATCTTGTCTGCCACTTAGAAGACTAATTGACTGATTTTTAAAGTATATCAACTCTTTTCTGATACATATTTTTGATTGTAATAATAATTTTTTTTTAAAGCGAATATTGGATTAAGAAATTTTTTTAGAATAACAATGATTTTTTCCAAATACAAACCCTACTATTTAAGCCATAGCTGGTGAGAGATGGATTCCTACCTTTACCACGGATATTTGCACGTAAGTGAATGTAATTTACCCAAGCAGAATTTGAACTCAGCTCTCCAATTTCTTATTCCAAGCCATTATCCATTACAGCATCCACAAATCCTCCTTGGAAGATTAAACCCTGGATAATATACATACATAGAAGTTAAGAAAGGAACAAAACCAATGTACTTATTGTAACATTGTCTCAATTGGTTGAACAATTGAATTATAAATATATTCACACATCACAACACAGTTCAACACATTAGCTATAATAATAAGTAAAAGTTATTGATTGTTTAAATGAACAACAGCTTTGAAGTTTGCATTGTGTGTTCTTGATAAACAAACCAGTGAATCTTTAAACAAACATGTCTGATTAGCCAAGAAAGAAGTGTGCCAAATTTTCTTTTCCAAAGACAAACCATCATACAAAGTGCAACCTCAAGTGATAACAAAACTGAATAGAATTCTTTGTCACTCCTTGAAAATGACCTTTCATATTTACTTGTTTGCAGATGCATTCAATCTAGCAAAGAGTACAGTCTTAGAAAATCTGCATATATAAAATGTGATGTATATCCATTTCAGAACAAGGAACATGATATTCATGCTCAGAATGTTATCAGAAAGAGCAATACAAATGCAAAAGGACATGTACCTGTCTTTCATAGACTATGCAAAGGCCTTCAACAAAGTATGCCACAAGGATCTGTTAGAGTTGCTCAGCAACCTTGATATATTCAGGAAAGACATGAACAAACATAACAAGTTCAGTGAATATACAAAAATAGAAAGGAGTGTAAGACAAGGATGTATCTTCTCGCTGGACTATTCAACCTATACAGTGAGTCAATTCTGAGAGAATTAGAAATCCTACCAGGTTTCAGCAATGGCCGACACAATCTTAACCACATAAGATATGCACATGACACAGTACTGATAGATAAATCTCCTACCGAAGGTAGCAAAGTAGAGCAAGAAGAAGGGACTAAGCATAAACTACAAGAAAACAGAATGCCTGGTCATCAGTAAAAGGATGGGACCAAAATGGGATAAGCAGATCGGGGACACTAAAATCAAGCAGGTGCAGAAATTTAAACATCTGGGAAATGTTCTAACAAAGGATGGTAAGTGTGACACTGTGATCCATAGATGTATTGGAATGGCCAAGGATGCATTCCAAAAGCTAGGCAGAGTATTGCAAGACAGGAGGATTTCTTTGGTAACAAAGAAAAGAGTACTGAGATGTTATGTGAAATCTGTCCTACTTTATGGCAGTGAATGTTGGACAATTTCCTCAGAGATGAAGAAGAGCCCATAGGCAACGGAGATGTGGTTCTGCAGAAGGATGATAAGGATATCATGGACCAGGCATGTGAACAACGATGAGGTCTTGAAGACGATGCAAACACGAAGTAGGCTTATAGTTAACATCAGGAAGAGGCAGCAGAAGTTTCTGGGACACATTATGAGAAAGGAGGGCCTGGAGAATCTGATACTCATAGGTTGAATTGAGGGAAATAGAGGAAAGTGAAAGTAATGCATGACATACCTGGCAGGCTTAAGCAAGTGAATAACAGAATGTGATCTGGGGGAGTTGGCAGAGGGACAAAACTTATTGAGAGCTACAAGGGATAGGGGGAAGAGGAGAGCTATGATCGCCTACGTCCTGAAACGGCACAACCCATAAAAAGAAAGGAGATGTTAATAGTAATAGGAAATATATATACATTTATATATATATATATATATATATATATATATATATATATATATATATATATATTTCTTATTATTATAAATATTATTTTTGACTAAAGCTCTCCGTAGGCAAGCAGTAAAACACATGCTGAATCAGATGGTAGTTTCTCCTGCAAAAAGAGACACAGGTTAGAATCCTGCTGCGGGGCTCATTTTCTTTATTAAGTTTTTCTTGAATTGACCAGTATGGCTTTTGAGTATATTTGAAGGTGTGAATGAGTATTAAGGCAAATAGAACCTTGCTTGACTGGGAAGTTCGACGTGGCCGAGAGGTCAAAACACACACTGTGATTTCTTCTGCAAAAGGAGATTCCGTTTTGAATACTCCCTGAAACTATGTTTTCTTTATTGAGTTTTCTCAAGTGAACAGGCTGTTAGATGAAGTAAACACAGTTTAAAAAAAAAATGTGCGTCTATTCAAATACAGGTGTCTACTAAAAGTAACGTTTGAAGTGCTAAAAATATGTTGGGTTAAAAAATAAAATCCATTCTTTGGAATCAAATAAAAAATGAAGGTCGTGTGCCTTTTTCAAAACTAATTTACCAACTCATTTTGAGCCAGAGGTACTTTCTGGGGGGTTTTATCATATATTCAGTAATAATAATAATAATAATAATAATAATAATAATAATAATAATAATTGAAGGGATTTCAGTAGACTAATCGAAGGGATTCTTGGAAGTCCATGCCTCAAAGAGATACAAAAAATTGTTCTGACAAGTACAGCCCACACTTTACAAAGGGTTTTGTCTGTCATTTTTTTTTTTTTTTTGTCAGTGGAAAATGTCATGATGCCATTTCTAACCTTAGGTCCCTGGGCGGGACCCAGAAAGAAATGAGCAAACACCAGAAATCAAAGGAAATAAAAATAATAATAATGAAATTAACTCATTATGACATAAAGTTTCTTTAAAATTTTAGCTATTTTGACAATGCCCAGGCCCAAGTAAGCTTGGATGGTCACCTAATTGGCTTGACTGATAGGGACATGGATTTGTATGTTGAGTAATCACACTATAGTGTTAGCTATCTATCTAATTCATCTCTTTATATGATGTAACCTCAGTACTTAGCTGTTACAAGTATTTCCAAGACTATAAACCTTCCTGGAGCCCAGCCACAACCTTAAACATGCTCTGTTTACTAGCAGTGGTGGGAGCTTTTCTGCTCTTAATTAGCCAGACAAACAAAATTGGACTAGTGATTAATGTAAATAATCTGTAGTGCCAGTATGTGAGGGACATATTAGTGGATGTGTTGTATAAAAGAATAACTATATTTTTTTTTAGAAATTTCTTATCAAAATTAGGGAGCATCTTCCAAGCTGCAGTGTCTTATAAGCCGGAAAATACAGCAATCAAAACAAAGGTATGAAACTTATTTATTATACCCATAGGGTGGCCCCAACTTTTGGTGCGCGTGCACGCGCGTGTGTGCGTGTGTGTGAACGTAAACGGAGAGATTTAATTTAAATCACAAACAGATCAATTTAAAACCACCTACATTCTCCTTTATGCATACACATACCTATACAATACACATAATAATACCATTATACCGATACTGACATATACATACATACACATACCTACTTTTATGCACGATACTGCCATGCACACACATACATACATACATACATACATACACTGTGGTATGTGCACTTACACTGAGGTCATTGAATACGTAATATAAATTTGCGATATATCTGTATTCACATTAAAGCTCTTCTTTATTATACATCCCTTGCTACCTCATTCAACAAACAATCCATCGTGATCAAGTCGCTGAGGGCGCCGTAGGGAGAGCAAAGGCTGTTTCTGTTCAGTGTCACATGACGTCATGTAAAGATGGCTGTGTTTGTACACAGCGTGTCACACTCCTTTGTCAAATTCTGTGTTCAAATTTCTCTCCTCTCTTCCACTTCGATGGCGCTAACGTCTGCTTGCACTGTTTACAACTGTTTCACAATAGATACTTGAACAGTTAGCGGCAGATCAGAACCTTATGATACCTTTTCTAGCCGACTGTTGCCCTTCTCTTCATCAAATAAACAAAACACTCCTCTCTCTTTACTCGTTTTTCTTTCTTTCTCTTTTGTGCTTATGTATTTTTCTCTCTTCCCCCCCCTTTTCCTTCAAATTTGTCTCACTTTCCTATTTCTCAGTTCTGTTTCTCTCTCTCTCTGTGTCTCTCTTTTCTCTCTCTACCCATTTCTTATTTGTTTTTTATTCTAAAAGTGTTTTGCCTTTTTAATCTCCTACATGATTGTCGCTCTCTAATTTGAATATTTTAATTGCTTTTTCTTTCTTCTCTTAGTTTTAATTGTCATTATTTTTTCTCGCTCACTCTCAAGTTTTCGTAAAAAATATTTTTTCTAAATTGCTAGCTTTCTTTTCTTTTATTTTATTTTTATTTTTCACTTTTTCTTCCATTTTATTTTCCTTTATTTTTCTCGCTTCTCGTCATTTTTCTTCCTTTTTAAATTTATTATCGGTCTTTTCTTTTTCTTTCTTTCTTTTGCTCTTTCTTTCTTTTTTTTGCTCTTTCTTTTTCTCTTTGATTCTTTCTTTTTTTCTTTAGCTCCTTGTTTCTTTCTTTCTTTCTTTTGCTCTTTCTTTCTTTTGTGCTTTTTTCTTTCACTTTCATTTTTGCCTTTTTTCCCTCTCCCTCTCATCATCTGTATCTTCTTTTCTCTTTCATATTCACACTCTTTACCTTTTCTTCCTGTTTTTCTACATCTTGTCATATATTCACTCACCCTTTTATTCACTATTTTATTATCCTTCCTCTCCCTCACTATTCATTTTGATTTTTTATTGCTCAGTTTCTCCCCTCTCATCACTATTTCCTTTTCCTTTTATTTTCATTTGCTTTCTTCTTTCGTCTTGCTCGAAATTCTTTCCTTTTTTTCTAATCAAAATGTCCCTTTGTCATATACACAATTTACAATTTAAGAAGTAAAAAAAAAATAATCAAATTTCTATTAATTTTCATTCCATCCACATTCATTTTCATTCTTTGCCTTTATTCTCATTTTTCTTCTTTTTCATTCATAGTATCATTACTTTTGTTCACTCTTTCCTATTTATTCCTTTTTTTTTTCCTTTCATTCCATTCACTATCATTTTCTTCATTTTTTGCCTTCATTCTCGTTTTCTTTATATTCTTTTCATTCTCAGTCATTTTCTTTTTATTCTTATCTTTAATCTTCACTTCTTTCCTTTCATTCTCCCCTTTCTTGTTTTTTCTTCTCATTTCTTTCATTTTCATTTTTTCCCCTCTTATTTTTTCTTTCATTCAATTTTTCTTTCCTTTCACTCTCTCTTTTTTTCCTTGTATTTTCTTCCAATCATACTTCCCATGCATTCACTTTGTTCTCATTCTCTTCCTTTTTTTTTGTTCAATCTCTTTTTCCTTCTTTCATTTCCTCTTCATTCTCTCTCTCTCTCTCCCATTTTCTTCACCCTTACTTTTTCTTTCATTTTCCTTCACCATTCATTTTTTTTACTTTCCCAGATCTCTTCTTTTTTTAATTACTTCTTTTAATTTTATTATTTTCTTTATTTACTTTTTTATTTTTCACGTTTGTTTTTCTTCTTTGTTTGATGTTATTCTTTTCTTTCTCACTATCAATCTGTTTTTTTAAAATTATTTTTCAGCTGTCTTCTCTCTTACCTTACTCTCCCAACTCTTTCTGTCTCTTTCCTTGATACCCAAATTTCTTTCTTTCTTTCTTTCTTTCTTTCTTTCTTTCTTTCTTTCTTTCTTTCTCCTACCCAGTTCTCTTACTTGATTGCCTCATTTTCTTTTTAACTTTTCCATTTCTTCTTTTTCTCTGACTCTCCCTCTCTTGCTCTCCTCCCTTTTCTCCTCTTTTTCATCATCTCTAATTTTGCTTCCCTCTCTTCTTTTATTCCAACCACTTTCATTTAACGCCCTTTATTTATTGTCCATTTATTCAACCACTCTCTTATCGCTATCCTTTCACTCTATTCTACACAAACACACACATCTCTTCCTTCTCCAGCCCTTCTACTTTTATTCAAATCCCATCGGATGCGGTTAATGTAAATAATTGAACAATGTATAAAAAAACCTTCTGCACAATCCAACCTTATGACCATGAGCTACTTCCAAAGAAATACTTCTTGTAATTGTGAAGGGAATTGCTTCCAACACTGGGATTTTATCCTCACCCCAATAATTTCTTTTTTTTGCAATTTTCAATCTTCCTTCCTCTCGAACCCCAAATATTGTAATAAAAAAAAAAAATGATATAAAAAATTTTTTTCCAAGTATCTGTCCGCAAAAAGCATGGCTCAAGGCATTATTATTCTTTTATTTCTCTTTATTATCATCATTATTAGATCTGTTTTCTGAATGTTTGAAGGGGAAGAATGAACATTTCAGTTTTTCTTATAGGTGTGAAATTTGTGATACCTCCATAATATTAGGTTGGTGCAAAAATAATGACGTAATAATGTCGTTTTTTGACGTATTTTTTAACGTCAAAAAACGACATTATTACGTCATAATTTTTGCACCAACCTAATATAAGAGGACTGAATGAAAAAACAAAAAAAAAAACAATTCATGTTGCAGATAATAAAATAGAAATGATAAATGTCTTTGAAACTGTAAGAAAAAGATATCTTCCAGGTTATTTGTTGCTGGGAAGGCGGCTGTAATGCTTTCATTCATTATAAACTTTTCTCTCAAACCCTTAGGCAGTTTATTTTTGAACTTGTAAAGCCTGGTTTGATTTTGTTTGTAAGCAACCATGGGAAGTAGGTGCCTCATCATGGCTTAATGGTAAGCAAAGTTGGCTTTATTGGATCATTAGGAATACTTGTGGACTTATATGCAAAATAAACTAAGCATAATAATAATGGCCATATTATTATAGAAAGTAGAGCCAATGGCACATAATCCCTAAATACTTATTGTAAAATGATTTAAGGGGAGGAAATAATAAATGTCTTGTCTTAATAAAACAAGCAAAAAACATCAAACTTGCCTTTTCTTTTTGTGAATCAGAGAATCTAATTTTTTTAATCATTTCACCGCCATCAAGGCACAAAGATGCAAAGAGTTATTGTGAGCAAAAGAATATAAGTAAAAGAAAAATGCTATTACGGAGATAGAAAAATGTTGAAACTTGACTAATGCATGGAATAATAATGCAACACAAAATGTACTTAGAACAAAATGTATTGAAACAAGAAAGTGTACACAATATTTACATATAGTCTTTTGTATATTCCTGGGAAGACCGTTCCTGGAATGTGTGTTGACTGAGTCGCAGTCGGGCAGAGTCTCTGGTTGGATCTCTTCGATTCCTTTCACTCCCTTCCCGGCACCAACCATATTTATATGGTCGGTATTCCACTATGCAAATTAGGTGGATCCTACCACAACAAAAAATAAAAGAACAAGAATTAGAAAGACAAAAGAAAACAATTGACATTGCATTTAAATTTCTGAAGATCAAAGTTGACTGGAAAGCAAGAAGATGAAAGAGAAGAAACTGTTAGCATAGAACTTACAACAACTTAGAACAAGTGTGTAATTTGCTCTTTTTGAGTAGGTGTACATCTACTTATTATCTCTCAGTTGCGCCTCTGTCCTTGGACAGAGTGCGCTCAGGGGCTTCTTTGAGGGGCTTCTCAGGGACTTCTCTGACAGAGGGGCAACTGAGGAAATTATACTGAAGAAGTGCCCAGCCCTATGGGACAGCTGCCCAAGGCCACGCCCTCCCATTGCACCAGAGGGAGGGATCGGTGCTTGCAACGAGGCCAGCGCAACCGACAGTTGCGGGGGCTGAGGGGAATTTTTGTTCCTCTCCCAGGCGTACGCACTCAGGTCCCCACCTAAAAATAGACCTTGTGTCACATCTAGTCCTAGTGGGGGGACAGAGTAAATACTGTTAGCATAGAACTTACAGTTACATCTAGCCAATTCAACACTAAAATTTGCATTAATATTCCACTGGACAAGAAAAACATAGCAAAATGAGTGTTTTTTTTTTTGTTTTTCTTAAGAAAAAACATCCAACTGTATTATATTATTAATGTATTATAAATTTCGTACATATGAAGGAATAACCCATCATAAGAAGTCTCTGAAGCAAGGAAACAATTCCACTAAGACACAAGGGGCTACTGGAAGTGAAAGAGAAGGAAAAGACTTTAGAAGGAACTGGAAACCCAATCCTAAACACAAAACAAGGGATAAGCCTCTACTCCTGTTCAAAAAACCTGGGTGGAGTGTGATAGACAATCCTATCTGCTCCTATTAACTTATTTACTTCTTTTTACTTACATCTTTTCATATTCATTTACAAAATTTAGTGAAAATCTTCTTAGTTCTGAGTAGGTTTGTAGTTTATGTATGATGTGCATCTATGTTACAAATATAATGAACAAGAAACTTAAAGAAATGTTGTCAGCTCAGTAATAGGGATTTTACTCAGAAATAGACTTTATCTATTAAAATAATCAATATGATACTAGTCAATTTGTTTTTCCCAATACAAATGAGTTTTTAGCTTTCACAGAATTAGAAACAGTATTAGCATTAACAGAGCTGTACTAAACACAAGTAGTAAGAACATTAGGTTTATGACTTCAAGTTCTTGATTTAGGTCATGAATTTGGTTGTACGGTAATAGTGAATACAATCTCTGGATAACTAGTATTGTCTCAGACTCAGGAGAAACATGACAAACATTAACTAAGTTAAAAAGGGTAAGACAATAAATCCCTAGACATGGATAGTAGAACAAGAATCATCTACCCCTGTAGATTAACACTTTAGCATTCAGCATGCTCAAACATGTACCAATAAATTGTTTCAAGATGGCCACCATTTAAGCTTTGTCTGCTTTAAGAAAAATAAAGGTATGAAGTAACTGTGAACATGGAATAAATATCTCAAAGTCTCACTGTTTCAGGTCAAAGTTCCACTGTTTATGTGACTTCTTGCATTATTTACAATGATATCATATATTATGGCAGAGTATACATCTAGCAGTTTACAGCGGGTAGAACATTGAGAGCTGATATTTACAGGATGGATTTGGATGAGTTGAATGCTAAAGGGTTAAATAAAGGGTTCAGTTCAATTCAAAATTCCTTAAAGCTTACTTACTTCAATACCCACCTGAAGAAGGCCCAAGAACACAACAGCCAAAATGTTGTGATAATAACAACAAAGATGAAGATATTAATCCAAATGTAAATAATGCTAATTGTTTTAATTGAAACATTTCAGCTTGCACCCTTTTCAGTCCCTACCAAAACAAGCAAGATGAGGAAAGTAATAATAATTCATGACTGCTTGATTGTGACCAGAATGAATGTTTCTGAATATACTTCATATTTTTAAGTTAAAAGTATATTCCAAATTTACCTTTTATATATTTTCATGTGGGGCTTTCTGATAAAGAGATCCATTTTATTTTTGGAGACCAAATAGCTGAGCCCAAAATTATGACTTTTTTCTTAAACAGTTCTAAAAGAACTCCTTATTGTTCCTTTTTGAAAATTCTTCACCACAGTTCTTCAGTTCCACTATTTTACACCTACTGATAGGAAAACTTTCAGGAGATGTCAGATGTTCAGCAAGCAATGTTACAAGACCTGTAACTGCAAAGAACTTTTTGATATAGGTTACAAACTTACTGAAATCCAATATCTTTGATTTAAATCAAAAACATCTAGAAGAAAAACAACTTGTATTTGGTAAGAAAATGAAGAAAATGGAAGCAGGAAACAAAAAACAAAATAATGAGAAGAAAGGTGAAATATTTCTTCCATGTTCACTGTTACTTTGTACTTTTATTTTTCTTAAAGCAGATAAAGCTTGAATGGTGGCCATCTTGAAACAAGTTAATTGTGCTATTGATTATCTACTGCATTTCTCATCACATAACATGCATTAGTTTCTAACACTTGCAGGAATATTTAGGAAAAAACTAATATACAACAGATGATGCTGATCAATAGTTATATATTGGCTTTTTATAGCTTAACATCATTTTGATTTATAATCATAATTTAATCATTTATAATCATATATATGTTTTTTTCAATATTTCTGAACAGTTTGTATTTTATTTCTATATTTGTCAAGTAAACACACAATATGAAGCTTATTAATTACAGATATTACACTGTAGTTTACATTATTAACCACATTTAATTAATCTTAATTTTAAGAAAACTCACAGAAATGAAATTCTTATAATTTTCTCATAGCAAATAAATGTCATATTTATCATTTTCTTATAGCAAATAAATGCAGTTGTTATAATTTTCTCATATCAAATATTGTTGTGCTTATAATTTTCTCATATCAAATAAATCCTGTTATAATCTATAATAAATGTTATTCTCATAGCAAATAAATTGCTTATGACCCAAAAAAATTTCAGCAGTTTGAAATAGTTTACTATTCTCATAATAACCATATACGGTGATTATAATTTTCACATAGTCTATAAATGCAATCCTTATAATTGTTACATAGCCTATAAATGCAATCCTTATAATTTTCACATAGCCTATAAATGCAATCCTTATAATTTTCACATAGCCATTAAATGCAATCCTTATAATTTTCTAGAACTTACTGAAGACATTTGGAACAAGAATAATTGTTAGTGAAAGAAAAAGCTTTAACAATTTTAAATATTTAAGTATCTTTATAGTAGTTATATGCAGTATATATAATTTTCCCATAGCCTATAAATGTAATTGTTATAATTTTCACATAGCCTATAAATGCAATCGTTATAATTTTCACATAGCCTATAAATGTAATCGTTATAATTTTCACATAGCGATTAAATGCAATGCTTTAATGTACATTATATTTCACAACTATATATAGACTACACGATTCTCTTATGATATGTCAATAGTTTTATGTCTTTTATTGAATTTTTCAAGTTTCACATTATTAGCCTGATAACTGAATCTTCAAGGAATATTATATTGAAATTATAAATTATAATTACAGAATATGTGAAAAGTTTACAAAGTCAAATATTTTGAGCAAAAAATTGAAATAAAGAGTCATTGCAAGAAGAACAATATTATAAAAATAACATTAACATAAAATGTATGTGCCAAGATCCAAAATTCATTTTAAAAGTCATTCCTCCATTGACCTTAATAAAACAGGATCTTGCTCAGTAAAATGAGTGACAGCACTTCACCAGACATTAGACAGATATTGGTGATTTTCTAAGCATAGCTTAGATGTGGTACAAGGCCAAAAGTATGGGACATCCAGAGAGGATTGAACTCACGACTTAGTTGTAAATTGTTCTAGTAAGACAAGCTTTCTAAACATTACATTATGTTGAAGTGCCCTAAATAATTTTCTAAGCATAGCATAGATGTGGCACAAGGCCAAAAATGTGGGCCACCCAGTGAGGATCGAACTCACTACTTAGACATAATTGTTCTAGTGAGAGAAGCTTGCAAACCATTACACCATGTCAAGGTGCACACAATAGACAGATATTCCCTTAGGATACATTTCAGTAAGTATAAATAATGCCTAAAGGTTAATTGCACTTTGGCAGGAAGGGTGACAAGCCTGCTACTGTCGTGGCTTAGAACACATCTATTAAGCTGAGAAGTAAGAATCTAATGTCTTCAGAAATTTGTTAGCCAACGATTGTGAGTTCAATCCTTTGTGGGGCCACAAGAGTCAACATAGTTAACAGCTCTTGTGAGCTGTTGTACTTGTTCATATTTAATCGACTACACAGCCTCCTGAATAAAATTCATTTTTTGCTGGTAAATTGCTATCTGCCAATATAAATATTCCTTTTCATAATGCTCTACAAATTTTTCAATTGGGCCGAGTTTAAACAAACAAGCCAGATACTTCATTGAATGAGCGTCTTTGAAACCCATTTTATTCGGATACTCATTAGCTTTCTAACTGAATGTAATGGAGAATTGTTCTGCATAAAAATCCCATTTCTGAAAGTGTTTTTCTTCTTCTTGAACCATGACTCCACAGGTGCCTTCATAAATAAATGTGTATATCTGAACTTTCATCTTAATGACAGTGGGAACTCACCATGGATCCACCAATTTTCTATATAACATTAACACAAAATGTATGTGCCAAGATCCAAAATTCATTTTACAAGGCATTCATCCATTGACTTTGATAAAACAGGATTTTGCTCAATAAACTGAGTGACAGCACTTCACCAGACAACAGACAGATATTGAGGATTTTGTAAGCATAGCTTAGATGTGGCACAAGGCAAAATTATGGAAGCCCCAGAGAGGATCAAACTCAATACTCAGTTGTAAATTGTTCTAGTAAGGCAAGCTTTCTAAACATTACACCATGTTGAAGTGCCCTAAAATGATTTCCTAAGCATAGCATAGATGTGGCACAAGGCCAAAAGTGTGGGCCACCCAGTGAGAATCGAACTCAATTTTCTACCCCAAAACACACTACTTCCACTATCAGTAACTATTCAGCTGTTGATCTATCCATCTTGGTTATTGAGAATAGCACAGTATTTGTTGGAGAAAATAACTGTTGAAAATATGAAAAATTGGTCTTTATGTATTTTGTTTCCCATTGCCTTTGGTTTTCCTTTTGGATGTCTTTTAAAGGAGGCTTAATGCACAAGAGCCAGTGTAAAGGGCTTGTGCCTCCCAACCAATCTATCATACAGAAGCCTCCACTCTACTACATCTCAGCTTTCATAAGATAGTATTCATATAAAATACCAATTTTATCGTAACCTAATTATGTACAATAATGGATCATATGCAATACAGGGGAACTTAGAAACGTTGAAAATAAATACAATGTATTTAAATACAAATTAAAGACATGTCATAATAGATCATTCCTCCATCTTAAATAAATTAACAATGTTTTGTGGCAATTTTTAACATTTACTTGAAATTTTTCTTGTTGAAGTTGAATAATTTTAACATACTCAACATTGTAGATAAAAAAATAGTGAATTTTATGTAATGTTTTTTTTGAGACTTAACATGAGCAAAACAAATTCATGGATTTTGACGGAAAAAAAAGGACATAGAATGCCATCAAAATCCGTGAAAATTTTTCATCCTTTAATCATCAGTTGTGCTTAGTCTAATTTGTAACATATATAAACATAAGTAGAAAAATGTTGATAAGATAGCAATGATCATAAAGCACTGCCTAGGGACCCCTAGTCAGTCTCTCCCCAATTTGGGAGGGTCGGGTGAATGTTCTACACACCGGCCTTGGTTCTCATATGTTTTGCCATGATTTAAGATCTGATTGCTTTATGAGATATTTTCAATTTTTCCTAACACTGCTACTTTGTGGAAGGAGCTCCCACATGGATACTTTCCTGTACATTACAATCTTTACCACCTCAAGTTAATGGTTATCTATGCTCCTTATCCTTATAATTTTCACCTATCATAATGAGTGGGTGTTCTCAGGGAACCTTTATGCCTTGAGCACCTATTGGGACTTAAGCTCAACCTAGACCCCAAGTAGAACTTGTATATCATCCATCACTAAAGATACTGGAAACATTGTTGGTTCCCTGTATTGCTCTAGTAAGTACTTGACTCCTCCTGGTATCCTCAAACTTCACAAGAGTCAGATCAAGCCAAAAATTCACTCCTGCTACTATATATGCGCAGGAGCTGACCAGTCTTCACTTTGCAGTTTCAATAAAGTCCCAAAATCATATATGTGAACTTGTGGGTGATGAATTATTTTCCATCCTACAACTGCTTTCCCACAGATGAAACGTTGCAAGCCTCTTGCTAGTTTATGGCTATTTCTATTGAAAGTGATCAGACAAACTACATTCCTTAGTCCCACCAGTTCTGACATTCACAGCTAAGACCCACCACGCCATGCACATTGTAGCAAATTACCCTCATTCCCTTCATATTCTATTATCAAGATGTAAGTTCCACTCAAGCAGCTTCTTCCCATGTACCACTACTATGTTTGAATTGATTCCCAAGAGGATGCTTCCATAATCACTACACAATCTTAACCTGTTCATGACTAAGGTTAACTGTTTTCTTCTCCGCATATCCTCATAAACTGTCTTTTACCTTGTAATCCTCTCCCTTGAGTGGCTCTTGGGCCTTGTATAGCATGGACATTATTGAAAAAATATGGTTAAAGTAATTTATATACTACTTTAAAATTGAGGATGTGTATAATGATTATTGGTAAAGAAAATGGAGTCAGTGATCCAAATTCAAATTCCATGTTAGTCTGTTCCATTCATTTCTGAACTTGGAAAAAAAAAAAAATGAATCCATCTCTTCACCCAACATGTGTGGGGCCAAATATCATCCTCATCATCATCATCATCCTCATCATCCTCCTCATCATCCTCCTCCTCATCATCATCCTCCTCCTCATCATCCTCCTCCTCCTCCTCCTCCTCCTCATCATCATCATCATCATCATCATGTCTCATATCCAAGTGTAGTCATAGGGTCACTGTGCAGCTGGTCACCTGACCATTTCCTGCCATATATTTGGGTTAAAAGCCGAAGAGGTATTCATTTATAAATTATGCATAATTAACACACCCATCAATATTTTCCAAACTGTTACATCTATTTACTTTTACTTACAAGGCCTGGGTCAATCTGTGGCATTGGTTTTCAGGCAGTTCCGAACAGTGCCACATGTTGGTATGTTCTTCTCAGTCCGATATCATCAAGAAGTCACCTCCTACACACTACACCCAATCAGTTCCATGATTGAGTGTGGTTGTAGATATACTGCATAGCTGAGCACCTGACCAGTTGTCTTCATATATCTTGTTTGAAAGTTAAAGTGGTATTCATTCATGTGTAGCATCTCTTGTGCAAGTAGACATGTCAGAGCAAATCCCTCTCCAAGTCAAACCACAACTGATGTTCTCCAACTTGAAAGCTAGTCTTGGTTACAGTTATGTGACCATTGATTCCATCAGGGGAACTCTCTGCCCTGGCTGTTAACTTCAGTCTAGAAAACCCACCACCCACTGTTGCCATGTTGTCATTGTACTGGCTGCATACATAGCTAGAGAGCCCATTCTAACCCACTATGCTAGATGGCTTTTGACCCTACAAGAAGGTTCATCTGCCCTTTGACAAGTCTTGTTTTTAAGACTGCTGAGTGTTTAGCCAGAAAAGCAAGGTGAGGAATCAGTTTAGTTACTGATGACCTGACCATGTGTCAAGTAATACTATCAATAGAATGAATTTCAGTCACACTTACACACACACACACACATAGTAGAGATCGAGTAGTAACAAACCCTTTCCTGCTTGAGCAGAATTAGATGGTGGCCATAAAATTTTGAAAGTTCATGAAATTTTCCCATAAGTTTGATTAAATCCCATGGATGCTTTACTGAACACTACAATCTTAACTTCTTTATGTCACTGCTTATCTATCCTCCCTATCCTTATAATTTTACTTCCTACCACTTCCTCTTACATTTTTATCAGACAATTCATTCAGTAACCCTCTACTTTGAGTGGCTCCTGAGCCTTGCATTGGATGATTTTTTGTACAAAAAAAACTTCCTTCTCTTCAATAGCAGTTGCTACTCCTGTAACCTGGTGTTGCATATATAACATTTTTACTTTCATTTTTATTTTTAGCTTATTATTTTCTTTTTATTTTAATATAAGTTTTTTAAATTACAATTTCTGTGATATTTTCAGATTTTTTAGTTCAGTATATGATAATCTTTTATTCACTGTTAACCTGAACTGTCATTTTAACTGTAATTATATTTAAAATCACTTATTACCACTTTTCAAATGTCACTTGCATTTCCTTATGTACTCTCTGAAACTTTCTTTCTCTTTTCTTGGTTGTTTGTTTTCTTTTTTTCTTGGTTTTAGTCTTCTCTTTCTTTTTTTCTTTGTTTGCTTTCTTTTTAG
This sequence comes from Acanthosepion lycidas, assembly GCA_963932145.1. NCBI lineage: Eukaryota > Metazoa > Mollusca > Cephalopoda > Sepiida > Sepiidae > Acanthosepion > Acanthosepion lycidas. Next base: position 60,053,502 of record OZ010596.1, on the reverse strand, counting down.
CTTTCTTTCTTTCTTGCTTTTTCTTGCTTCCTTTCTAGCCTTTTTTCTTTCTTTCTTTTTTTCTTGTTTTCTTTCTTGCTTGCTTGCTTTTTTCTTCCCTTTTTTCTTGCTTCGTTTCTAGACTTTTTTCATGCTTTCTTTCTTTTTCTTGATTTTTTTCTTGTTTTCTTTCTTTCTTTTTCTTGAGTTTTTCTTGTTTTCTTTCTTTCTTTCTTTTTCTTGCTTCTTTCTAGCCTTTTTATTGCTTTCTTTCTTTTTTCTTGATTTTTTCTTGTTTTCTTTCTTTCTCTCTTTCTTGCTTTTACTTGCTTCTTTCTGTTTTTTTATTGCTTTCTTTCTTTCTTTTTTCTTGTTTTTTTTTCTTGTTTTCTTTATTTCTTTCTTTGCGGCTTTTTTGTTGATTTATTTTTTGTTTTCTTGTTTTCTTTCTTTCTTGCTTGCTTTTTTTTTGATCTTCCTTTCTTGCTTGCTATTTTCCATGTTTTTTTTCTCACATTTTTCTTGCTTTCTTTCTTGTTCCCTTTCTGGCTTTTTGCTTGAATTTTTTGCTTTCTTTCTTCTTTTCTTTCTTGCTTGTTTTCTTAATATTTTCCATTCTTTCTTTCTTGCTTTCATTTTTCTTGCTTTCTTTCTTTCTTGCTATTTTTCTTCCTTTCTTTCTTGCTAGCTTTCATTCTTGCTATTTTTCTTTCTTTCTTGCTTACTTTTCTCTTTCTTGTTTTCTTTCTTTATTTCTTTTTTTTCTTGTCCACTATCTTTCTTCTTTGCTTTCTTTTTCAAACAAATCACCTCGTTTGTTACAGCGAGCCTTGTTTTTTCGCAAAAATTAATGCACCGTTATGTGGCTTTGTCACATTAAACAGTTATGTCGTCTTCATGCTTCACAAATTGTTGTGGTTTTCATTTCTCCTTCCATTAATTGATTGCTCAATTAGAGAAATTAATTACTCTGAGCAGTTAACAAATTTTGCCTTCAATTACTCACTTACTGCAAATTAGCAATTTTCATTGAGTCCATGTTGTCAAACTTTTCCTATCAAAATCAATACCTTACTCTGTGTGTGTGTGTGTGTGTGTGTGTGTGTGTGTGTGTGTGTGTGTGTGCACATTTGTATGGGGAAGGGCAGGTATGACATGTTTGTCTGCCCTTGTCTAATTATGATTTCAGTATTACTTTCTCTACTATCAATGTATTGATAAGCTTTCACATAAGCATTTTTAGAAAGACTTATTTATTTTCAGAAAATAATAATGTGGAAAGTACCAGTATCAGTGTAATGAATTCAGTGTTCAGATTAAATGATTGCACAAGAGACTTGAATTTTCATTACTTAAGATTTTATTCACTCCAACCAATTACTCTTAACCAGAGTATGCGAGCTATTTCATGGTTAAACACTCAGACACTACATTCTCTTTCTTAGCATGTGAGAGACTGCACAAATCATCTTTATGTTGCTGTTTATATATTGCTTATATATCCATCTATCCAGCATTCTTGTTCTCACACTTCCAATACCAGATGCAGGTACGAGATCATGTACTTCTGCATAATCTGGCTTCTTTGGTCTGGTGGGAAATTACACCAAACTACATGAAAAATAAAAAAATATAAATTCATTATTAATAATTACTTTAACTAGAATAATTGTACTTATAATACATACATTTTAATCATTTCATTTAATAAATCAAGGGGTTACTGAGTGTGAAAAAATTCGAGAAGAACATTATTAAGGAGAGAGAACACTAAAAGAACTGGAATTAAGGAAACAGAAGATGATGGTTGACATTGCATTTAAATTTTTGAAGAGCAAAGTTGTCTGGAAAGCAAGAAACTGGAAGAAAGTTCCACAAGTGCAATAGGAAAAACTGTTAACATAGAACTTACAGTTAAATCTAGTAATTTCAACTGTAAAAGGATGAGACTAATCTGCCATTCTAGAACTGTACTTAAATTTGTAAAGTCAAGATTCCAAAGAGAAAAGCTCATCAGAAAAATTACCGTGAAAATTGATATGTCCCGAAAAGGGATATATTTGATCGAAGTAGCTAAGGGGTTTTGGCTACCGTAACCAAGTAGTACACGGTAACAGTAATCGACTGGTACTCGTCGTAATCACAGGTGTAGACCAATAGGATAGCCAATGGCATAGTCCAATGGGTGTCATCATAGACTTAAACTCTGTCATACCTACATGTCTGTCTGTATTTATGACTGACATCAGCCAATCATATCCCAATGAGGGGGAAATCAGGTGTATGCATATTCCATTATATCAAAAGTATTTATAGAAAAGGCATATTTCAGCAGTGAGAAAATGACTGAAGCTGAGATGGCAGGTCAGGACCAAGAACATGTCATATTCTACTTAGGATTTTATTAATAATCTCTAGATATATAGCAGAAGCCTCAGATCATATGTGACACTATTCAATGCAAAGACAAATGAGAGACTTATAAAGACATAAAATAGATCCTGGTGAGAAAAATTGGTTAGCACGATGCAGTAAGCCAAATTAGACAATTGAACCTCTCCTTTGTAAACTTGTTATTGTTTACTCAATTCTTCAATCTTTTCAGAACTGAAGAATGGATCAGTGAAAAAATTTACCAACAGCAAGTATATAAAGAAGAGATCTTTTAGATTAAGCATTTTTAATCATTATTCATTTTGGCCAGTAATTTTCTGAACAATGTTGATTACAATCTTGTGTATCATATGATTGTGTTTTAATGTTGAGAATATATTTTTGATACTGTTGAAAATGTTAGGTTTGTCATTTTTGGCCTTCCATGTTTGTAAATTTATGTTGATTTGAGTAAGGAAAACTGATTCAGTATTCACCTGACCTTTGAAATGAGTTGACAATTGATAAACATTTTCTGTAGATAAATATATTTTTCACTATATCTGAAGTTAAAAGTATATTTTCCTTCTCCAAATTTCAGTTATGTGATCATTAAATCATTAGGTTGGTGCAAAAATAATGTCGTTTTCTCACATATGTTACTATGTGAGAAAACGACATTATTTTTGCACCAACCTAATAACTAATTTTCATTGAATTCTATATTTCTATAGCAATTGCTTTATTTTTGGAATAATTGAAATTTTAGATTAAACATTTTTCTATTTATTGACATCAGTCATGGTGTAATCACATTAATGAGAATAATTGACATTAAAACCATTTTAAAATCTGTTTTAAGTTCACAAAAAGCACTTTTACTTTTTTTTTTATAATTAATTGGATGGTATTTTCTTGCAATTAAATTTAAAATAAAAGAAATCAGAGAAGATATTTAAAATTATTGCAACTTCTTTTATGTGCCGTGTCCCTTCAGGACGTAGATGATCATGTCCCTCCACATCTTCCTGTCCCTTGTGGCTCTTAATAAGTTTTGTCTTTTCATTATTTCTCCCAAATCGTGTTCTACCATCCATTTGCTGAAGCCAATCAAGTATGTTATGCGCTGCTTTCCTCTGTCCCTCTCTCCCTCAGTCTGTCATGTGAGTTTCTGATTTCACAAGACCTTCTTCCTCATTATATGTCCCCAAAATTTCAACTGTCCCTTCCAGATGTTGTTTTCTTTTTGTTTCCATTCTCTCCAAAACCTCATTGTTGTTCACATGTTCAATCCATGGTATCCTTAGCATCTTTCTGTAGAACCACATTTCTGTTGCCTCAAGTCCCTACCTTATCTCTGAGGAGATTATCCAGCATTCACTGGGAGGACAGATATCACATAACAGTTCAGTATACTTTCCTTTATCTCTGTTGTTTCAATACTCTTTTCTTTGTTTCCAATGATATTTTTCTATCTCTGCTTAGCTTTTGGGGTGCATCTTTGCCCATCCCAATACATCTTTGGGTCTCAGTGTTGCACTTTCTGTCCTCTTTTTTAGAACACTTCCCAAGTATTTAAATTTCTGTACCTGCTGATTTTAGTATTCCTGATCTTTAATTTGCATTTTAGGCTCATCCTTTTGCTGATAACCAGGCATTATAAACACATTTTAAATTTTTTATTAAAATAAAATCCATGTTCATTTGTATAATTTGTCAGTATTTTTATAATTCTATTGTTGTGATTATCAATATGTGAACTATAGCATTTTATGTAGATATATTTTGGAATTATGTATGCCAAATATGGAATGTATATGCAGTCTACACTCTTATATATGAACAAAATCATTTTTGTTTTGTGCATTACATGGACATTAGCTTTTATAAATATAAATGCCTGACTTCTGTCTTTCAAGGATATTAGACTTTAACCACGCTAGTATCATTTTTACTTTCACTAATCTATGTCTTATTTTCTTCAGCATTTTCCTTTGATTATTTAGGTAAAAAATATTCTTATCTTCATAATATGATCGGAAAAAGGTCTATTTTGAAACACTCAAAAGCTGATTACCTTTCTATGTCTATGTTTTTGCAAGTGAGTTTTTATTTTTGCAGAATTTTTATTAAATTTTCCGAAATGTTTTATCTTAGAAGTCATGCCACTGTTCTTTTTCCTGAGTTTAGATTTTTGCTTCTTTTGATTAAATATTAAGACATTTTCTAAGTGAATTAAAAATTATGAATCACTCAATGTTTTTATTTTTTTAAATATCAGTCAACAATCAGGCTTAGATTTTCCAGAGAAGAAACACATCCTGTCTCTTGTGGATAGCATCACAGATTCACTTATTGCAATTATATGCTTTTAGAGTAAAATATTCTGAACAAGAAAAGAGTGATATATTAGGTTGGTTAAGATATTTTATTAGTCTTTACAGTTAGCTGGCATAAAAAGCAATTTAGTTTTAATGATCTTTATTCAAAAAGGCTGCTTTTTGACAGCAATGATATCAGCATGCAATTTTAAATTTCCAAAACTGGTATATTTCATTTTATTGAGTTTAACAGTGACAATGCATAAAAGCAATATTTTTTTCACCCTTTTTTTTTCGTTTGAAAGCATAAAGATACACAAAAATATTTGTAGAGAAAATACAAGAGATGTTGAACAAACTTTTAACTGAATAAATAATAATTAACAGTAATTCTTAAACATTAATGCTTATCATTAACGCATTTGGCTTGATAAAGTCCCTCAGAAGACAAAACGTGTCATCTAAAATAAATTTTCCTTTTGTCTTTATTCATATTGTCCTTTTACAGATATATTCTATCAGAAATTTAACACATTAATGTTTATATATACTACATTATTGTGACTGATAATCAGTTGTTTTACTTTCCATAAGGAAAGGAAAATTTAAATTTGGTAAAAATTACATTTTTGCTGAGTATTCAAAAAAGTCATTTGTTTTTGTTGAATTGAGTCAGTTTCAGTCCAGGAATTCAAACAGAGAGGAATTCAAACAGAGTGTGGTTGAAAATAAAAAAAATTAATTTATATTTAAGTTAGAGATTTTTAACAGTAGAATTGGCATAAATCAAAGAAATTTATGAGAAAACCAGTAAAATATTTTAAAAGGTTCAAATTAATTAACCACTCCTCGTAAGGGGAAACGCTGTCACATGAGCTGAAATGAACAATCAAGTATACGTTGTCAAGTTTTTTGAATTCTCGTATACTTGTATTTTGATTGGTCATTTCAGCTCATGTGACAGAAAAAAAAAAACAAGGAAACAGTATATATATATATATATATATATATATATATATATATATATAAAGAATAACGAAACAACTGGAACTTGAAAATTATTTAATTTAACTCAAGGATGAATATAGTGAAAACACTGAATACAGACAACATTTGTCAAATTCACTAGCTTTCCATTTAAGGTTCAGAGAGAAGGTATATAATATATTTCTATATTTTGTTAGCATGTTCTCTTTATAGAAAATAAAAATTTAATTCCTGTTCTTCTCTTAAGCTGTCTTTATTTTTCATTATAGATGTTTAGATAAGAATCTGCATTAGCAACAACAGATATTACTGAGGCCACCACATATGTTTAGTAATACAGCACAAGAACAGATTTTCTATTTAGGTCATTATATATATATTTATATAAATATATTTAAATAAAAAAGTGAACATAGAAGTCAACACTTAGAGGTGACAGTCTGTTTCATGCTAGATGCAATCATCAGGACTTCTATGTTCACTTTTATATTTACACACGCTCTATCTCTGATATTGAGCACTTTATTCCATAAATATAGCACATCTTAAGACTATATTTCTTCATATAAATATATTTATATATTTATGAATTTTGTCAAATTTTTATAGCAGTAAAATAGAAATATTTTCTTAATTGTTTGGAAGCAACAATTCTGAATGCCTGGATGAACTGAAGATTGTCAGCATCCTTTTAAAACAACTGATACAAAAGATAGTGAACACGTTTTAGATATTTAAAAATATAAGGCCAGATACTTCAGCTAGTACATATATCAAGAGAGAAAGTATTTTGCTCATGCTTTTATTTTTATTTTTCTTTGTCCCTAATTATTTCTGACAGTTTGTTTCTACATTTAGCCATCTAACAAAATAGTTCCATTTAGTTCAATATTACAAATTCATTTTCTTGTATTCATTGGTTTCTTTGTTCTCAAATAGCACTGCAAGAATTCTCTACGTAATACTTTAAAAAAATTGGTACTTTTTTCATTTTAAAGACACAAATACAAGTCACAGTTTTTCTCATCAGAATCTATCTCCTACATTGATAAGTCTACCATTCATCAGAAATTCTTGACAAAATCCAAGGAGAAAACTGCAATGTTATTTGCTCTGACCTCACACCACAGCTTTGCTCTAATTGTTGTTTTCCTTTGCCTCTGCTATAAATATTTTCACAGTAACTGTTCTGATGATTTCTCTTCATTAGTACCGTGACCTTACAAAATTACACACAGTACTAGTTTGGTATCTGGGTCTTATAATCTCATTGTTGGAATTGTGAATTGTAATCACAAGTTTCTTTGCTAATAGTTTCTTCTCTCACATTTCTCACTTGTTAAACACTCTTTCGGCTTCTTGCTTTCCTCTCAACTACAATCTTCAAAAATTTAAATGCAACACAAATGATCATCTGTCTTCTTAATTCTTGTTCTTTTAGTGATGAAAAGGTATGTTTGCTATTAATGTTACAAGGATGGGTTAGCTGTCTAAGGAGATCAGCTAGTCATGCAAATGTTTCTTTCACTCCCAGTAACCCCTTGCATCCTAGTAGCCTTTATTGCCTTGGTTGTGGTGAAATGATCAACAACAAAAAAAAAAATAATAATTGTGGAATAATGGTTACCAAACTAATCTTAGAGGCTATTAAGCCTGTTGTGATTTCATAAAAGTAGAGATGATTTTGAAAGTTTTAAGTAGCAAACTATTTCTCTCTGGTGGACAAAAAAATAAGAACTAATTAACAGCTAAAAAAGAAAGCATGGATGTAGAACATTGATTGAAAAATCCACCATAAAATATTCTCTCTTATATATAAAATTTACTAAGCAAGGCTTAAACTGTCACAAGGCTACAAGACATAAAGTGTCATGAAGACTGAATGCATTTCTCTAATGAATTGGTCTGTGAAACTAACTTGCAGTATTATTGACCTTTCTTTATTCATGGAGCCTTGCATGTCTGATGTACTTTCTGGATGCATTCATTTTTAAGGTCAAGTTAGTAACTAAGATACATGAATCATAGTGTGATAAAATGACTCATTTAAAACTGTCTGATCAAATAGTCACATCTATTTGATCTTTGGTGGTAGTGTTATGCAGTAAATGGAATAATGTTGCATGACTGGATCAGGGAATGTGATGAGCAGAGTCAGAGGTATGTAGCAGTAGAAATCAACACCTCCCCTCTCCTTGTATTGCTTAGTTTCTTTAGTATTTTGAAAGTTGAAGAAATAAATGATGGAGTTTCTATATTTATGGCTTCTGCAACTGAAGAAGGCTGTAGAATAGATCAGCAAAAATGTTGTTGTAATGATATCAGCAACACAAAGAATGAAATGAATTGACCAGAGAAATCTTGGAATATAAAGAATTCCTCTCAAAGTTACAAATATTAGGTTGGTGCAAAAATAATATCAGTTTTTGACGTATTTTTTAACGTCAAAATCCGACATTATTTTTGCGCCAACCTAATAGAAACATCCATTTTATATCAGGAATCACACTGCAGTTATTAAAAAAAAAACTAATTAATCAAACATTTTTTCTTTTTATTATTAAAATGCAGAATCAATTTTTCTCCAATGTGAATTTCTTTTTAACCTAATAGCTTATTAAATAACATATATTCCTTATCTGTTTGCTTAGGATAAACTCAACATGGTCCATTTGAGCTTAATTCAAAATGACAATTTTTGTCGATCTTGAAAAGAAGTGTCAAATTCAACTAGCCATGATTTGTATCATCAGATGCAATTATTAATATAATAGAAATAAGTTTGCTTCTTTGTTATTGCACATGTGCACACACACACATGCACACATGCACATATATATATATATATATGTACATATATATAGAGATATGCATAAATTTTTTTTTTTTTAAGCATTACACCCCGAGCAAGGCGTGAAGCCACTAGGATGCAGGGGGTTGCAGAAGATTTGGAGCGAGAGCAGATAGGAGTGATAGAGGAAAGGATGAGGAGAGAGATAGTGGGTAGATCAAGGTAACTGGAGATGTCGATTGACATTAGATTTGAATAGTTGGAAATTATAGCTCTCAGGGAAACAGTAATAGGGACGGGTGTTCCACAGGCAAGAGGTGCGAGGTATGAAGCTATTGGAGTAGAAGAGACAGCTACATTTAAAAGTTTCTACAGTGTAAGGGTGGGAGCGGGATGCCAGCCTTGTAGGGCGCTTGAATTCATGAAGTCTGGGAACCAGTGAAAACAAATGCATATATGTATGTATAGATTTCATTTTAAAATCTGTTCGAATTCAAAGAATCTTTTAGCAAACTGACCATTTTCTGAGAGTTTTTCTATAGAGGAAACCAAAACAAACATAAGGAAATTAAAGTAAAAGAGAATTCAGTATTTGAAAATAAAGAAGACAAATCACTAGTTTCTATAATTTTCAGATAAGTCATTATCAGTCTAGCAGTTGTTCAGCAATTCTATGCCCTTTTATAATTTTCAAATGCGTCAATTGAGTTGGTCAGACTGTTGAATTATTTTTGTTGCTTTTGTTACCACTGTGTTTCAGTTGATCTATTCTATGGCCTTTGATGAATTATTTTCATGTTCAAATTTATTTGAATGCAATCTATTTGTCATTTTTATTTTTACCACTATACTCATTGACTCATTCTTGCCATCGAAACATTTGCAATCAATAAAGAGAGTCTCTTTTATCCAGTATTTATTCATAGCAACATAAAATATACTGGTTCCTTTAACAGTAGGTACTGTGTATATTTCTGCGTATAAGACGACCTTTAGATAAGATGAAGTAAAAAATATAGCAAATTTTTATGACCTTATCCTATACCTGTAGTATAAGACGACGGCTTATTGATTATATAAAGATATTATTGGAAATGTTACTTACAGTATCCTTAGAAATTCAAAATAAATGAAATGACAAAACCGATTCTATATCATGTTTTTTCCGACACACATCCCCAAGGGAAACCATTGTTTTGTTTACATTTCATCATGTGATCTCTTGTAAATACTGATTCTTCCTCTTCCTCTTCTTTTCCTATATCTAAACAGTTAGAAACAGCCTTGGGCACTAATTTTTTTTATTCAGTCTGTTCCTAACTTTTGTAATCCTAAATGTTATTACTGACGTAATTGACACTGCCATGATGATTATTGAAAGTTTAGCGAAAGATAAAGGTTGCAATCATAACTCAAATTTTTTTATTTTTTTCAGCTGAGCTTGATACGAGTCGGAAGTTGTTGGAGTAAAGAAACAAATTAGACACTGGTTTGGTGAAATAACCAAAGATTTATTTTCATTTACAAGATATGAAAATGTCTCTGGTAAGTCATATAGTGTAGCATTTGAATGTATGGTGTACAAGGTGTGAAATAAGAGAGTGAAAAAAGAGTATGCTTAATCTGACTGACTGCTTGTTGGCTATCGGTTTGGGCTTATCACATTGATAGTGTAGTCTGGTCTCTTTCTATGTTCACAGGAGGTCATTTTCACAGCCTAATGGTAGGATGGACAGTCAGCCATGGTCCAGATAGCTTCTATGGTTAGTGTGGGTGTGTTAAGTGTCTCTCTATGCTCTGTCTGCCCTGCCTGGCTTCTCTTATAGCCTATAGCCTATATAAGGAAAACATACAGATGTCAGTGTAGACATCTGTGACAAGCAAGAGTCACGATGATAATGGCAGCACTCTGATATATTTGTGTTTGTTTTAAAATTTGTTTTGAGTAGAGTGTGGCATGTGTGTGAGTTAGCTAGACAAAAATAGGTCTGTAGATATGTTTTCTAATAATTGTACAAATTTGGCTTTAATTTTTTATCTCTATGTGTAAATTGTTTTTCTGCTACAAGCTTGCATGGATACAAGTTGATTTCATTGCTATGGAATTATTCTTTAAAATGGCAATTTATTATGAAGTTATACCAGTAATATATAAGGTAGAAATGGTTTTATTACTTTTATTATCAGTTTATTTGATAAGGTGAATCTTTTCATGTATGTTATTGGTTATTGCACCAAGGATGATTTTAGTCTACCAACAAACATCATTCAGAATTTAAAGTTTCTTTTTTAGAATTGTGGTATATAACAACCTCCAATTTTTAAGGGTGGTCTTTGGTCGTATTGTGCACAGAAATATATGGTAATATAAGCTAATAAGACAATGTATTGTATACTTGAATGTTCTCTGAGATTTTAGATTTTCTTTTTCTAGATTAATCACAGTTATCTAATCATACTGAACAAATGATATTTTTATCCCTTTAGGATATGAACATTATCTTGAATTTTAAAACTTTGTCAAATATTGCTAAATTTTTTATTATTTTGTTCACCAGATATTCCATTGTTTTTCAATAAATTTAACCAGATTGACATTCTGCAGTCATTATTAAACAGTGTGGATCAGAAAGAATGAAAAAAACTCTTTTGAAAACTCAGACTCACACCATTTTTGTCTCATAGAACCTGTATAGTCCAGTTACTGGGACACCCATATAGAATAATAAGGTCCGATTTTATGTAAAGTGTTTCTGTTTTCTAGCTGGCTGATTGTGTCTTCTTAGCATCACCCACTTAGCCAAAGAGGAAGAAAAAAATAAATAAAATAGTTTCGGTGGTCAAGTGACAGCAAAGCTGGATATTCAGGACTTCCAGTTGCTGTTCTATATCAACAGTCATATTTGGGATTGAGGAAGTTGGTTCTGGTCTGCTCTTGGCTGGAGACATTCATATAGTCACATGCTACACTATATGGATGGACAGAGGGTTGGTAAAAGAGAAAAACTAAAAATATTATCTGGAACTAAGTAACCTGCAAAGGGTTGATAAGTCACAAAAAATGAATCAATCAAATAAAGCAAATACACTCAGTTTTGCTTACCAGATAAAGTTTGCTTATATTTTGATTTCCTTTTTTTTTTATAAAGCTTTCTTTCTTCATTGTTAATAAAAGACATTTTTTTTCTTTTTATAGTTTACTAGCAGTAGAGCCCGGCGTTGCCCGGGGATGTAACAGTAAGAGATAGATCAAGTATTGACCATCATAAAGACTGAAAAATAAAATTGACAAAGATTATTGTTTAAGGTTGATGGACATGCATGTCTTAATTAGTTTTATTTTATTTTTTTTTATGAATTGGTCAAACCCAAACCCAAACTCAAAGGAAAACATTGTTTTCAATCATTATGAGTCTACCGATTGAATAGAATTTTATTATAAACAATTGTCTTGTAAAAGGAATTTTTAAAGGATTGTGAATGTAAAAATAAAGAAAAAAGTGTGCAAGACAATAAGAAACACTACCTGCCCAAAAAAAAGTGAAGTTTTGTTGAAATCAGTTGAAAAATGTAGGAAATCCGATCCCACATATAAATGAACACACACACACACAACCTGGGTTTTATAATAAGTAGAACTCGATATGAGTTGTCCCCCTTTCATTCTGGCGACAGAATCGTGTTTTAAAATTGATTTCGTGCAAAAACACTTGTGTTTTTTCAATTTTTGGCACTGTCAGAACCACTGCAAGGTAATTTTACGTAGTCCTGTGAAGTTTTGTTGAAATCGGTTGAAAAATGTAGGAAATCCGATCCAATATATAAACGTACAGACACACATACACACACACTCACAATCTGCGTTTTATAATAAGTAAGATTAATATACAGAAATGTAATAAAGTCATATCAAACAGAAAAGGATGATAGATTAATTAGCACCTGAAATGTATTATCGCAGACGTCTAGTTAACACCTTTTAACAAAAATTTGAAAATAAGTTTTGAAACAGAAATTAGGAGAATAAACGTGCAATGGCTAAACACCCGGTTCATTTTTATTCTTTAATATTGTGAAAAATTAAATATTTTAGTAAAATATATGCATAACATTGACATTTTGTGTGGTACAACTTTCGGAAAAAAATTACATTGTGATAGCTATACTATGATATTGTATTATACTCAAGGATGTAATTTATTCCCTGTTTTTAGATTCAAAAGCACAGGGTCATATTATACTCAAGTCGTATTATACACTAGGAAATATGGTAATCTAAAATGCACCAATTCCTTTCACAACAGCAAGCTGGATAGACATCATTCTTCATTATTTTCTGTGGAGTTTTAGGTGGTTTTATCCTGCAAACTTTAATTGTTGGCTTAACATCTGATTATATATTGAAAAACAGTTATTGTTTATATGGAATGATTGTTAATATGGCATGAAATTAATTCATCAGAATTTGAAATATAAGCATTTAATCTTTTAAATATACCAAAGTACTAAGCAACAGGAAAATGTTGTTAGAATCAAAGAAAAGTGTGCTGATCTGTTATAAAATATCAATCCTCTTACATAGCAATGAATGCTTAAAAATCTTCTTACAGATGAAGAGAAAACTGGAAGCAACAGAAATTTAATTCTATAGAAGGATGTTGAGAATACAATGAATGAAGTATGTAAGCAATGAATGGTGGAGTAATGGATATCAGCTCGGATTGAGGAATCGGAAAGCCGAGTTCGAATTCCAGTCAAATCCATTGCATTTACTTACATGATAATACACTTGGGAAAAGTATGAATCCTCTTCTTCTCCCTTCAGCTATGGGTAAATAGCAGGACAGACCAGGTTCTATAGCCTTATATGGCAACTGGTCTACTGCAGAAAGAAATGGCAACCTACTATGGGAAAAAATCATCAGTCATGTATCAAAAGTTACATGATCGCCTAAGTGTGTATCATGCATGGCATATAACTGACTGAAGCCATGAAGAAGTCTTCAGGAAAATGGAAACAAAATATCAGAAAGATATAGCTGAAATATCTTGAACAAACAATGATGAAGGAGGGATTGGAGAATTTGACACCCACAGGACATAGGAAATGAAAAAGGGACAGGGGAGGGCATCAAGTCACCTACTTGTGTGAATGAATGGCAGAATGGGGAATAGAAGACCGGGCAAAGAGACAAATGTTACCAAGAGTTACAAAGGATAGAGGGTTGTAGAGAATGATGATTGCACACGTCCTGAAGGTAGACAGCACATTGAAGAAGAATGTAGAAATTTGATTCACTTGTCTATGACCAACATGACATAGCCAAAATAAAAACAAAAAATTAAAGTCTATTTTAAACTGAATTCAAAGTTTCTAAAATTTCTGAGTTTTAATTTCAAGAATTCTTTGATTCATAACAGTTCCATCCAAGACAATAGAACCATTTTTAAGTGCTTGCATATCATGGAAAAAGGTTATTTTCTAATTGAAACTAATTTTTATTCCATGCTTTTTTCTCTTTTCTTTTTTGCTTCCCAAACTTGCTCTATTTTAGTTTTCTCTTTCTCCTTTTTTCTTCACTTTCTACAAGTTTTGATTTTTACTTTGTTTCGTCCTCTTTTGTTTTTATCACTTCTCAACTTCCCCCTTTTTTCTTCACTCTTTTTCCATCTTATTGTTTTCTTCAAGTTCTACTTCTTGCTTTTCTTTTTACCTTTATATCTCCTCTTTCTGTCCTATTATACATTTTTCTCTTTTCTCTCCTTTATTTGTTTCTTTAACATTCCTGTGTTTTTTTTTTGTTTTTTTTTGTAATACTCTTCTCTCTCTTCTTTCTTTTTCCAACTCTTTTTTACCTTTTCTCTCTTCTTCCTTCTTTGATTCTTCTCTTTCTCTCTCTTCTTTAGTTTTACCTCTCCTTTTTCTTTCTCTACCTCTCATCTTCCCACATTTTTTTTCATTTTTATGACTTCTCTTTTTCCTGTTTCCTTCCTCTTTATTTACTTCTGCTTTACTTCTTTATTCTCCTCCTTTTTATTCCCTCACTCTTTCCTCCCTTTCCTTCTTTTATCTCTATTTTACATCCTCTCTCTGCTCCCTTACCCTTTTCCTTTCTTTTTTAATTTCTGACCCTTTTCCTTTTCATATATTTATCTTTCATACATTTACTCTTACTTTTCTCTCTGTTTTACCTCCTGTCACCTTTCTCTTTTTTGTTTCCTCCCACTTTTTAATCATATCTTTCTCCCTTTTACTCTTTTTTTATTTACTCATTATCCTCCTTCTTTCTTGTTTATCTTATCCCTCCATTTTTCTTTATCATCTTATTCACTTCCCTTCTTCCTTTCTTTCCTGTTCTTTTTACCTCTTCCCCACTTTCCATATTTTATTTCTTTTTAACCTCGTCTCTCCTCTTCCTCCCTCTTTATTTTTCCATTTTACTTCTTCTTTTCCTTGTCTCTGCCCTTACTTCTCCCCTTCCTAGCCATTCTTTCTTTTTTTTTTTTCATCTTTTGCTATTATGATTTAATCATCTGAATTTTAAAGCTGAATATTTTTGTATCACCAATTTTAAATTTTAAATTTCTATCATTAGAAAATTTCTTTCACACAAATGATTCAATTTCCTCCAATTCTGAATTACCAAGAAAAGAAATAACAAAACTAACAAAACCCAAGGACTTTAACCCAGTGAAAAACATTTGTCTGCTTACAACAGCAGCACAACTCAATTGGCAGTTATCTGTGTCAAAGATGAAAGGAACCTTCATTTTAATTTTTTGTACTTTTGCTGTTTTCATCAATTTTTAAATTCAGGACATGTTTTGCTTGTATAAGGCAACATTGCAAGAAGAACAAAATAACGACTGCAACCATATGAAAAAGAAAAGATCTGAACATCACATATTGGAAAACTTAAAAATGTTTGGCATCTTTTGTGAAAAAAATTAAAATTCATTTGTATGTTAATGGTAAGATTGACCGTTTCCATACAGGAAATAATCAAACAGTAAACCTCAATGTCAGTTGAAATTAATTAATTTTTTTTCAGTTTTTCATGAAAATAAGCTTTTCAAGTCCACTGTTATCACTCTTTCTTGTATTGACAGGAGTTTTCTTGCAAACCTTTTGTTTTTGGTAGTGTGGGAGATCAACATATTGATTATATCATTATTTTCCCTTCTAGTAACATGTATTATCCATTTTAGTCGTTACTGCTGCTGGAAGTCTTTTACTGATGTATTTTTTTGTTATTTGGTAAAGTTTTTGTCTGGCACCAGTCTATGAGATATGATGAAGGATTGTAATCTTTAAGATTTGTAACACGGTATCATGAATTTACAGTTGAATTGACTAGATGTAATAGTAAGTTCAATGCTAACAGTTTCTTCTCTCAAACTTCTTACTTGCATCCCAGCCAACTTTGATCTTCAAAAATTTAAATGCAATGTCAATCATTATCTACTGTCTTGTTGATTACACTTCCTTCTATTGTTCTCACTCCTTAATAATGTTTGTTTTTTTTCTTATTCTTTCATACTCAGTATCTTCTTCTGCTTTAGTGACTTTACTGCCTTGCTTGGGATGAAATGATTAAACAAAAACCTAAAGGATGCATTCATTTGAAGCAATTTGAATCATTAATCTGAGAATATGGTTGTATAGAGTTGAAAGTTTAGACATTTCTGAATGTGTTGGATGGCATGTATTGACATCCATATGAGAGTCCAGATCTTATGAGATAATTTAAAAACATGACTCGAGTTTTCAGGTCAATATTTTTGTTTTGTTGCACTTTATGGTATTGAACAAAACCATAATAGAACTGCTCAGCAACCTTGATATATTCAGGAAAGATATCAGAATAATCAAGAACCTATACTGGCAGCAGACGGCATGCATGCGCATAGAGAATGAGTTCAACAAATATGCAAAAATAGTAAGGGGCGTAAAGCAAGGATGCGTCTTCTCACCGGACCTGTTCAACCTATATAGCGAGGTAATTCTGAGAGAATTGGAAACCCTACTGGGATTTAGCATTGGTGGCCACATTCTTAACAACATAAGATGCACAGATGATACAGTACTAATAGCAGACATGAAAAAGAAATTACAAAACTTCCTACAGAAGGTAGCAACAGAGAGTGAGAAGAAGGGACTAAGCATAAACTTACAAGAAGACAGAATGCATGGTTATCAGTAAGAGGATGATCCCAAAATGTGATTTGAAGGTCAGGAACACTAGAATCAATCAGACACAGAAGTTTAAATATCTGGGAAGCATTTTGACAGAGGAAGATAAGTATGACACTGAGATCCATAGATATATTGGGATGGTCAAGGCCGCATTCCAAAAAATGGGCAGAGTATTGTAACACAGGAGGATTTCTTTGGTAACAAAGAAAAGAATACTGAGCTGTTATGTGACATCTGTCCTTCTTTATGGCAGTGAATGTTGGATGATTTCCTCAAAGATGAAGGAGAGACTCAAAGTGACAGAGATGTCATTCTACAGAAGGATGCTAAGGATATCATGGACCGAGCGTGTGAGCAACGATGAAGTCTGAGAGAGGTTACAAACAAGGAGGAGGTTTGTACTTAGCATCAGGAAGAGGCAGCTGAAGTTTCTGGGACATATAATGAGGAAGGAGAGGGGGCCTGGAGAATCTGATACTCGCAAGTCAAATAGAGGGAAAGAGAGACAAGGGAAAACAATGCATGACATACCTGGCGTGCTTAAGCAAGTGGATGACAGAACGTGGTCTGCGGGAAGAAGCAGAGGGAAGGAACATGTAGAGAGCTGTAAGGGACAGAGGTGGAGAGCCATGATCGCCTACATCCTGAAAGGACATCATATAAAAAGAAAGAAAGTGTTACCTCTTCTGTGTTTAATTTCCTTATCTCCTACATTAAATTTATTGTGTCTGGTCCCTACACTGAGATATTTGAAGTGTTTAAAATTTATGAATTCCTCAAATATATGTTCACAGAGTCAAACACAAACTACACACTCATATGACACACATATATGTAGGAAGGAATACTCAAGAGATATGCAAGTGCCGATATCATTCAGAAGCAAGTCTTAATTATGATATTTGCGATTGTCATATTAAAGCAAATTAAAAAGTCACTCTAGGAATATGAAAGAAATTAAAGAAAAATAAAATAAAGCAAATTACTGAGATGATAACCTTGGACAGGAAAGAAAGTTATGAGGTTACATCCCCCTGAATTCATCATAAAAATTGAGAATGTGTCACAGAAATTTCGACTATCTTTTCTAAGTGTAAGTATCTTTTTTGTTTTCATTTTTCTTAAAACTTCTTCATTGCTGACATGTTTCATCCATGGTATTCTCAGCATCCTTCTGTAGAACCACATCTCTGTTACTTCAAATCTGCTCTTCATTTGTGAGGAGATTGTCCAACATTCACTATTCATATAGGAGGACTGATATTACATAGCAGTTCAGTACTTCCAGCTACCTGTAATAAGAGTCTCATCAATGTCATGCCCCGGTGGTTGACAGAGGAAAAACAAAAAGAGAGTGAGCATTTTAACAAGCCACTCTTCCAGAAATACCCAGGCAGATGCAGCATAAAAAGCTGTTATGCTCATAGTCACCCTTAACAGGGGCCAATTGTTTTGTGTTTGTATGTGTGCATTTATTTGTTACTGGTTGACTTCAGCATGATATATAAAAACTTATCAAGCAATATGTAATGTATTTATTTGGAGCATTCTCTATTCATCGTTAAACAATTTTATGATGCAAAAACTACATATAGCATTTATACCCTACCCACTGATCATAAAAGCACACATTATATCATATCAGAATAGCGATTATTTACTGGTAATAAAATCTTTTTCATAGCAGAACAGTATAAGTATCGTATGCTCCATTAAACAGGTGAGGTTTTCTAGTTCTCGTCCAACCTATTGTTTCTATATTTTCTTTCTTTGCTTGGCAGATGTAAGAAAGAAAGTACAAGAGAATGTATAATAAAATTAAAAAGGTGTGCGTGTAAAAGAGATTTAGTTGTTGCCAATTGAAAAATCTAGAATGGGAGTTTTTGTTTCGTTTTTATTTTTTTTTTTTTTTCAAAAATGCTGTTACTCATTTCTTTTCATCAGAATGTGCACTTCCTCACATGTAAACAAATTGTAAGCAGAATAAAATCAATGGGACTCAACACAAGTTTCCTTCATCTAAAAATGGTTGGAGAATGGACTGGCCGAAATATTGTGAAACAACAATAAAAGAAACAGTAAAAAATATCAAAACAAAAAAGTCTCATTAAGTCCATTTCCAATTGTTCTAGCCTATTGGCATTCCATTTAGCAGGCAATTTCACACAGAAAAATCATCTGCATATCCACTTGTACTAGGTTGGGACAAAAATAATGATGTAATAATGTCGTTTTTTGACGTTACGTCAAAAAACGACATTATTACATCATTATTTTTGCACCAACCTAATATATATTGAAACATACATCCACACATACATATTCATATGTATAACCACTTGTATATTGAAATATAAATGCACATATATTAACATAATTAGCAGATTGATTGTTTAATCTGCTTTTTTTTTATGGCTTATCAACTCTTTGTAGGTAGTAGTATCCAGTGATCCATAGAGGTCCAGCATCTAAGTACTGACCAGACTTTACATTGCTTAACTTCAGTGATCAAACAAGAACCAATGTTTTAATTAAAATTATAAAAAATTATTATAAAAAATATATATGCTTATAGTTATATATGTTTATTATGCATTATCTATGTATCTATATAATTATATCTATCTATCTATCTATCTATCTATCTATCTATCTATCTGTATATATATATATATATATATATATATATATATATATATATGAGATAACAATATATAATTTTTTTATATATGAAGAACAATATTGGTGGAAAAATGTATGACAAAGTGTAAAAAAGTATGACGCATTTCATCCTTTAGGACTTCATCAGACTAAATTTGTTTTGTTGGTGTGACTACAGATGTGCAGGAATGAGGGATGCTGGGAATTTTAAATTTATTTTTTTTATATATATAATCTAGGTGATTTCATTTAGATTCTTTTACTTTTTCTTTCCGACACTTTTGTTATTAGAAATCCCACATTATATGAGGAGAGAGAGAGAGAGAGAGAGAAAGATAAAAAAGAATATCTATATACATACTGTATATATCTCACTCTCTCTCTGTCTCTCTTTCTCTCTCTCTCTCTCTCTCTCTCTCTATATATATATATATATATATATATATATATATATATATATATATATATATATAGACACAGAGATAGATAGATAGATGGATATCAACAAACACCAAATTCTTAATCTCAAGTATTGAGCATTTCCCCCACCATAAATATAAAAAAATGTAAATAATATATATTTTCTGACTGACATCAAATTGATCAGGTTTTGATCTCGGCTTGTCACAATCGCAATAGCCACGCTGATGAACTATGAAACAGTCTGTCTGTGGATGACTATATATATATATATATAATATATATATGTGTGAAAATATATAGAAAATAGGAAAGAACTCGTTAGGTAAATAATCCAAAATTCTTTAGTATTTTTGTCATTATTTTTAAAAAACAGTGCTCGATACAAAAGTAGAGCTTAAATATAATTATTTATTTAAAATAAATGATTATATATAATATAAATAATTAATATATAAATAATTATATATAATATATATATATATTAATCATTACACCAGTATATATATATATATACATATATATATATATATATATATATATATATATATATATATTAATCATTACACCAAGCAAAGCTGGATATATATATATATATATATATATATATATATATATATATATATATATATATATATATATAATCATTACACCAAGCAAAGCAGAATACTTCTAAGATTAATAGTTAAAAATTGCTTTGAGTGAGTGAAGCCAGTGGATCTTGGCAAAGATCATCCTTCTTCAAACCTTGTGGACTGATGCTACAGAATCACAAAGAACTGTACCAAATAACAGAAGTCACATCACTTGAGGACTTTCAACAACAGCAACAAATAAAATGTATAGCACATGTAACTCAAAGAAAAAATAATAACATAATCAAAGCGCTGACATTTCATACTACTTCAAATAAAAGATTAGGAAGGAAATCCCCATCATTACTGGAAAGAGCAATAAAAGTTACTGGACTTGAGAAACCTTTTTTCCTGAAAAATTGTTCTAATAGAAAGATTTTATAAATTTCAAGTGTAAGCAGTACTGTTTGATCAATAAATGCCTAATGTTTCCTTATAATGAAATGGCTAATATTACCATTAACATTTTGACCACCATCCTAAAAAAATATCTGATATAATGTATTTGCCAAACTTTTAAATAAATTTATCACAAAAAATGTATCCAACCTGACTGTATTATGAATAGATGCTAAAACCTCTAACTTGGGCTTAAGAATAAATTGCACTAAGCAGTCATCTTACAAATGCCCTTTTAAATCATGCATTGTAAAGATTGGCAAATAGAATAATCCTTGAATTTTAATATGAAATAAAGAGATTAATTTTCTGGTTTTGACAAGTTGTGTTCAATTTACACTAATACTTTTGGAAAAGGCATGAATCCATCTTGTTTTCTCTCAGCTATATAACAACACTGAATTTGTAACTTTATGGAAGGCAACAGAAAGTTCCTTCACTTTTCCAAGAACAGTGATGGCAAGGCACAAAGTGTAAAATATAATATGAACATTGTAGCTATAAAATAAGATAATTAGCTATCTCACTAACATAAAATTAAACACTAAAAAACAGATACTTATATATACATTGTGCTTATTGTAAGGGAAATAATCATGTAAATACAATCCCTGTTAAAAACCCCATAATTCAATAGTAGTTCCTGTTCTGGTCATGTGACTAATTTAGCATTTGAAGAGAAAATTTTAAAAGGTAGAGAAAACACTGAGCTATTAAAAAGATACAAAAGAAGGTAAGAATTTTAACTTTAGTGACTCCAGAATTACTGGTAGATGGTACCTGGGTTTTCTTCTAAAATCATGCAGAGATCACCTGACTAAGCCAATAACATCAAGAAGTCACCTTCCTAACAAATCAACCATGGTGAAATTTGAACCCATGTCTCATGCTCAGAAAGCAAATATTCTAACAACTCATTGCCGCACCTAACAGTTATGTATATACAAAGAGGAAAAAAAGATGTAGGGAGAATTTTTCCCCTTTATATATATATATATATATATATATATATATATATATATAAAAGTGAACATCAAAGTCAACACCTAGAGGTGACAGTCTGTTTCGTGCTAAATGTAATTGTCAGGCCATTTGCATTGTACTTTTGCTCAACTATTTATATATACAGGTGAGTGATGCATTGTGGGTAGTCTACTGTTTTATTCTAACACTTATTTGGGGGTCATATATATATATATATATATATATATATATATATATATATATTTATTTATTTATAAAAGACTGATTCAATCATTAAAACCATTCTATTCTGAGAATGTTCATTCTCTGAATGAAACATATCACTTTTTTTGTCTAATCATTCACTTGCCAATCAATGCACAGTTTATGGATATTAATTAAAGCTGCAAAAACAATATCTGATGAGCTGCATTTATTAGTTTCACCAGTTCAGTCCTTCACAGCTGAGACTCACCATGCCATATACACTGGGACAAATTATCACCATTCCCTTCTTATCCCAGTAGCAAGAAGGGAGTTTCATTTGGACAGCTTCTTCTCTAGAATGACTTCTTTGTATAACAAATTCCTAAAAAGATGCCTCTCAAATTACTACTATCTTAATGTCATCAAGTCTAGAGTCAACCTTTATCTATCCTACATATCCTCATAATTTACATTGCTTTCTTCCTAATCTCTGCTTATATTCATATAACAAGTTCATGCAGTAGACCTCTATCTTGAGTGGCTCTTGGTCATTGAACTTAACTGTTATATACTGTACCGATGAACACTAATGGGTATGTCCCAATCCTCATAAATATGTTAGACATTAATGTAAGTGGGGGCAATACACTGTCTAAGTATATGTCAATACATGCGTTAGCTTTACTACGATGATGCTAACAAAATGGCTTACATTTCATTGGGCTGGGCATAGTTCAATAACTCAACATTTAAAAGAACACTCATGCCCACACTCACAGATTGGATGGATATTACTTGAAAATGCATATATATTGCATAAAAACAATAATAAGCAAAAACTAAAAATCCTTGAAGCTCTTTATATTAAGTGGTGCAAAAATAATGTCGTTTTCTCACATAGTAACATATGTGAGAAAACGACATTATTTTTGCACCAACCTAATATAAGAGAATTATAGCCCAAAATAAATAAAGTCATCGATGACTATAGCAACAAAGTCCTTAAATGCTTATAAAAAAAAAATATATATATATGTATGAGCAAAAATGGAAACGTTACTTCCCTTATACTGAAAAAAATAACCCCAAAAAACCTGTGAACTTTGAACTTTGAAATCTAGAATGTTGCATAAGCAGTAAAAAATGAGCAGTTGAAATGCTTTGAATATATAGAAACACATACTCACAGAAAATGTAACCCCCACCCCACCCCCGAACATGGTCTCAGATGAGATTGAAAATACTTGGGAAAATAAAAATTATATGAAAGAAAATTTTGGCTTTTTTCTTAATCAATTTTTTAAGGGTACCAAGAAATTAATCCACAAACTTGAAAAGATCACGATGAAAACTAATCAACATGATATGTCTGAATTATTTAACCAAACCTATATGATATATATATATATATATATATATATATATATATTAAATAAAAACAGACCACTTTAAGGTTCCATGTAATAAATTATTTCACCACAGCCCTTTTAAAAGGACTGCGGATCATCAGACTTTACTTCCAAATAAAAAATGAAAAGAAAATTTACACAATTTTGATGGGCCATATTAAACATATGTAAATTAACGAAGTGAGGAAGTGAGGGGGGTAGAGAGAAGACATGAGTGAGTTAATTTACATATGTTTAATACAGCCCATCAAAATTGTGTAAATTTTCTTTTCATTCTTTTTATATATATATATATATATATATTATATTATATTATATATATTAATATATATATATTATATTATATATATATCAATAATAAATATACATTTTTTTTTTCCTATTGTATAATTTTCAGATGCTGAATGAAATCTGATTTTTACATAATTTAAATATATACCAGACTATATTGATAGTGGAGTAGTCCATATTATTTACAGGGTGGGTTTAAAAAAGTAATAAATAAATAATAAATGTCAATCCCCCCCACCCCACCAAAAAAAATAGAAAAATAAAATTAAGTATAAAATGACATACATTGGAATTTTGAACCGAACCCTATATTTAATCCACTGGGGTAGATTGTTCTAGTTCCACATGCCATGCCCTTTCTGGATATCTAAGTTTCAGTTATTTCCCTTTAGTAACTCAATTCTCCAAGTTTTTGTTCACCTCTGCTGTGGCTAGGTATTGAACTCACAACTCTTTTGAATTAAATTGCTGAATTACTTCAGCCAACACTTTTATCAATATGTCCATGTGCTGATTGAAGTGTAACAAGGACAATCCACCCCAGTAGACTAAATAAAGGTGTTGCAGGCCAGTGTATACATCAAGAGATAAACACATGTGTCTCCTGAAATGCCCACAACAAACATGGCAGACACGGAGTATGAGTCCACCTTAAAGAAATGTAAAGAAACAACAAAAACCAATATATATGTACAAACAAATTTTAATGTATTAACAAACAAAGGTTTACAAGTGACAAAGACAGTAATGTGTGCGTAACAAATGAAATTGGAAACTTTTTCATCCAAAATGTATATGAAATCAGTGAATATGTGTATGCGTATTTATGTATTGTTAATGCGTTTCTCATGATGGGAAAAGTGTAATCTTCTGTGAGAGGTTTACATTCTTGTCGTATAAAAGAAAAAAGTAATAAGTGGGTGAGAAAAGATATCGCTGAGTATTTATAGTGTTGGAGAGCATCCCCTAGGGACAGTTCAAAAAATTAGGAGGAAATAATCCGACAAAAGGTTTAGTTTGAAATTCCAACATATATCACCTGAAGAAGGTCGGAGCATACAATGGATGAAACATTGTGAATATGACAATAAAGATGAGAACAGTTCAAACAACGTAAATAGTGTAAATACTTTTTCTACCTTATAATTCATTTACTGAACAATGAACAGTTAAAGAAAAATAAGCTGTGGAGACCTATGTTTGCTTACATGTTGAAGAAACATAGCAATTGAATAAAAAGAGAAAGTGAGTGAGAAATTGTTGAGAGAGAGTATAGCCAAGAATAAAACTCTTAAAGAGACGAGATTGATAACAAAGAACGAAGCCAAAATCTTCTGAGTGTGCGCAAATCAATAAAAAAAGAAATGGAAAAACATAGATTGAGACAGGAACTACAATGGTGCCTAGCTCTACTGGTTTACAATGTCACAACTCTGCACTCCTAACTGGTGCTACCATATTTTGACTCAACTGATAAGAGTAATCACTGGAGATGCCAATCACAGTAGCAAGGTGGATCAATTCAAAAATCCCGTGGTTGATTTATTTATTCCAGGCAGCATGCATCAACCATGATGAAAAGAAAAAAAAAAAACTTAATAGGAAAATAAGAAAAGTGAGGTAAAAAAAATAGGAAAAAAATTGGAATGAACAAAATGAAAGAAAGAAAACAGAAATTGGAAGAATGAGTATAGTAGGAATGACACAGAATTAAAACGAAACACAGAAAGAGAAAGAAAAAAGAAGGAAAAGAAGGAAGAACAGAAATTAGAAGTAATTGAATGAAAGAAATAACACATAAATAAAAGGAAAAATAAGAGAAAGAAAATAGAGAAATTAGATAAAAAAAGAATGAAAAACATAACACAGAATTGAAAGAAGGAAAGAAAGAAAGAAGATATAGAAATGAGAAGGAAAAAATGAAGGAAATAACACAGAATTAAAAGTAAAGAAAGAAAGAGAAATTAGAAGGAGAAATAAAAGAAAAACAGAATTAAAAGGAAAAGAATGAAAGAAAGAAGGAAAAGAATGAAAAAAAGCAGAAATTAAAGAAAAAGAATGAAAAGAAAGGAAACATGAAAAAGAGAGATAAAATTAGGCAACCTAAGAAAGAACAAAAATACTTTGAATGAGAAAAAAAGGAATGATTTTAGGAAAAAGATTATAGGAAAAAAAAACACAAAGTTAAAACTAACTGAAAAAAATAAGTAAAAATAAAATAAAGTAATACCAAAGAAAATTTGAATAACAAATAACAAAAAAAAAATTATTAAAGAACACTGAATATATTAACGATTTTTACTAAATATTTAGAAATGACAGCGTATTTGAAATTGATACATTATCCATATATATGAAACACAATGTTTAGCCATATATATTCTTTTCTCTTGCTTATGCATAGGGTCACAACCCTAATAGGAAATGCTCCTCTCTAGCCAGTCACTAAGTAGCAATTTTCTTTGTGGAAGTTTAACAGAGTGAAAATTTAGCCCTGTAAAAATATTCAACTCACCCAAAAAGATTAAGAAAAGGAAATAAAGAAAGCAAATAAAGTAGAAATAAAAAAAAAATAAAAAATTATAATCAAGAGGTAATTTTTGCAAAAATTGTTTTGTAAAGAGGGCTAAGGTCAAATCACACTGAAAACATCACTTCCCATTTGATCACCAAAATTAAGCAGCATCAAGTCTGGTCATTACTTAGATGGGGGAACACTGGATACTGTAAGCAACCTTGTACAATCCAGAATATGATTCAGCTTTAAAATAATCCGCAAAGTGTTCATAAACCATAAAAAACAAATCCGTCAATGAATCTTATAAAGCAAGTTTTTGTATAACCGGAAATAGACAAGGTAGAGGAAGATTTCTTATTACTTCAACTCAAACTTTTACTCAGACACTTACTCAGACTGTCTACTTGATATGTTGTCTTTTATTTATACATGATGTGTGGACATAGTATTAAACACAAGAATGTGTGCAAATATTTAACAGAAAAATATTTAAGCCCTATTCTAAAATGTGTTACATGACAAGTCCATTTTTAATGACTATGAATGCTTCAAAGCTGAAACTTTGAAGATTAATGATTTGATATATGTTTTAAATCGGGTGTAAATTTTATCTTCCACCATTAAATAAAGTTAATAATTCTAGTTGCTATATACTCAGCAGGGATATTATATCTCATTAATAATTTTCAATAAAAAGATTTTTTTTTAAATTTTATCTGAAACTAATTAATTAATAGAATATGTTCTAATAATGTATGTGCCATAATTTGAGTCTAATTTGTTCCTTTTACCAAATTTATATAGACTTTAAAAGTTTTTCTTCACAAACCCTAAAAGCTTGCAGAAAACCATCAAAGGAGGAAAATTTAGAAGCTGTATTTAAAAATAAGTAAAAAAACCAATGACAAACCTCATCAATTGGAAACATTTCAAATAATCTAAGAACGATTGGCAGGAAAATAAAGCCCAATAAATCAGTTCTATTTGAACTAAATGAAGAGGAAAAAAAATCACATGTTTGGAAGCTTTCTTTAATCATATTTAGTGATATGAAATTGAACCATTTTTTATTCTATGATTACTTGTGATGACAAAGAGGCTTTGTATAATAAATAGGAAAAATCTGCATAATGGCTGGTTATAGATACATAGATGGAAACATCAATTGCAACTAATCTATTATCCCTGCAAGTTTATAGTAAGCATTTAATGGAACAGGAGTCATTTGATATATTATTGCTTTCTTCAAAGCGATTACACAATTTATGTATGTAAATATCAAATCTATATCTTGGAGACTTGTGATCCCTTTCCTGGACAGCACCTTCCCATTACAGTAAAAATAAAAGTGCTTCTTTTATCAATGTTTTCTCTTATATTCCCTCCTTGCTTTTTTGTCATTCTTTTTTCTTTTATGCTGTCTCTCCTTGTTATGCCTTCTCTCTTTTGCCTTTTATTTTTACTTATTCTCTCCAATCTCTATACTTTCTCTCTTGGCTTTAGCCTCCTCTCCTTTCACTTTTATTTTTTCTTCTCTCCTCTACTCTTTATTCGTACCTTCTTTTCTTTTTCTCTTTCATTGACGTTTTTCTCTTTCATTTTTTACTCACTTCAACTCTCTTTTGCTCTTTATTCTTTCTTTTTACACTCTCCCTTTTACCCTGTCTCATATAACAGCTTCCCTCCTTCCTTCTCTTTCCCCTCCATTGCCAGCATCAAGAGACTGGCTTCTTATTCAAACAACCACAGCATGCATTTGTATATTGATCGGTGTCTTTTTCTGGTGGAATAACTCACTTATCTTTGGTTGTCCCTTCTTCATGCTAGCAGCTGATTTATTTATATATTTATAAAAGCTTTTCTATTTTTTATGGTCATTAGACAGACTTATCTCCCTTTCCTTCTTCTTCATTTCTCTTTGGAATTTCCAAATCATTCATTTCTGTTGCTTTTTTTTTTTGCTGCATCTGTCAGCAGGTACAAAGTTCTACCACCCAAAACTCTAATTCTAACCATATTTTAGTTTTATGCATAAGACCATTCCCCACCACACACACACACCACTACATGAACTCAGAGATACATTATATATATATATATATATATATATATATATATATATATATATATGAGAGTGTGTGTGTGTACATTAATAGATACAGTCATATACACTTATATAATACATAAGGTATATTTAGGAAGAAACAAACAAATTGTGTTAAATTCAACTGACTAGGTCTGCCTATTTAATATTTTATTGCACTTTTCTAATCTTCAAATAAAATTGGGATCAAAATTGTGAATAAACTGTCTCAGTCAATGTTAAGAACTGAGTGTTGTCTATCTGTTGGCTACATCATGGCATTTTACAGAGCTTGGATTTGAATCAATCCAAAGTGAAGTCATGTGTAATAGTTCAATCAAGTTTGACTACATGAGAAAAGCAGGTATCAAATATTTATATATATTCTTCTTATTATTATTTTGTACAAATATTAAGTATTTTATACACACTTCAAGTTACTGTCTCCTGTGGTGAAAGATATTTTATTTAATGTGGGATATCTATTTTGTATTATAACAGATTTTTATAGAAATATCAGATGTGAGTAAAAGATGAAGAAAAAGTTTAAAAACTGCTTGTAGGAATCAATATTTGACTAACAAACAAATCATAGGGAAATTTTATTAATATTTAAATATTTTATTCATATGATTCTCAGAAGATGAGGAGAAAAAGATGACAAGAATAAGTATCAAAATAGCACCAAAATATTTATAGTTACATATAATTACCCACAACTACATATATACATATATATACATATATATATATATATATATATATATATATATATATATGTAGTGCTGTGCAAAAGTAAGTGAACCTCTAAGATAATATTTTTTAAAATTCTCTCTTTTTTCCAGATAATCAACAAATCTTAATTAAACTATATATTCATTAAGAAAAACCTTTATTAAATCAATTACAGATACTTTCAAAAAATTTTATCAAGCTGGAATAAAAATATTAATTAAAAATTAAAAAAAATTAAGATTTGTAAAAGCAAGTGAATTCTTACATTTAATATTTGGTGACTGCTCCTTTTGAGGAGTAGTCACTCCTTTTACAATATCAACTAGTCTTTGTCTATAATTTTACTCTTTTTACAATATCAACTAGACTTTGCCTATAATTTTGAAGAAGTTTCTGGCAGTAGAGAGTACCTATTTTTGACCATTCTTCTTGGCAATACTCCCATAATTGCTCGATATTACCTGGGTTTCTGGCTTGTACTGCTTTCTTTCACTTGAATCACAGATTTTTAATTGGGTTTACCTCAGGACTTTGACAAGGCCGTTCCATGACTTGAAATTTCTTTTTACAAGCCCATTCTTTTGTGGACTTGCTTTGTTGCTTCAGATCATTGTCCTGTTGGAAACTTCCAGTCCCAACCTATACCGAACTTTTGAAATGAGTTCAAGACACTTTCAGTCAAAATAACTTGATATCTTGCAGAGTCCATTGCATACTATCAGGTTATCCTATAAGTTCTGTCTAAAATACTATATATGTAATTTCAATCAAATTTTACAGTATTCTAAAATACCAAATGATAGTGATTGATAATCATATCCATTTATAAAGGTTTAACTTAATATAATCTCTTTTTAATTTTTAATTAATATTTTTATTCCAGCTTAATAAAAATCTTTGAAATTGGTTGTAATTGGTTTAATAAAGTTTTTTCTTAATGAATATATAGTTTAATTTAGGTTTGCTGATTATTTAGAAAAAAGATACAACTATTTTAAATATTATCTTAGTGGTTCACTTACTTTTGCATATCATTATATACATATATATATATATATATATATATATATATTTGAAAGGATTTTTCATCCAATATTATTTCCTATTA
This sequence comes from Acanthosepion lycidas, assembly GCA_963932145.1. NCBI lineage: Eukaryota > Metazoa > Mollusca > Cephalopoda > Sepiida > Sepiidae > Acanthosepion > Acanthosepion lycidas. The sequence continues at coordinate 60,023,425 of OZ010596.1, read as the reverse complement.
CTATAGACATTATTTTTTAGTGAGTATGTTTGATCTGCTGTCCATGAAAAAATAACATTTATAGTAATAAGAAACATATATATATATATATATATATATATATATATATATATATACTAGCTGAATGACCTGCACCTTGCTGTCACACATTTTTTTTGTAAGAAAAAGATGATTGATTTTAAATCATTGTTATAATTTGTGAAGAAAAATGATGCCTTTCAATATTACTCAATGATTTTACTGATGTGACCTTCATCTTCTGGCTTTCTTCTTCTATATTTTGGATAGGAGTTATTCCCTTGTTCAAATTTAAATTTAATTTCATTCAAAGGGGAAAACATTTTCAGTGGGAGGTTTGTGCCACCTCTGGGGCTTTGTTTGATCAAAATGAAATATACATCTCCAAGTACACTGGTAATGTAGTTTCAGAATATATATGGTTATGGGGGTCTATCTCCAAAACTCTCGGAGGAGTTTAATACCAAACAAACAGACAAAGGCTACAATGGACCTGTTCATCCACTCTTCAGTAGATATCATCAATTGACTGCTTATATTTTTATTGATTTTTACATATTGTTTTTGTACACGTGTGTGATTGTGCATGTACAATCATGTGCCCATCTGTGCAGATATGCATTTGCATGAATATACACATCTGCATGCTTGTTGTACATGTAGGGTGTTGTGATTATTTGTTCTTTTCTTTATTTTTTTCTCCACTTTACACTCACTACTTAGCTTTTACTTTTTTTTTACTTTTCCTCTTTTCTTTCAATTGTAGCTATTTATTGAAATTTATTTCCAGTTTTTCCTTTAGACATACTATCATTTTTCATTTTTGAACATTCTAGTTTTTTCTTGAGTTAGGAATGTTGTATATCAATTTTTTAAATAATTATTTGATATTAATGCTCAAATGAATGATATTTTTATATCTTTTCATTTGACTATTGTTATGTTTTCTTCTTTAGTTTGGTGGTATCTTAATTATTAATTGTAGGGTGTTAGGTATATATATATATATATATATATATATATATATATATATATATATATATGTATGTATATATATATATATATGAATAGGAAATGTTACCTTGTGGAACAGATTGCTACATGGCTGGTTCTCTGAACACTTAGCTTTTTTTTATTCATAGGTCAATTATTATCTATCTTCTTTATCCTCAAATCCTTCACTTCCTACCACCTTTTATTTTTATATACTTCATTTAGTAACACTTTACTTTTAGTGAATCCTGGGCCTGGTATTAGATGAACTGTAGTTGAACAAGGCCAGTACATTGAAATCCTCAGTCAAGAGGACTTGTGACTTCATGCCACACCGGTAACATCAAATATTTATATATTCATTAACCAAAATATATTTAAACTCAGTTTTTCATCCTTTCTCACATTTAATCTTGAGTATAAATGTCTTAAGATATTCAGAGTCATTACTTTCTTGGAAGAATGGCCAAATAATATCAGAGATTTTATTTCACCTTTTATTTTTCTTGTCCCATTGTCAATGGGTTAGATGTTTAATTTTGGATTTGGTAGCCAAGCTTTTAAATTGCAGTAACCATTTCAGGTAAATTTCCACAAGTTCCTTACAGTAACCTGCTGGAATTTTGGTTCATTCCTCCCAACAGAACTGTTGTACCTGAGTCAGATTTATAAAGCATTTTACTCACATATGTTTTCCAGTTCTGCCTATATCGTTTTTTTATTAGATTGAGATCAATGATTTATGATGGCCATTCTAACACTTTGACTTTGTTGTCCATAAGCCATTTTGCCATAACTTCAGAAGTTTTCTTGGGGTCATTGACCATTTGCAAAACCTAGATATTGCTTCAATATAGCCACATAATTTTCTTATCATAATGCCATCTATTTTGTGAAGTGCATCAGTCTCTCCTGCAGTAAAGCACACACAGAAAATGATGCTGTTACTTTCATGCTTCATGGTTGGGATGGCGTGCAATGGCTTGCAAACCTTCCCCCTTTTCCCTTTGGATATAGCAATGGTCATTATAGCCAAACAATTCAATATTTGTTTCATCAGACCAGACAATATTTCTTCAGAGACTAAGATCTGTGAAGCAGCCCCAAATTATAGTCTGGCATTTTATGGCAATTTTGGAGCAATAACTTCTTACTTGCTGACCAACCTTTTACGTTAGGTTAATATAATGGTCATTTTATTGTGGATATATATATATACTTTAGTATTTATGTCCTCAAGCATCTTTGCAAGGTCCTTTGCTGTTGTTCTGGGACTGATTTGCAATTTTTGCATTAAAGTCCTTCAAAATCTTTGGGGGATAGGATGCATCTGTCTTTTGAACAATTTGAGTGAAAAGTGTTTCCATAGTGCTCATTCAGCTGTTTGGAAATTGCTACTAATGTTGAACCAACTTGTGGGACTTCATTTCTTTTTTTTTTTTTTTCTTTTTTGCAATAAAGTCCATTCATCTCTCGGAGATAGGATACATTTCCTTTCTGAAAAATTTGACTACTGCAAGATTTCCAGAGTATTGCACATTATTGTTTGTCCAGAAGAACATTTCATTTATGTGTTTGGAAATTGCTACCAAGGATGAGCCAACTTGTGGAGGTTCATAATTATTTTTTTTTGCACCAAAGTCCGTTAATCTCTGGAAGATAGGATGCATTTCCTTTCTGACATTTGATTGCCGTGTGATTTCTACTAGAAGCTTCTACAGCAATTACATCATTTTCTGGAATATTCCAATCTGTTTAAAGAGACAAGTATCTTTTAATTGTAGATAAACTTTGTTCTTTTATAACTTGGTTATTTTTCAATAATATCCTTGGATTTTTAAGAATATGAATTCATACTTCTTTTCCAGTCATGATTGAGAATTTTATCCCTGTAGTTCTGACAGTTTCAAAGATCTACATACTTTAAGATGGCACAAGAATCTAAACTTGATTCTACAATCATCAGATTTAGTCTATATTCTTCAGATAAGTTACAGTTCATGAAGAAGAATTTATTTTTTAAGTATTGTCCTAGTTTTTTGTAAAATTTACTAGGAATAAATTTCATGTTCTGTAGCTGTCATGTTTCTGTGATGAAACCTTTTTATTTGGTTAACACAGATTGTATCTGGAAAAAAAGCCTTAGAACACTTTATTTGCAAATGTTAATGATTCTTTTTTCCTTCTTATTCATTAGTATTCCAGTTGACTTATGACCTGTATCTAAAGGCACTTGGAGAAGCATACCCATTAAATTAGTAAGGGTCAATCCAAATAATTCAAGGCCAATATTTTTCATAAAAATAGATATAACAATGTTAAAAGGAAGTAGATTTTTGTACCTAATATTTATTGTGAGGATGTATAAATAGTATAATGGTTATCAAAAGTGGAAAATGGAATCAGTCAGCAGAGTTCAAATTCTGACCTAGTCTGTTGTATTCACTTTCATACTGATGCACTTGGAAAAGGCATTGATCCATCTCTTTCCCTCCAGCTATATGTTAAATAGTAGGGTAGACTGAGCTCTCCATCCTTGGGTGTTACAGCCAGTTTAAGAAAAGGGAAACTTTGAATTCTGAAAGCATAGAGAAAACAATGGGAAAATACTCCCCTATCTTTCCCAAGAAACTATGACAGTACATATATTATTATTACTATAATCATTATAATAATAATAATAATAATAATAATAATAATAATAATAATGATGATAATAATAATGATAATAATATGATGTGAAAAGGAATCTGAGGAGGCATGATCACTTATGTCCTGCAGTGATACAAGATTTCAAACATGTTGCACATTTTACAGGTACAAGAAAGTCTTTCTTAACTGATTGGTGTAATGAGTTTAGTTGGTACTAATTTGCTGTTGACTATTATAAGCAATGAGATAATTTTCTGGAATACTCCAAGTTTTTGAAAGGGAAACATATCTTGATGTATATAAACCTCTGAACTATTGAGAATGTGATGAAATCAATAAGGCACAAAATAAATTATTTCTAGAATTATTCTGACATTTCACATACCTGAAATACTATTTCTATTTGAACAAAGAAGATAGAGAATCATTTACTAGGATCAAAATGGTAGAAATTCAAAAACATGTGTAAAAATATATTTGACTTAATACATATACATCTGTTATATAAATATTTCTTTAGCAGTGGTAGTAGTATCTATCTATCTATCTATCTATCTATCTATCTATCTATCTATCTATCTATCTCTCTCTCTCTCTCTCTCTCTCTCTCTTGCTATATATATATATATATATATATATATTTATGTATGAAGAACTTGGTAAACCGTATGGGTAATTCCAAGGAGGATGAAATCCTGAGAGCTCAATGTGAATCCAGAGCTAATATTTAATGAAAAACAGACCACTTTAAGG